>JAWNOC010000071.1:342500-1561748 GCA_035046325.1 Drosophila niveifrons
AATCGTTAATTAGAGCAGCCATTAGTTTTTAATAACAAATTATTATATTTTTGTACATAAAATGTTAGATATTTTTTGCCACTGGTTTTTAATAACAAATTATTATATTTTTGTACATTAAATGTTAGATATTTTATGGTCGTTTTTTCTTCGTAGAACAAATTGCTTAACTTTGCACAATTTCAACATCCTTGGAACTTAAATGTTTTTCAATTGTACCAATCTAAAAAAGATACTTATTTGAGAGCATTTTTCGGCTTGGTGCAATATTTGCAAGCTTTGCATTTAATGTGCAAACTTTTACAATACAGTCTTCAAAATGCTATATCTTTGTTAACAACGATCTTCCGTGAAACAGTTAGAGCATTAAATTTTAAGTCGATTGTTTTTTAAGACGACTTTAAATAAAGAAATATAAGCAAATACTCTAAATTACTTAAAATAGCTAAGAAATAAGGCAAATTATTTTTGTTAAATAGCCAAAATTGATGGGTTTCCAGTTATAACTCATGCAAAGTAGGCGAATCTGGCTAGAAAATAGCTGAGTCAGGTAACACTGATCGCCACAGCCTTGCGGGTCGTACCGAGCGGCTGAACACCCCTTTTAAGTGTAGTTGCTGCGGTCTTTATTTTTCTTGCGGGCTGCGCGCGTGAGTCTTAAGTCATGAATATATTGGCTTTTTATCTGCAGTTATGCGATTAGATCAGTCTGAAGTGGTAGACAGCTTATACCAAGAAAGAGGGACAAAGAGAGAGAGTAAGGGAGAAGAGAAAGAAAAACACGAAATTTTTTAGCACGTAACTCTTTTAAGGGGCAAACTTTAAGCCTTTAATTACTTGTTGCATATTTTTGGATTATATATATTTATATTTATATTTATTGCGAATGAATTCGAAGGGCAGTAGAAAGCAAATCTCTCGATTCAACTCGGCTGATGAAACTTTGTACAGTTATTTCAATTTTATGCGGGTTATTAATATGTATAAAAGTCGAAACATAAACTCTTATCGTAAAACTTTCAAATAAACTCGTTTTTATCGACAAACTATTTCGTTTATGTTTTGTTTTTTTTTTTTTTTTGTTCTGCTCAATTCTTAGAATTTTTCGCAATCGTTTAAGAATTTACATATAAATAACAAAGAAAAAAAAAAGTACATTTATTGTATTGAATTTTGCCATAAAATGAAACATAAACCATAATTCTGAAAGTAATAAGATTGTATGTATTTGGTTATAACTAGTTCTAATTGCGCATATTTCTTTTTCCAGTTTTTCCATTGCGGAAATGCTCTTTGGCAAATGTATGCAAATCACTTATATGAATATATATGTATATATATACTACGAGAGTATTACGTCTATAGTACTAGAAGTCATTTAGTCATAATATCCCATTCATTCAGTTTATAGTCACCCAGCGCGACAATCATTCAGTTATTGTTGTTGTTGTTATTGTTGTTGTTGATTGCCGATAAGTCGTATGCCCCATTGGGGCGCTCAACGGTTCGTGGCACGAAACCGTTACATTTTATTTGCTTATGAATGAATCTATTAATATGTGTGCTTGTATTAAGCATGCGTTTTGCATGCTGCTGCGGTTCATTTCTTTCTTTGTATACCCTGCAACAATTTTAAAAGGGAGTCCAAGGCATGTGACTGACAGATGGTGACACTTTTCTGAATATTACGTATACGTTTTGGTACTTTACATTTTATTTTCTAATCACCTTTTTGGACAAATATTGAATACATATTACAAAATTAGTGCACAGGAAAATTAAGCTTTTCAACTTTAACAGAAATGAAGTAAAATTTAAAGGAAATGAATTTATATTACACAATAAGAACACAGGATAATTAAACTCATTAAATTAAATTAAAAATGATTAAATGTATACATTATTTAATTGCCATCAACTGTTTTCTTTCAGTACCAAAAATGTCGCTTCATTTGAAAACTCTACAATTTTGTATTAGCGCCATCTAGCGCTTGTTTGTAAGGCTAGTCCTTTAATGCTTGTGTGGCTGTGTAGAGCATCTTATGGTCGCTCATTGTGGACTTTGGCGCACTTTATGCGTTTCTTCTTCTTCCTCCTCTTGAGCTGCTCGAGTGACACAAGTTCCGCGAATTTGTGACTCATAACAGAGACGCAGTGACTGCATATTAAAGCTCAGCTCAAAGTAAAAGCTCCCACGCTTAATGGCACTCAATATAAGTATTCTACATACACACGCACACACACACACACATGAGTTCTGCAGCTGCATATACACATTAATAACGTGTTATTGACGTCGATCGCCATTATTGATTTTTCGGTGCTTGCCGTGCAAATAGTCAGACATGCAACAACAAATAACAGCAACTACAACAACAATAACAATTGCGAAAAGCGAAAAAACAACAACTGTGATTTCCTCCCCTTGTATTATTTGTGTCTACAAAATATTTAAACGAACAACGCCTTTCGCGGTAATTTAAGGCATTTGTGTACATATTTTGTTAAGATTCGTAAACAAATCACGTACAACAACAAAACGCAGTAACAACGATGATGACAACGCAGCCACAGCCGCCGCAGCAGCAGCTATAGCTACAAATAGCAACAACAAAAACAACAACAACCGGCACAACGCTGCAAAAGTCGTTGGGCGAAGCGCAACTTTTTGAATGTCGCTGTCGCAGTCGCTTTGCGCCGGCGCACAGACAAACGGCAACAATAACATCCAAGCAATGTATACAAATACATACATACATAAGTATGCGTATGCACACAAACACATACACATGCACACGCATTTATATTTGCCGGCTGCGTTTGCCGGTTGCGTCGGCGTTCTTCGATTTTGACTGCGTCTCTTATTCGCACTGTGCTTTGCTTTGCTTTGGAACTGCAGTTTAAGAGTCACATCGACTATGTAAGCAGCGCTACAAGCACCTGTGAGTTAAATATTAAATTAATATATACATATGTATGCATATATGTATATATGTAATTTATTGGCATTATTCTACATAACATTTTGCGAGTTTATAAACATTTTTCTTACTTTGCATATGAGGTTGCACATTGCCATACAGAAGAAGTAGGGTATTCAATTGGCGCATTTGTATGTGCACTCATTTAGTCTCATTTCATGTTTGTTCCACTTCGCATTCATTAGCCATATTCGTACCACCGAGCGCTGGTCGGGGGTCCATTTTGCATGCATCCGCGTCAGCGACAGCGTCTGGCAGCCCCCCTTGTCTCGCACACTCTCGCACTTCTGTCTCTCTTGCTCTGGCTGCGCGTCTGGCCGTCTGCATAGCGACTTCTCTTTAGTGCTCCTCTGCTTTTGCTTGCGCTGCGACGCGACGCTGTCCGTTTTTTTTTGCTCTTGCTTTTGTTTCGTTTTTTTTTGTTGTTTCTTTCTTTCGTATTTTTTGCTGTGTTTTTAAATAATAATCACGCAAACTCCGTCATTGCCGGCCGGCATTTTTAACCGAGTGCGGCTGCTGTTGCTATTGCTGCTGCTGCGACGCGGTTGTTGTGTGTCCTCTCTCTCTCTCTCTCTCTGTCTGTATGTCTGCTTCTGGCGCTGCCGCGGGCAACGACGAACAGTGACTTGTGAACGACGCGCCGGTTGACTCACAATATACATTCGCAGGTTTTTGAACTTGCACAAGGTACACACATACAAATACACAGAATGCAGACCCACCGCACCACAGACACACAAACACAGACACAGGCGCATGCGCATACTCGCTGCGACGTCTGCGCTGGCGCATTGGCGTGCAGTTTTTGTTTTTGTTTGTTCTTGTGTGTTATTTTAATGCCCTTCGATCTGTGCGTATTTTAGCTGCGCAGTTTCAAATGCGACAGCAAAGTTAAGTAACTCTAATGCACAGTGGAACAATATTGTATATTTAACTGTATTTTATTTTATTTCACTTATTAGTTTAATTATTGATTATGGCAATGTTTGAAAGTGTTTTAGTGTATTCCGCTTTCGGTTTCCGTTTACAACAAATATATTCTGCTTGCTTGTTGTTTCATTTCGTCTCTTTTGCTTACTTGTTGATTTCCTTTTGCCATTTTATTTTTTTTTTGCTTTCTGTTTGTTTTTTTTTAACTTCTTTGTTGTGCATTTTTGAAATGCTTTTGCGGTTACTTTTTTCGCTAGCTTTCATTTGTTGTTATCTTTGTGTGATATTTCCTCTGTCGCTGCAGCAGTGACGATTCTTCTCTCCTCTCCTCTCATCTCTTCTTCTTCTACTCTTCACTTCACTTTGATTCACACACAATTAATGGTACGCCTTTTAGACTATAAAATGAATTTGTTTGTTTGTTTGTTGTGCTGATCGAACCGTTGAAAGCGACGCCGCCTGACGACATGATTAGTGCTTGGTTGATTCGGCGGGGATTGCGGTGGGTTGAGATGCTTTTCCTCAGCCCTGGAGTCAGGGTTGCGACTTTAGTTGTCGTTTTGAGCACATCGTAAAAACGTCCTTAAAACTTTTCAATAGCGAGCAATTAATTAAAATGTTGAAATTATTGCCTTGTAACCAGAAGAACGTTTCATTCCGTCCTCACGCACATTAATTGTCGATTTTTATGGCGTCATTTCATTAGTCGCCGCCTTTTGATTCCCTTTCGTTCTCACATTCATTTCTCGACACCCAAAAGCAGGCTACAACATTAGCAGCTTCTGATAACGAAGGATCAACTAGTTAGAAAAGGATGGCAAGAAGTGCTTATTAATTTGATTTGAAGAGAAAGAGTGAAAATAACATTTTGCAATAATATATTTAAATCATCGTATTTATTTAACTATCATACTATAAATCATCATACTATATTTATTAAATTGAAGTTTCTTCTGTCATTTCGAAACAAAATAAAATATTTTATTATAGTATTCATGGAATATGTAAAAAATAATCTTATTTAGAAACTTCTATTGACATCAATGAAAATAAAATATTTCAATATTATATTTAAATCGTCATACAGATTTATTTAAAAGAAAAGTAATTCTTTCTTTAATTTAATAGAAGTTCAATAATATTAATTATGAATTTTGAGATAAGTAAATAAAAATAAATTTAAATCAAAAATGACAATATTCTCATTTGAAATGAAAATAAAATATTTCAAATATTCAAAAATAATTTAGAAGCTTCTTCTGTCAATATTCTAATTTGGAATGAAAATAAAATATTTCAAATATTCAAAACTTCCTTTGACAATATTACCCATTTGGAATGAAAATAAAATATTTCAAATATTCAAAATTAATTATGACAATGAGTTATTGAAATTGAAATGCCCAAATGTTTCTTGGAAATTTATCGCAAAAATTAAAAAATTTTAAACAAACAAAAATCACCATTAAAATATAGGATATTTGAGTCAAGCGCGAAATCTGGCTTATAAGTGTTATATATGTACATACATATGTATGTATGTATGACTTTCTTAAAGTATCGCTGAGGTTTCTTTTGTTAATTTGTTGGACTTGTATTGTAAGTGATATTTGCGGTTGGGAACCGGTTCAATTTGTTTGCATTGCTTATCCCGGCTCAAAGTGGCTCATCATCATCATCATCATCACAGCAGCAGCAACAGCAGCTTCTTGATCATCATTATCGTCATCAGCTTCTTGATCATCGCTGTAAATTTGCCTTAAATTGTTGCCCCATTGTCATCAGCTGCCCCATCTTCATCTTCATCTCCATCTCCATCCAACTTCAACCCCCCGCGTTGTCTGAATTTCGTGAGAGGGAGCGAGCGAGAGCGAGAGAGAGAGAGAGAGACGGAAAGATGGCGAGCACACACTTAATTTTTTTGACAAAACAATTAATGTTTATTTTTGCATTTTAATTTGCCAACATTAATTGCAAGTTTATTGAGCCGCCGCTTGAGCCATTGTTGAGCCAATGAACCGCACGCCGTTAGCCTTGAGCCGGGTCCGTCCGAAAATCACAAAGCAAAGCGGAAGGGGAGAGCGAGATGAAGATGAAGAAGAAGAAGAAGACAGACTCTTTGTGAATTTGCTGGCTGAATGTGTTGCCAAGCAAAGTTGGTAACGGCTGCTGTTCAAGCGATAACGATAACAACTAAACGATTAATTTGCGAAGCCACATCAATGACATTTGCTGGCATAGTCATGGCGATGAATATCGTTATTCGATATATCGTATTCCATTATGATAGTGTTGAATATCGGTAAAGCTTGGAAAAGAGAGGGTGAAAAGAGCTCTTAAACATAATTGGAATGCAGATTCTTTTAGGCAACTTTTTGTTTCCGATATATAGCACTCTTCGCTAAAGTTTGTTTCTTCATCTAATTGAAAAATTGTGCGCTATATCGATATTTTCTGCAGAATTGGGAAATATTGCACCATATAATACCTTGCTTAGACTTTAAATGATTGAAAATTTCCGTTAAGTAGAATCTTCCGCCGCATCATTCCAGGAAAATAGACAGAGGCTTATGAAAATGTTTTAGGAAAATTACCAAGACGACAATATTGTATAGAAATATAATCGTTGAACAGCGAGTTGCTTATAATGATATAAAACGGAAAAAAATAGAGTCATCAAAAAAATGAAATTAATATAAACTTATACTTTTTGAATGCCCTCAGGTTGGGAAAAATGTATTAAATAGCTAATTTTCGGTTTATTTGCTTCGATTGCCATAGATATCTGTAGAATTGGGAAATAATGCTCTAATAATGCTCTAATAAACTATAACAGGGATACGATAGCTACACGATAGTTGCATTATAGAGAATCTCAATTTGGATCGATAGTTGCTTTGTAGACAATCTCAATTTTAAGCTTTAATGGAGATGCGAGCCGTTTTTATATAACTTAAATATTTCATTGTTGCTCCGATCCAATTAAGAACTATTACAGATATACGATATTTGAACGATAATTTTATGTTTATAAAAATAAAGTTTGTTGCTCCGATCTAATTAAAAAATAAAGCGCCAAAAGAACAACAACTACAGAAATACGATATTAACGCGATAAAAATTCTTTATGAATAGAAGGCATAGTATCCGCTTTGATATAGTTCAGATATTTCATTGTTACTTAGATCCAATTTAGATATAATGCTCCATATAAAGAACTACAATTACAAAATATGATACTTATGCGATAGTTTCTTTAAAATGAAAATAAAATGGTAGTTTCATTGATACAATGTTAATATTTCATTGTTGTAATGATTCAACTGAGAAAGAACTAAACAACACATTATGAACACAATAAATAATTTGTTTAATGGCAAAGATGAATAAAAATAGATAGCTCGATGTGGCATCAATTGGATTTCGATAAATCACGATAAGTTTGAGAGAAGTCTAGTTGCGTCTATTTGGCTGTCAGTGACATGGCCATCAGCACGATGAAGGCAGAGTTGGCCAAGAGATTGATGTGATCGCCCAGACCCTCGTAGTAGTAATCGAGAAGAGCGGAGCCGTAACGTGCACCAAATACGATCGCTGCCATGCCGCCGTAAACGTTGCTCGATTGATTCACGCCCAGGAAGAGCAGCGAGACAATGTTGCCCAGGATCGTGAGATCCTTGAGCGTAACCGTTGAATTGTCCTCGATGTCACGCCACTTGGCGACCACATCGAAGGCAAGCGGCACCAGAAAACAGCCATGTGCCATCGCCAGATGGGGCGACGATGACTTCAGATAGAATTCAATGTTGGCCAACGGCAACGGGACCAACTCCACAATGCCCGACGTGATCTGCCTGATGCGATTGCATTCATCATCATCGTCATCATCATCATTGGTCGCAGCCCGAATCACGCCCAGCAGTCCATGCACCAAACTAACGGCGGCTGCCCCATAGCCATAAGGTGTGTGCTGTGGTTGCAACGTGTACATCGCATAGCCGGAGCTCACCACCAACAGACTATTGAATAGCGCATCCATGAAGAGCATCTTCTTATTCGAGTTGCTAGTTGTTGTTTAGGTGTTTTGTGGCCGGTAAAGGAATTTACGATAAATTTTGTTTGCTATCGAAAATGTTGTAGTCACAACTTGGTATTGAATGACAGCTGAGGCGATGATTTAATGAGCTCCAGAAATTTGTTACTCACTTTCCAAAGCAGTGGAAGGGTTCTTTAAGAACAGACCGTATATAATATTGATTCCTGGCTGTGATCAGATACTAAATAGTAAAAGTTATTTGGGAAATACGTATGGTATATTTTATACTTTGTTGTTTATATGCAGTAATAACAATATACTAGTATATCAAATATAGTGCAGTGCAGACAATTCTAGATAAAATTTAGTTGCAACAGAAAAAAGGAAGTAAGAATATAGAAAGAAAGTATAAAAAATTGACTGTATATACCAAATATACAGAGCTATCAGTATTTAGTATTAATTTCAGATTTTTTATCGTACATTAGTTTTAAATATTTTAGGAATAATGTTATATAATTAATAAATATATTTCTGGTTGTGATCACTATATTGTATATTTTTCATGATTTAGTACTTGTATAACGATATACCAAATATGGCTTTGGGTTACGTTTGGTATTTCTATACCTACTCATGAGGTGGAAGGGTCTTATAAGTTTGAGCCATCAGAATATATGTGTATAGGGCAGATCGTATATGAAACAGCTGTAAGCTTTGAAATAGCAGTGAGACACAATTCGAGTCAAAATATAGTGATAACAGTTTAGTAAGAAAAAGGAAGAGAGAAGAATATAGAAAGAAAATATAATAAAATTGATAGTATAATGATATACCAAATATACAGATACTACTAAATGCTATCATTATTTAGTTTGATTTTTAGTATTTTTCTCGGATTTTAAAAATATTTTATATAGTACCATATGATATATATATTACTGTTTAAGATCACCTATTGTATTTTTTCAATGAATTAGTATAAAGATATACCAATAATAGCTATCAGTAAATTTCAGAATTTTTCCTCGTCTATTATTTTGGAATATTTAAGGAATAATACCGTATGGTATATCCCGGTTATGATCCATATTGTATGTTTGCGATATACCAAATATATTTTCAATGTCATTTGGTATTACAATATACCAAATAAGCTCAAAGGTGGAAGTGTCTTATAAGTTGGATTAAGATATGTGTGCATCAGGCAGAGTCCATTGAGCTATATAATTTCATGATTTTCCGATCAATTACAAAATATAGAATTTATTTAGGAAATTAGTCTGGTATATTTTGTATTCTTTGGTATATTTAGAATGTAAAAGTATAACGATTTTTTTCATATATTATTTTGGTATATGTTTCACTCTATTGTTTAGTTTTTAAAGTAATAGTATATACTAAAAATAGTTTTTGGTGTCTTATAGTATTTTTCCGTATATTATTTTGGAAAATTTTATTGCATTATTTAAAAATAAATCTTATTTTACTGAATTAATTTATAATCAGAAAAAAATAAGTAATATTTGTAGTTGATTTGACTTCATGACAAAATATCTAGTTACTATATAGTTTATGATCTTTTCCTTTAATAATCATTTTAAATAGTTTAGTTTATTTATTTAGAAATATATGAGACCAATTTTTATACAAATTACTTTAGTAATTGTGGGAGACAAATACAAAAAACTATAAGAATTCTTACTTTCTGTTACAAATTTAGTTTGCGGCTTCAACTTTAAAATGGATTAAACATATTGTACATAGCTCTACCATATCAAAATCTGTAGATCAAAGTGCGCCTGCAACTCGGGGTAATATATTTTATTGTTGTACGCGGTTGTGACTTTATGGTCTGCAGTCATAACCACTTGATGAGTTGAGCTGAGTTTTGACTGCGTTTTTTTTGTCTTTTGGTCATATCGGTAATGAGAATCAGGCAGAATATATCTTATAGTATGTATGGCATATCAATGATGACACGAACTTCGTTTCCTTCTTCATGGAATTGAATGAAATGGGGTTCAAAGTCGAGCCAATGTCTCCGATGATTTATTGCGCTACGCTCTTTTGAGGCTCTTTAATCCACATCCACATCCACCTGCAACTGGCAACTGGCAAAAGAACGGGAGACGAACAGCTGGACAAACAGATGCCCTCCGTATAAACTAAACACGATCGAAGCAGAGCAGAGCTGAGTTGTGCAGACTTTGCCAGACACAGACCCCTTTTAAGTGAAGTCCAAGCCAAGCTTAATTATTAATTTAAATCGCACCGTTTATATGATAAAGACACTGAGACGTGCCGCTGAGCATTGTGTGCATGTCCAGCCACGACTTTTACTTTGACTGCGACTGCGACTTTGACTTCAGCTGTAAATGAAGTATTTTTCTTGTTCTTGTTGTGGCTGCCTTTTTTTAGTTTAAGCTCATCTCTTTTGCCAGGAGCGCATTGCGGGAAGTTGAATGTGGCCCAATTTTTCAATTGCTATTGCTGAGCCTACTTGATTACCGTTTACAAAACTTTAAGGTTGATAATTTCATAAATAATAATAAGGTTTATGGTACATAATTTCTGAAATTTCTATTGCTAATATTTCTATTGCTAATAAAATTCTGTTTTTCATCGAAATTCCTATAAAGTTTTTGTCTAGTTTTAATGGTTTTTGTTCATAGCTCAGCAAGTCGCAAAGAAGTCTTAATTAATGTCTAGGAGTGAAGAATCGATGAAGTATTTCATAAGTAGAGTAATTAACATACAACTGAATGACTGAATCATAAATAGTAAAACACTTAAATATTTTTTTTAATTCTTATTTTTGTGATCTTATAATACTATTTTTGTGTCTCAAAACTTTATGATTTTTCCACTTATTAATAAGAGCTTGGGTCTCATATCAAATTTTCTTAAAATCAATATGTGGTTTTTAACATTAATGTTAACTGACTTAGTACTAAGACCAAAATCTTTATTTCAGAACTTTTGTTTTTCAGTGTGTTACTACTCTAAGCAATGGATAAAGCAGAATAAGGAGTATGGGTGAATAAATTGATTGGGAGTGATGTTATTGATTTATTGATTTATAAAAGTAGTCAAATATTTATAAAAAAAGATGTTATTTACAAGGAAATTAGGCACTCAACGCACATATTGAAAAGGTTGGAAAGGATTTTAAAAGTTAAAAGATCTATGACAAAGCCAAAACTGATTGAAATTAAATGTTTTCGTTTAAATGATTTATTTTTTAGTGTATTTATATTGTTTGATTTATTAGTTTATTTAGTCTATTTATATTTCCTCAATTTGCTGTTTGTCTCCCTTTTTTTTTTGCATGCGCCCCATTTGCTGTGCACTTGTTGCCCGCAGGAGCTGTGACTCCGCTCCTGTTGGCTTATCTGTGGCCCTATATAGCGTGACAAAAGTTGTTGGTCGAATGCGCCCCTAGACAATTTGCAGTCGCGTCGCATCGCGTCGCGAACTCTGCAAGCGTAAAAATATGAAAAGTGCCGCGGTGCACGGTGCACGTTGCACGGTTGAATGTTGCAAGTGGCAAACGTTGCAAGTGCAGTTTCGAGTGCACATCGAGCACACACTGCAAAGTAAACCAAGCAGACCCAAACACCAGACACACACTCAATTCAAATTCATAATTAATCAGGCAACCGCGTTCGTTTTTTTTTTTTTTTTGAACATCAGCATAAAGTCTTTGAGTTGTTAGTTTTAAGTTCGGGTTGAGGTTCGCCTTACGTTTAAGTTTGGGTTTTGTGTGTGGGGAGGACTTTGACTTAAGACTTAACACTTGCTGTTTTGCTTCAGCGAACACTTGTTGAAGATCCTCATCGAGAGACGGCAGCAGCTGCTCCAGAACTTATAACTTATAACAAACTATATATATGCAAAGAGTTCACTTTAGTTTCTTCTTCTTCTTTTTGTGTGTACCTTGGCGCGTGTGTTGAAGAGTTTTTTTTTTTGTTGGCCAAAGCTGCCGCTTGATTTATGGTCTGCCATTGAGGCAGCCGCCTAGCAAAAAAATGAACATGAGGAAAGAAAAAAAAAACCTGGCGCCAAGGTCTACTATGATACGCCTAAACCCCTATCGCCAAAAAAAAAACATAAACTCCCCGCTTCCAGCTCTCTTTTTAGTTTATTTTTTTTTTTTGGTTGGCCCCGACAAATTCGAATTGCCAAACTTAATCAGCGGCATTTGCATGCAGCGCGCAAAATGTGCCCAAAAAGTTTAATGAGCCGAAAGTTGCGTGGACAAATATTTTCCGGCTTCATTCATTCATTCTCGGTTCGCTTTGGTTCGGTTCGGTTTCCTTAGCAGCCCAAAAAGTGCGTGAGCGATGCCCCAAAACCATGCTCAAGATACCCTGGAAGTCACTACATTTTTTTGTATTATAATGATGAACGTTTTGCCTTCTTTATAAGATCTTTTGTTAGATTGAAATTGAATTAGTGCACTATAGATTCTAAAAGTTTAATAGAATTTCCTTTTAATTGATGACAATAATTTGTAGTTAGTTTCTTCAGAAAGTTTTCTGAAATTCAAAAGTAACAATTTGTATTTCATTTTTAGAAAAGTTTCATGAAATTTAATATATATTTGATAATAGTAAATTTGTAGTTAATTGTTAAGAAAGTTTTAAATTTTATACAAATTATTTGTAGTACATTTTTAAAAAAAGTTTAAGGCTATTTAATTTCCAATACTTTTAAAATAATATAAAATAAATAATAAAGTTTCAAGAAATTTAATATATATTCGATAATAGTAAATTTGTAGTTAATTTTTAAGAAAGTTTTAAATTTTATAGTAATTATTTGTAGTACATTTCTAAAAAAAAAGTTTAAGGCTATTTAATATCCAATTCTTTAAAGATAATTTAGCCAATTTTTAAGAAAGCTTCATGAAATTAAAAGTCAATTTTATAATAATAATTTGTACCTCAATTTTACAAAAGTTTAATAAAAATTAATTGCAATTTCATAATAATACTTTTTAAGAAAGCTTTATGAAATTTGATAATAATAATTTGTACTTAAATAAAACATACTAATAATTTGTAAGAAAGTATAATGAAATTTAATAATAATAATAAATTGCAGTTCATTTTTAATAAAGTCCTTAGAAATTTCATTTATATTTGATAATAATAATATGCAATTCATTATTAAGAAAATTTCTGGAAATTTAATTTGGACTTTATTTTTTGAAATATGCAAGAAATTTAATTTGAACTTGATAATTATAATTTACTGTTAAATTTTTAGAAGATTTCAAGAAATTGTATGTCAATTTGATAATAATAATTTGTAGTTAATTTCTAAGAATGTTGCTGTAAATTTAAGTTCAATTTTATAGAAATAATTTACAGAACATTTTGAAGATGGCTTCATGAAAATTAATTTAAGTTTGATCATTTTTACTTAATTTTTAAGAAAGTTTCAAGAATTTTAATATCAATTTAAAAGTAATTATTTGTAGTAAGTTTTTGAGAAATATTATTTTTTTTTATCTTTATAATAATGACCAGCAATAGTTGATTGAAAACTTCGATTTACAATCTTATCTTTTTTGTCAGCCTGAAGTTAGACTTATGCAGCATAAGTTTTGAAAATTTCATGAAAATTCCTAAATTGAGTATTGTGGAAGTGTAATAAGTAGTATTGTAGAACTGTTGATTGTTGTATTTTGCAGTAACTACATATGGATTTCTTTATAGTACAGGGTAGCTCACAGTCAGTCTTTGGTATTATATAGTTTTAGTTTGCTTTTTTTTCGTGTGTGTGTTTGGAACCTCGCAATATATCGAGTAGGCCTGGGCACTGCTTGAAATGCGCACCAGAAACCCTACGCACTTCATAAATTATTTAACAGTTGCCCTGGCCAATTGGAATTGACTCGTGGACAAGGCGGAGACGGAGGAAGAAGAGGAAGAGGAGGGTTGAGAGGTGGATTGAGAGGAGGGTGCGTCTTGGGAGGGGCAACTAAAGAAGGGAACCAATTTTAATTGCCGGCAACATGACAGTGGCGGCAGGTGACAAGGGCAACCATACACCATATGCTTAAGATAACGGTGGAGGGAGGGGGGAGGTAGGGGAGGAGGGAGGGGTTAAAGCGATTGAGGGGTGTTCAGGTGCGTATCACGTCTTTTGGTATATAAAAAATGTGCGAATTTTTGACAACTGCAAATCGAAAGAGAAACTTGAACAACGCAACAGCTTAAGAACTACGGTGTGAAGAGGGGGATGGGGGAAGGTGGCATAGGGGGAAGGGGAGGGGGGTGGGTCATGTAGCAACATGGTGATACATGATCGCCGCTTCCAGTGATTTATGAGCCCCAACTCAACTGAACTGAACTGAACTGAACGCATGCGTTCAACGTGACAAGTTTCAAGTATTTTTCACTTATCGCATTTTGGTAATTAATTTTGTTTTTCTTTTTTGCTTTAGTTGGTAATTTCCATTTTGTAATTTGTATTTTTTTCGAATTAATTATGTTTTTAATTTCCGTTTTATTACAATATTCAATTTTCTCAGTTTTTTACATATTTTATTTTTTAATCGTTAATATATTAAAATTTTTGTTTGCTATTTTTGCATATTTTTATATATACATAAGCAGGAAATGTATGTAACAGGTAGAAGGAGGCATCTATGACCGTATAAAGTATATATATTCTTGATCAGCATCAATACGACGATCTAGCCATGTCCGTCCGTCTGTCTGTCTGTCCGTCTGTCCATATGAACACCTAGATCTCAGAGACTATAAGAGTTAGAGCTATAATTTTTTTTCGACAGCATTTGTTATGTTTGCACGCAGATCAAGTTTGTTTTAAATTTTTGCCACGCCCACTTCGAATAACAAGCGTAATTTAAAGCTAGAGTTGCGAATTTTGGTACATACAATAATGATTATTCATAATCTCTGCAAATTTGGTTGCGATCAGATCGGAATTGTCGAAGTTATTAGGCAAATACTTTTGTATAACTGGAAACGCCTACTTACTAGAGGTCATATTTGCTTTGGCTGACAACCTGGTATACTTTGCACTCAATAATTTATATGAAGTGTAGTACCATATCAATATACCAGATATGGTATATTTTAGGCATTTTTGTGGTTAATTATTTTGGTATTTTCGAGAAAAACACCTCAATAATTGCCTTTTTTCAAATGGTTAGCGGATATCTCACTGTCGAGTAGTTTTCTTACATGTTTTTATTAGTTTATATTTTTGTAGTTCTTATTTTTTCTTAAATAATTTTTTTTTAATCTTTAATACTTAAGGATTTGAATTAGCTATTTTTCTATTTTCTTATAACGATTCTTTTTAATTAATACATTTTCTACTTTCGTTTCTGATGTCTATTTTTCATTTAATTATTTGCATTTTCTTAAATGTATCACATTTTATTTTTATTCCATAGACATACAAAACGTATTTGTTTTTTTATTTCAATTAGCATTTTCTTCCATTTCATTTATTTTGTATGTCGACGTCGTCGATTGCTACTCGCATTTGATTCATATCTAGCTTCGATTCTGTTTTGTTCTCTTCTGTTCTGCTGATCCAAGCTAATCCGCAATCCGGGTTCCGCGGGAATGGGGCCTCTCCCATTCCATTCCATTCATTCATGCATTCATTCATTCATTCATTTGCTCATTCGGTCAAAGCGAAATCAATGACGAAGCCGCTTCGCAGAATTTCACACTTTCAACTTCCGTCCCCATGGAGACGTATTCCCAGAAAATTTGGAGCACTTGAATTGCGAGAATTTCTCATATTATTATTCTTAATTTTATTATTATTATTATTATTTTTATTCGTATTCTGTTGTGTGTATCGCTCTCTTATTTATTATACTGCTTCCTTTTTTTTGGGATCTTGTTTTCATTTTTTTGTTGTTGTTGCCAACAAGTTGTTGTCGAGTGTCAAAAATCTCAGAATAATTTGTAATAATAATAATCATAAATAAAACATTTAATCGCCGCAATTGATATGCCACTTCCCCAAAAAGCACAACGCGCCAAAAGGAAGCCGACAAACTAATAAAACCAAATAAAATACGGCATCACTTCTCCTTCTCTCTCTTTCTCTCTCTTCGTATCTCTTTCTCCTTCTCTATCTCTTTCGTATACTAGATCTTTTAAAAGCTTAGCTTTATCTACTCATCATCATCATCATGATCATCGCTCTTTGTTTGGCGGAAAGATCCAAGTTCCTGAGCAACTTTTGCATTGTTCGACTTTGCTGATTGTCAAAATTGTGTCAAGTGCTTAAGTCGAAATACACAAGGGCCTAAGATCTAGTACAGTTTGAACTAGCTATGAAGAACTTGGGTCTACACTTAAATATAAGGCTATAAAAACTAAATATCTTGAGTTTGAAAGCTCTTGGATTTTAATAAAATTGATATTTCAACAAGATTTGAAATTAGCAAAAAACTCATGTAAAAAAGCCAAAGCCTTGATCATGATTTCAGTATTATATTATTATGGGTTATATTTTAACATAATTTATTGCAATTTTGAAGTAAAAATAAATGTATACCTTAAGTTTAAGAATATTCAAACTTTGATATTGATTTAGGAATAATATTAAAGTTTTTTTTGATGTTAGCATGTGCATATTCAAATTTATTTTCCAAACTATATTAATCTCTTATTTTTTAATAATGTTAAGCTTACCAAAAATATGAATGCATATTTTTTAAATTTATATTTAGTTTTCAACGTAGTATAAAGTTTGCCACTTATGTAATCTTTTCTTTTCTAAAAATACTTATAACTCTATGATAGATTTCGAATGTAAGACCTCAATGAAATACCAAATGTGGTCTTTGGTATATTTTGGCATTTTTGTGGTACATTATTTGGTATATTTTAAGAATAATACTGCACTGTTTGGCTTTTATTGTAAATGAAGGGTGACTATCTCACAGTCGAACACACTTAACTATAACTTTTTTTCTTACAAAGTTATTTTCTATGTTCCATTTGATTTTGAAAGATTTTCTGATTTGAAATTTTCCACTAATGCAAGCTTTTCTATACTCAATTTAGTATTTCATATAGTATAGTTGTATAGTATTTTATAAGGCAAACTCTTCTTTACTCTATATAGTATTTTATATAGTATTTTTTATAGTGTGCAGTATTATTTTTGCTGTTTTCTTTTTTTTTATAATTTATATATCAATTCTTTATAGCGAGCTTTGCCTGTACTATAGAATATTTTGCATTCGCTTAAAGTATTTAGTTTGCCACTCGAGTTGTCTATTTTTAAGATGTTTAATATTGATTTCTATTAAGATATCCCGTAAATAAGCTATAGAAGAGATGTAGTTAAAGCTGAAGCAATGGAAAGTAAAAGTGTGTTATTGAGAGAGGAAGTGCGAGTTGAGCAATTGATGTATTGATGAGGCAAGTTCAGATTGACAAGTGTGTGTGGCTCCATTGAGAGTTGAATGACAGAGCAGTTAACGGACATCCTGACCCCCTTCAAGCGATGTCATAAATTGTCTTGAGTCGCATTGAATCCAGCTGCAGACAGACGAAAGTGGGGAATGAAGATAGAGAGAAGGAAGATGGGAGGAGGGAAAGAGCAAAAGACATTTGAGTTGGGTAAGCAAAAATTTTGACACTGCATAAAGTTGAGGCAACAATGTAGAGTGAGTGAGTAAGTACAAATTGTCTGAAGCGGGGGTGTGTGTGTCTGGGGGTGGAAGGGGGGGGGGGGGGAGTATAGGGGTTGGGGAATGGGGGTTGGATGATTGCAAGACGCGACGACGCGACGTCTGCCTGTCAAATGCCAAATGCCAATGATGTTATTTAAGCCAGTTCTTGCAGTTCTCGCCAAGTTCGTCTTTTCATTTCATTTTTTTTTTGTCCGAGTTGAAGTTCTCTTTTCATTTTTTATGCCAGCTATCGATAGGGTAAAAGGGTATGATAACTTGTTGACTGCAAATGTACATATGTAACATACATAAGCAGGCATCTTCCGACCCTATAAAGTATATATAAGTATATTCTTGATCAGCGTCAACAGTGGAAATGATATAGTTTGTCCGTCTGTCTGTCTGTCCGTCTGTCCATATGAACACCTAGATCTCAGAGACTATAAGAGCTAGAGTTATAATATTTTTTGACAGCACTTTTTACATTTGCACTCAGATCTAGTTTGTTTCAAATTTTTGCCACGCCCACTTCCGGCCTCGCAAATTGAAAAAAGAAAATCGAATAATATGCGTGATTTTGAAGCAAGAACCCAAATTTTTGTTACATGTATTAAGAGCGACTACATTTATAAATTTGCTTGCGATCAGATAAAAATTGTAGAAGTCATTTAAGAATTGTCTGTGCATGGAAAAAACGCCCACCTAATTGCTTTGGCTAACAATCTGGAATATTTTGTACTCTATGGTATTTTTTGCCACATTCAAAAAATATATACATATCATACAATACAATATACCAAATATAGCTTTTGTATATTTTTAGTATTTTTGCGGTATATTTGTAAACCATGGATGTGTCACCATCTATGGTATATTTTAAGTATACCACTATATCAATATACCAAATCGCGGATTTTGGTATAATATAGTACGTCTGCAGTATATTAATTTGGTATATTTTGAGAACAATGCCGCAATCTTTTTTATACTTTTTCAAAATGGGCAGTGGAAATCTCACAGTTAAGCAAACTCGATATATTTTGCACTCTATGGTGTATTTTGTATGCAGTACTATATCGATATACCAAAGGTATATTTTCAGTGTTATTAGGGTATATTTATTTGTTATATTTTGGAATGGGTTTGTTTTGTATTTTATGGTATATTTTAAATGTAGAACTATATCAAGTTTAGAATTTTGATTTCCTTTCGTATTCTTACGGTATAGTTATTTAATGTATTTCAATAAAAATACCGCACTGTTTTGCTTTTATTTGCAATGGGTACATTTGGGTATAGATATATTGTACTTTATCAGTATATCAAGTATAAATTTTGATTCTTTTAGAAGTCTTGCGCTGTTTTGCTTTCATTAAAAATGTGTAGCGGGTATTTCGCAGTCGAGCACACTCCGACTGTAGCTTTCTGACTTGTCTTTTCTTGTGCACTCTTCTGTTTGTGCGCTTGAAAGGGAGACACAAAGAATGCGAAAAGTTTGTTGCAGTTGCAGACGCTTCTGGGCCGAAAAAGAAGTCATTAAAAATGCGTAGAATGTCAATGTAAAACGCTGATAATTCGCAATTATGCGGCTCTCCCCCCTTCTTTTTGTTTTTATGGTTGAGGAGCGAGGGAGAGAGGGAGGGGGGGACAATTTGGAGTGTTGCCGACGTCAAAGAGTCAACTGCAAGATAAATAACAGCGCAAAAGGAAGCTAATGACAGTTGCCACATAAAAAATGATGATGATGACGACGACGCGGCGATCGAAGCGACCGACTGAGCAAACCGATGTGGGTTGCAACATATATACATATATATATGTATATATAAATATTGAAAAAATTTGGAGAGTGAGAAAAAAGGCAAACAAGCAACAAAAAAAGAAGAACGCACAACTTGAACATAATCAAAAAGTCGTTGGCATTGCCCAAAAGCGAGAGTTACTTAAATGCCTGTCATGCATGAAAATGATATATATGCCGACTCTTACTTGCACATACAAACAAACAAACACACACACACACACACATACGCAGAGATCCCCAAATATACATCTAAATGCCGCTTACCCCAATCCCCAACCCAATCCCAAATCGCAATCCCAATGCCAATGCCAATCGCAATCGCAATCTTCAAGTTTATTCCCTACTCCATTTGAATGTGCTTTTTATATTTTTTGTTTTTTTTTTTTTGTTTGGGCTGCTTAAATCCGTAGTTCAATGGACTTCCCGGAAGCGCACACTTGAATGTATCAATTGGGCATTGCGACAAGCAATTCTTTGTTTCAACTTCACACGCTTCAAACATCATTCAAGGATATTTTCGGGGTACAAAATGAGAGATGAGCGACAGCTTTTGCAAGCTCATTAGAGCTTTAAGCATGTGTTCTACTGATCCGATTAAAAACAGACTTTTTAAGCCTTTAGATTCTTTAGACTTTCCCTGTAGACATTGCTGTGCTTAAAAACTGACTTTTTAACTTCTTTTAGACTCCTTTTATATTCTATGAGATATTTCTATAAGTTGAGAGACAGCTTTGAAAGTTTATTAAAGCTTTATACGCTTATTCTTCTGATCCGCTTAAAAGCTTTGTTACTAGTAAAGCTATTATAACTAATTATTAGCAGCTATATATTTGAACATTGTTTAATAGAAGTGTCGATCTCAAATGTTGAGCACTTTATAAACCACTTTTAAAATCACAGTTCCATTCCATAAGACTGCTGCATTGAGAAAGACGAGCGACAGCTTTAAAAAGTTCATTAGAGCTTACAGGATTTGTTCTACTGCACCAAACTTTTTAATTACTTTCGACTTCTTTTATTAACCAAAAGATTTTGCAATAAGTTTGTATACAGCTTTGAAAGTTCATTGGGGCCTTTATTGTTTATTTTACTGCTTGGCTTAAAAGATATGTTTATTAAACAAAGATATTAAAAAAAAAACAAATGGATCATTATAAAAAAGAAATATTGAACGCAAATGTTGAGCCATTTAGAAATTACTTTTAAAATTCTAAACTATACTTTATGACCCTCCAATCCTTCAGACTGAGGCGTTGAGAAAGATGAGCGTCAGCTTTGCAAGTTGATTAAAGCTTTAAATATTTGTGCTTGTACGCTTAAAAGCTTTCTTTTTTGGTAAAGCTTCTTATATAGCTAAAAAGCACATTCAAGTAATTTGGCAGCAATTCTTTACTATTAATTACTTTTTATGATTTTTCAACAGATTTGTCAATGATTTTAAAAATAAAATTTATCTCTACTTAAACTACTTTGCAAGTGAAAGTTTTTTATTAAGTGATCTTACTTCATTTGTGCATTCCCATGGCAAAAAATGTTGCATTTATTACTCAGATATATAGTTTAGCTCTTAATATTTGCAAATTAAGATATATTCTCAATATTTGGAAACTATTCCATTCTCAAAAGTTTCGCTTCCTTTTGTTCTTCACGGAGTTCACGCATCTATAAATATGTACATGTAAATATGTGTATATATATATATACAGTTCTATATGTGCATCCAATTAAATGCGTTTAATATGAAACTTATTTGAAATGCGGCAACTGTATTTTGTTGGCGGCAGAAAACGCACTCGAAATGCGAGAGACAAATTTATATTTAGTGTTTGAAAATCTTTGCCATATGTTAAAGATATGCGCGAATGTTTTCTTTCCACATTTTATTATGCTAAATATTGTGAATATTTGCTGCAAATGTTCGCATTTCAATTCGGTCTTCGGTCTTGGGTTGTCGTCACTCGCTCTATTTACAGACCATCATAACGTATATGGGACGTATTACAGGGTATCTTGAAGTCGTTAGCTGCAAATTGTGCTGCGTTTATTTGTTTTGACTATTGCGTTTGGCGCATTTGCAAATATCAAATTACACAACATTTTCTAATTTTCTAACTCGATACCCTGTAAAGCAAAGTCAAGGGGTAGCTTGAGGAGTATAATTAAGTTGAGAAAACATTTCTTCTATATCTTAACATTCGGAATTTAGCTGTAGTACATATTTGTAGAAATACAGGGTATGCGCAAGTCGAGCATGCTTGATAATCTATGACAAAAAGTTGCTTTATAATGGGCATCTTTAATTTAATTTTAAACTCTTCTTCAATATCTTCACTTTTGAAATTTTGCAGCTTTAAAAGTTGTAGAAATACAGGGTATGCGCAAGTCGAGCATGTTCGCTAACTTAGGTATGTAAGAGGTATCTTTCAGTTTAGTAAACTTTTTTAAAATATCTTCACTTTTGGCTTTTTACAGTAGTAAATGTTGTATTAATACAAGGTATGCACTAGTCGATCAGGCTTGATAATGTAATTCAAATAGTGGCTTTCTGAAGCGTATCTTTAAGTAAGCTTTTCTTCTATATCTTTACTTTGGAAATGTGGCTGTAGTAAAAGTTGTGCAGCTACAGGGTATGCGCTAGTCGAGCATGCTCACTAATCTAATTCAAATAGTTGCTTTATTAAGGTTATCTTTAAGTTGAGTAAACTTTTCTTCTATTTCTTTACTTTTGGCATTTTGTAGCAGTAAATGTTGTAGAAATAAGGGGTATGTGCTAGTCGAGCATGCTCACTAATATGTTTTAAATCGTTGCTTTATTTAAGTTTGTAAACTCATTTAATACATCTTCACTTTTGGCATTTTGTAGCAGTAAATGTTGTAGAAATAAGGGGTATGTGCTAGTCGAGCATGCTCACTAATCTATTTCAAATAGTTTCTTTATGAATTGTGTCTTTAAGTTGAGTGTAAACTTCTCTTCTTTAACTTCACTTTTGAAATTAGTCAATATAGCTCAGTACTACATCCGATACAGGTTATCTGTTAGTCGTGCATGCTCTGCTTAAATCATTCGGCTATGTTATTATTGAATGCGCCAATAAAAGCGTAATATGCACAGACGCAGACGCCTGCCTGATCATTCAGTAAACATGCTCCGATCTAATGCCAACATCAAATGCCTTTCACCCCCTCCCCCCACCACCCTTATCAAATGTGTGTGTGTGCGTGTGTGTATTTTAACTGTATATATAATTAAATGCATAAATTTTGCCTCGGCACATTTGTTGCTGTGAATTTGAAATCTTTTACGCAGTTTCGGGGCAACAATGTAACTAAATGTTCGTATAAAAGTATTTCACTTCCGCATCGAAAGCGTGGGGCGATGTTCTAAATGTGTGTGTTGGTGTGTGTGTGTGTTAGTGTGTGTGTGTGTTGATGTGTGTGTGTGTGTTGAGTGTTGGTGTGTGTTACGCTTGCTTGTAAATCAATTACACGTGCGAGACCTTTTACCACCAACAACAACAGCAACAACAACTTGACTAAGCACAACAAACTGCATAAGCTCAAATATGCCAGGCACACATCCAGCCTGTAACTATAAATGCATATATATAGAGATGTATTAAACTAATTATGCAATAAATTCGCTTGTTACAAATCAATTGCGCTTGACTAATGCAACAGCAGCTGCTGCTTCTATTTCAAGGGCTGCGAAAGGGGGAAGAAAGCAAAGCCATGGGCAGCGAGGGAGGGGCAACGAGTGAGAGCGGGGAGGGGCAAAAGATTGCAAGGGAAAGGGAGCGTAAGGAAAGCTCAACACAGGTAACAACAACAATTGGCAAACATTATGCAAAATGCTTATTTGTCGACACGTTTTGCCTGCGCACTCATCAATCAATCAATCAATCAACAAAACAGTCAGTCAGTCAGTCAGCAAAACAATACAAAATAAGTTAAAGCTCGACTTAATTTAAGGCCAACAATTGATGCATAATAATGCACTATGCAAATGCAAAGCAATTGTGATTATAAGAATTTAATTAACTTACAAAATATCTTTGTTGATTTGAACAACTTTTTAATGTATTTATTATTCGAGAGAGGAGAAAAGTAAAAGAATTGAATAGTAGAGAAACAAGAAAATTCTTACAAATATACTCAAAATATACCGCAGATATAATAAAATATACCGAAGGCTATATTTGGTATATCGATATTGTAATACATTATCGATATATACCACATAAATATAATAATTTAGAATTTAATACCCTTGTACCCTATGCAACATTGCTCTGCATTTAAATTTACTTAGTTTTATTTCATTATATTGATTTTTATTTAATTACATTTTATTCAATTTTATTTCTTTGCATTTTAATTCGTTTCATGCAACGTCAATTCAATTATTTTTAATTAATTTCATTATATTTCATTTTATTTCATTCAATTCTACTTCTTTACATTTCATTTAATTTCATTTCATTTTATTTAATTTTACTCTATTTAATTTAATTTCATTATATTAAAATCCTTTTAATTTAATTATTTTTCATTCCATTTTATTCACTTCCATTTCTTTGCATTTCATTTCATTTATTTCATTTCATTCAATGTCAATTTAATTCGTTTCGTTTCATTTCAATATATTTTATTTTATTTCATTGAATTCTATTTCTTTGTTTTTTCATTGCATTTTATTTAATTTCACTTAATTTAATTTCATTATATTATATTTAAATTTTTTTAATTTCATTATATTTCATTGCATATTATTCAATTCCATTTTTTTGCATTTAATTTCATTTTATTCAATTTTATTTTGCATTTTAATTCATTTCATGCAAAGTCAATTCAATTATTTGCGTTTTATTTCATTTTCTTTCACTCAATTCTATTTCTTTACATTTTATTTCATTTAATTTTACTCTGTTTAATTTAATTTAATTTCATTATATTTAAATTCTTTTAATTTAATTATATTTCATTCCTTTTTATTTACTTCCATTTCTTTGCATTTCATTTTATGGCATTTCACTTCATTTCAATTCTTTTCATTTAATTTTATTCAATGCCATTTCTTGGTTTTTCATTTTATTTTATTTTATTTCTTTGCATTTCATTTTATTGCATTTAATTTCATTTTGTTTCATTTCATTTAATTTCGTTTCTTAGTATATCATTTTATTTCATTCTAATACATTTCCTTGTACTGTATTTAATTACATATTCTTTTATTTTACTAAATTAATTTATATTTCATGTTATTTTAATATATTTCTATTTCTATTTCTACTTTTATTTTATTCTATTCAATTCAATTCTGCACCTATCCTATAGTATTTTATGATTTCTTAAGCAAGCTAAACAATTTCATTACATTCCATTTCCTTTTATTGTATTGTATTGCATTTATTTTATATTATTTTTATTATATTAAATTTATTTTCATTTCGTGTTACTTCAATATATTTCCATTTTTAATTATTCTATTTTATTCTGTAGTATATTATTTTATGATTTTCTTAAGGAAGTTCATGCATTCATTCCATTCCATTCAATTTCCTTATATTGCATTGTATTGTATTTTATGTTATTACATTTATTTCTATTTCAATTTTTATTTTATTCTATTCAATTCGCTACTATTTTATGATTTACTTATGCAAGCTAATCAATTGAGCATTAATTAGTTTTTTCATTTGCTAACTTGACTTTCACTTTCGCTTCAAATATCGTCATGAAATCCCTAAAAACAAAAATCGCAGCATTTCTTGTCAAACTAACTATTTGCTAATCAAAATTGGGGAAATGTGTGTAAAACTATGGCAATGATGAAAACACGGTCTACATGGCGTATGCGTATTCTCAGCAGTAGTCATGCTTGAGTTTGCATATTGTATTCAAAGGTAGCCACAGCGATACAGTTTCTCACTTTGTTGCGGGTCAGCAACAGCAACAGAAAAAGCAAAAGCAAAAGCGTCTTTAAAACACACACACGCATTTTATGGCCAACGACGTCGACAGCGACAGCGACGTCAGCGTCAGGCGTCAGGCGTCAGGTTGTTAATCGGCAATCTTATTTATGGGGCTCTTGGCTGCGTTTAGATTATAACGCCGCGGCGTAGAGAGCAAAACAAAAAGTGGGTCACACGCGTTTGCGTCTAGGACATTTTAATGTTGTTGTTGTTGTTGTTGCTTCGATTGCGATTTCGCTTTTCGATTTTCGTTTGGGATTTGGATTACGTTAAACGTTGTAGGGCAACAAATTGCGGGATTCGTGGGATTCGTGCGTCAAAGATGAACGCCAGACAGTCAGCAGTTAAGCTATAGAAATCGATCTGCTTGAACAAAACAAAACAACAAAACAAAACAAAAACATTGAGAGAAAAGAAATGTGTCAAATGCGTGGGAAACAGTTGGCAAAGTGTCATGGAGCCTACTCAGTATCAACACTAAATTCTATATAGTATATATATTATATATACAAAGTATTCGATAGATCAATTGCTTACGTTTTGGCGCGCTTTCTACGGGGCGTATGCGCATTATTTGTAGTAGTATATAAATAAAATAGTATTCACATCGATTGGCGAGCTCATTAATTGAATGCAATTTGCTGATAACGCAGCTTGCAATTTGTTGCAATTTGTTGCCTAACAACACAAAGACTGAATAAATACGTATGTCTATAGCAATTAGCTGCATTCGACTGCCAAGCGAAACGTGCTGATAAAGCCTCAACTGAAGGCAGGCAGCAAATAACCTAAGTCGATGACAACTTAATTGCCTGCAACAAATAATCGAAGGACTTCCAAATCATTAAAATATTGTTGCAGAGAAATAAGTAAGAAAATTACAGAGAAGTGTGCTCAACTATGAGATACTTGTTATCAATTTTCAATAAATGCAAAACAGTGCGGTATTATTTTTGAAAATATACCAAATCATATACCACATATACTAAAATATAGTATTTTAGTATTATTTTTTAAAATATACCGAATGATATACCAAAAGTATAGAAATTGAATATTTTGGTATATTTTTTTAAATATACCGAATGGTCTAGAAAATATTTTAAAATGTAGTGAATTGGAATATATTAATAAAGTAAAAATACTATCTCTATATTTTGTATATCAATGATGTAAAAATACCAGCACAATAATACTAAAATATACCAAAAGCCATATTTGGTATATCGATAAAGTAAAAATGCGAAAATATACTGAAGGCTATATTTGGTATATCGATGAAATAAATATACTACCGCAAAAATGTTGAAGCAAGTGTACTAGCGCAATAATACTAAAATAAACCGAATCTAGTAAATCTAGTATGTCGATATTTGGTATATCGATAAAGTCAAAATACTACCGCAATTATAATAAAATATACCGAAAGCCATATTTGGTATATTGCTAAAGTACAACATTCTAAAATATCATAGAGTTCAAAATATACCAAAATTACTCATTACCCATTTTCAATGCGGCATTATTATTTTTCCAATACACTAAATGATATACCACAAAAATACTAAAATATACCGAACATGCCATATTTAGTATATCGATAGATAGCACTCGATTCGAAATATACCAAATTGACAGCCAAAGCAACTAGGAACCAATTTCAGTAGGCGTAATATACTATTCAAAAGGAAGCACAAATTATAATACTACCCCATGAGTAGCAGGTATAAAAAGTAAAAGTATTTCATATTCAAGTTCTTTAAATATTTACAATGCATTTAGGCATCGAGGCTATAGTTAAACTGAGGCAATGCTTATCATTGCCACCAATGAGGCGCAATCGAAAATTGCTTTGGCGAAATTCTCACTGAATTACACCAGAAAAACCACAAAGCACAATCGCAACAAAAAAAAACAAGTAAGAAAACTACAGTCGAGTGTGCTCGACTGTGAGATACCCGCTACCCCTTTTGAATAAAAGCAAAATATTGCGGTATTATTTTCAAAATATACCAAAAAAATACTGCAAAATACTAAAAATATACCAAATGGTATATTTGGTATAACGATGTGATACTAACATTTAAAATATACCATAGACGGCACAATACACCAGATTGTCGGCCAAAGCATTTGAGACCCCCCGTAAGTGGCCGTGTTGTCCCATACAAAAGTGTTTCTTTAATAACTTCCACAATTTTTATCTGATCGCAAGCAAATTTTCAGGAATCATAAA
The DNA here is from genome assembly GCA_035046325.1 of Drosophila niveifrons. Taxonomy (NCBI): domain Eukaryota; kingdom Metazoa; phylum Arthropoda; class Insecta; order Diptera; family Drosophilidae; genus Drosophila; species Drosophila niveifrons. Next base: position 370,148 of record JAWNOC010000071.1, read on the forward strand.
TACTATTGTTATTATTATATATACCAAAATTCACAGCTTTAACTTTAAAATTACGCTTGTTATTCGATTTTTTTGATTTGCGGGGGCGGAAGTGGGCGTGGCAAAAATTTGAAACAAACTTGATCTGCGTGCAAACATAACAAATGCTGTCGAAAAAAAATTATAGCTCTATCTCTTATAGTCTCTGAGATCCAGTGTTTCATACGGACAGACGGACAGACGGACAGACGGACAGACGGACAGACAGACAGACGGACAGACGGACATGGCTAGATCGTCTCGGCTGTTGACGCTGATCAAGAATATATATACTTTATAGGGTCGGAGATGCCTCCTTCTACCTGTTACATACATTTCCTGCCGGCACAAAGTTATAATACCCTTCTACCCTATGGGTAGCGGGTATAAAAAACCCATTTCAATGTGTCTCCACTAAGCCCTTTGGACAGCCCACAGATAAAGTGATGAACGCTTAGTTGACCAGAAAAAATACATTTTTGTTAAAGAGAAGTTCGCTAGAACTTGAAATCAAATAGTATACAATAAGAAGGAGTAAATTTTCGTTATTTTTTGTATTAATTTCTGTATTATTAGTTTTAACATACAAATTACCTTAGACCAATTACCAATGAAGTAAATTTTGGCATGAATTATTTTGGTATTCAATAACATTAAAGAAACGTAACAATTAAATAAAATAAAATGCAATACAGGAATGTAGAAATTAGTTACTTGTAATCAAAACATTGAAAACAATATTATATACCAAATCTGCTACTTCTTCCGATCCTAATTTTTCAAAACATAACTTCTTTTGGTGTATTTTCAATCGAATATAAAACAAATTTCTTAAAAATCATTCACTTTTGCAGTGTTTTAGATTTTATTTAGATTATCAATCGATTATAAAACAAATTTCATAAAAATGAACACTTTTTACAGTGCTCCATCGCTTCTTCAATTACAAAGTATGCTGCTAGTAATGTCAATAATAAAAATGCAAAACACTTGATTGCTGAAACAGATGTTGCAAATAAATAATGTAGGAAAGCTATTGACGAGTGTGCGCGACTGTGAAATACGCGGTAGTCATTTGCAATAAAAGCAGCAAATGCAATAAAAGTTATTCTCAAAATATACCAAATTAGCATACTAACAGTTTTATTTGGTATATAGATAATCTATTACATTGCAGTATTATTCTGAAAAAACACCAAATCAATAAACCGAATGCTATATTTGGTATATCTATATACGATTATATTCAAAATATACCTTTTTACCAAATGGGTATGCAATAAAAGCAAAAATATACCAAATCAATATACTACCGGCTACATTTGGTATATCGATATACTATAACATTTGCCAAACATTGCAGTATTATTCGTGAAATATACCATATTAATATATTAAATGTTATATGTGGTATATAAATCTAGAAATATACCCAATTAATATATTTATATAATATTTAGTATATCAATATACTATTACATACAAAATATACCCTCCCAGCCTATGGATAGCGGGTATAGGAAAACAAAAACGAATCTGTCGCTACTCAGTTGTCGTCTAGGGCATAGCAAAGTGATTAATAAATAATACAAAACAGACAGCAGACAAAACCGGAGCGAAACATTTTTGTGTGCGTCTGTTAAAAGGCAATTACAAGAAATCGAAATCAAAATCGAAATCAAAATCGAAATGAAATTGAAATTGAAATCGACAGCGAAGAATCTCTGCTGAAAATTCTCAGTGGGAATAAAGTTTTTGTTTTGTTTTTGTTTTTTTTTTTTGTGGGATATTTGTAATTTCAACAAATCAATTAATAGCAACAATGTGCAAGAACATTATGACCTTGATCTCCAGCTGGTTTTTTTTTTTCGTTTTTTGATTTTTGATTTTTGAAAGCACTTATGGCAAATGTGCGTGAATTGCGTGATTTAGCAACGTGTTGCATGTGCCACTTGAAAAGAAAGAGAGTCCAAGAAACAAAACAACAAAAAAAAGAGACAGAGAAAGGGCAGACGCAAAGTCGAATCGAATCATCTTATACAGTATATACAGTATTTATAGTAAAGTATAGTATTCGGTATAGTGTTGGCGCCAATGAGGTTATCACTTATCAATTAACACTTATCGCATATCGCAGCCGCTATTTAATATGCCTTGATTAATTCTAAGCAACTGAATCACCTCCAACGCACACACACACACACACACTAAACAAAAGCGCCACAGTCAAAAGATTTTATATGATCTTTTATATTTTTACCCCCACTTCGAGGCGTCTTTTTTGTTGTTTTTGTTTTTGTTTTATTTGCTCGTAATCAGTTTACACGTTAGTTTACGCAATCAGCTGACGCCGCTGAGTAAAAGAGAGAGAGAGAAAGAGAGAGAGCGAGCAAGATAGTGGGAGGGAGAAAGAGAGAGAGAGCGAGAGAGAGCGAGGGAGATAGCGCGTATCATGTGTTGTTGCTTTGCGTAACGCTCTCGTTATTTGGCTGGCAACACTGGGCGTATGAGTAACGCGCGTATATTGCGTATACGCCCGGTTGTGCGTAATGTGGCACGTGTAATTAATGTGAAATAAGAATGGAAAAAACTAGCAGCTGATATAATTTGACAGCATTTGAAGCGATTAAACTACAGCTTATTAGAGAGAGAGAGAGAGAGATGGCTGATGAAATGAATCAAATTAGTTGAATTTGAAGTTGGCCATGATGCTGCACTTTTTTTTTTTTGGTTAGTACTTAAAATAGAAGATATAGCATAAGCTGCTTTTGTCTTCCGTTGACTTTTTTCTTTCTTTACTTTTCTTGTTGTTGTTGTATTGGAATTGAAATAGTTTCTCGTATCGCACACACGCAGTCATTAAAGTGTATGTGTGTATGTGTGTATGTGTGTGTGTGTGAGGAATGCGTGTGTGACGAAAGTTGATAACAACTAAACAGTTGGCAACAAGCGATCATTCAAGTTGAATAGATAAAACGATACTTACTCGCCCAAAAAATTATGGAGTGCAAAAAAACAAAAAAAAAACAAAAGTAAAGAAATTCATTTCCACTTTGCACGCACTTCAAGGTTATTCGATTCTATTCACCACAAATATCACATCATAGAATAATGTGAAATTCAAAGATCGCAGCCACTTTCGATTTATTGATATTCGCATTAAAACAATCAACATTATTTGACAAGCATTTTTTAATTCGAGTTCTTATTCTCTTAAACTTCTTTCGCAATGCCATTTCTAGGAATTATCCCATTGTCTATCAGCTTTAGCTAGTTATACTTGATATCGTTATGAAAAGAATACATTATTTTTGATAATAATTGCAACGTGGAGATGAAAAGAAATTAAGCCAAAGTATGCGAAATATTTTATTTACATTTTGATAATGTTTCAAAAATTTTTATTAATAGTTGCAATCGCCTTATAATATATATATATATATTTTTTTTTAATTGTTTTACAAAATTTAATGATACATGATTGGCATATTTCTTGATCTATTTTTCACACTTCATACAAACTATTTGCATTCATTGAATGAATGTTTGCACTTTCACTTTTCACGGTGGGATATTATTCTTAGTATATACCAAATTAATATACTAATATATACCAAAGACTATAACTAGTATTTTTATATAGTACTACATTAAAAATATACTATAGATTGAAAAATATACCGAATTTTTGCAAGGTTAAGAGCAGCATTATTCTTAAAATATACCAAATTAATACTAAAATATGCCAAAGGTTAAAATTTGCATATTGATATAATATTTAAAAAATACAAGATTTTCACAAAGTTAGGTGCGGTATAAATATACCAAATTAAAATACCGCAAAAATACTCAAATATACCATAGGCTATAAATAGTACGTTGATAAAGTACTACAGTCAAAATATACCAGATTGACATAAAGGCATAGTATTATTTTTAAAATATACCGAATTAATATACCACTATATACCAAAATATACCATAAAATACAAAATATACTAGATTGTCACAATGTTATAGAAAACAATCAAATAATGCAACGCAACAAATAATCGTAATTACCAAATGAATTTAAATTTGCAACATATTCTGAAAATATACCGACTTAATATACCACAATCTACAAAAAAAATAAAAAATATATATATCATATATTACAAAATATACCAGATTATCACAAAGATATATAAATCAATTAAAAAGTGTAAATCATTCTTCTTGTAATATAATCTTAAAAAAATTTATATTCCACAAAATACTAAAATAATCAATCTTATACCATAAATTACAAAATACCCCAGATTGTCACAAAGCTATAAAAGGCAATCAAATAATGTAAATCAACAAATAATCGTCTTAATTGAATAGAAATTTGTAAAACATTCTGCTTAAAAAGTTGTAGCCTTTCTTTTTTTCAGCTTCCGCTAACTGTTCTTTAGTCGAATTTCAGTTTCAAATTCAATTTCAATTTCAGTTTTGTTTGCTCTTCTGCAGATCTCGACTTCAGTTGTGTTTTTCAATGGCAACGCAGTTGTGTGTATTTTTTCTGTATTTCTTCTGCTTATTTACATACTCTGGCTCAAAAGTAAGAGGGCCTTTAAAGTAAGAGCTGGTGGAAACAAAATGAAACTCAAACATTTCTCATCGCCAACAATGGTAATTAAACAAATATTCCGGCTGATATTGTGGCACGTGTGAGTCGAGCAGAACACATTGAAATTACCTGCAAATGACGTCTGTTTGCAGATCTCTAATAATATACACACATATACATATATATAATATATAGTATACCCTTCAGTTAATTTCCCAGCAAATGGGGTATTTCAGAACGCTGCAGAAATTCCCCAAAAAAAAAAAACAGAAATCAAAAAAATGTATTTTATGTGCAGGAAGTGCATAATCAGTTTAATGGCAAATTCCAAGGTTAATCATGACACCGCCTGATTTAAGAGGCAATTCATGAAATTCGTCGACTATAAAAATAAAAACAAAAACAAAAATAAAGATGCGCGTAATGCCCAAAAGAAGCTGATTACATATCTGTGTGCATGGAAAAGCACAAAACAAAAAAGAGTTTGTCGCGTGGCCAAAAATAAGGTAAAACAAAAACAAAAACCAAAAAAAAAAGAACGTCGCTGAGGTATTTTATCAGCACCTTGGAACTAAACTTAAACATTTGCAATTATCAATAGCGCAAAACGGAAAATAATAATAATAATAATAAATAAATAATAATAGTAACGGGCGAAATTCCACTCGTGGATCGATTTTGTTGCTTCTTTTACTTTTATCGCCACACGGCAACCACTTCAATTGGTCTCACAGGCAGTCAGATAACTGCAGCTGCCGGCATGTGATCGACTATCGTGATACCCTGTAAGAGTGAAGAAATTGATTTTTTATTTATTTTCTACATGTTCTGCTTCAAAATTCAATTAAATATTAATTAGTTGCCACTCTCTGACTGCTGCAACCAACTGCTCGACTAGATAGATACCCTGTAAAGGGTCAGACAGTCATTTCATATATATTTTACATATTTTTTGTTTGATTATTCAATTAAATATATTAAATAAGCTAAATACCCTGTAAAAGTGATGCATTTAAATTGCTATTTTTATTTTATGATTTCTAATTCAGTATTATATTAAATATTAATTAGTTTCTTTTATTTTTTACAGATTCTCTAACTATCTGTGACTCGTAGATACCCTGTAATAACTTGACAGTAAGTTGGAACTTCAATTTACCATTTATACAAATTACAATATTAAATTTAAATGTTTGGCATACTTTTCATATGCGAACTCTTCTTCAACTGCTGAAAGTTTGCCTTCCTTTGTCCCCTACGTTTTCAGCAGTGATCGCATAGTTTAGCCAGGGGAGAAACCCTTAACTTGCATTGCGTAAGCTGATTTAGCCAATTTTGGCTTGATGATGGCTGCTAGGGTATATAAAAAAAAATATAAAAACCGATCTCCAACTATTTTTGTACTATTTTATGTGAAACTGATTTGTTGCCAGAAGAGAGATGGAGAGAAAAAATGATGATAAGAGTTGCGTGTTGATAAGGCCACTTGAAACCGGCAACAATCAAGCAACTAATCAACGACAAGTGGCTACAACGCGCTGACCTAATTTTGATAAGAGCAATTCGCAAAAAAAAAAACGAAGAAAAAAGAAGCAACAACAAAAACAACAACAAAAGACAGCAACAAAATTTGAAATATTAGAAGGCCAAAAAAAGAAATGCGATCGATCGAGGGAAAAGTCACCGAAGAATGTGAATTAAAAGTCGAAAAGTCGAAATACAAAATGAAATTGAGTCTAATTAAAATTAATTGCTCTCGATGTTGCTGTTGTTGTTGTTTTTGCTTTTGCTTTTGTGTCGATCACTTGACAGGTTGAACCAACTAACACTTGGCCTGACCTTTAGCTTTGATAAGCTGTGTGTGTGTGTGTGAGCTAAATGCTGTTGCTATCATTGATGCCAAATGGCGAACTGCATTCGGAAAGAGTAGCTGATAAGACGACGCGACGGGAGCTAATCGCATTCCATTGATAACTTGCCAAGCACCTGTACCTGACCTGTCATTGGAGCAACAGATTGCGTCCGCATCGCATCATTTAAATTATCGATAACCGATTTCTAAACAGAGCGTCAATTCCCTCATTTCAACACAGAAGATGCTTAATGAATTTGTTGCCAAGGGAAGCTTCAAGTCAAGTGCGTTCAGAGTGAAATACTTTCGACTTTAGGAAATTCAAAATTCTTTTTCAATGAAGCATTTTCGACTTTACATTTGTTGACTTGCAAATTTAAGATACTTTTTCAAAGAAGTATGTTAAACATTACATATTTCAAATGGATCTTTTTTGCAAGTGAAACTTAAGAGACTTTTTCATGGAACTATTTTCGACTTTACTACTTTGTAATATATTTGTTGTAATAGAAATTAAAGATACTTTTGCGTTTGCATTGCATCACTTGAATTATAGATAACCGATTTCGGAACTGACCTTGAATTCCCTCAACATAAAATTATGATGCGAACTTAATGAATTTGTTGCCAAGGAAAGTTTCCGATACAAATTTAAGTTCATTCTGAATGAAGGTAAAGGCATTTGCTATTACAATAGAGTAGACGAAGTATACTCATTAGTAGTAAAATAAATTAAATAAATTTGTTACTGAAGGAAGTTAATTTTACTCGATAGGTAATTCGTTTTAAAGTTAATTTCAAGTGAAACCATTTACTACAATCACAAATACAGTCTTCATGATTGCGATTGCGATCTGATAAAAATTGTAGAATTTATTTAAGAAATAAGTCGGGCCTAAGTTGCTTTGGTTGACAATCTGTTATATTTTGTAGACTATGATAAATCTTTTAGCTTTCTTAATTGCTTCTATTTACAACTTGCAACTTTTATGACAACAAATTAAATTACTTTTAAATTGTCACTTAAAATAGCTGTGTAATATTATTGTTTACACTTTTAGATTATTCCATATTTGCTACTTCCACAATAATAATATTTGTGCATGCGAAATAATGTCAAATTAGAATACATAAATTTCAATGTCATTATAAGCCGAGGGTCTTAGGGAGATATATTATAAAACTGTGTTGTATACAATACTATATGTTAAGTAAAAGTCGAGAACCCGGAAACTGTGCATTTTCATTGATGTGTTGTTATTCAAAAGTAATTCTTTGGGCAACGTAATAAAGTTTAAGAGTCGCACACGCGTGCAAACAGATAGATCGACCCTTCACGAATCGAATGTCTATATATATTACTATATACAACAAAAGTGCACTTTGGAGTAGAGAGAGAGAGAGAGAGAGAGCGAGTGCACAGTGAATTCGTCTCATTGATTAGGCGTGAAGGCGTCTAAGCTAAATAAATATACATATATACATATATATAAATAATAGTTGAGTACGTCGTAAAAAATATTTAGACAATTATTCATTCATTCGTTCGTTTGAGTGAATGCAACTAATGCAACTATAAATATAGAAAAAAATTCAGCAGCCACAATGAATGACGCAGCGTTTCCAATGAAAACCGATGAGACTACGAATCGTTCAGCCTATATCTAGTATTGCTCCATGTCCAATATCTGCTATCAAACGAGAGAAAGAAAGAGAGAGAGAGAGAGAGAGACGTACGATTTTTGTGCTCTTTTCCCAAGCCACTTGAAATCGACTTTGATTCCTAGAAAGCAACTTTGCGCGCATGTTGTAAACTTCCCTGTCCCCACCCCTTTCCCTACACTACCTCTTTCTCTAGTCCCTTCCCTACTTACCTACCTGCTCACCTTTGTCAATAGGTTCGCTTGTCTAAGAGACGTCGTCGTCGCTTCGCGATTATCACGAATAGTTAAGAATTGGCGCCAGGCCATTTCGTAAATTTCTGCGAAACTTTTGCGCCAGGGGAAATAACATTTAACACACAACACACATCTTTCCTCTATATTCTGCAATATATATATATTACTATTTATATATATATGTATATGTGTTATTTAACGTATCGGCTCACACGCTCTATCTTTCAGCCGGGGGCCAGTGATCGTAAATTATTGCCTATTCATAAATTCCCCGGCGCTGGCTTACTACAAATGTGCGACCCCATCAAGCGAAAGATGAAAGCAAAACTTGTATGTAAACAAATGCGAGTAACGAGTAATAGTAATGACAACAAGTCCACTGCACGACACATTTCTCAGCTCTAGCCGATCGTTTAGATACCCTGTAAATGCAAAGGTTTTTGACTTTTTGGCTAACCATTTGGTATATTTTGTACTATATGGTATATTTTGAATATAGTACTACATCGATATACCAAATGTATTATTTGGTATATTTTGAATGTAGTAGTATATCTATATACCGAATATATCATTTGGTATATTAGAGCACCTTATGGTATATTTTGAATGTAGTACTACATCGATATACCAAATATATCATTTGGTATATTTTGCAGTCTATTGCATATTTTAATTGTAATAAGATATCGATATACCATATGCAGACTTTGGTATATTTTGGTATTATTTATTTTCCTCAAATACTTTAGCTGACAATTTGATATATTTTGTATTCGATGGTATATTTTGAATGTAGTACAATATTGACATGCCATATATAGGCTTTGGTATTTATGTGGTTTATTTTTGGTAAATTTTGTAGAATTTTGTTTTATTGAAAATGAATAGCAGGTATCTCGCAGTCGAGCACACTCGACTTTGAACAACAGTTTTCTGTTGTTTCTAACTTACATCACTTTAACTTAATAATTATAATTTTAAAGAGAAGCTTCTTGAAAGACTATTTAAAACATTTACGTTTATATTTATCTATAATTCTCTTTTCTTATATCAGATATATTTTCATGCACAATGATTTTTATACTTTCAATTAAATTTTAATTTGATAGTTACCAATAACTTGCATCTCCTCATTCTATTTTCGATCTTAGTAGAAAATTCACAAGTTATTAACTAACTTTTTGAACTCCTTTCGAAACTTTAAAGCTTTCAGTAGATTTTTCTTTCAAATTTATTTACAACTTGCATCAGATCATTTAATCTAAGTTATATGAAGATTCTAATACAAAATTTAATTCGAACCGAGAAGTAAAGTTTTCTTCTTGATCTTTTTCTTTATTAAATCTACTCAGTCTTTCATGAGATAATATTCATTTTATTCAACTATTTCGAAACTTTACTTTCATATTTATATCTTACTTAAAAGTGAACGTTATATTTAAAATCTCAGACGTTTATATTATAAACCAATACTTTGATGAGATCTTGTTCATTTTGCTAAACTTTTTCGAATTTTAATTAAAACTTAGAATTAACATTTATAGGCAACATTTTTTTCATAATATTTTTCTCTACCAAATTTTCTTCAGTCTTCCCTGATTCACTTTGTAGCTTATTGCTATCTTTTAACTAAAAGCCAAGACACTTGCCTAATGTATTCGATACTTGGATATTCTCAGCGTCGATGGGCTCATTGATGGGTATTTGTTTACAGGGTATGGGAAATACAATACAATGCAAACAAACGAGCTGAAACATCGCTTAATTGTTGCTGTTGTTGTTTTCTGTGTATTTCAGCGTTTGTTTCTTTTTCTGTTGCTGTTTCGATTTCTGTTTCTGTTTCTGCTTCGGTTTCAGCGTCTGTCTTTGAATCTTCAGTGTCTTTGGTGTTTTGTAGTCTTTTGTTTTCTTTCTCATTTTCCTCATTTCATTTCCATTTCAGATTACGCTATATAGTATTATTTCATTGCTCGTGTTCTTCTCTACTCTTCTCTTCTCTTCTCTCTTCTCTCGGCTTTGTTTTCTTTTTGCAGTCTTCGCAATTTGCGCGCTTTTTGCTGATATTTCGTTGTGTGTTTACTTATTAGCAAATGTTTACCCAAAACCTTGAAATTGAAATATGAACTTGACTTTGGCATCTGTTTCTCTTGTTGTTTTTGTTGTTGTTTTAGCCTAGCCTAGAGATATGGAGAGTTACAACGACAACAACAGTAACAACAACAACATGAGTGAGGCATCTATTATTAGTCGAAAGGCTGTTTGCAAATTAAATTTGCTTTTGCTGTTTCGAGTAGCAACAAAACGGGCAAAAACAAATAGAGAGTACTACGACAACCTTCCACAAAGCGTTGCGTCGCACTATTGATGCTCTCTGGCGATTGCAATGAATAGTTATCGTTTATCGAATACGCCCAATCACTATGTGCATTGAGTATCGATTAGTTGCAGAGACGTGCAAGTTGTCATTAACCTTGCTTAACTTCTAAGTTATCAAATATAGTAAAACCTAAAAAATTATAATAATTATTCAATGCCACATTTCGAGTCCAATCGAGAAGTGTAAAATATCGATTATTACATGGCATGTTATCGACTCTAATTCTATTTAATATGATTATTACATGAGATACTATCGATTAGGATTCTCTCTCGTTTATTAGATGAGGTGTTATTGATTATTGTTCAATCGAATATCGTTATTATAGTAAATGTTATTGATTATTGTTGTATGTAATATCATTATTACATGAGATGTTTTTGATTATGGGTCTATCGATTATTCTTATAACTTGAACTGTTATCGGCTCTATATCAATATCGAATATCATTATAACATGAACTGTTATCGATTATTGTTCTATCGAATATCATTATTATATGAGCTGTAATCGATTCTATTTCTATCAGATATCATAACATGAGCTGTTATATTCTTTTATTCTACCGAAGAGCATTGTAACATTCGCTGTTATCTATTATTGTTGTATCGAATAGGTTTGCAACTTGAGCTGTGATCGATTATATTTCTATCAAATGACATAATTACATGAGCTTTAATCGATATTGTTTACTTTGAATTTCAATACAACATAAGCTGTTATCAATTATGTTTTTATCGTATATAGTCATGCTAAAAATACGTATATTCATTTAGTTCTTACTGTACTTAAACGAATTTAATTTCTATTACAATTACAATATTTTTATTAGCTTTTATCGATCATTATGCTATCGAAAACGATAATCTTCACATTTAAAATACAACTGCAAAAGAATTCAATTTGATATCTTTACCCAAAGAGACTTGTTTGAAAAACGTTTATGAATACTTTTACATTCACATTTCCCTTTTATCGATTAATATGTTATCGAATAGAGCATATATATATTCAGAATCTTACTTATGCAATGAGCTGTTTTTATTACTTCAAACAAATCTTAAGTTGTGTTATAGAACTTTGCAGTTAGTGAAAGTGATGAATTGAAATTGAAAGTGCTCTCTATACGATTATTCGATAGCCGCTATGCATTTGCATTTAAGAGTATGCCAGATGGAAAAAAGCATTTCGAGGAACTGCCTTGCGAATTGCAATTGCATTCGCAGTTGCAGTTGAAGTTGGAGTTGGAGATGACACTGAGAAAGCGCTTAAATGTGTTGGCATTCACATGAAATTTGAATACACCTCGCCGTGTCGTGTGTTTGTCGAATCGTTTTGCTGCCTGATAAGAACCCAAAAACAAAAAAAAACTAGTAACACAAAAACAAAATGCGGTCAATAAGTCGAAGCATTTGCATATGTTATATGCATAATGTGCAGTAATAACAACTTTGACTGCGACTTCTCGAGTGCATTTTGCAGCTGCGGGTGTGGTTCCGCATTAGTCGCCACATTAGCATATACTATCGGAACATACACTATACATATAGTGTATATAGTGTATATATGTATGTTTTCTGCGATTATTTAGCTCGTAATTTGCCAGTTACAACTTACACGAGCCTCGAGTTGCGAGTTACGAGCTGCGAGTTGCGATCTGGTTGCCAGACAACTAAACTGACCGTAACTGTACCGCGCAGCTTATCATCGCCTTAATGGCCACTTTAAATGCCGATACTTGGCAGCGAGGGTCACTTGAGTATCGAGCTGATGTCTATGTTTTATTTGTATGCTCATTAAACACTTTCAGTTCTTTTTAATTCATTGAATTGAATTCCTCAATTAATACTTAACTTAATTAATAAGCTTTACTTTAGTTATCGATAGTTACCGATAGTAACCTTTTAAAGCAATTCAAAATATTGAAATTTTGTCAATTCTTGTATTCTATTAATTCTAATGAAATTGAATTTTTTGGTTCTTATTTGAATTAACGATTTTCATCAATAACAATATTTAACATGGTTAAAATGTTGAGTTGTAGTTATCGATAGTAACTTTTTGACTAAATTAAAATTGAAAAATATATAAAATAAAAAAATTGAAAATATTCATGAGAGAGTTGAATTGTAAATTACAATAATTTATATAAATCATTAGTTTTATATTCCAATGTCGGCTTTAAATTATTAACAATTATAGTAACCCATCAATTTTTCAATCTATTTTTATACATAACTTGTGTTTATCTGAGTTTGCAGTATTTTTATTAAATATTTGAAATATTGCTTAATTTGCAGTCGTTTGAAAGCTAAACAAACTTACAACTTTTGTGATTGTTATGAAAAATTATTTGTGTAAACTAAATCTACTAAGATTAATACTAGCAATTTAGAAACCTTGAAACAATACTAACCATACAATTTGGAACTATACTGATCAGATGATTACAAACTAAGTAAAGTATCAAAAATAATATGTTTTATGTTTCAGATCTGAAAAAAAAAACAAAAATATAATCCTTGATTTTTATAATTAGCATTTTGATTTGCTCTACTTTACTTTAAAATAAACATTAATAATCTTCAATGTTGCTTTAATTCTTTTTACAGACCTCAAGCTACATCAACTCGAAGATTTTTTGGCCATCCAACTTTCTGGTAAGTTTTCTTTTATATTCATTCATTTTCAACAAACTAAAGTGCACTATAAATTGATTGCTTAAGCGACTCTCGCACTTGGGCATATGCATAATTGCGACTGCAGCATGCTCAAGCATGTTATGGACAATGGGGCGTATACGTGCTGATCGCGCCAAGCGCCAAGCAACAAGCAACAGTCAACTCGTGCAACGAGTCGTATGAGTAACGAGCAAATGCGAAATGTGAAATGTGAAATGCAATTTACCGATTTGCTATTAATAAAATCGTTTGGCAACAATGTTGCAGGGATGCCACGTGCGCTGATAATTAAAAGCGACCAAAGCGTAGATAAGGGATGTGGAAAGTGTGCAACAGCAGATGGCCAAAGAGAGAGGGAGAGAGAGAGAGCACTCAAGAGAGTAAGAGAGTGAGATAGAAACGTGGGGAGAAAAGTTCACTTGCAGTTATCAGTAGATGTTTAGCTTTTTACTTGAGCGACAGGTGGCAACGCTGCACTTCAGTTGGCAACGCTCTCATGTAACTGTATATGTTTATATGTGTGTGTGTGTTTGTGTATTTTCCCGCTTCATCAAAGCGTCGCGACGCCGTTCGCAAAATGGCGCAAAATGTCATTGCTTGAAATTTCACGCGCTTGCCGACAGGTGCAACAATAACAACAACAACAACAACAACAACAACAATAAGGGGCGCCACCTGCCACGCCCCCTGAGCAGAGCAAAGAAGAACACACACACGATTTGCCCACATTTTGAGTTCCCACATTCAAGCTGATAAAGCAAAACAAAAGCAACTGGAAGCGAGAGCTTCAACTGAAATTTGTATAAATATCAAAGTGCAACGCAAGTTGATCGACTAACACATACCCTGTAATACTTAAATGAAAGCCAACACATTTGAGGGGAATATAACTTAGCTGTCAATATGTGAAAATCAGATGTGTAAAACGTTACAAACATTGTTTTATTTTAAGCAATATTGAATTATCGATTTGCAAGCTTTTTAATTTTTTATCGATTTCAAGAAAATCTGCTATCGATAGTATATAAAATGAACGTATTCAATTAACAAATAACTTCTCTATATTCAAATTATCTAACAAATCTATAAAACATATTTAGCTATTTGACCGAATGTTGCTATTTAGATTTTTCCTTTTAAATTAATCGATATAAAATAAAAGTACTATCGATAGTACGTAAAATGCTTGGATTGAAATAGACAATAACTTTTTTAATAACATTTGAATGTCAAAGCAATAAAACATATCAAACTATCTGACAAACATTTTTCACTTTAAACTTATCGAAATGAAGAAAATGTTATCGATAACTTTATGCTTAATCGAAATTGGGTTATGCTTAACGATAGCATACCTAACGTATCAAATTTAAAAAAGCCTAACAAACTTTATAACTTCCATATATTAAAGAAAGTTTTAATGTTATCGATAACACATTTCTCTTAGAATGAGAACTATCGAATTTCATTTATTACTGCAATTACTTAATTGCCAATATTGTTGTCAAGCAAAGTTAGTGACATTTATAATTCATCGATAAGGTTGTGCACTCTAGAATTTGCATACCCTATGGTGTGATCAGAAATTACAGGGTATGCCATACGTCCGGCATGTGTTGACATTTGCAGGGCGGGAACTTTTGCAGTGGCGTCAACTCAGCTTTGTCGAATGCACACACGCGACAACAGATGCACAGCAACACAGATAGAAAGAGAAACAGAGAGAGTGAGAGAGCCAGTGAGAGAAGGAGAGATGTGAAAGAAAGGGAAGAGAGAGCGAGAAAGAAGAGGCAAGGTGCAGGCTTGGAAGCGAGGCGAAATTACGTAAAAAGTGATAATAAAATGCGAAGAAAACGAAAAGGAAAATCACAGCAACAAGAACATAAACAAAACAAAGCGGCAAACGAACGAAAACAAAGCCAAAGAAGAAGAAGAAGAGGAGGGGGGACAAGAAAGGAATACAATAAGTTGGCGCGAACAAAACAAGTGGTAAACAGAAGACAGAGAAAACAGAGAAGAAGGGCAAAAGAGAAGAAGAGGAGAAGAGAAGAGGACAGGTAAACAATCGTGTCGTTTTTTTTTTGCCGTCACAGCGACGTCCGCATCCAATTCTGAAATTGAATCTGAAATTCGACTAAAGTTCGCGTTGACAAAAGAGGGTGGCAAAAGCAGGCGAAGAAAGGAGGGAAGAAGAGAAGTGAACGGAGAAGCTGAGAAAATAAACAGTGAAATCATAAATTTGTTGTTTCTTGTTGTTGTTGTTGATGGCATCAAGATGCAAACTTACTAGAATAATATACTATACTGTTTATAGGGCTGATGCAATATGACTAATGGGTATATATTCATACATATATCTATAATAGTTTACAGTTCTTGCGTCATTCTCATTTCACAATTATAGATCATAGTAATAGTCGAAGTTTGAAATTTTCGAGGGAATCTTAAAGTGCAGCAAAGTATTTACTTAAGCCATTTGCATGATAAAGTGATTTGTTTTGCATTGATACTAATAGGGTGTACTTTACTTTGCTTTTCTTTATTTTTTGCTGTACAGGGTATCCCTCAGTCGTTCATACTCGCTACCCTTTTTTGTACTCTTTACTTTTAACTATTGTAACAAATTTTAGCGGTGAATTTATTTGCTTGGCTTTATGTGCTGATATATAGGGTATACTTAAGTCGTGCATACTCGCCACTTTTTACATATTTAGTTGCTTGTCTATATATGTTCGTTTTAAGACTTTAATTAGGCGCTATGCTGAATTTACTGCTTATAGTACATATTACAGGGTATGTCCAAGTCGATTATCCATTTGAGTATCTTAACATGTTCGATATAAGACTTACACCAATTAATTATGCTAAAGTTGCTGCTTTTGCTGAAGTTTACAGGATATCTATAAGTCGATCAATTGATTGCTTCTCTATGCTGAATTTTCTGATACTGCTCTAAATTACAGGGTATGTCATTTATTTACCTATTTTAATATGTTCGTCAGAAGACTTTAATTAAACTCTCAGGTTGAATTTTCTATTTTCACTACAAATTACAGAGTATCTCTAGACGATCATTTATATGCTAATCCCAACTCGATTTAACCGCTTTTATTGCAATTTACAGGGTATATATGCAGTGTATTCCATACTTTTGTGAGAAAAAGTGACTCGCAACTTTAATTGCAGGGTATTCAAGCAGTCGAGTATCACTTTGCAATTGCAATTGTGCATTGCACACTCACTGATAAGATTTGATTTTGTCATTTGCATGGCACATATCGCAGGTATTTTCTCTCTCTCTCTTTCTGTCTCTCTCTCTCTTTCTCTTTCTCTCCCGCTCTTTCTGTCTCGCCTTTGGGGGCAATTAAATTTATAACAGAAGAGTATTTTTAGTGTATGTTAAAAATAGCAGCTTTTGGGATTTCACCACTTGAACAAATCCCTAAGTTGATATTTAGTATAGTTCAGCGAAAAATGCGCGAAACCGGAACAAACCTGAACAACTCAATATATATACTATATAACATATAGAGAGTGAGCAAGAGGGAAATACTATATGTACATACTATACATTCATATATTCTACGATTTGTTGAACGTCAAATGTCGTGATTCATTTTGTCGTGTTCATCAAATAATAAAATAAAATTATACTATGATCTTTAGTATTTTATGTGGGGGAGGTCATAAAAGTTATTTCGAAATAAAAGAAAATGCAGAGAGCTATTTTCAGAATTATTTGAGAAGACTCCTTATAAAGCAGGCGACTCGTTGCGAGTATTTTTAAATTTCCCCTCGAATGAATTTTCAACATTTTTTCGTAGTTTTCGTTTGTTTGACAACTGACCAAGGGACAAAAAACCCAAATGTGGCCCCCCCAAAAAATGTGTTTCAAGTTGTGTGCTTACACGAAAAACACATCATAATCTCAGGCCATAACCCTTCAATCCAAATTGCGATTGTCTGACATCTTTTTCGCATTTTCCCCAAACTCCAGCGTAGCATTTAGTAAAGTTTGTGCTTTAAGAATTGTTATGGAAAAAGAGAATGAGAGAGAAAATCAAAAGAGAAGAGCAAAACACTTTAAGTGTTACCAGGTTTGATCAAAGAAATATGAATTTTGTATTTCTCTTAATTTGCTTTAAGAATTGTTGTAAAAATTCATGTGTTTGTTTTAAGTTATTAAATCTTATTTTTTCACTTTTTCCACTTCGATAAAACAAAAGACAATAAAAGAGAGTGTCAAAAGAGAAGTGCAAAACACTTTAAGTGTTACCAGCTTTGTTCAAAGATATATGGATTTGGTATTTTTCTTAATTTGCTTTAGAAATTGTTGTAAAAAAGGTATCACAATTAAACTAGAACAACTTTTATATTTGTTTTACGTTATAAAATCTTCTTTTTTCTTTTTACTACTTCGATTAAACAAAAGAATATAAAAGGGAGAGTCAAAAAAGCCTTGCTCATAGAAATATGAATTTGGTATTTTTTCCAGCTTGCAGAAATCTCAAATTCAAATCAGTTTCCTTGATGACATAAGTAAAATTTCTGCGATTCCCAAAATCTTTAAAAGAACATAATTTCCCATAATGAATGTGCTTTTATGGTCCATAGTTTATGCGATTAGAATGCGTGTGTATAAAGTAATGGCATCTAGCTCTAGCCTATATATAGTATTCTCTATGCCATGCCATATTCAATGCCAGATGCCATACATATGCAACCCAAAAACAAAGAAGCAAAAAAAATATAAATGTAGTCTGTGTTTTATTATTTACGAGTCTCTGATTATGCGCTTCGCATGGCAACGTTATTGATAGATTTCCCCCTAGCGAGAGCAGCGCTACGATTCTACGATTTAGTTATGTGTGTGTATTCAGTACATTAAAATACTATGTATTGAGTATGAAGGTACTTGAGGAGATAGCAATATGAATGTATAGTAGGTGCATGCTGGCCGTGGCTTAATCAGCAGCATTCCGGAAGTGACTCGAAATAAAATCTAATTACTTTTACTTTAACTACGACGACGCGAGTATCGCACTCAATCAAATCGAACTCTATTGGAATTGAAACTCAAGTGGAGTTTGCACAAATATTCACTATTCTTATAGATTTTTTAAATATACATTTCGCAATCTTAATTTCCAATTGAAACTTATTAGTGCTTTATTAAATTTAAGATAGAAGTAACTATTTTGATTGGATTGCAGATGCCATCAAATAATTCCATTTGAAATTAAAGGCGATAATGGATGATAGATAAATGGGAATATATAATAGAAAATAGATCACAGAAAAGATAATAGATTATCATCTATTTTATTTTAATTTATAATTTAATGATATATAAATTAGAAAATAAAAAAAGATAATTGTAATAGATAATGGATAATAGATGGTAGATAAATAAGAATATATAATAGATAATGGATAATAGATAATAAAAAGAGTTAGTAGATAATAGATGATGAGATGAAATGATAAATGAGAATATATAAACGATAATAATGGATAAAATATAATGGGTAATAGATAAAAGATAATTGATTATATAAAAATGAGAATATTTAAAAGATAATAATAGCAATAGATAGTGGATAATGGATAAGCGATAATATATGATAGATAAATGAGAATATAATGGATAATAGTTATTCAAAAGAAAATAATAGATAATAAATAATGGATATTAGATAGTAAATAATAGATAATTCATAATAGATAGTAAATAATACAGAATAGATTTTCCAGAAAAACGTAGAAAAGTTTTCAGCTAATTGAATGCAATTTAAAATGATATTTAATATAAATTGATATTATTTTTTCAATTCTAAAGTTGCAGCAGGCAAAATTTTATGTAAAATTTGATTAAAATTTAAGAAATCATAATGAGATGTAAAACAAAATTAACTAAAATTTGCATAATAATTAAATACAATTTTAACGTAATACAAATTGAAATCATTCATATGAAATACTCAAATTTTTATTAATTTATAACAATTGAATTAATATTTCAATTTAAAGCTAAGTTTCAATATCACTTTAAATTTCCATTAATAAACTGTTCGTCTAACGTAACGTAAAGTGCTTACGTCAATTGCTTACGTTACGTTAGGCAGAAACGTAAGAGCATGAGTTTTGAGTAACATTTCAATTGGCATTTCAATTTCAAGTTCATGAACTTCAATTTCAATCAAGCGCCAGTTGAAGATGTCGCACATGAATTAAGAGGCAACAAAAATAGTTGAGCAAGAGTGGGAGAGGGAGAGTGGTAGGGAGGGGAGATGGCAGGCAGGCGACGCCAGTTTTAATCAAAAATTAACGTAATAAATAATCATAAAAAATGCATAAATGTCAAATTATAAATTTGGCCAGTCGCGACCAGTCGCCCCCCTTCCCCACCCTTCCCTTGCCCACCCACTACTACAAACACATTTACGAGCGCTGTCTATATGAGTGTGTGTGTGTGTGCAAGATTTGTATCTAAACGAGATACAAATGAAAATGAAAATGAAAACGAAACCGAAACTGCTGTAAAAATATGGCCACAAATGGGTGTGACAACAACGACAACCGACAGTAAAAACAACAGTCGCAAAATCAATACACAGACAGACACAGACATCCCTCTCTCCATCTCCCACCATTGCTTGATGTAGGTCGTCGAAATTGCAATTAGCTTTTGTGTGTCTGCATTTTGGCAATTGCAGAGAAGAAGAAGCAGAACAGAACAAGCAAACGAAGTAGAAGCAGCAGCAGCAGCGCAGACACCGGCTAACGGTCACTTTTGCTTTCACGTCATCACACACACACACGCACAAACATACACACAAATAGACTACGACTGAGACAATCGCAGACAGCAAGAGGAAGGGCGAGGGCGCAGTATATTGCTGCCCCTTACACTCACGCCACACACACACACACACAGACATCTGCGTTAAAAAGCTGCAGACAGACAATGTTGACACTGAAGCTAAAACCTGCGTCGACGTCGCGCCACGCCCCGCTGCCAACTACCTGCCTGCCCTGCCTGCCCAGCGAACACAACGAACAGTCAGCGCACAGCTTGCTTTGCGCACAGTGCAATCAATCAGTGAGTGAGTGGTGAGCTTTTTTATTTTTCTACAACTATACGTACTACGTGTGTACTACAGAATGACGCTGTTCGCTGTTCGCTGCTCGCTGCCCGCGTCGCTGCCTTCGCCCTTACCTTGCACAAGCACAAAACCAACTTGCTTCGCGCCAAATTGGGCAGCTCTCTCGCTCTCGCTTTTGCTCTCTCATTGTGGTTTGCTGCTCTCCGGTTTGCGTTTGCCGGTTGTTGAGCTTTTTTTTTTGCGTTGTTGAGTGTAATCGCACTCTCTCTCGCTCTCTTGAGTGCTTTTTTGAGTGGGCGACAATGTTGCGGCAGCATTGTTGCCAACGAAAATGTTGCACAACATTTGAGACGGCATTATCGCTTGCTCGTGGTAAATTCGAAATGCTGAAGTGACCGTTAAATTCTAGCGACTTACGTTAATCATGTGCGCCATAATTGCAAATTAATCGCATTCCAGTCGCGCATTTACGTAAAAGTTGCATTCCCCCAGCCACTCAGCTAGCTTGCATAACGTTTTGGATTAACCATGCCGCATTACGTAAGGCGTAAAGCGACGTAATTAACACTTAACTGTTATTCTAATGAAGTGCGCTAATGCCATTTGGTTAGTGATTCCCCCGCACTTTGCATTCGAATGAGATTTGCATGCATTCTATGCAAATATTATCAATATATGTATATATGGAACATATATGTATATTTACTGCATTCTTAAACGCTTCCAATGTCTTGCAAAGTGAATAATTACTCGGGACGTGAACGAGGAACGCGTCGCATTTCGTTATTTGACAGTTATTTGAGTCGCACTCGAGTTATTTATGCCATAAACACACACACACACACATACAAACATTCCACTGCAAATATTTGCCAAAACAGTTCTTTTCCCAATACCCTGGAAAAGGTGTTGCAAAGCGGCCATGCTTCATGTAAGAGTAAGTTGTATTTAAATAGTTTTCTTGTCAATTTTGTTACTATAATTCGATATACATTAATTACAGTAATTTATATTTAATTTAATTTATTTTATAATTTTGTATACTTTATATTTAACTTTAATTATCCACAGTATATCTGTACTTATGCAGGGTATCTCATAGTCACACACACTCTCGTTAACTTCTATTTGTT
Source organism: Drosophila niveifrons (assembly GCA_035046325.1). Lineage (NCBI taxonomy): Eukaryota > Metazoa > Arthropoda > Insecta > Diptera > Drosophilidae > Drosophila > Drosophila niveifrons. The sequence continues at coordinate 391,811 of JAWNOC010000071.1, forward strand.
TTGCTTCTCAGCGTTTTTTGCTGTCATTCATTCCATTGCAATTGGCAATTCGTCAATGCAAAATGCCAACTTCTTGCTGCTCTCTAGCTCTCTCATTCTCTTTCTACTTTGTCTGAGCCGCGCTTCACTCGCCCACTCCCCCTTCACTTTCGTGGAGCTCCATTCACTTGCATTCCAAGCAAGTTGTTGCTGTAATTGCACTTGCAATCAAAAACAAAGCTCAGATGCCGTCTCGCTTTCGCACGCTGATATCTGCATATAACTATTTTGTGAATGGCACACACACACACACACACATAGGGAGTCATGGGCGCATAGACAAGAATTGCAGTGTTGCTGTTGTTGTTGGAGTTGAAGTTTTGCATTCGCTTCAGCTTTGACTTCGTGTGACACTTCGGCTTTGACTTCAGCTTCGGCATCGACTTCGGCTTCGGTTTTAACTTTAGCTTTAGTACGAGGTCGGCGCAGCACAGAATGAAAGACTTTGGGCACAAACTTGACGCTGCCAGCGATGCGTGTAAACTGCAGCGACATGTCTATTTGTCGCTATGTGTGTGTGTGTGTGTGTGAGTGAGTGAGCATGACTATTGTTATATGTGTGTGTGATTGCGTCACTTCCTGTGGCAAGTAAATGGCTGCAAACTGCATTTTCATGAATGAAAAGCCCAATTTGTTGCTTCGTTCATTCAGTTGACCAGCCTCCCACACCCCCTTGCTCTTTCTGTCTCTCTCTCTCAAACACATACACATCATTGATACGCTCACTGATTTTGTTGTGTGTGTGTGTTGCATGCGCCAATTATTTTATCAAACAATTTTTTATCAATTGTGTTTGTGTTTTTTTTGTTGTCAGCAATTATTTAAATTATTTCTGCATTTTTCATTTTGTATGTAAGCAAGTGTGTGTGTGTGTGTGTGTGTGTGCCTTGACAATTTTGAAATTAATTCGCAAATTGTCGTGTCATTTTAATTAAATTAACACAATGCAACAACGCTGACATTGAAGCGATAAGCACAACAACAATAACAACAGCAAAAATGTTATCGATAAATGTGCTCATTAAAATGCTCGCATTCAATTGTGCAACAAATGCAACGAATGCGGCAGCAACTCAACTGAACAAAGCTTCGAATCTACAATCTATGGAATTTCATTAATAATTTTCAGTTCAGGTGTAATGAACAATTTACTTGTCATGACATTAATCGATTTGTGCAATGAACAATTCACTTAGTACATTAATCGATTTATCTAAAAAAAAGGCGAAATTTTTAAATTTCAGTAAATTATCTAAAAATTTGTAATTAATTAACTGAATTATTACTCAAATCATCTCTTCTATTTGCTACTTTAGCTTTATTTATGCTAATCGATTGGTTTTAATCGTAAACAAACATAAAACGCTAAACAATTACGTTTTGGAAGCTTAATTCATTGAACATATTTGATATGTAACAATCGATTAGATTTCATCAGTATCATTATCGATTAGTAACAATCGATTAATGTTTATCTGTATTACTCGAATTGATTGCTACTAATCAAAAATTGGAAGAAAACTTTTTTAATTCATTAATCAATTGATCTTATTCGATATATGACAATCGATTATTTTAGACTGATAAAAATCAATCGATTGTTACTAATCAAATATTTGGGAAAACACATTTATTTAACACATTTGGCAGCTTTAATTAAGCAATCAATTGATTTTATTCGATATGTGGCAATCGATTCGCGTATACAGAGTAAATATAATCGATATAATATTTATATAGCTTTATTGAATATAACCAATCGATTAATTTACTAATTTTAATGAAAACTTCATCAGATTAAAGTTAACAATTACAATTTTGGTTCAGCTCTAAAGTTTTTCCAAATTATCGATTAGTAACAATCGACTCGATTATACAGACAAAATATAATCGATTGTTAGCAATCTTAAGTAAACTTGTTCATTTTTGTCCACTTTTATTATGATTGAAAAGGTTTTTCATAAAATAGTTATTCATCGATTAAAAGTAGTCGATAACAGCTAAATTATTGAAATGAAAATCCTCCAAAGAGATAAACAAAATAAATTCCAAAGCGAAGCTTTTTGTTAGCTTTCTTCTATAATCGATTACTAATATTCGATAGCAGCTCAGTAATGAAAACTGATTATCATTTATAAACTCTGCTAGAATTTTGCAACCACTCGATAGCGAGCAGATTAATAAGTTTACATAAGAAACGCATGTCTATCGAATGCTAATCGAGTGTCATTATTCCGATAGATGTGACATAGATGTGAAGCCATCGAATGCATTTGCGAATTAACATTTAAAGCGTGCAACGCTGAAATGAAATGAGTTCTCGCAATTCGCAATTCATTTGTCAAGCTGTGGCATTCATTTTTTTTTTGTTTTTGGGTTCGTTGATTTATCGAAATGCATTCATCGAAATCGAAATGGTGGCAGCCGACGACTTTGAATGCTATCAGATCGGTGTGGCATGCAACGAGGCACAAACTGTGAATGCGAATGCGAATTGAATTGAATTGAATTGAGCTGCAAAACTGTGTCACTGGGTCGAGAGTCGAGAGTCGAGTTCTCTAGCTTTAGCTCTCCGATAGTTGCCTCTATCTCTCTCTCTCTCTCTCTCTCTCTCTCTCTCTCTCACACTCTCTGATAGTTGCCTCAATCTAGTTGCCTCTCTTTCGATGTTGCATTGTTTGCCGGCAAATCAAAATGTGAATTGCGAGAGAGCAGCAGCAGCACAGGCCTCAACCCACATGCAACATAGTTGCAGCAGCAACTTGCCCCCGCTTCACTAGAGTTTCACTAGTCAACAACTTGCAACGTGCAACTTGGCAACGTGCAGCGTGGCAACAGAGTTTTGTGCCGTTTTCCCTTTGGGCCAAAATGGCCAATTAACTTATCTGATGCAGGCAAGGCAGCTAGACGTGCAGCGTGCAGCATGTGGCATGTGGCATGTGGCATGTGGCAAGCCATACCGAATGCGACAACAATGCCGATCCTCGGCTAGGCCAAAGCACAGTTACACACACACACATAGAATGAGAGAGCGAGAAAGAAAAAGATAGAGTGGGAAAGAGAGAGGGAGACAGACAGAGAGAGAAGAGAGACAAAATCGCGTTGCGAATATCCGCATTGTGGCCAAGATAACCGGTAATGGCCTCTGGGCCAAGTCGCTTTGCGTCCCCGTGTCTGCCACAATCGCCGCTGCAGCGCATGCTGCATGCCGCTGCAAATTGCAACACAATCTGTCAGTTGCAAGCGCTTTTGATCGCTAGTCTTGAACTGGGAATAATAGTGTTGAACGACTCGAAGATATCCTGTAAACAATAGTTTTGAACCGCATAAAGAAACTCTGTAAATTAAATTTGGTAACTGTGCACAATAGTGTTGTAAGAACTGAAGATACCCTATAAATTGGTAACCATAGCAACTTAAACATATCCTGCATTTGGTAACTGTGAGCAATAGAGTTGAACGACTTGAACATACCCTGTGAATAGTTGTAGGGTATCTACTGCACTCTACTCTACTCTAAACAATAGTGTTGCAAGAACTCCAGATACCCTGTAAATAGTATACGTGAACTGTGCACAATATGTGTTAAACGACGTCAAGATACTCTTTAAATTGCAATTGGTATCTTTGAAGAATAGTGTTGGAAAACAATGAACATACCCTGTAAATTGGTAAATGTGAATAATAGGGTTGAACAACCTGTAGATACCCTGTAAATAGTGGTAACTGTAAACTATATTTTTTTTTCAGAAAATCGAACTAGAAGATACCCTGTAAATTGCAATTAGTAATCGCGAAGAATATTGTTAATTGAATAGTTTGAACGAATTTAAGATGCCAGTGTAAATTGCATTTGAAAACTGCGAGCAATAGTGTTAAAAGATCTGTAGATACCTTGTAAATAGTGTTATATGTGAGCCATAGTGTTGAACGATCTATAGATACTCTGTAAATAGTGTAAATTGGGAGCAATAGTGTTGGAACGACTTGGACATACCTTGTAAATGGCATTTGGTAACTATAAACAATAATAATAGTGCTGAACGACAAAAGATACCCTGTAAATGGAATTTAGTGAAAAACAAGTACTTAAAATGGGCAGCATATTTATTTCGAAACTTTAAATTATCCCAACTTTGAAAGCAGTTATTAGAAAAAGCAACCAAAAAATATGACTGACTAACAGATACCACTTGAATGCTTAATTTGCAAGCTCTTAATACATGGCTAAATAATATGAGAAATAAATACTTAGTTTGTTTATTTATTTATTTAATATCCATTATTTAAAATTACATTTATTTTATTTTATTTAAAAATAAAAACAAAATTTTTAATATATTTCGTTTTTTCTTGCAGATTTCTATTGGGAATTATAAAATGTAAGTAGTAAGCCTCTTAATTACCAAATACATTACATTAATATACCAATTTTAAAACCTTTTCTGAATATTCAATGCATTTATCAGACCAAGAGATACCCTGTAAATCGCAAAATCAAAACAAACACGTTTGTTTCGACTCGCTATTAAAAAGCACTTAAAATAACTCGCTTTCAACGCACCACTTAAAGTAGCAGCAACAACATGACCGACTAGTAGATACCCTTTAAGCATTTTAGTGAACCATAACTAAAACTCAAACAAGATAAATGCACATTTACTTGATCACATCACTGCAAATCAATTTTTATGTAATTGCATGACTAGCAGATACCCTGTAATGCAACAAATACGCTTGCGGCATGCACAAAATTGACGCCAGCAATGCACACTTCACAACAATTTAACGTTTAAACACTTCACTTGCAGCCGCTAGGCAAATGCACGACTCGCAGATACCCTGTAAATATTTGACTCGACTTTAATTTGCTCAGCAAGTAGTTTTATAGAAATGCCAGCAAGTATGACACTTAGCGTTTACCCTGTAATTGCTGCCGTCAGAGCAGTGTATACCCAATTGGGTCAACGCTTTGATTCGAGGGTATTATGAAAAGGCGCCGCCGCTGCAATCGAAACGAGTTTCAAGCGATTTGCCCGCTTTTCTAGGTGGGCCTAGTTTTTACTTTCGACAAGCGCCACAGCGGGTTGCTTTGTTGCTATATTGCATGCGGCATGTGGCATGCGGCATGCCACCCATGCTACCGCTTGTTGCAACGTTGACGAACTTGGGATTGGCAGGCCGCAATTTTTGCCATACAAACAATGGAAAGCATCTCAAATTGATCAAGCTCCAAAATAAAAAAGAGAATGAAAATGAATGCAAAACAAGATTTGCACAAAATATCAAACAATATTTTTGTAAATTCTGCACAGAGAGAAAAAAAATCTAGCATAAAGTGTAGATCAAAAAATCTTGATTTATGATTTGCTCTTTAACAATGTTGAATTAAGATTTTTAGGTAAAACAAATGTTAAGAATTTTTGATTGTCATTTAAGATTTTCTCCTCTTGAATCAAGATTGTTATCTTAACCACTAAAAATATGCCAAATTTTTGGTATATTGACATATTTGGTATATAAAACATACAAAATATACCATAGACTGCAAAATGAACCATATTTTCAGTCAAAGCAACTAAGACCCAAAAATACGCTTGTTACTCGATTTTTGTCAACTTGGCATAAAAATTGAAAACAAACATGAATTGCTTGCACACATAACAAAAGCTGACAGCTCTATCGCCTATAGTCTCTGAAATCTCGATGTACATATAGACAGACGGACAGACAGACGGACAAACTCAATAATCAATTTAAAAAATAAATAGATACTTGATAAAAATCTGTAGCTTACTTGAGAAGCAGTTTTAACTTGAACTTTCAACAGCATCAAATAAGTCAATTAACGATTTCACTTTTAGTAAAGTAAAAACCAAAAAGCAACATTTAAAATGTTGCTTAAATATTTTGCAAATCTTTTCAAGCCGCTGTAAACTAAAGAATTGCAATCAGACTCAAATCGTTTTAATTTAATTTTTATCATATTAGCAAAGTTTACAGCTCAAATTGATTTCAACTTTGCACTATTAAAAAATAAGTAATATTATAAAATCTTTCTAAAATCTTTTCAAACAACTGTCATCTAAAGAATTTCTTCGTTTTTATCACTTTTTTTTTTCACTCGCTTCTTGTTAAAGTGCCCAGTTCGCTTTGTTTTGTCGTTTGTTGTTTTTGCGGCCTTATCAAATATCAAAGACGAAAGTTTTACCCCCAAAAAAAAAACATTCTGAACAACTGCGTGAAATACACTTGAAATGTTTAAGAGCTCAGAGCTCGCCTCGCTTCGTGTGGCAACAACGAGTGGCAGGTGAAGGAAGGTGAAGGAAGGGGAAAGGAGATGGAAGCAGTTAGAGGGCGTTGCAAGAGGCGTTGCAAGAGTTTGTTGTTGTTGGCTTTGCTTTGGCTGCCTGTCAATCAAATGTTGCATTTTGCTTTTCAATTTTCCAAAACGTTTTTCCTGACAACAACAACAACAACAACAGCCATAACAACCACTATGACAAAGGGGGCGGGCAGCAAATGGAAATGGAAAATGGCAGAAGAAAGCTGAAGGCAACAACTGTGCTGAGGAAAACCGGAAAAGCTTTGTGTGTGTGTGTGTGTGTGTGTGTGTGTGTGTGCTCATATCGAAGGAAAACTTCAAAAACCGAAAGCCGAAAGTGCCACAGACGATGAACTGACTTTGTTGCAGCGTTTGTTGCATGTTGCACGTTGTTGTTGTTGTTGCTGTTGCTGTTGTCACAGCAAGGCATTAATTATGCCATCAACAAACCGTCGACGCAGTAGACATATCCTGTTGACAGCCACACACACACACTCACACACACACTCGCACACACACTCGCACACACACACACTCGCACACTTGGGAGGCAAGAAAAGTTTTTTCGCATGGGCAACGGAAGTCACGTCGCTGCTTTGGCCGCAAGTTTTCCCAGTGAAAACGCTGCGAACGTTGCAACTTGATTTGCCATCTCTCCAACTCCAACTTCAACTCCAAATCCAAACTCGCTGTTTCTGCCCCCGTCATTAAATAATAAAACTTAGTATGAAGGCAACTCCATTTGCCATTATTAAGTGACAACGTCAACTCCTCTTTTCTTCTCTTTTCTTTTCTTTTCTTTTGCGGTTACTCCACTATTGTTATATGTGGTATATACCACAAGTTAATCTATGCATCAAATATACATTTTGGTATATTTTAGTTATGCCAAACATACCCAATATTGTTATTGGTATATTTATTTGTACTCCACTACTAATATATATGGTTTATACTAGAAGTTTATCAGTCTATCAAATATACATTTTGGTATATTTTAGTATTTTTCGGTATATGGTATACCATTTCAGTTATGCCAAATATTGTGATTGGTATATCTATTTTAACTCTAACTCCACTATTACTATATGTGGTATATACCACTAGTTGATCAATGTATCAAATATACATTTTGGTATATTTTAGTATATCAATATATCAAATACAATCATTGGTATGTTTCAGTAATTTTCGGTAAACTTATTACTAAGCTTATAAATATAGTAAATACAGTCATTGGTATATTTCATTGGTATATTTCAGTATTTTTTGTTGTATTTCATTTAAAATAATATCTCACTGACATCCGTTTATTTCATCGCCTTGTTTGACAATCTGATATATTTCATATTTATGGTATATTTACATAAGTGTATTAATATATGAAATATACACTTTCTTATATTTCAGTATTTTTTGGTATATTATTTGATATATTATTTATTATATCAATATAACCAAAACAGTCGTTAATAGATTTCAATATTTTTAGTATATCAATTTGGTATATTTTTAGAATAGTTGTTTTACTTAAATTGAGAACATTAGCAGGTATATCGCAGTTGAGCACACTCAACCGTTGCTTTCTTACTCGTTTCATTTCCCATTGGCCACTTCCCACATTTCTCACACACCTCTTGCGACTTTTATTTTCTTTTCGCTTCGCTTCGATTTAATTGATATTACTTATTCGATTATCGTTTTTATGATGTTGCCACAATTAGCAATTACAAGAGTTTAGTTTAGTTTTTATTTAGTTTGATCGTTATTAATAAAATTTTCTGAACATCTTAAAAAAATGATAAATAAATTGCGTATACGTAATATTTTATCGATGTTTTAAAAGCTGAACGATTTAAAAATTTTGGATACACTGCATCAATATTTATTGATAATTGAGTTTATTATTGTTGTCTTTAATTCAATTTTATGTTAAAACAAATGTTGAAAATACCTTTAACGACTTAATTCAGTCAATATCAATTTTATAAATTTTTTTTTTGGTTTTAAATGTTATTTATATTTTCAAACATTCATTTTAATGCATTTCTTAAGAGCTTTCTTATATTATTCTTGTGATTTAAAGTTTGTTTTACTTAAAGAATTTTGTTTTACAGTTTTTAGATATTGATATTTACTTTGACTTCAAAGAACAAGCTTTATATTTATTAAAATTGAAAATACAATATTCGATTTAAAAGTTTAAAATATTCTGCATCGATTTTTATAGACAATTGAGTTTTATAATTAATTCATTCACTTTCAAACTACGACTTTTTTTAGTCATTTTAATTTTATGAATTTTAATTGCATTTAAATTTTATTTATAGCTGCAACGATTGATTTTAATGTATTCTGAAGATCTTTCTTACATCACTCTAGTAATTTAACGTAAAAGTTTTGTAAAATATTAATATTTACATGAACTTTAGAGAATAAGCTTTATATGCTTTCAATACAATATTTGATTTTAACGTTTCAAATAAGCTGCATAAATATTTAATATTGTTGTCTTTAACTTTAACTCTAATTTGCATTTTCAATCAAAGATTTAAATGCTTTTAAAGAAAACTTTCTCGTATAATTCTTGCAATTTAAAGTTTGTTTTATTTATAGATTTTTTTTCAATGTTTTTGAATATTTACATTTACTTTGACTTTAAAGAGCAAGCTTTAAATTTAAATGCTTTTAATTGTAAATCCTAAATTCGTTTCAAAAGTTTTAAATGATCTGCGTAAATGATTATTGATAAAAGTTTATGAATACTTACATTTACCTTGACTTAAGAGAACCAGCTTTATATGCTTTAAATTGAAAACAATATGCGACTTTTTCGGTCGAAAATTTCTCAGTTGAAATTGTAAATGAAATTTTGTATCTTTTGTCGCACCTTTACACAATTTTCTATGTATGTGTGTGTGTGTATGGTGTGTGTGTGTGTGTGTGTGTGTGTCGCCCCGATTTCGTCCAAATATTTGTTGTATAAAAATAAAATAGAATCCATGGAAATAAACGCCAAGCTGCACAGATACAGATACAGCTAGAGATACAGATACAGCTAGAGGTAGAGATACAACTAGAGGTAGAGATAGAGATACTTCTTGCGGTATGTCATGGCGCTGACAAATAGAAATTCCATGCCATTCCATGCACAGCTTAAAAATAACAATCCCAACGCGCTTTTTCCCCAAAAACATTTCCCCAAAAACCAAAGGAGAAGAAGGGGAAGGAAAAAACGAACTGTACAATTAATTTATGTGCGTCCTATGGCAACATGAAAATGTTCGCTCCAAAATGAGGCAAACGTGGAGCGTTGTCAAAAGCGGCGTTGCATACCTGAGTGGCATGCCCCAACGCCTGCTTGTTGCACCCTCAGGTTGAACACTTTTCACATTGCTTTTGATGGCGGCGTTGGCCGTTCAACATTCAACGTTCAACGTTCAACATTTCGCTTTTGGCTCTTTGGCGACGCTTTTCCCAGTCGCTCAGTTTCGTTCTAGGCGATTAGTGGCTTATAAATAGCGCAGACATGCGGAAGATGAAGATGTTGCCTCCGATCTAAATTGTTCTTCGCGTTCATTTTCGTTTTCCCCCCTTCTCAGTCTTTTGCCCCATGTCGTTGCCTTTGCGCGTTGTTCTCTCCGTTGTCTCGTCGGCCGCCCACACGCCCATCTCTCTGTCTTCCCCCCCTTCCTCATTCCTCATCACCCACCCCCTTCCCCCACTCTCTTTGCACAAATATTTGTCACTAATCCTACACAAAACTATTTCGGTGTTAATAATCTGCTTCCGCAAGCTGTTGCTGCTCTTGTTGCTGTTGTTTCTTCTTGCCACAGTCAGCTGTCATCTCCAGTTTTCATCTCTCTCCACTCTCCACTCTTCATATGTGCCACAAACTGTGGCAACTACAATAGACAGCGTTGCATTCTCCGAGTAATCAAGCTAGGAACTTAATGCCAATTCAGCGATTAGACCAACAATTAATAGCAACGATTTTAGAAATACAATTAGCATATTTTAAAGACATTTCAGCTGTGACTACACTGAAAAAAAACTATCTCAGTACTAGGAATTTGGTTTTGAAAAGTCATTACAAACATCCAAAGTTAAAGACATGTTCAAGACAATTTTATACAAGTCTACATTGAAAAAAGACCAAGCTCTAAAATCAAGAACATTCGTTTAAAAATCTTGGATCTTCATATAAGATGTTCCTAAAATCAAGATGTATTTTCTAACATAAAGATTTTCACATTCTTGACGCACTTTCGAGACCAAAATGTTTGGTACTAAGACCAAAACTTTCATTTTTGATAACTTTTAGTTTTCTTTAACAACACAGTGCTCGACTCTTTTTAAAATATACCGAATTAATATACTGAATTACACCAAAATGTACCAATGACAATAGTTGGTATATTAATACACTAAAATATACCATAAAATGCTACCATATAAGTATAGTTAGTTAATATACCGAAAAATACTAAAATATATACTAAAATACTATAAAATATACTACAAATATAATGTACAAAATATACCAGCTTGGCAACAGTACAAATTCGAGCTTTCATGTTCATTAATTTGAATTTAAAGTCAAAAATAGTGCAGTATTATTCTTAAAATATACCGAATTCTTATACCGTAAAATACTAAAATGTACCAACGGCTATATTTGGTATATACTTACACTAAAATATAACATAGCATATTATCATATACATATACAATTACACAATTTAATATACAAAAAAATACTAAAATATACCAAAATATACCATAGAGTACAAAATATACCAGCTTGGCAACAGTACAAATTTGAGTTTTCATGCTCATTACTTTGAATTTAAAGTCAAAAATAGTGCAGTATTATTCTTAAAATATACCGAATTCTTATACCGTAAAATACTAAAAGGTACCAACTGCTATATTTGGTATATACTTACACTAAAATATATCATAGTATATTAACATATACACATACTAAGTTAATATACCAAAAAATACTAAAATATACCAAAATATACCATAGAGTATAAAATATACCAGCTTGACAACAGTACAAATTTGAGCTTTCATGCTCATTACTTTGAATTTGAAATCTGGAACAGTGCGGTATTATTCCTAAAATTATCGCAAAAATACTAAAATATACTAAAGGCTGTATTTGGTATATTGTTATAGCACTACATTAAAAATATGTCACATCAGCTTGACAATAGTAAAAATTTTAACTTTCTTGCTCATTAATTTGGATTTAAGCATAAAAAACAATCTATGAACTATTGTTAAATGGCAAAAGTCAATTGAATTCCATTTCTCTTGTTAATTGAAAATGGCTTTTAAAAAGCATTTTCATGTTGGAAAAAATTTCAATTTCTAAAGGAAAAATGCATTTGAAATGTTGCTAAAGAATTTAATTTTCATAAAATCTTAGTAATTTGTCATTAGCTAATTTTATTGACAATTTGTATTTCATTTTAATCGCTTGCTGATTAACAATTAAGTGAAGAGCTTAACGAGTTTTATTGCCACTTTACAAGGCTTTTGCACCCACTCGCTTTACGAACGCTTTTCAATTGGAATTTTTTCTACATTTTTCTACCCGTTTTCCCTTAGAGACTAAATTTTTTTCGCACTTCTTCCTCTTGTGTCTCGTTAATTTGCTGTGGCAAGTATTGCAAATATATGTTTACACAGTTGCCGCAAGTTGCAAGCGTGTCTTCTCTCTCTCTCTTTCTCTTTTTTTTTCTTCATCTCTTTCTCTCCTTATCTCTCTCTCTCTTTTTCTGTCTGCCTCTTCGTTTGTGCTTCTCTCAGTCTCTTAACTCATATCGTGGCCAAACAATTTTCATGCAGTCTCATGCCTCATTCATTAAAACATCGTCTTGCAGAAGACTAGCAGAAAGAGAGAGAAAGCAATAGACAAAGAGAGGGAGAGAGGGAGACAGCACTCAGCAGGCTTCTTGAACCCAAGTTGGATTCTTGAGTCTTTGAGTCTTCTCGTTTGGTTGGCTTGCCATTAACCTGTAGAACTCCTTTCACTTTACATTCTAATTCCACACAAAGTTTACAGCATTCGCATTCTTAAGTTCCTCGATTTGTTTAGCTATGGGGCGAGAATTTTACGATCCCCAAAAAAAACGAAAAACGAAACGAAACAACAACAATGTTGTTTGAGGCACAGCTCGTTATGGGTCATCGTCATCGTCATCGTTATCGCCTTTTGTCTTTAGTCCCAAAACTCTTTCCCCCTTTTTCCCCTGTCTCAAGTCTCGACTCTCGTTTCTTCGTCGGCATTCTTCTCGCGCGCTGTCTTAAGCCACAAAACCGGAATGCCTGATGAATGTTAATGTTTATGCTTCTATATGGCCAATAAGTTCACTCTTTGGCCCTATCAAATCAACATGCGAACATGCTGTGCTTTAGGCCAGCAACAACAAGAAACTTGAAACATCGAAGAGAACAGCAATAAAAGCGACTATCGATCGACTTTAAATGCGGCCAAATCGATGGCACAAATAAAATATTGAATTGCCCAATTGATATGCATTATTAACAATCATCAAGTTAATTTAACAACTCCGCCTCCCACTCGAAAATGTTACTTCAATGTCCACAGTGCACAGTGGACTGAAAACCAATTTTCAATCTCATGTTCACATGTGTTGTAATATTTCTTTTTGGTTTCTCACTTACAACATTGCTTCATTAGCATAAAAGCAAATGAGTTTTTAACGTACAGCAATTAAATGTGTAGCATGTTCATTTTTAGAGGAAAGACAATGAAAGGAACAAGCACAAACATTCAGTAGAAAAATAATACTAAATAATGTGACACAAAATAATTCGATTTGGTGATAATAACAATTTTGAAATATATTATAAAGAGATGTTAATACCAACAACTATGATTAGTCGAACTAAAAGTCAGTAATTGAAGAAAAGAATTCCAAATCATATATGACTGCTTATACAAATTATATGGTTAGATTTGAAATGAAATCTAAAAAACTAATAAATCAGTTAATTTACTGAGTTAATATACCAAAAATACTAACGGATATAAGCTTTGAATTCAAAGTTAAATATACTTCATTTAAATAAAAGCAAAGTAGTGCAGTATAATCACAAAATGATACTAAATTGTTATACCAAATATACTTAAATACTCCAAATGTTATAGTTGAATTCAAAGCTGAAGATAATTAATTTTAATAAAAGCAAATAAAGTAAAAAATATACTAAGTGAATATACTTAAAATACTAAAATATACCGAACATTATAGTTAAATAGTCAAAATTTGAATATAAGCAAATTAGTGCAGTATAATCTTAAAAATATACTTAATTAATATACCAAAAATGCCAAAATATACCAAACCTTTTAGTTGAACTCAAAGTTAAAAAGCATCCATTTTAATTAATGCAAAGTAGTAATCACAAAAAATACTAAATCGTTAAACCAAATATACTAAGATATACCAAACATTATGGTTTAATTCAAAGTTAAGAAAACTCCACTTTAATAAAAGCAAAGAAATGCAGTATAATCGCAAAAAAATATACTAAATTGATATACCAACACTAACAAAATACTAAAAAAAAGCCAATGGTTATAGTTGAATGCCATTCTAATAAAACCTAAGTAATTCCTTATAATCTCAAAAAGTAATAATATGCCAAATATACAAAAATATACCGAATGTTATATTTGGTATGTTAATATACTATAAGACTTGAAATAGATTATTGATCTTTTTACGACATACCACGATTATAATTAATGTCAGTATGCTTTTGTCTTTTCTATTTCATTTCAGCAAATGCAATTTTTAACTTGGTACAATCTCAAGGCAAACACAGCTATTAAAAGTCAAAGTAAGTTTGTTTTACATACTAATTTCTATACAGGGTATATCTTAGTCGCTCAGCTTGCTGTGAGTGACTTTTGCAACTTTTAAGTGCCGTGTTAGCATCAGAGTCAATCACTGTCTGCAATTATTTGCATTCACAACTCGAAGAATGCCACAAAAGCTGTTCCACTGTGCCAAAAGCATACACAATGGGCGTTAACAGGTGTCTTAGTGTGTGTGTGTTGTGTGTGTGTGTGTGTGTTGTGTGTGTGTTAGTTTTCAATTTGATTAGAGTGTGTGTCCAATATATAGTTGGCGGGGCGATGCAATTAATTTCGTTAGCGATACTGTTTGTTGGCAGTTAAATGAAATGATTTTCACGCTTCTAAAGTTCGATAACTATTTCCAATATTAATTTCATTTTCAATTCCAATTGCGTTTAATCATCGAAATGGAAATGCGAGAATGAGAGTGGTGTGAGAAATGATGAAAAATGGGAAAAGGGAAATGCTTTCAGAAAGGGTGCAAAAAACTGGAGCAAAGCTGATAACGAAACGAGAGCTGAAAAGAACTCTTAAGGGAACACACAATACGATCTAATAAATAAAAAAGGAAAATAGAAATAGAAATATGATTGCAATGCGTTGCCACCTGCCACCCAAGATAGAGACTTCTAGATAACGATGTTCAAGAGTGCGTTGACAGCACAACTCCCCCTCCTCCTCCCCCTCTTTCGCCCCCTTAGAAGACTCCAAAGTGAACTCTGATAACCAGAGAACCACGATAAACATTTAAACAATTTAATAAAATGGTAAAGTGGGGAAGGGGACTGACTCAAAATAGAAACTACAATCATATCAGCTATAAAACAATATAACTATCATTTTCATTTTTTAAGCCGATCGTTTACAGTTCTGGGTCGTGGACTCAATGCCTCAATCGAGCTACGTGCGACATTCTGCGTTGAATGAATGGCAGATTAACTACGAGCTGCGTATCAGCGTTGCATTGCAACATTGTGTGGCACGTAGTGCAGACGGTGCGAGCAGCTGGCCATCGATAGAAATCTGTATCAAAGATGCTAGTGAAATTAATATGAAGATAGCAGTTAAGGAATTTTAAGAGTTCTATAGGAGAAATATTATGGCGATATAATTTGTAGATGAAATAACCAGAGAGAGAAAAAAAAGAGAGAGAGAGAGAGAAAGAGAGAGAGAGAGAGAGAGAGAGAGAGAGAGAGAGTGAAAGAAATTTCCATATATTTAATGAAATCTGACTGACAAATTTAAAAAGCAGAAGCATGCAGAAGAATTTGAAAGCAGATGACAATGCAAGGATTACTTTAACTAAAAATCTCTTTTTTTTAAAGAAATTTCTTTTCGTTTCACTCAAATAAAAAAGATTTTTTACCTTAAAGCAGAAGAAATAATTTAGGAATTCGGAATATGGATTTTTTGTTTAAGACTTAATCATATAAAAAAGATTTTTTTTATTTCAAAGCAGAAGAATTTATTTAAGAATTTTTGAATCTTAATCATATAAAAAAGACTTTTTATCTTATAGCAGAAGAATGAATTTAGGAATAATTCAAAATGGAATTTTAGTTTTAATCTTAAAAAAAAATTTAATTTAAAAAAAATGAAGTTTTTATGCCAGAACAATGATCCAAGTATCAAATCTTGCTTTACCAATTAGACAATTTGAAACTTTTGCGTAATTTTAAAAGACAAAAAATTTATGTATTTCAAAACAAAGATTTAAGTAGTCTTCAAGTCAAATTTGGTTTTAGAAACTTTTCAATTTGGAATTTTTGTTTTAAGAACTTACCAAAAGTTGCATTCCACTTTCAATCAGAGTTTGCATTCAACTTTCTTAACATAACTTTGTTTTCTTCTAAAAATTTGTAAGCTCCATAAGCTTACGATAGTTTAACAAATAGGTCTCGATATGTACACTTGAAAAAAAATCCAAGTTCTAAAATCAAGAACATTCGTCTTAAAAATTGTGTTCTTGAAATAAGACCATTTTAAGAACATATTCTTCAAACTAAGCACATTAGTCTAAGAAATGCCAAATTTTCGAAAGAAGATAAAAATTCAAAATGTTCTTGAAATCGAGATGTGCTTTCTAACAATAGAATTTTCATGATCTTAGCACATTTTTTAGACCAAAATTCTTAGTACTAAAATCAAAATCTAGAATTTGTAACTATTTTTTAGTGTAGGTACACAAATATGTAGAGTAAAAGTAAATTATAGAGAATATAATTAAAGGAATGCTGCGGCAATTAAATGAAATGCATTTAAAATGAATGGTAAAAAAAATAAACAAAAAAAAGGTAGAATAAACTTTAAAAATAATGAAGAAAAAAGCAGAAAAGAATTTTAAGTAGTTCTTGATAGTTTTGTAATTATGTTTAATCAAAAAGTATAAAATTTTATTTATTACTTATTTAATATACAGAAATAGATTTCTATTTAAAGAAAAGGAGATTATGATATTAATATGCTTCTCTGTGCTATCTACTATATGATTATTATTGTGGTACACAACGCATGCAAGTTCCAGTCAACGATCTCAATTTCAATTTCATCATAATGTCGCATTTTGGATAATCATCCAAGTGCCAAGTACAATCTACTTACAATGATTGTGCACTCGACTCAACTCAACTCAACTCGACTCGAAGCGACTTCAGTTCAGTTACACTTTCGATCTGAAGATGGAAAAACCCGCTTAAAAACCCAACACGCTTATCGCTATCGCTATATCTCTTTTTATATCCATCTGTAGCTGTATCTGTATCTTCTATCTGCATATTTATCTCGTAGATATGTGTGGCATGGAAGCTGCAGATATGAAGATGAAAACTTCTTGACAAAGTAGCGCAATCTTTATGGCTAATGTTCATTTGTATAAACTATGATTCTTCTGCTTCTGCTTCTGCTTCTACTCTGCTTCTTCAGCATGTTATTGTTATTGTCTTTGATCAGTAACTGGAGCAGTTTCATGCGGCAAACGTTCTAAAGTGCTCGAAGCGCTGCGGGCCAAAATCCGAGTATGAATATGAATGTTCGAATATAAACGAGTGAGAAAATTACAGGCGAGTGTACACGCCTTCGAAGATACCCGCTAGCTAGATTTGATATACAAGATAAAAAGTGCAGTAATATTCTTAAAATATACCGAAATATACTAAAATGTTTTAAAGACTATATTTGAAATATTGATATACGAAATGACATCGAAAACTGTATTTACTAGATTGATATACTAAAATATACCGAAGCCCATATTTTGGTATATTGATGTACTATGTGTTTGGTATATTAATATGCCACAAAATACTAAAATATACCGAAGGCTCGGAAATGCCATATTTGGTATATTAATATACTAAAATATTACCAAACAATATAGTTGTTATATTGATATACCGGGAAAAATACTAAAATATACCGAAGGGTGCGAAATACCGCAGACAGTATTTTTAGTATATTGGTATACCTACAAAATACTAAATTATAGCGTTAGCTAAAATATCGATGGCTATGTTTTGGAATATTAATATACTAAAAATACACCGAAGCTCATAGTTGGTAAATTGGTATATCGCAAATATACTAAAATATACTCGAATGCTAAGAAATATCGAAGTCTGTATTTGGTATACTGATATATTAAAGATACCGCAGCCTAAATTTAATATATATTGATACACTAAAAAAGCTTAGAGTACAGTTTGATATCTATATACTTTATGGGTTTGGAAGTTGCCTCCTTCTGTCTGTCGCAAAGCTATAAGACCTTTCTATCCTTACAGGTAACGGGTATAAAAATACGTTATATATATTTGCAAGACTCATCTGACACTCACACTCACAATCGGTGGGTGTTTTGCGATGATCCCCAAAAAAACAAAAAGAAAACGAAACGAAAAAAAATGCTGCCTCGTTTTTGAAGTGTATTCGAAATTCCCTTAATCACGTTATGCCTTGTGTGTGTGCCTTTTGTTTTGCGCACTGAAGTAATAAATCTAATTTTCCCACAATACAGTTGGATCCGATGAAGGGTTCAATAAACGACCCCAACTTTGAGCTGGAGCTGGAGTTGAAACTGTTGTTGTTGTGTGTGTGGCCGAGGGCCGCCCCAGGGTCTCCATTGAGGGCGAGACAATCGAGTGCCACTCGCTGCGTAGTCAGTCAGTCAGTCAGTCAATCAGTCAGTCAGTTAGTCAATCAGCCATTCAGTCAGCCAGCTTGCCGGATGTACACTCTAAGATACTTTGAAGCAGCATTCCATTTAATCCAGTTAGTCGACTGATTGAGTCCAACTTTAGAGTAATGGCAAAGAAAGTGACTATTTTGCAAATTATTATTGGCTATTATATTTGGTATAATTAAGTAATTTTTTCAGCTTAGTATATTACTTAAGTGGATGTACCAATTATTGTCTTTGTTACTTTGAGTATTTTTTCCGTATGTTCAGTACTGAGTATAACAATTATAGCCAAATTTTACAAATACTTCAGTATATTTTCGGTATATTTATTTTGAATTATTGCCGCTGGTATACATATATTAGTATTTTTTCGACATAGTATAGCATTATACTAGGTATTCCAATTATAGCCCACTGAATATTTAAGTATACTTTTGGGTATATTTATTTGGTATATTTTGAAAATAATATGGCACTATAGCACTAAATTAGTATGCCATTATACTAGATGTACCAATTATAGTCCTTGGTATATTTTGGCATATTTGACATACTTTAGTATATTTTCGATATGTATGTTATTAGTATTATAGCCAATTTTGATGCATATTTTTGTTTTTTTTCGGTATATTACTTTTAACACTACCATTAAGTATGTTATTTTAATAGATATACTAAATATTGTCGCTGACATTTATATTAGTATTTTTTATATACATGTTATTAGTATGTCATTGTGCTGAGTGTTCCAATTATAGCCATTTGCATATCTTAGTATATTTTCGGTATATTTAATTGGTATATTTTAAGAATATTTCCTCACTGTAGCACTTATTAGTATGTCATAACACTAGATAAACAAATTATATCAAGTTGCATATTTTAGTATATTTTTATTTTACTTGATATACCAATTATAGCTTTTGGTATATTTTAGTATATTTTAGGTATATAAATTTAGTATATTTTAAGAATATTTCCTCACTGTATCGCTTATTAGTATGTCATTATGCTAGATAAACAAATTATATGATTTTGCTTATTTGAGTATATTTTCGGTATATTAATTTGGTATATTTTTAGAATAATACCGCACTGTAGCTCTTATCAGTATGTCATTATACTGTATCAGTGAAGCTTCAGTTGTTGCTTTCGTTGTTTTTAGTTTAGTTATTATTGGTTTTATTCATTTCTTATTTAGTTTTAGCTATCACTATTTACTTGGATTTAGTATAAAAATGGGAGCAACAATTCAAGAACTCGATTCAGAACTTATTTGCTTGGGTATCTTTGGCAACTCACTTGTCTTTTCTGGCAGTGTAATTACATTAGATATGCAGTGGGGCTTTTAGCATAAGAGTTCAGTGTGTGCAGCTAGAACAATGGGCGATGTCTGCACCTTATCGTGGACTCGTTAAATCAATGTCAAATGGCCAATTGGTTAACTGCAGATGACTTCATCATCAAAGCTGCTGCTCCACCTAAGTCTTTTAGGGCATGCGAGGCTTAGTTGAGCTTAAAGTGCGGAACTCGAATTGGAATTTGAAATTGAAATTGGAAGTGAAACACTGAAGTTGCAAGCTGCGAGTTGCGAGTTACGATTTGAGCTGTAGCTCGGGCCAAAGAAACAATGACGGCCAATTACTTATGATAACAGAGAGTGTTTTGTAACACAACCAGTTCTCGGTTTCAACTTCGATTTCGATTTCGTCAGCTGCCAATCAAAAATGCCAAACTAGTGATCAACAGTGATCACCCCTGATGAGGTGAGGTATATTTGTATGTATGTTATATACTCTAGCTACATAAGTCATAAAATCAACAATAAACAAAACAAAATCAGTCAAATGACTTTTACAACGATGACAAAACTTTGGGGCGTCATGGTCATTGAGCACGCTCTCCACAGCGGGGGCTTCAAGTTGTGGTTAAGATTCGAAGCAGAGAAACTGCTATCAAAGTGAAGTAAAGTAAAGTTAAGTAAAGTAAAGTACTTAACGTTACGACTTCGACGACGCGTGGTCCGAGCGACTTATGCGTACTCGTTTCATTTTGTTGACATTACGTCTTAAAATTTATTAGTTCTTATTGTCATTGTCATCTATGGGCGTTATAGGCTTAGGTTGGGCCTCCACACAAAACACATATGTACATAGAAGCCACGGGCGGGGCCAATTGAATGAAATAAAAGCACAACTCGTTGCCAAGTCATTGCAATAGTTATCACATAAACTCCAACCACAACTCAATGAAGAACCACAACAACAACAATAATAACAACAATATCTTCTGCTTCTCTCCTCGTCAAATGCTGAAGCGGAAATTCCAGTTGAGCTTTTCATTTATACACACACGTTATTTACGATCTGTTTTGCCCCTTGCAAGTGCAATATTATTTATGCTACATGCATTTTATTAGCATTGTAATTTATACTAAAGTGCAGTTTAAGTTTTCTAGCATTGGAAGTTATTCTGATTGTGTGAAAATCTTCATTGAATTTCATAGACTGAGAAAAATGCTCAATAATATGCTATGCAATTGATGGATTGATTGATTGATTGATTGACTGCTTATCGATTCATAAATAAGCATTGCAAAAATTTAACAATTAATCTGCATTTAAGTAAAATGTTCAGCTTCCTTTGTTAAATGCATTGGTTGATTGATTGATTGATGAACTGGCCTTCATTGCATAAAGAAGGAATGCGAAATTTACATCTGATTCTTACGCAGAATTAGTTTTAATAAATCGACAGATTCCATAAAATAACAATTCAAAATGTATTGATCGATTGACTGATTGACTGACGATCGTTGCAAAAAGACGCAATACTAAGCCTACAGTTTCTTCTATGTAATGCTTTGATTGATTCACCGCCTCCATAAAGTAGCAATTTCAAAATTTAAGAAAATTGCATGATTGATTGATTGACTGGATATCAGTTCTTTAAGTATCAATGATAAATTTTAAAAACTTCCACTGACAAATCATTTTCATCGAAGATAAATATTTAGCTAGCCTTATCAAATGTGATGAATGATTGATGAACTGGCTATTGAATAAAGAAGCAATGTACAATTTACAGCTCCTTCAATGTAATGCTTCGATTGATTGATCGATTGACCGGCTGCATAAAGTAGAAATTCAGAATTTAAGAAATTCAGCAGATCAATAATCCTTCATCTATAAAAAATGTACATAAATTTAGCTGAAAACTAAATTATCTTCGCCTATAATCCAAAGTTTTCTCTCTGTTTTTAACGTTAATTGCCTGATAGAGAGCTTAATTGCTTAACAACTTAATATGTTCTAAATTAATGCTTAAGTCATATTCTATGCCATCTTTACAATGTGCAATATTGGATTATTGTGGTATAACTAATTGATTGAATAATTGATTGATTTACTGGCTATCGATTTGCAAAGTAGTAACGCCATATTGAATATACTTATGTCATTATTTATTACCGAATGAGGCCAATAACTCTTCTTCATTGTGCTAATTAGCTGACTTTTGTTGATTGATCTAAAGCCAATTTTCGAATAGATTGGCATAATTTATTGATTGAATGATTGCTACTGACTATCAATTTTCGAAGTAACAAAACCATATTGAATACATTCAGCTAATTTTGTAACATCATTTTTTTCATTGATGGACAGATCAATTGTATAGGTGATTGATGTCGATTAATCTGATTGATAGCTTGCTTCAAGACTAACTGTGCCTTTAATGAATTGATTGATACATTGTTGAACATTTACTTTTTTTAAAGTACTACTTTATGCAAAACTTTTTTGTTTAAAGCTGTCTTTCGCTTCAGAAACCCTCAATCACTTAAAGATGATTGATAAAATGATAGATGCATATTGGCAACGAAAGATTTTTTAATAGTTAACTTAAAGTTGAAGGGCTTTTATATCGCATTGAGTAAATCGAGTAATCAGTTTCATTTCCGGTTAAGGCTTCACGTCCTTGCTACTTTGATCATCATCGCGTGATCAAAGGCTGAGTTCACACATTTGGGTATTGGCTATCGAGAGAGGGGTAGGGGAAGGGAGGGAACTATTTTTCGCCACCGACAGCGAAGGTGGTTAGGCAATAGAATCCCGACCAGCTGAGATACTTGATTGGCTGGCCGCAGCCCTCGAAATGTTGCTCCAAGAACTCGGCGCCATACTTGGCCATGAAAGCCAAGGCAGCCATGCCGCCCATCACCCAGCTGCCCTCGTTGACAGCCAGATAGCAAAGCGATGTGATGTTGCCCAATATGGTCAGCAGCTTGAGGGTGTCCATTGTCTCATCGCCCTCGCCCTCGCCGCTGCCCTTCACCAGCGAAACGATCATCGTAATCGCCATGGGCACAATGAACAGGCCATGACCCAAGGCAATGTTGTTGCCTTCGCCGCCAAAGAAGAGGTCAACATTGACCAACGGCAGTGGCACAATCTCCATAATGCTGTTCGTTGTCTCCTTCGCACTCGTCACATTCGAGTCGCCAGTGCAGCACTCAACAAGACCCAGAAGTCCATGGCAGAAGCCAATGACACAGGCGGTGAATGCATACGGATGCTGTTGGGGACCCATCGCATAGAATCCATAGCCAGTGGCGCCGCAGAGCAGAGCGTTCAGCACAACAGCGACAGCTCCATTGTCCGACATTGCAAAGACGTTCAAGAATTACTCAAAGTACTCTGTAGGAAAATCGCGTTTAGCCGAATGTAAATGCAAGTGAAACGTTTAACACTTTTAGTTTTCAATGAGAATTTATCACAAGAAGAAGTCGGCGAAAGTTATGCAAAAACAATAAGAAATTTCAATTTTAAACTTTTAATATTTTTTCTCTCGATATTCTGAACCGAATTACTGAACGTGCTCTGTGTGAATGAGACGACTTTAGTTCTATTCGACCAAGTCAACTACGATAACAAAGGCAAGGGCTACTTAGTGCACTTTATAGCTTTCATTCAATTTCTACAGAATATTAGTAAGCTAGGAATTTGCACTCAAATAACTTGCAAAATATTAATTTATGCATTGAAGCAAACAATTTGCACAATTTATGCGAATTTATTAACGTTTCGCTTGCATTTAAAAGCGTTGCCCTGAAAAGTATGCTATATATTTTGCAATGTTGCACATTCAAGTGTTGTGCAACACTGGCAAATGTTGCGGAACATCAAAAGTGTCAGAGTTAGTGCAGAAAGGGAATCAATTAATTTAAAACATTTTAAGTGAATGAATTCCAACGTTGAAGTGGCAAAAATGTCATTAAATAATAATTCATCTCATTAATTTCGTGGCTAGTTAAACGCTTAAAATGCATTCAAATCTGTGGGAGGAAACGTTTTCTGCTCAAACACAGAACACTTATGAAATTTACCGATAAGTGCACTCGACTGTGAGATACCCGCTACCCAAAGCAAAACAGTGTGGTATTAAGATTAGAATATACCAAATTAATATACTGCAAAAATACTAAAAATATACCAAATGGTAAATTTGACAGCATTTTTAATTAAAGCTAGAAAGTGTGGTATTTATTTTAAAATATACCAAATTAATATACCGCAAAAATACTACAAAATATACCGAATGGTAAATTTTACAATATTTTTAATGAACGCAAGAATGTGCGGTATTTATTTTAAAATATACCAAATTAATATACCGCAAATTTTATATTTTAATGTTATATTTTACAGAATTTTTAATGAACGCAAGAAAGTGCGATATTATTTTAAAATATGTTGTATGTTGTATTTGACAAAAATACTACAAAAATATACCAACTATTATATTTGGTAGATTGATATTTGGTACTACATTCAAAATATACCATAAAATGACAAATATACCAGATTGTCATATAAAAGTATTTCTTATATAACTTGTGCAATTTTGATCTGATTGCAGCAAAATTTTCCTAGGCAGTGGGACAGTTATAATACCCTTCTACCCTATAGTTAATCTCATTAATTTCAAGACAAGTCCCAAAGAAGTTTCTCATGGAAAAGTTTACCGCTCCGACAGAGAAATAGCTGCATTAAAAATGTGTGAAACTTTAATGATTTTGTATTTGCCTAACAAGTAGTTGCAATTGAAACATAAATGCGAACTTTGATGTGATTCGTATTTGCCATATTTGTATTGAGAAAACTGCGCTTAAAATTTGTTCACTTTCCATTAACTTTTCTTTCATTTCGTCTTTCAGCTCCAGCTCTCTCTCTCTCTCTCTCAAGAGAGCAATAAAAAGCGACGATCGATAGAACAACTTCTTCTTGATTTGAATCTGTGTCTTGTCCAGTATCAATGGATGTATCTAATGCTGTGCCGATTGCTGCTGCTGAGACTATGTCCACTTCATGTTCATCATCATCAGCTGCTTCTGCACTTCGTCCTCATCATCAGCAGCATCAGTTGATCACAATTGCTGAGCCTGTGAGTTGTCGCCATAGGCACGCAAATTCTCCTCGTTGTAGTCGAGAATGTGTCGCCGGGTGCGGTGCAAATATTGCCGCTGCCGCAAATAGATCTTGAATGCGCCCTTCAGCCCAATGAACGTGATGCCGCCCAGCAGTGTGCGATGCAACGGCACTTGCACCTTACTGTACAACACGATGCCCATCAGCGTCGATGCGCTGGGCAGAAGGATGGCGCCACAAAAGATGCGTGCCACATCGAGCGGCTCCTCAGGTGGCCGCGGCGGTGACTGCGACATCGAAGTATTCCCCATGCCACCGCACAGCCAATTGATGAGCGGCAATTTGCGTAGAATTGTGCGACGATTGTGCCACAAGCGTAACACGGCATTCTCCCAGCGGATGAAACGCGAGAGCACAAGACCAACGGGTATGGAGGGCAGACCGAGGAACACAAAGAATGGATCACCCTGTTCGAGCAGCTCCATGCCACGCTGATGGCCCCAAACCTGCAGCACTGTCAGTCCACCGTATGTCAATGCCGTCCAGTAGACGGAGACCATGAACATGCCCAATGCGACAAAAGGACTGCACTGTCGGATCAGATCGTGCATGCTCTCGAGCAAGTTGCCCACGCGACTGATCTTGGGGAACATGATCAGGTATTCGACGCGACATTGCATGCACGAAACGCGCGTCTGTGTGTTCCCATTCTGCTTCTCATCGATCCAGCGGGAGAGGCAGCTCTCATGCACCCATTTGGTGCTGCCACGACACTGACAGGGATGCAGCCAGATGGCCCGACGATTCTCCGCCTCGCTGGCAAAGCATATCCAGCAGGTGCGCTCCTCGAGCTCCACCCGATCATCAAATTGCTGCTGCTCTTCTCTCGACATTTTTCACTCGATTCATCAATCCAAAAGCACACAAATATCCGCTTTCGCAAAGGCTAAGCAGATTGTCCGACAAAAATGTATTTAAGTAATTGGAAAAGAGGGTCAGGGGCTAAAAAAATATATAAAAAGACAGAAAAAAAAGACACAGAGAGAGGCACAGAAGTGAGACGGAGACAGATAAAACAATACGTAACTTGTTATTACAAACTCAGCTTTCAAACTATGACAAAATAATAAAGGATCGTTTTAACAGCTACTATACATATTTCTTTTTGTTCATTGATCGGAGATGGAACTTAATGATAACAAAGAAGTTTCAGTATTTCTGATGTTTTAATATTTTAACATTAATGTACAACGTTTTGGCTGATGACTAGAATAACAGTTTTTGATTTTCCTTCACGAAAAGGTAGATTTTTTTTTTAAGAAACAAGTTTAATTAAGTTTATTTTTTTATAGCTTCTTCAACATACAACACTGAAAACTTTGTGATTTAAAATAAAATGTTTATTAAACGTGTTTTGCACTAGTTTATTGAATAATAAATAATAATTTCTCTCTTGAGCTGTCAAAGTTAATCATATTGATTTGAATTTAAATAAAAATCAATAAATACACTGAATAAGTTTTATGTTTATTTAAATGTTAAATTATGTTACCAATTATTGCAATTTTCCAGCCAATTAAAAGTTGAAAATTTAAATCAATTCTACCTAAAAATCTGCAGCACGCAATAATGAAAGTGACTCCATTTGAAATTAGCGCACTTCGAAAGTATGTTACAAGAAACTTAAACTTGCAAATGAAATTTCAACCTAAAAGTATGCTAACGTTAAAATAAATAAGGTCTGTTAACAAAATTACAAATGCATCCTAAAAGTATGCACCACAAAGCGTACTAACAGAAGTTGAATAAACGCAGCTGTTCATGTATGTGTGTGAGTATGTAGATGTGTTCAGGCGCAACCGTTTAAAAAAATTTTTAAATTTCAGAAGTCCACTTGCTGCTTATTATGTTCGCCTGGTGTTTCAGCTGCTCGAAGTAGATTCTCGTCAAGATTTTTCACATAGCAATGTGTTGTTGTAGTAGCTGTAGTAGCTGTTGTTGTTGCAGTTGTTGTAGCTGTAGTTGTTGTTGTAGTTGTTGTAGTAGCTGATGTTGTTGTAGTTGTTGTAGCTGCAGTTGTTATTGTTAAAGCTGCAGTTGTTGTTATTGTTGTCGCTTCAGTTGTTGTTATTGTTGTAGC
The DNA here is from genome assembly GCA_035046325.1 of Drosophila niveifrons. NCBI lineage: Eukaryota > Metazoa > Arthropoda > Insecta > Diptera > Drosophilidae > Drosophila > Drosophila niveifrons. The sequence goes on from JAWNOC010000071.1 coordinate 418,823, forward strand.
TGCAGTTGTTGTTGTAGTTGTAGTTATGCTCTTGTAGTTGTTGTTGTGCTGGAAAAGCCGCAGCGACCAGCCAAAAATTGCTAACTCAGCAGGTGAAATACCAGGCGAACAGAAATCAGCAGCAAGCAGCTGCACCAAAAGTCATTGACTAGCGCCATCTATGGGATAATGTCGAAACTACGTTTTGCATTTGGCGCACCCTCAAAGTATGCCACAATTTTTTTATTTTGCAGCACTCGCTTTGTTATTTGCAAATTAGAAAAATGATCCTAGCTTGGCCATTTCCTGACGGATTTTGATTGGACTTGTAGCAATCGATTCGTAAGGACGAAATCTATCGATTGGCATCAAAAATATGGGCATATCTCACTTGTAAAATTTTGGTTTCAGAACGAACAGAAAATGGTCAAAATTTCAAAATCCTGTTTAACTCCGAAAGTAACAGGACGATTTCAATGTGCTTTGGCCAGTCGAAAGGACATTCGTAGCAACACCATTTGAACATAATTTGATCAACGTCCTGCAAAGGATTCCATAGATATAGCTTATTTTTTGTACGCGAAAAAGTTATTTTATCTCAGCCGCTTGAAGGACTTTCAAGGATATTAGTGTGGATTCTGAATCCTTGCATTAATATGTATCGATTTGGAAAAAGACATGCAAATCGTCCTTAAAATGGCAAAGTTACAACAGAAAATGTGATTTTTGCACATTTTTTGCATGCTCCCCCCTTTAAAAAATTTTCGATGATTTTTTTTTGTTTAATTTTAGAAATTCTTGAATGCCAATCGATAGTATTGGCTTATGTGAGTACCAAAATGCATGGGTTTTCAAAATCTTTTTATAACCTGCTAAAAAACTAAAATCTTTTATTAAAAATAAACAATATTTCAAACAAATGCAATAGTATTTTCAAATGAAATATATAGCCAGGATCTCAGGACCAATTCTAACTCTATTGTCATCAAATTATACAATCTGAATTTGCAGATTTTGAAAATTATTTCATACTTACCATACTCACCTCTGCAAGTATTGTTTTTCTTTTGTGTTTACCTTTTTACCTTTTTGATTTTGGTTTTCTCACCATGCTTTTCTTTTACAAAATGTCTTTGGTACAAAATTGATTAGGAGTATATAATGTATATAAGTATTTATTGTGCAGTTCTTCCGCCAAGTGGCCAGGGCCCAGGGTCAGATCGCTGTCAGATGTGCTGTGGCCAAAAATTTTGCAAATATGCGAAACTTGGCAGCAAAAACTCTGATTCAGATATATATATCACAAACTGTTATTAACAAACGACTACATTTGCGCTTCGTAGCATAAACAGATACATATACAAAATACAAAAAAAAAATCGACAAAAAAAAATATTACTGCGGATAAAAATACGTATACGTACTCGTAATTAATATGCCTAGTAGATACGAAACACAAAAACAAAAAAAAAAAAATTGGTACGCGAGTGAATAAATTAAATTTAGACAGCTTCGGTTGCCAGTTGCCAGTGGTTGTTAGTTGCTGATGTCCTTCAGTGTGCTCCCCTTTAGCAATTGGGACACTTGACCAGTCCGACTTCATCGCAGTTCATGCATTTGAGAGCCACAAACTCGGCGGTAAAGTGATTTCGATGCACCGACTTCTTGGAGCCGTTGCACGAGGGGCACGGCAGCAAGCGATAGCCGCCGCACGTCTGGCAGGTGTAAGCCGTTGCAAGTGACTAACGATGGGGGAAAGGAAGGTGAAATATTAGTAGAACATTCAAAAGGAGTTACAACGATCGATGCTCACCTTGTAAGGTCGCAGCAGCTGTCGCAATTCGCCGCTCTCATTCAGACGCTCCACAGTGTCCGCATCCTGGAGGAAGAAAGACATTAGAAATAACATTAGTTACCAACCGATTACCAAGGTAATGTACTAAGTAACACATGGCTGAAAAGTTCCGAGAAGTCGCTAAATTCATTACAGTCACCTTTTTTTAAGTTAATACGGCTCAAACCCGAACCCTTTTGAGCGTCTAAAACGTGAAATTGACTTGAAACCCAATGACTTCTTTTCTTATTCCCGAACTTTAAGGGAAAAATGCGTGGCTAACGATTTTCAACGCCAGAAGATGCTGATATTTCTGATTTGTTTAAGTTGTCCAGTTAGGTAACAGTGCACCTATCTTGTTATAATTTCGTTATTATTTTAATAAAAAAAAAAGAAAAAAAAGAAGAAGCTGATGAAGCGTTCTAAAACCATGTTTTGGAGGTGCCCTAATCGAAGTGGAAAAAGTGCTTTGACAAAAGTTTATAAATCTTGCTCGAGAGAATACTTTGAAGAACAAAAAATACATTTTTTATGATAAAAATTCGCATTTTCATTATTAGAAATATAAATAGCAGAAATATAAATAGCAACCCTCATACTAATTTTCAAAAGATAGCTCTTAAAATTTCATAATATTATTTTGATTAGTTTGTGAGTTATTGCACTAAGGGTGAGGCTACTTTTGTTATTTTCAATGGACCCAAAACAATTTCTTGTTTGCATTTTATACTGCTTGCTGATATCAAAAATGGCTTGAAGAGTGTTATAGGTACTCCGTTCTATCAGATATAAGTATAAAACATTGGTTTGCTGACTTTAAACGTGGTGATAGAGACAACGCTGATGCAGAAGGCAGTAAGAGGACAGATAAATCGTTCTACAAAAAAAAAGTAGTGAAATGTTGCTCTAGATGAAGATTACTTCAATGAATAAAGTTAATTTTGAACCAAAAAAAGAAACGTCTGTTCTTTGTTAGGCCCGGAACTTTTCAGCCCTTGTGCTAAGTTACTTACACCAATGTGCTGACCCTCGACAAAGAGCTGGGGCACTCGGATCGTCTCGTGTTGCATGCGATCGCGCATCTCCTGCTGATACTCGAGACTCATGAAGACGTCGCGCTCCTCGAACTTGATGAGCAGAGTGCGCAGTATCTGCTTGACATTCGCACACTTTCCATACGTATCCCGGATGATGCCCATGCTTGTGGTGTAGAGCACAACCTTGCCCACATCCTTCTCCTTGTAGTTCTGCAAATGCATTTGAGAAAAATTTACTTTGTATTGTGTTTCATTGGAATTGATTATTATTACAGCACAGCAAAGCACACACAACACGTGCTTCGATTTCTCTCACTCGACCTTGAGCAAACACTGAAAGCATGCTGAGATACAACACACACTCACACACACACTCACACACACACAGAAACACACTCGACGCTTACAACTAAACATGGATAGAGACATAATTGCCCGCTAATTGCGACAAGCGAAAATATTTTTGTGTAAAGAAACCAAGTCAAGTTAAGATTGCTTTGTGCGGTTCACTTTATAAATGTCATTAACACAATCCAACGAGAATTGAACGCACACTGTGCGCGCACAGTGGGGCAAAGAGCAGAACAATGACTTCTTCTATTGCTTTTTTATTGTCAGTTGTGGAATTTCGTGCACTCGACTTCCTCAATTTTCAATTGATTGTTTTGCCTTTTGGGCTCTCAAATTCCACACACTAATTAATCTAGGCTTTAAAATTTCAAATTGTTTTTTTTTTTGTTTTTTTATCACTTAGTTTGTTTAATAGCTTAATCTTTAAGCTTCATTTGACGTCTTCTCACTTGCATCTTCTTTCTTTCATCTTCTTCTTCTTTGCGTCGCGCGCCTTTCTTTGCGCTTCTCATTGTGGCAAGTGAGACCACGGTTTGCAGTTTGCGGCTGGCAGCCTCAATTTGAGCCACAACAATTTGCAGCAGTGTGCTGATTATTTAATTGCCAATTGCAACAGCACAAGTGCACAAGAATCGAACGGAGACAACTCAACTGCGTAGCGGATACATTGACAATACCCTGCAGTCAATGCGCTAGCAAAGCGGGTATGCTCAACTTAACAAATTTAATGTGACAGAGAGATTAAAATCTAGTTTGAAAAGTAGATGACAAATTTCGATTTGAACTTTTTTTTGTATCTTGAAAACAAAAACTATCTTGAAATAAGATTTTTAATTTAAATTTGCATTTTAAGATTAAGAAACATGATATTTTATGTTTAAAATCTAGATTAAAGAATATTTTATTCTCCATTGAAAAAAAGATAGCAAATCTTATTTTGCCGATTTGAAGAAAAAGTACATCTTATTTTATGATTAAGATTATGATTCCAGAATGTTTTGTTCTAGATTAAAAAAAAAATTGCAAATCTTGATTTAGGAACTTTTCGAATTAAAAACAACAAAATAAAAACAATCTTTAAATAAGATTTTTGTATTTTAAGATTAAAATCATGTTTTAAGAATGTTTTATTTTAGATTGAAAATCAACTTGCAAAACTTGACTTAAGAACTTTTCGATTTATGAAAGAAAAGCTTTGTTTCTTAAAGTTTTTGGATTTACTTTCTTTAAAAATAGAATCTAGTTTCAGATGTTGTTGCTGTTATCATCATTATGCCGTTTCGTATATAATAATTGTAACTAATATTGAAAAGAATTTAAAAATGTGTAAAAATATTATAATTCAAATTACTGAATCCATTTTTTTTTTTAATAAAATAAATTTAAGACTTTGATTTTGATTTAAGATCATGCTTGTTTCAACTTTGAGATTTTTCTATTATAAATTGAATTTCAAGATTGGCAATCTCAATTTTTTTGTAGAATTTCGATATTTATTTAAGAAAAAACTGTTTTGGCTCAATTTAATTTTAGCACATTTTTTCTTTGTGCGTAAGAAAGAGTAAAAAATTCATAATTTCTATAATGTCATTTCGATGATATCAGAGTAGTTTATAAAGCAAAAACCTAACTGCAGATTTGAGCACCTTTTTGGTACCATTTTGACATCATAAAATCCTGATTCAAGATTTTATTCTCGATTTTAGTACATCTTTTCTTTCTGTGTAGGATGATATCAGAGTTGTTTATAAAGCAAAAACAGCAGAGTTGAGCAGAGACCAAGCAAAAAGAGGCCAAGAGAGGCCAGGCCAGGCCAAGGCGAATGCCTGAACGATGTTAAATAAGTAATGACGCCAATCAAATCGAATCAAATCAAATCCAAACGAATCGCAGCGCATCGCATCGCATCGCATTGCAACCAATTGAAAATTACGCATAACTAATTTGTGTAAATGGGCATTAAAAATTATCTAACGACATTTGAGGCGAGGCGTCTCGAGTTTCAAATTTTCATAGCACAGCACAGCGAAGTGAATTGAAGTGAAGTGAAAACTGGCTACCATGGGGCAAATGCGATCAAGCAATCAATGCATTTCCCGCTGGCCATTTTCCAATTGGCATTTTATGCATTTTCCCCATTTTTGCTACCAGTTGCCAGTTGCCAGAGTTGCAACTTGTTATTCGCGCCGCATTAATTAGCTGCTGCTGCCGCTGTTGCTGCCCCACACCGTTGTTACCGTTAGCTGGCCAAGTTGCCGATCGTCGCCCAATTAACCGGATCGCCGCCTATCGATCGTCGATCCTCGATAGTCGATAGATATCGTTGAACTCCCGCTAGGAGATAGCGATAGACAGAGAGGGAGGGAGATAGCGACTAGTTTAGCTGTCAGTTTAATGCGTTATACAAGTGATAAATGACATCATAAATTTGCTTTAGTAGTCACATCGTAGTCTCTTTATTACGTGTATGTAAATTGTTTTCGATTACATGCCATACAATCTGTTCATATATTATTGCATACGATATAGTATATATATACCACATTTATTTGATAGCGGGGCCTTTACAACTTTTACTAAACTCTCCTGTAACATGCACAACATAACTATCACTTATCACAGTGGGCAGCGACAATTTGTTCAACAAGATGGTTAACTCGATTCACTTGCATCTTAATCAAATTAAAGCGCTGCGAAAACTTTGTCATCGATGCGAAAGTGATACCTATTATTAGACGAAACCAAAATTCACAGTTTTCCTGAATGAACGCTTGAAAAGTTAACTACTCTATTACTTGAAAATAATCATTAATGGGTAACGCAATAAAATGTTGTTATCGATAAGAAAGTGATACTGTTATTAGACGAATACAAGGTTCAAAGCTTTTCTGGGTTTAAAAGTTAACTTTATGTTAAGTATTATCAATTGAAAACAATAACACAATTATAGAAATTCATGTTTTAATAGTTATCGATCTCACTTATCGAAAAAGCAATAAATCTTGGTTATCGAAGAAAAGTTTAGAGCTCTAAGACAATATAAGAAGTTATCCTAGTTGAACTAATTCTTCACAAAATTGATCGATATCAATTATCGATAACACAATCAAACTTTTTTATCGATGTAAAAGTGATACTATTATTGTAAAAAACTAAAATTCAACGTTTTTCTGGTTAAGCACTTCAAAAGATAACTCCTTTATCAATTGAAAACAATAATCGGTTTATCGGATCATGCCCATTAAAAAAGTAATATTTATAGATCTCGCTTATTAATAACACAATAAAACGACGAAAAAGTGCTACCATTATTCAAGAAATAAATTGAAGTCTACGCTGCTTGCCTCTTTTGTTTAGTTAAGAGTTAAGTCTAATGGTAATATCATAAATTTTAAACTTGATCGATCTTTTAGGAAAATATATATTATGGAAAAATACCAATTCCATTTTCCCAGAATCTGATAACATGGAAAGTATTTTGCTCTTCTATTTTATTTTGACTCTCTCTCATTGTTCTTTAGTTTTACTGAAGTACAACGGACAAGTTGTGTTTAAAGAAGCAATTATTATACGAATATTTAATAACATAAAACAAACTCGAGTTGTTAATTCATTTTGATACCAGGGTGGTCTTTTATATAACTAAAAATTATATATTTTTACCACAACAAATTCATACTTTCTAAAGAGAACTCTAAAAGAAGTCAAAGATAATTCACCAAATGTAAGCTGGTCACACTAAAAGTGTTTTGTTCTTCTCTTTTGACTTTCCCTCGACGTAGAGCGGCAAGTTGTTTTAAACAAGTGAATATTAAACGAAGATTTTATAACTTTAAACAAACACGAATTGCTCTTATTTAATTGTGATAATTGGGTGTTCTTTTTACAGCAAATATTATTATATAATGAAATTTGTTATCAAAACATAAACGATACATATCGTTGCATACTCCCATCTCAATTGCACCGCTAGTGTCACCTCTCTCCAAACTGACGTTCATCGCTAATTTTGGGCATAGTTTTGCATTTGGTTGGACAGCTCATTGACTTGCATAAGCCGCCAAAGCAAAAACAAACAGCAATGAAGACAAGACATTAACTTGTTATTTGTAAGTAATCTGACATATTCAAGACAGCGACGTGAGGCAAAACAATCGACACAAAACTGGTACAGTAATAATTGCCATTAAGCGTCATTTGTGTGTTGTGTTATGGATAGGCGAAGTGCCAAGAGCAACAATCTGTGTGAGAGATGCAATGCAGAGACGACAAAGTTCAAAGCCATGTTTAAGTGATAAAACAAATGCTTGCGGCGCAAAAATGTGATTGAAGAAAATTGAAACTAGTTTTCAATGTTGTTCCCTTTTTTTTGCTTTTCCTCAAGACATTATTTTGGTTTACTTTTTGGACATTTGAACTCTCTGAATTGCGGCCTTCGCAACAGCATCCAAGAGCAATTAACACGTGCGACGACGACAGGCCAAAGTCAGAGTTGGATGTCAAAGTCGGAGCCCAAATGTTGAACAATCGAAAAACGGCAACAGGTAGTGGGCAAAAAACAACAACAGAAAAAGAAAGAGAGAGAGAGAGAGAGAAAAAAAAAACAAAAGAGAAAGCAGGTCACTTGCGATCGACAAGCGTCGATTGGAGGATTGCCAATCGGAGAGTTAAGTTGAGCTGAGCTCAAGAAACAGCATCAAGAAAAGAAAAGAAAAAAGAGCAAAGCATAAAACATTCGATTATGTGAGCAGAGCAAAAAGGAGTTGACTTTAACGTTGCAACTTGCAGCAACAAGTTTGCGTTCCATAAAGTTCAATTAATACGTCACACGACGCCTCGTTTTGGTCGAGAGCTTACATAATCGACAATCAGCAATCGGCAATCGATTGGTCCGCATGGGAATGCCGCCAACCAACAGAAGGGAAAGCCCATAACATTAACATGCCACAGTTCCCAGCCAGCAGCAAAAAAAAAGTATATGTATAAAAAAAGTAAAAAAATACCACATTTCACTATGATATCATTTCGCTTGTAATCTTTCGCATTGATTAATGGCAATCGATTTATCTTGCTATCGAGCTTATGATAATTGCAACCTTGATATTGATATTTTGACATTTTCAAACAAGCAAGCGAGGAGATAACAAACACACACAAGAGACAAGAACAGAATGCCAGTTGAGCTGGGATGCGAACGATGATGATGGCATCATTCATTAAGTATTCGCCCCATTCACCCCAGCCATGATGCAGGCACAGCGATAACACGCCATGATTTAAGGCGAGAACCAAAGCCAGTTCATACGTATCGATAAGTATCTTAGCTGGGAATAACCATAAATTCAAATAACTTAATGATTCACACACCTAGAATAAGTCGAAGCAGCAAATGTTAACAAATGTTAAATGTGATTACTCTAATATCGATAGCTATCGATAGTAACAACTATTCTATAAGTCTTGCTATCGATGTTTGTTGAATAATGCATGACTTTATTTCAAGCAATATTTGTATGATACTTATAAACTCTTCTGCTTTATAGATTTTATTATTAGTTGGCTTTAATTTGATCATGCTTTCATATTTTAGCATTAGGGTTTGTGAATTTTGATGACAACAAGATTTGTAGCCTTGAAATATGAGTTAAAATGTATAAATATATTAGTAAACCTACAAAGTTTTGTATCAAGCATAAACTCGAAGTTTTTATCAATTCGCTGTGATTAGTCTAGTATCGATAGTAACGACTATTGCTTTTAAGTGTTGTTAAATTGTATAAGCTGACTGCTCTGACTATAATATAATAATGCTTCGGAATGTATACAATTTTTTATAAAATAATACCATAATGATTATGTTTTATAATATTATATTTAAAGGGCCAAGCTAAAATGATAAGGTTATTTTAATAATTTCAATGCAAGTTATGAATTATAAAAAGTTTTTTTCGAAACTTGAATTAGCTGACTGCTCTGACCCTTTGTTAAAGATAGTCAAATGAATAAATCAATGGATGTTTTTTTGTGAAAACGTTTAAAATAAACTTAAATAAAGACACTGAGAATTTAACCTGACATAACATAATGTTTCAATATTTCAGTCCCGAATCTCCACTCGAATAAAATTACAGATTTAACTTATGATTTATAAAGCATATTTTCCAAAATTGTATTAGCTGAATGCGAGGATCATTTGTTAACTTTAGTTAACTAGTCGAATGAATGATGAATAGCTTCTGTTAACAAGTTTAAAATAAACTTAAATAAACTGGGAATTTAACCTGACACCATATAACTTCTCATTTTTGAATCCTAAGTCTCCACTCGAATAAATTTATAGATTCAATTTAACATTTATAAAGTGTATTTTGCAAAATTCAATTAGCGGAATGCGATGATCATTTGTAATAGTATTCGGCAGAGTATATGCTTCATAATATATAACTTAAATACATTTATAGATTCAAGTTGTGATTTATAAAGTATATTTTCGAAAATTGTATTAGCTAACTGCTCTGACCGTTTGTTAACGATAGTTAACAAGTCAATGAAGTGGTGGCAACCGCAATTAAAAAGTTGATCCACCTGTCAGCTGTGGTAAATGGTAAATGGTAAATCGTAGGGCATTGAAAGGGCGTTGTCGAAACGACAACAAAAACAATTCAGCCACGTCTTGTTGACGGGTTCTCAGGCCGCCACTCAAAGCGTCGCGATGCGATGCGATGTGAGGTGATGTGATGTGTGATGTGATATGGCCTACAACAGCAGCTAAAGGCTACAGTTACAGTGGGATTCAGTTTGAGTTGTGAGTGTTCGAGTTGTGAGTTGTGAGTTTCAGGTGTCTCGATGGTTCATTGGGTTTCTTGGCGCGTTCAAGTTGGCGTCGAGGTGAAACATTTCACTTTCGTTTCGCTGCCTGCGTTCAATTTGGCAATAATTGGATATTTTAATAAGCCCATTTGCCGCTGTTGCTGTTGCTGCTGTCTGTTGCTGCTGCTTTCTTTTGGCCCTGAATGCAAATCGAAATTAAAATGCTGCAAACGACGCGCCCCAAACGCGACGCGACTCGAATCGACTTCACTTCACTTTGCGAGTCGAGTTAATTGTTTGCCAACAATTTAATTCGTATGTTGTGTGTGCTGCGGCGCATCTGAAAACAATGCGAGGCGCCTCCGACTGTTGCAGTCAGCAGAAAGAAATAAGTAAAACATCTGTGCGAGCCATAAATCTGCGCCTGGTCACGTAAATCTCATTTTCATTTTCACTTTCGTTCGAATTCAAACTATGTTTCAAGTTTGCTTCGCCTCCCTCTTCCTCTTTCTCCCCCCCCCCCCCCCCTCGTTAAATATTGTGCATTGTCTTGCATCTTTCTCTCTCTTCTCTCACTCTTCTCCATTATTGCTTTATTTGTTTTATTTCTTCTCAAATGCCAAATTGTTTCTTAACGAGATCATTTGCATTTTGCTTCATCTCCATCTTCTTTTTAAGTTTACTTTTTTCTTTGCTTCTTCTTTTTTTTTGCTCTTTCTTATTGTCTTAATATCACACATTTTTTTTCATTTCTTCTTCTAATTTTTTATTAGCTCGTTTTTGCTGCTTTAATTGCTCGCATTAAAAAGATGACTTCACTTTACACACAAAACTGTCACTGTGATTAGCCTTAAAACGCGAGCAGAGAGTGAGACACAAATTGGGGAATTTTTTGGGGTATACAAACAACCAACGAAAAAAAAACCATATAAATCTGCTTTCTCAATATTTAGTTCAAGTTGTCGTCGGATTTAAGCAGCTTTTTTATTTTTGACTGTCATCACTAATGATTCCGTTTTTGAGAAAGTTTTGTGCTTAAATGATAAATTTCGGTATTTGGGTATAATATTCCAACTTATCGCAAGATCTTTTTTCACCAATTGGCAACGCAACGTAGAACAAAAAGTGAGCCACTTGTTCGCTCAGCGCTGCCAACTTGTCATCAAGGAACTGCCACCAATCATATGCAAATATGAAAAGCAAGTGTTAAGAAAATTTTCAATGCTCAGATACCTTTTTTTTCAGAAACTATCGGCACTACGTAGCAAACCCCTTGTTCGCTAAGCGCTGCCAACTTCTGATTAAAGAACATAGTAAATCATTAGCAAATATGAAAAGCAAGTGTTCAACATAAGTTATAGAATCGATTAATACGTTTTAAATTCTCAATTTTTTGCCATATCTTTTCTCAGCAATTGGCTAAGATAGAAAGAGATGCAAGCCACTTGTTCGCTTAGCGCTGCCAACTTGTCATCAAGGAACTGCCACCATATTGCATAGATTATGCAAATATAAACGCAGTAAATCATTTGCAAATATGAAAAACAAGTGTTGAACAAATTCTCAATTCTTTGCTATCTTTTTTCTAGCAATTATCAGCACTACATAGCAAACCACTTGTTAGCTAAGCTCTGCCAACTTGTGATCAAAGTATTGCCACTAGGTGTAAAGATTATGCAAATTAGCGAACATAATTTATAGCATCGAATCACTCGTTTCAAATTCTCAGTTCTTTGCTATATCTTATCTCAACAATTGGCAACGCAACGTAGAACAAAAAGTGAGTCACTTGTTCGTTAAGCGCTGCCAACTTGTCATTAAGGAACTGCCAACATATAGTATTGCATAAACTATGTAAATATAAACGTTAAGCCAGTGTTGAATATAATTTAAAGAATTGAATCACACGTTTTCAATTCTTAATTCTCGGCTATTTTTTTCTCAGCAATTGGACAACATAGAAAGAGAAGCAATCCACTTAGTCGTTAAGCGCTGCCAACTTGTCAGCAAGGAACTGCCACCATATTGCATAGTTTATGCAAATATAAACGCAGTAAATCATTTGCAAATATGAAAAGCAAGTGTTGAGCATAATTTATAGAGCCGAAACGTTGTCTTAAACACACGTTTCAAATTCTTATGGCCAAAGGCGATAAGGAAATTATGAAACTGGTCGCTGTTTCCGCGACAAACAAATTATAATTTAAGCTTTGAGGGTGGGGGAGAGGAGAAGAAGATGCTATGCGATGCGATGCGATGCGATGTCAAATGATCATTTGATCGCTTCGACAATTTAAATCTATCAATGAACATATTTATGGCACCTGCAAAGAAAAGAAACAACAGCGATTTGGCGTTGTTAACCTTGAAAGGCAAATCAATATTATAATTATATTGAAATCATTTGCAGATTGCTCACAAAACAACAATCGATTGCATAATAATTTTGTGCTGAATTTCGATTTTTTTTTGGTATTCCGCTGACTAAAAAGTCAAAAGGCAACAAGGCATAGGAGAAAAACCAACACACACACAGCTCAAAATTATAATAATAAAGAGCGACTAATGCGTTAATTATGCGCATCAACAACAAATCTATCTAATCATAATCCGAGTCTCGATTGCTTATTTTTTGCTTTTGTTTTTCGCTTAGTTGATCGACAAGTATTTAGCAAAGTCAACTGCAAAAAACGCAAAAAACAACAACTGAAAATCGAAAACCAAAACGAGTTGAGTGCCCATTAAAATATAATTTAGCTAATTTCTGTTTATATTTAGCCTGCTTATTTGGCCATTTTCAGGCCGCTTTTTAGCCAAATTTGTGTTGATGAAATATACTTAAATTGTGCGCCATACAAAAATGAAAGTTCATATAATATAATGACTAAGCGCCACGCCCACACAAAAAAACACACTATCGAAGTTGGTTTTTTTTTCTCTATTTACTATTTACTATTTTTGATAGTTTTGCAAATATGTGTAACGGCTTTTCAATGCCATTTAATAAAGACATTGGACTGCGTCTAAGGTGCTTAACATCAGTCTATGGCAAATTGGTTTGTCTGCCTACCAAAAATATTTTATTAGCTTTGTGACTACAAAAATACTTCCCATTCATTTAAGTATTTCATTCAGTATACTTTTTTCGAGTATTTTTTATGATTTTCATTATTTGTTTAATTTTTTAAGTTTCTCAATTTTGTGATTGCAAAACACTGCTCATTAGCATTTTATTCAGTATTCTTATATAGTACTTTTTTTATACTTTTTATTATGTACTAGGTTAGTTAAAGCTTCACAAATCACTTCTCAAACTATTTTCATGTTTAATTGAGTACATTTATTTCATGTTTATATGCGTATTTAGTATGATTTTTATACTTTTTTATTATTTGCGAGTTGAGTTTAAGTTTATAAATTTTGTATTTACAAAACACTTGCTATATTTTTAGAGTGCATTTAGTTTATTTTCAGTATATTAATTTAGTATACTTTTTCTACTTCTTATTATTTATTGTAACAACAATTCTCTAACTATATTTTTATAGTGTTCGGAACTTATATTTTATGATCATATTTTATTCAGTATAATTATCAAGTATATTTTTTTATGCTTTTCATTGCTTCTTAGTTTATTTTTAGTTTATTTTTATTTTGTGAATGCCAAAACACTTTTCAATCTATAATTATTTCGTGTTTAGTACATTTATTGTTTGTATTTTATTCAGTATACTTGTTCAGTATATTTTTTATACTTTTCATTATTTGATGGATTTATTTTACTTTATTAACTTTGTGGTTTGCAAAAATACTTCTTAAAATATATTTATAGCGGGTTTAGTACATTTATATATTATATTATATATTATATATTTGTATTTTCAGACACTTTTTTAGTATATTTATTAGTTATTACTATTTCATGCATTATCAAAATGTAAATAGTAATATATTTCAATATTTATTTTATTTTGGTTATTAAATGATAACTGTTTGTCCCTAAAATTGTTTATTTAGTATATATATTTCATGTATGTGTTTTGTTCAGTCTACTTTTATTTGTTTATACATTAAACTTTTCATTATTAAACGCGCTTTAATTTATAAACGATTTTATTGAATATAATTTATTTATTAGCGGTACATATTTTATTCAATTATCTTTATTAAGTTTACCAGTATTAATTTGAATTATTATGAATTGATTTGATTTATTATTTATGGTATTTTTCAAATTATTTGTATATTGCTTATATTTCATATTATTTTTATATTGCTTATAGTTGATTTTTTTCATTTATATTATTATTATTTATATTCAGTCTTTATATATATTTTCTCAATTCATTTTTCTACTACATTTATCTTTGTTTTATCGAACTTTACCTCTTTTAAACTCAGCTAACTATATCGCTATAATATTATTATTCCTCAGAGTATTTTAAAGTCCCCCACAGCAGATTTACACAGAAAAATATAAAATTACCTTCACAGTGTGTTAAAAGACAAAAGTAAACAAACGGCAATCGCGGACAATTGAAGCTGAGATCTAGCAATTTGTGACACTGTGCGGTGCAATAATAGTGTTTTGTCCGAAGAGTTATGCTTGTAATTGATTTCGCAAAAGGCCAAAAGCAGAAATGTGAAATAAAGGCGATTGGTAAACGACGAAGAAGGAAAAAAAACAAGCGAATCATCGTTACACAAAATAACAGAAAGAAAAGAAATATAAACAGCAAAGTCGAAAGAGAAAAAAATAAGCGATACTCATAAAGATACATTTGTATCTAAGTATCTATGCATCGTTTGTCGATGAGTCGACACTTTTTTTAGTTTTATTTTTCTATTTTGTTGTTGTTGTTGTTGTTGTCTGTGACCGATGCGTGTTGAATGCAATTTCAATAACGCTGCAATTGGAGCTGCTTATTGTTTTTTTGTCCGCTGTTGCTCAATCGCCCAAACGTTAAATAAATGGGTCAATCAGTCAGTCAGACAGTCAGTCATTGGGTCGATTGGTCAATGTGAAGCTTACGCGTGCCAGGGCCAAAGGGGGAAAAAAAACTAACTAACTAACTACTGAGAACTTTCATAAAGTGTTGTTGTTTAATGTGTTTTTCTTTTTTGGGGGCACAACAATGAAAGCCAACAAATAGAAATGAAAAGTGCGTAACGACTTGACTGCAATTAGTCAAGTCAAAAAAAAAAAGTCGTATCTATACCGTTTTATCTTTGTATCTTTGCCATGGCTATGAGTAAAGTATCTTCGCCCGAAACTTCCGCTTCAACTTTCTTTGCTGATCGCTGAAATTTATTTTTGCTTTGCTCGCCTATCTCTAAATGGCAATCACTTGCCCCTTCCCCCTTCTCCCCCTCTCTTCATATTCTTATTTGCTGTGCGTATGGAAATTCTGTTTTCCTTTTTTGGCCGAGGTGGGGGGCTTTCTTTCTGCTGCCCTTTTTTGTGGGGCGTATGCGGCACATTGAGCCACTTAACGGTTAATTCGACAGCACACACTCTGCAAATAGAGACAGCGAGGTGTTAATTTAAACGCCGAAATCATTTATTAACCGAGAACAGCAACAGCAACAACAACAGCAATTCATTGACTCATTGATTGACAGACTTTCACATGGTCGAAATCCAAAAAAGATAAACGTGAGTCAAGCCTTTTGGGGGTGTAAACTGAAGACAGCAAACTTTACACACACACACACTAATACAGTTATGCAATGCATGTGTGTGTGTGTGAAGAGTCAGCGACCCAAGCAAACGCCCACGCAACAATCCCAACAAAAAAAAGCCGCAGACAACCAAAAAAACACGACAGCACTTCAACCACACAAAAAAAAGAAAAAAACTTTCTCAATGAATCGAAAACGAATCGAAAATGAAAATCACAAACAATGTGAATACAGCTCAAAAATATAAAGCGAATGCATTCATACATTTATTCTGAATGCACTTTTGCTTCAACTTCTTCGCTGCACTTGCTAATGAATACACCTTGAATACACTTTGAATAGAGTTCAAGCGTTTTTCCATCAGTTTCTAATCGCTTTCATTGATTCGCACTTCCAATTTATAACTATGCCGAAAATCTTCGCCCATCGCAAAATTTCGCACACACTCATTTTATTTGCATGCTCAAGTTTCACTTTCTTCCAATTTTGTTTCTGTGATTCACACAATCAAAAAGTAAATCATTGAATTCACTGAATTTTTGATTGAGTTAAAATATGAATTCATTTAAAACAAATTTCTAAGCAACAAAACAAAATATGAGCTAATTTAAAATCAAATTCTAAGCAGCAAAAAGAATATCTAGTTTTTAGTATTCTTAACTTTGAATAAAGAATAATTCCAAATGGTTTTTCTACAGAATTTTCTTTTTAATGAAAAAATAGAAATACGAGTTTCATAAATATAAATATTTGAAACTCCAAATACTTCCTAGTTTCTTTTAACTTATCACTTAATAAGAAATTCACTATAATACAAATTTGTTTAGTTGTCAACTGAATTTTTGAAGAAAAAAGTTATAAAAGATATCATTTACTGCACTTTCCATAGAGCAATATTATTTCATGAAGTTCACAAACTCTTGGCATAGTTTTCAGATCAATAAAAAAGAGATAATAAAAGATGTTTCTAATTATGTTACTTATGGCATCTTTTTCAAACTGATTCTTTAAACTGTCACCCATTTTACATTTGTACTAAATATTTCATTTTAATCGTCAGCAGTTATTAAAATAAATGTATTAATGTCACCTAAATAATTCTTGCACTCTATTGTGCACAATTATAGATTCATTAACTGAAGAGAACTCTGAAGACGCTTACTTACTTCTTATTATTTATTTATTAGCTCATTAATTATGCATTTCTAGTTCATAAGGCCACATTAACGTGTTGTTAATTGTGTGTCCAAGAAATTATTTAAATACTCGAATGTTCCCAGCATTATATTGTTTTAAATGCATCTGCTTAGGTTATTTGATTTAAAATTATAAATAGCTTAATTTGAAGAAGAAATCTAAAAACTTTAGCAACATTAGAAATTGGTCGACTGTGAAACACTGAACACTGTGGTATTATTCGGAAAATATACCAAATTAATTAACCGCAAAAAATACTGGAAACATACCAAAGGCTATATTTGGTAAATTGACTATACTACTTCAAAAAATACCATAGAGTGCAAAATATACCAGATTGTAAGGCAACATGATATCTCTATCTTTTAGAGTCTTTTAGATCTAGGTGTTCACACAGACAAATAGACAGACGGACAGACGGACATTGCTATAACGTTCCGGCTGTTGACACTGATCAAAAATATATATACCTTATCTGCTTTTTACATTCATTACCTGAAGGCACAAATACCTTCTACACTATGGATGGCAGGTATAAACATGTAAGAAAGTCGAGTGTGCTCGACTGTGAGATACCCGCTACACATTTTTAATGAAAGCAAAACAGTGCGGTATTAGTTTCAAAATATACCAAAAGTAATGGATCACAAAAATATACTAAAAATATACTTTTACTTTCATATCAATACAGTGCGGTATTAATTTTAAAGTGTATACCAAAGTAATATGCGACAAAAATACTGAAAAATATACTAAAGGGTATATTTGCTCTGTCGTGGCACAAAGTAAGATATCAAAAATATACTAAAAGTTGACTTTTACTTTCATATAAATACAGTGCGGTATTAATTTTAAAATATATACCAAATGAATATGCCACAAAAATACTAAAAATATACCAAGGGATATATTTGTTCTATCGAAGAACAAATTAAAATACCAAAAATGTACTGAAAGTCGAGTTTTGCCTTTATATTAATGTGAATGCGGTAGTAATTATAAAATATATACCAAATAAATATACCGAACATATACTAAAAGGTATACCTATTACATATTTGGTATTTTATCATAGTTCAATTTTTAAAATATACCATAATATGCTAAAAATATTCATTTGCTTTCACTTAAAAATATACCAAGTAAATATACCTCAAAAATACTAAGCCGAATTCTATTGGTATATTGGCGGGCATAAGAAACACATTCACTTCTAGGAAATTCCTTTTTAGTACTTCTATGCCACAGCATTTAGTTCTGTTTTCATTTAGCACATTCACTGCTTATTCAATTCATTCACTCCCGATTCACTTCCCATTCATTCATTCACCAATTGCACTCACCTTGGCGTTGGGCTGCTGCAGCTGCAAGAAGGTGGCTACTCCATTGCGCACACGATTCTTGACGCCGCGCACGGTTCCCTTCGATGAGCGAATCGTTGAAGCTTGTGTCGAACGTCGCACATCCTTGTAGCCGACAAAAGCATCCTCATCCTCAAGTTGCTGCTCCTCGGACAACTGATGTTGCTGGTGTTGATGTTGCTGTTGCAACTGGGATGCGTAGTCGCCAAAGCTGCGATAATTGTCATGCTCATGCACATGGAAATTGTAATATTGATCCGCCTCGAATTGCAGCGGGCGACCATCGATTTTGGTTGCTGTTGTTGGCGCTGATGTTGCTCCTATGGTTGTTGATGTTGCAGTTGTGATTGCATCGCGTTCCGTGTTGCGTATGTCGTGCAACAAGGAGCTGGGCAACAGCTGAGCTGCAACCGATTTGTGTGGCCTTAAGCCAATGTTTGCATCATTCGAGTGAAGCGAATCGCAGCTGAGCGATGAGCTGCTGCTCTCATCGCATTCTTCGCTGTCATCGGTCAAACTGTAGGCGCGACTGTGTTGCATGCCACTTGTTGGTGTTGTAGGAGCAACTATTGCTGCTGTTGTTGTTGTTGCAGCTGTGGCACTTGCATTATTCACGCGTATGCGCGTTGTCTTCAAATGCAGCTGCAAAGGACCGTTGCTGTGGTTGCTGTGGTTGCTGCTGTGACTGCTGTTGCTGCTAATGTCCGGTGACTTGATGCTCTCCAGATCGCTGCCAGTGCCGCTGTCGAGCGTCTCGCAGGGCGAATACTGACCACTTGACACCAAATAGCACAGCTGATAGGGTTGCTGCTGTTGCTGTTGCTGCTGCTGTTGTTGCTGCTGCTGCTGCTGCAACTGTTGCTGTTGTTTGAGCTGCAACACCATTTCACTGCTGTGATTGCTGCTCTGACTGTCGTTCAATTTGACCACGCTAATCTGTTTGCCCAAGCGACGCTGTTGACATTGACCTGCAACAGTTGCTGGCGTTAATGTTGTGGGTGAACTTTGCCCGCTGTTGTTGTTGTTGTTGTTGTTTGCAATCTGTATCTTGACCGTGTGTTGTGCATCGGTCAGTGCACTCGTTGCCGTTGTCCAATCGACTAACTGACTAGCGACGCTCTCAGCACAAATTTCACCAGCCGCTGATGTTGCAGCTGCCGCCAGCAACACGTTTCTAACATTGTCGTTGTCGCTGTCTTCGTCGTCTTCGCTAACATTGCAGCTGATAATAGTTGCTGTTGCTGTTGCTGTGGCAGCCTCAACCTCGGCCTCAGCCTCAGTCGATGTTGCTGTTGCTGTTGTCTCTGCTTCTTCGCTTTGGCCAATGCGCAGCAGCAACTGTGGATATAATTTTGTTGTTGCTGCTGCTGCGGCTGCTGCTGTGGCAGCATCTATGTTGCAACTCGTTTCCAAATCCACTTTAGTTGCATGGTCAACCTGCAGCGTCTGCAAATTGCTGCCGTGCTTGTCGCCAAATGCCAACAACATGCGCTGTGACTTGAGCGACATTTCGTCGCTTTCAATGTTGCTCTGTTGTTGCTGGTGTTGACTGCTGTTGGCTTTGGCTCAGCTTCAATTATTATTGAAATACCGCGCAGCGGCCTTTGCTGAGCAACTGTTTGCTGTCGTTGTTTGTATTGCTGTTGTCGTTGCCATAGTTCTGGCTGCAGACACACAGCATTTGGTAATTTGATGCGACGCCAATATCTAATTTCAATTTTTATGCAATTGTCGTTGGCGCTTCACGTTGCACGTTGCACAGTTGCAGGTTGCTGGTTGCAGGTTGCTGGTTGCTGGTTGTTGGTTGTGTGCTATTTCCAGTTGTTAGTTGCCGCTGACCGTTGCACAGCGCGTTTTACAGTTAGTTGGCCGCATGCAGATTGCCTGCAACAACACAGAGAGAGAGAAGCATCAGAGAATTAGTAAGAGCGAGACAGAGAGAATGAAAGAGTGAGAGAGAGCAAAGAGTTGTTGCTACACCTACGAGCAACTTGGCCAACTGACTGACTAACTGGCCAAGTGCCTGGAATTTGCACAGCATGAGCTTGACATTTAAGCCAAAAGATGCGACTAAGACACAAAAAGAGAAAAAACAGAGACAGACAGAGAGAGAGAGAGAGAGAGAAGAGACTGAGATGGAGTGCATAATAAATGTTAAAAGCTTTGCCAAAGCAAAGAAGAAGAAGAAGAAGCAGCTGCAGATGGCTGCTGAGAAATAACAATAATAATCATCCGCTGAATGATAAACACAAAAAGCAGTCAGAACAACAGAAGAACAACAAGCCACAGCAAATTCAACAACAATAACAATCACAAAACAACAAAAAAAAACTGTTAAAAATGTGTGTTGAGTGCTTTTTTTTGCTTTGTGGCAGCTTAGCAGACACTACGAATGCGCTATCGATAAAGAAATGATATTGAAAAGGTTTACATCTTTCAACTATTGCCTCAAACACACTTCGTAACAATAAGCTTGGGTTTAAGTATGTAAATCTGTAGTACAAGTTACTCAGCTTAGTAACATTTTCTCCAAAATGAATCAAACAATAGAAAAACAAGTAAGAAAGATACAGTTGGGAGCGCCCGACTGTGAGATGCCTACTAGACATTGTGAATAAAAGCAATACAGTGCGGTATTATTCTTAAAATATACTGAATTAATATACCGAAAAATACTAAAAATATACGAAAGGCTAAAATTGGTACATTGATGTAATACTACATTCAAAGCATGCCAGATTGAGCTTCCAAAATATACCGAACAATATACCGCAAATATACTGAAAACATACTAAATGCTAAATTTGGTATAATGATGTATTGCTACATTTGGTATATCAATGTAAAGCTACTATCAAAGCTTACCAGAATATGCTTTTAATAAAAATACCAAAAAAAATATACCGCAAAAAATAATACAAGTATACCAAAGACTATTTTTGGTATATTGACATAGTGCTTCATTAAAAAAATACTATACACTAGTACTAGTACAAAATATACCAGAAAGCTACAGAAACCCTTAGAAAAGTATTTCCTTAATAACTGCTCATACAAAAATATTTTTCTTATAACTTCTAAAAATTCACTCATACGCATATTACGCATACGCATAGTTGGCTGTGCAAATTTACAGTAATATCTATTGAGATTACCTAGCACTATATAACTTCGCTATAAAAAACTGCTTCTCAACACTTACAAACTTGGACTTTAACTAACATTTGAATGAAAATGCTACTTTTAAAAGCATAATCATAAAATTAAATATAAATATAATGTAATATAATAGAACTATTTTATCATCTACCAAAATAACTATAATAGGAAATCTTCCCTTAAATGAACTGTCAATTGTTTAAATCCTAACACCAAAGTAAACCCAAGATCTAAAAGAACTGCAAAACACACTTTATAATACTATGAACTGTTTCTTCTTAAAAATCATATATAATATTTATTATATAGTTTTTTTTTTTAATCCAAATTAGTGTGAAACACCTTCAGAAATTTTCTTATATAATTTCCCAATTCTCAACAAAAACGAACATCGATGCAAAATGGAATTTTGTTTTTAATTAATTTCACTAGTTAGAGTTTCACAGTTCTCTATAACGAATGCGACAGCGCATTATCTTTTGCATCGACAATCGGAAACTAGCAGCAAAGAAGTATTTGATTGATGAGCTGAGCTGCGTTTGCAGTTTGAAGGCGTCTTTGTTTGTTTGTTTGTTGGTGCTGTTCTCAATGGAATGCGAGACAAAGCTTGTTATGCAACTGGACAATAGATGGCGTGAACACGCATTCTTGCAGGCAAGGAATGTCGGCCAGAGGGCGCCACATTGAAAAAAGCAATTCAACTCGTTTGCCAAAACTGCCGGCCAAAGCACATAGGCCCCAGTTAATGGAGCGCACATCATCGATGCTTTTCAAGTTGATTTCGTTTTTGGGTTGGAAAGAATAAAACACGAAAAATTCCCAAAAAACAAAAAAAAAATAAAGAACAAGATTTACATACATTTGAATTGCTTGGCCTGCGGCTTGTTTTTTGTATATTTTTGGGTTTTTTTTTTGTGATTTTTGGTTAAGAGGGCGTATAAGCGAAAAGGGGCCAGGAGCGTTGAGAGGGGCAGAAACTGGTAAATGAAGCAGAGATCGAGACGGCGACTGCGACTGAAGTGGTTAACTGGTTACACTTGAACCTGGCCAAGTTGACCAGTTGTGTTGGCTTGGGATGAACACAGATAACAAAAATATTTCAAGTCTTACCTCGAAATGTTGTCGCTGAAGTTATAACTGCTGTTATCGCTGTTGTTGTCGTTGTTGTAGTTGTTGTTGTTGCTGGCCTGCATTCGCCGCTTATTGCACACAAATTTCATTTGCGCGGCACGAAAACAAAAACAAAGCAAATAAAGCAAATGTGCAGTGCACAGACACACACACACACATGCACAGATGCACTCGAATGCAGCGAGAGTGAGAGCGAGAAAGAGAGTGAGAACGCGGGGGAAATGGGAGACAACGAAATTATGAAGTGGGCAGCACACGCACATGCACGCACATGCACACACACTCACACACAGCGGAACACACACGCACACGCACTCACGATTCTTTTGCTATTGATTTCGCAGTTTTTAACATTTGGATTTCGGCTTCGGCTACAGATTTGATTTTGATTTTGACTTTCTTAAAGTGTTTCTTTTCGTAATTTTGTTTCTTTTCGATTCGATTTTTGGATTTCGTTTACTTTTTGTGTGTGCTTTTGGCTTTTTGGTTTTTTGGCTGTTGTTTGCTGTTTGCTGGGCGCCTCAAGAGACGACGCGGCGCGTTCAACTCGATTCAAAATCGCGCTGGCAACTGAAAACCGCAGCAACAAAGTCGCGCTCGCTGGGTTGGCGTGTTTTGGCCAGGGACTTTTCGTTGTTGTTGCTGTTGTTATTTTCTACGTGCCGACTGCGCTGTCGCTGTTGCCTTTGCTGCTGTTTCTTTTATTTTTTAATTTTTGCTTTCGAGCAACGACGTCGACGGTGACGGCGACGACGACTACAACGAAATTACTTAAAACAACAACAGCAGCAGCAGCAGCCAACAAGCAAGCACTCTCAGTCGCAGTCATAAACGTTGCGCTGGCGCAACAGCGCTGCCGCTGTCGACGGCGCAGCGCAAAAACAATGCCAGCTGAGAATTTGTTTATGTGCGCGCTGCGCGCAGGCGCAGCCAACTTCAAGACAACGTCGACAGCTCTGCTTTGCCCCGCCCACCTGCTGTTGCTGCTTTTGCTGCTGCCGCTGTAGTTGTAGTTGTAGCTGTTATTGTTGTAGCACTCGTTTGTTGCCAAAGTTAATTGTTTGCGGTTGCCGCAGCTTGCCCCAAACAGCTGCACAGTGACAACGCAGAAGGGTTTCGCTCTCCTTCACTCGTTTTCTTTCTCTCTGCACCAATCGATTCTTGACGAAATTCATTATCGATAAGCTAAAGTGCTACTTAACATAGTAAATAATAAAGGTTTGCAATAAAATAAATATATGTTTGCAATTACTTTAGTTAAATAGTAATAATTATTGTTAACTATGTATTGGGCACAATTACGAACGCCTCTCAATTGAATAACAAAATTCCGCAGTTATCGAGAAGCGATAAAAGCGCCTTGTACCAATTATTGCCAACAAAATGCTGCGGAATTTCTTCGGCAATCGCTTTAATTGTTGTTGTTGCTGCTGCAACAAGTGTAACAACTCAATAGAACCAGTTTCGTTGCATTTCAACGCTATCAGCAACCACTGTGCATACCACTGTCGGCCACATACTCTAAACGTCGTCTTTTGCGGCATTCGTCTCAGCTATTTCATTTATTTCGCCTGCTTCATTCTACACACACTCACACAGACACACACACACACCTGGGCATGGCTCAATGGATTCGCTGTCTCGTTTCTTCTCCATCTCTATCACTTACATGCTCTTTACATATTTCTGCATTGTTGTTGGCGCCTTAGGTTAGTCTAGGTTCGTCTGTCTAAGGTTGACTAGTTGTTGTTGACGTCGTCGACGTTGTCGTTGACGTCGACGTCGCTGACGTGACTTCGCACAGTGAACTCGCATGGACAAAATTAGTTTATCATTTTTATCTACATATCGCAAACTCTAAATTTAGCAAGCAACTCAACACATTTCGTAAACATCTTAAACATCTGTTAATGACATTTCTCGATAAGCTTTTAAATATTTAAAAAAAAAATAGAAGCTTACCTTAGTTTGATTTATCACATAACGTTGATCATCAGTATGGTGCATATGCATTTTAAAGATGTAATTACTCAAATGCAAATAAAAATAATTATTGTCAATAACTTGACAAATTATTATCGTTTAAAATAAAATAAAATAAATATATATGATATTATCGCTGGGATACTATTATAAAATAAAGAAATATATCAAAAAATCCAAAAAGAAAATAAACATAAATTGTAAAATTAAATTTAAAAAAAAATTGAAAATAAAGTAAAGAATAAACAAAACCTAATATTTAAATAAACAAGAATAAAAAACAAAATAAATAATATATTATTTATCAAAATAAACTGAATGTTTAAGTAAGCAAGAATCAAAAATTAAATTAGATGCATATTATTTATAAGATAATCAAAATAAACTATAAATTAAAATAAAGAAAAATTGAAATTAAATTAGTAGCATATTATGTATACTTTCAAATTAAACAAACAAAAAATATGAAATAAATATGTCAATCTTATTGTCATTGACTCACTGTGCACTTCTCTGCAGTCGCCATCGCAGTCGCTGTCGTCGTCGCTGCTGGCGTCGCTGTCGACGTCGGCCTACCATTTAACATGTCTGTTATCGATCGATTGGAGTTGTCGGCTGCAGAAAATTGTTGTCGTTTTTGTTGTTGTTGCCATTGTCGTTGTTGGAGCTGCCACAAAAACTATGCCAACAATTTGTGTGCAGGTGTCGCAGCAACAACAGAAACAACAACCACAACAACAACAGAAACATCAACAACAGCAACAACAATTTAGCCAGCTGACAACAAATTTCGTCAATTGTTAGCTGCATGTTTTTTGTACGTTATTTTTTTTCGGAATTTGGATTTGAATTTGAATTTCGATTTTGATTTTGATTTTGTTGTTTAATTGTGCTCGCCTCGCTGAGTTCTCCACTTCCATTTCCAATTTGGATTTGCATTCGCTTTTGCATTAACATTTACTTTTTTCCATTTGCATTAAAATTTTATGCAAAACATTTTGGCGAATTTGTGTGTGCAATCAACGGAGAGCCGCAAACAACGAGAAGCAATAACAATAACATGATAAAAAATGAAAAAAATATGCTGCCCCTCTGAGGCAAGTTAGCGCAACGAGCAACGTGCAACGCGCCGCATTTGCAACTTGTGTTGCACGTTGTAATTTTCCGCTAATTTGGCGGCGCGCAATCCCAACGCTCTATGGCTTTATCAGTCAAGTTAGCCACAGCCACAATCCCAAACTACCTGTTTAATAGACAACACACCATCTTCTTCCATCTCCTCCCAACTTGCTGCTGCTGCTGTTGCTGCTGCTTCTGGTCACTTGGCCAGCACTTTGAGCTTCCGCATTTGCCGTGTTGCGCTTCGCTGACAACACAAGGCCAGGAGGAGCTAAAGCCAAGCACGCTGGACAACAAGTCAGTGGCGTTATTACTTACCGTTAGACATGTGCAACAGCAAGTGCAACAGTGGCAACAACAACTGCAGCCAAACATTGCTGCTGTGTCATGTTGTTAGAACCAGAACCAGAATCAGATTCAGAATCACAGTCCGAAACCGCAACGCTTACAGCGATAAAAGCTTACACGTTTCCTGTTAATAGCTTCAAAGCTATAAACGCTTTTTAGTGAGGTTATGTACCTCTCATAAAGGGTTTCATTTCTGCAAAAAACAAAATAACAAAACAAAAATAGAATAGTCAAATAGAAATAATAAATGAAAATAAATCAAAACTTTTAACAGTCCGTGGTAAACCAATAAATATTAAAATTTGAAATAAAGTAAATTAAACAAAAAGAGAAGAAAATCCAAGTTTTCGATTTAGTGAGGTTATGTACCTTTTATAAAAATAGAATAGTGAAATAGTCAAAAAAAATTAAAATAAAACAGAAAACATATCTTAACTATGAATAGAATTGTATAGAGCCCTTGATGAACCAAAATATATTAGAAGTAAAATAAATTCAAATAAGCACAAAAAAGCTTTTGTTTTAGTGAGGTTATGTACCTCCTAGCAAGGATTTCTTATAACCATAATATTTAAATGAAAACTAAAGTACATTTTAAAAATTACAATAAAATATTGTAGTCAAAATATTTCAATTAGAATTTAAATAAATACAAATAAAAAAAAAAGAAAGCAAAGCTTTTCATTTAGTGAGGTTATGTAAATCGAAAATAATGCATTAGATCCCTTTATATATCAAAATAGTTAAAGTTAGAACTAACATAAATATAACTGCTTTTGTATAGCGCCCTTGATAACTCAAAGGATTTAAATTAGAGCTAAAGCATGTTCAAATAAAAAGCTTTTATATTAGTGAGGTTATGTATATAAAAAATAAAATAGTTTAGAACCCTTAGAACTAAGGCAAATTTAATAGAACGAAAACTTTTTACACAATTTCTTTATTGTCATTAGGTAAATTATTGTTATGGTTCATCATTAGCAAATTTGCAACATAGTCGTAATGATATCGAAGTTAACTTTATACACCATACGCGTACTCGTCATTATTTTTAACATAGATCATAGTTTACTTAATATTCTTTAATGGAGATCAGTACAATTGTTTTGTTTTTCTTTTCTTTTTTTTTTGTGTCTTTTAGTTTTGTATATTTTAAATAATATTAATGACTTTAAGAACAAGAACTCTGCATGTAAATGAAAAATAAACGTGCATAAAAGTTCTTATATATGAAATCTAGAACATTATGTAAATAGAAAAGAGCACAAAATATATTCTTCAAACACTAATGCAATAATCAACATCACAAATGCAACGCAATCGAAATTCAACACATCGCAATGAAGATGATAGCGCCTTAAGCTAAACATTTAGTTCATTCTTTTACTTCATCATTGTTTAATTGGTTTTAAATGTTCTTTATAATTTTGTATTTACGCTTTGTTTTGTTTACTTTCGTTTCAATAATTGTATAAGTGGAGCGAACTGTGGGTTGGATTCGATTCGGTTTCGATTTCGCTTTCGATTTCGGTTTTTGGAATATGAATTTTCTAATTCGGAATATGTAGAGATTGTTGTGAATTTTGGGGAATATGGTTGTAAATGGCTTTAAAACCGCATTTCATAATTATTGTCAACATCGATAACACTTAATACAGTTAAATATATATATGTATATTATATATGTGTATATATACTATATGTATAGATAGATGCACTTTGTATATTATATGTGTAAATATACAGTAAATAAATCGATTGATTTTTCATTGTTTTTGGTTTTTCTTGTTTTTTTTTCTTTTGCTGTTTTGCACATTCAACACACACATAAATGTAATATAATTTAATGCAATACAATGCAATATAATATAATTCAATACAATATAATATAATATAATATAATAATAATATATATGTATGTATATTTCATATAATATAGAATATTCTCTTTTCATTTTTCTAGTTTCTTGTTTTTCTGTTTGCTTATTTGTTTTCGGTATATGCGATGATATTCGTATCCTTATCAAGTATGTATATAATAATTATTATCGGCACTCCCGATTTATGTATATGTATAGAGTTCTCATTCGTAGTACATTCGTAGTACATTCGATCGATTTACTGCATCGATTTCGGCTAAAGATGAACGGTTTCGTTTTTCAATTTGTTAGGCATTTTAAAATACAATTGCGTTTGCATTTGGAATTTTTCTTTCGATCTAATTCAGCATACCCGCTTAGTAAGTTAGTTAGTTAGTTAGTTAGTTGGTTTGTGTTCTAAAACTGATTCGCAACTCATGGGTAATAAACTACATTGGCTCTTTATCACTTTTGGCTCTCTCTCTCTCTCTCTCTAACAAGTCTCTTCTGCTTCTGCTTCTACTTTCATCTTCTTTCTTCATCTTAGTGGTATTATTTGATATATATATGTTTTGTTAGTCGACGTTCAGATCGTAAATTTTACTTTGGAAATCAAAGAACATTTCCCTTCTAAGCAATAACAATTAATCGGCAAACGTAAAGAAACATCTAGAAACACTTAGAGATAGTATAATATATGTATAGTTTTTCGTTTTCTTTGTCATGCTCTTTAATACCCTCTACCCCCCAGCAACAGGCTGATCGGATCTTAAGCTAGCTAAATGTTGGTTTAAACATAGGAATTATGTAAGCCTCTTTTTGTTGTGTGTGTGTGTGTAACAAACTAGTATTTTTGATATATAGTATTTGAAACGCCGGGTACAGGGTATCTGCTAGTCAAGTTTAGCCTTAAAATGTAATGAATCTGATTTCTGATTCTCTTATCAAATAATTATTGCCATGAACAACACTGAAAGCCGACAGTGTTGTAAAGTATTGGATAAATTGTTCATCTTCTTTCGTTTTGTAGGTGGTGCTCTGTCTGAGATCATAAGAGATATAACCAAAGCGAATATATAGTATGATATGGTATATTTTTTGGTATTTGATATTTTGCATTGCTTTATCGATAGAAGATACGTATAACATTAAGAAGTTAAACGATGAAATCACAAACGGTTTACAAAAAACCTAAACAACATTAAATGCTTGGAGATGCTTTAACATACAATAGTACAAGATATGATAATACAGATACACGTTAGCTATATAGTTATATAAGTATATACTATATAGTAAATAGTTTATAATATAGTATATTTGATATAGTCAGCAATCTTTTGCGGGCGTTCAAAACGATTTTCTTGCAATCAAAGTTATATATACTATATATACTTTTTCTACTTTTACTTAATCGTATTTTTGCAAGGGCATCGCATATTCGGCTTGCCGGAGAACTCGTTTCATTCTTAAACTTTGCTTTCTTTTCGTTTTTCGCTTCGTTTCGTTTCGCTTTTGGGTTTGTGTTTTTGTTTTTGGCGTAGAAATCAGATGCAAATATGGGCAACGACGGGTATACGAAATCGGATATGTACGTATAAGATATGTGGGTTACACCACACACACACACACACACACACACACATACATAACAACAACAACAATAAAATTATATACCGTAATATAGCGAGGAATGCATTTCACAGAAAAACAATAACAAACTTACTTTTGTTATTATTTGGCTTACAAATTTTTACTGCTTGTTGTTATTGTTGTTGTCTGTCATAATTATTATTGCGAGTGTGTGTGTGTGTGTGTGTATTGAACATACTAATGAAGTTATGCGGAAATATTTTCTAGATTTCCATTTTGTTGTTG
This sequence comes from Drosophila niveifrons, assembly GCA_035046325.1. Classification (NCBI taxonomy): domain Eukaryota; kingdom Metazoa; phylum Arthropoda; class Insecta; order Diptera; family Drosophilidae; genus Drosophila; species Drosophila niveifrons. Next base: position 448,551 of record JAWNOC010000071.1, read on the forward strand.
TTGTTGTTGAAACCGCACACTTGACGTCGAGTTCACCGTTTGCTTTGCTTTGCTTTGCTTTGCTGCCTGTTCCTGTTTCACTTTTCGCTTTTCGTTTCTCCATTTTTCATTTTTCTTCTTCTTGTTGTTGTTGTTACTTTTATTATTACATTTTTTTGTCTTTTTAGCTGTTATTGTTATGGTTGCTGTTGTTGCTGTTGTGTTTTTTTCTTTGGCGCAGTCTTTGGGAACATATTACATACACAGAGTACAGAGTTAGGGTATTAAATGTCGTTAATCGACGCTCGGTGAGCGAGTTTTTTGCTTTTTCATTTGTTTTTCTACTTTTCTTTTCTTTTTTTTTTGGTTGTCCGTATTTACAGTTGAGTTGCATTTGCTTTTCGATTTTCGATTTTGTTGATCATTTTATTGTCATCATCGTTGCATTTGCTACTTTGTCTGCTTCTTCTTCTTCTTCTTCTTTTCGTTTACTCCTCCTCCTCCTCGAGCGATTTCTCGGGCAATCCGTATTTGGGACAACACATGCCCTCCGTTCCATCCATGTTGAAGCAGAAGACGCTGCGCTCCAGCTCAGTGGGCTCGTGTGGCACAATGCCGTGCACCTCTTTCAGCTCCGCCTCAGGGAACCAGGCGGGATCCGAGTCCTCCACCACTTTAATGCCGCACAGGCTGCATGCGTCGCATGACAAAACAAATTTTTATTTAGGGCAAATGAGATTATTCGGTACATTTTGCAAGTGCAACATTTCAAAATAAAAATCTCAACCAAAAAAGTGTAAATGGCATGAAACGATTATAAATCGGACGAATCGGTTATGAATCGGATGACTCGATGAAGATATAACTTCAATTGTTTCCAAATAAATTCATGGTATTCATAAAACAGTTATGAATCGGATGAATCGCTTATGTGAGCCCTGTTAAGCACTGTTAGATATTTGACTGAATGCAGCTAACATTTAGAATATTTTCAAATATATTCTTGATATTCATGAAACGGTTATAAGAGAATCGTAATGTGAGAACTATTAAACTAGATACCACTTGATTCAGGTTATTCAAATGAATTATTGGTATTGGTACATTCCAATCGGTCAATGAGTCTTAAGTTCTTGAACCATAGAATGAAGCGAATCGGTTCAAGGAGCACTGTTAAGCTATTTGATATGAATTGATAAAGTTAACATTAAGGCTATAAATTTTGATAGACTTTCTCTCTCTTGCATAAAACGCGTATGAATCGGGCGAATCGGTTATATGAACACCGTTAAGCTAGATATGCAATTTGGAGTTACCATTCAGGATATTTTCAAATAAATTCTTGATATTCGTTAAACAGTAACAAATCGGGAGTAATAGGTTATGTGAGCACTGTTAAACTAGGTGCGACTTATTATTCAACTAAATTATTAATATCTATATATGTTTGTACATTTATCTATTTCATGAAAGGTTTCCGAATTGATCAAATTAGTTTTAAATTCTTGATATCCATGAAACAGTTATGAATCCAGGGAAACGGTTATAGGAGAACCGTTAAGATAGTTATATAACTTGATGGAGTTAACATTTCGAATATTTTTAAATACATTCATATTTGATGTCTATTTAATGAAATAGGGGAATCGGTTATGTCAGCTAGACTTGGAAATTTAGAATATTTGCAAATAAATTATTGATATTCATGAAACGGTTATGAATCGGATGAACCGGTTATGGAGATGTACGAAAAATGCTGCACTAGTTTGAAAACAGTTAAAACGTAGTCTTTAAGTACCGATAATGAATCGGTTATGAACCGGGTACGATTACGGTTACGGTTACGTGACAATAGCAGTTCACCCAACTTAAAAACCAGTGCAGATGTAATAGCAATGATTCGGTTATAAACTGGTTATATCACTTATTAAACTTTTCTTCGACTTACCGCAATAGAGCCACCAGTGGAATCCAGAGAATGGACGAGAGAATCAAGGCAAAGGCAATGACAATGCACCAATGGGGCCACTCCATGGACTCGGTGGCGCCCTTGGCGGCGATCCAAGCCGGATAGCTGCTGCCCTCGGTGACCAGCTGATAGAAGGAAGCCAGCAGAATGGTGACCATGGCACACGGCGACAAATACTTCCAGCAGAACATCCAATAGAAGCCCGGCCTCGAGCCCGTCATCATCTCGATGTCATCGGAGAAGCGACGCACGCCATAAATGTAGCTGATCGAGAGGCACTCGAAGAGCGCAATGATGAGCAGCGGAAAGTTGCCGGCAAAGCTGTCCATAAGCTGAAAGATGTAGCTGCCAGCGCCATTGGCAAAGCACATTGAAATGATGCAGCACGACAAGCAAAGAGCCTGCAAAACAAATGAGAGATTAACTATTAGAGTATTGAGAGTAAGAAATATGTATGAAAACATACGCCAACGATATATTCCTTGGGCAGATTGGGAAACAGTTTCATGTCCACCAGCGATGTGACGACGCCCTCCAAGGTGCCAAACTGCGAATCAATGCCGAGCGTGAAGAGCATGAGAAAGAAGAGCACGGCCCAAAGTTGGGCGCCCGGAAACTGATTGATCGCCTCCGTGAAGATGATAAAAGCGAGTCCAGTGCCCGAAGCGCTCTGCAAGATGTCAAATATTAAATCTATTTTCTGGATTGATAAAGCATAGCAAACTTACATTAGCTAGCTCCTGCTCCAGATCGCAAATGGGCAGATTGTGTGTGTGATTTTGTGCGACAAGTCCGGCGCGTTCCTCGGTGCAGCGATCAAAGGTCGCTGTGGCCTTGAACCCGATGACGGCAAACACAACGACGCCGGCAAACATTGAGGTGCCGCAATTGGTCAGCGAGACCAAAATGGCATCGCGATAGCAATTGTTATTCGCCGGATTGTACGAACTGAACGCAATCAGACCGCCAAAAGCCAAGCCGAGTGAGAAGAAGATTTGTGTGCCGGCCTCGAGCCAAACGACAGGATCAAGGAGCGTCTCCCAGCGTGGCGTGAACAGATGCGCAACGCCATCGGCGGCGCCTTTGAGTGTGATGCCGCGAAAGAAGAATATGATGAGCACGACGTAGGGAAAGATGGCAGTCATGTAGACGATTTTGCCCGACGATGTGATGCCCTGCACCATGCAGATGTAGACGAGAAACCACGATACAATCAATGCAATCGCCATGTGATAATTGAAACTCTCCGGCAGATCAACGCTCTCCGAGCACTGCAACGTGGTGCGATACCAATAGAATTGTGTCGGCGACGATGCCACACACTCCGGCTCATGATCGTACGTGTAATTCTTGTACAAACGCGTCGGGCAATCGGCCCACGGCAGCGGCGACTCGAAGCTGTGCAGCAAGTAGATCAAACACCAAGCAATGATCGTGTTGTAGTACAGCGCCACAATGAAGCTGACCACAGCGGATGAGATGCCAATCCCTCCGAGATATGGCGACACCTGGCTCCACACTCCGATGGCGCCCTTGCGCAGTCGCTGGCCAATCGCCAGCTCCAGATAGAAGATCGGTATCCCTTGGATGCACAGCATTATGAAGTAGGGCACTAAAAAGGCGCCGCCGCCATTTTTCTGCGCCAAATACGGAAAGCGCCAGACATTGCCCAGGCCAACCGCATAGCTGTGGTGGAAGAAATTCAAAAATAACAAAAGGTGTCATTAGTAAACATTCAAAATTCACAAGTTAATGGCGAAGAACCGCTTCTGAACCACTTTAAAACTTTAAGTCTGAAAATTATAATAAATTAAAAATCTATTGACAGTTTTCAGCATGAATAAACATCAATCTCGGATGCTGAACCGGTTTTGAACCACTTTTGAAATGCCTTTGAACCACTTTGATACTTTAATATTCTATTTGACAATCTTTAGCTTCAACGATGTTTAAAAATCTTGTGCTGAGCCGCTTTTGAACCACTTTTAAAACATTTATATTCTATTTGACAGTTATGAGATTAAATAATGCTCAAACTCTGGTACTGAACCGGTTTTGAACCACTTCTAAAATGCTTCAAACCACGTAGGAGCTTTAAGCATGACTATTCTAATTAGTTAAAAATCTTTTTGACAGTTTTCATCTTAAATAATGAACAATCTCTGATGCTGCAACGGTTTTGAACCACTTTTGAGATGCCATTGAACCACTTTAATACTTAAATATTCTATTTGACAGTCTTTAGCTTGAACAATCTTTAAAATCTGGCGCTGAACTTTCGAAATGCCTTCAAACAACTAAGGAACGTTAAGCTAGACAATTCTAATTAATAAAATATCTATTTGATAGTCTTCAGCTTGCATAAACTCTAGTGCTAAACCGCTTTTGAACCATTTTTGAACTGGATTTGAACCACTTTGAAACTTTAATATTCTATTTAATAGTCCTTAGCTTGAATAATTTTAAAAATCTTGTGCTGAACCGGTTTTGAACCACTTTTGAGAAGTCTTTGAACCGCTTCGAAACATTTATTCATTTCAAATTGGATTTTGACGTATCAAAAGAATATTTTAAAGTTAAACTCGAAACTAAATAGTTGTAAATGTTACGAACCTCTTCTAAGGCAAATATAAAATAAAGGTATTTAAGATTAATTGATAACAAAATCAAATACTAACTATAGAAACTTTTGAACCACTCCACAGAACCACTAAAGCAGCACTAAACACTCATGGCTTAACATTTCGCTTACTCACCCAATGGTGGCGAGCAGAAACATGATTTTGCTGTCCCAGCTCTCGCGTTCCTCGCCCTCCTTTTCACCCTCAACGATGTCCTGCTGCTGCTGCTGTTGCTCAACGACGGCGGCCAGCTCGGCCTTGGTTTTGCTGGTGCCAGCATCGGAGCCAAACGGTGGCTCCTGCTCCAGTTCCGATGACTCGTCGAAGGCATCGGACATGAAGCCCTGATTTGTGGCGCCATAGAGCGGTTGATGATGATGATGCAACGAGGTGTGATGATGATGACTGACGCCATGCTCCTTGGGCACCAAGCGACCACGCAACTCCTTAAAATGCAAATCAATTATAAATACATATACATATACATTTAAGATGTGACTTACCCGCAATTCCAATTGATCGATGCTCTTTTGGCTCTTGAGCACAATATCGCGCGAGCTTTGACGGCGCAACAGTTGCGCTGTATTTGCCATATTAATTATTATTCAAACGGGTAAAAGTTGTTTTTGAGATTTGTTGTTGTTGTTTTTTGTTTTTGTCTAATTTATTGCTAATTTACGAGTGCGTTTTTTTGTTTTTTTGGTCGTTGCGATTTTCAATCGGGCAACTTGATATGCATGTGCATGTGCGTGTGCGAGTGTTGTAGCTGCTAGCTATGCGGCGCGCGTAACTAACGACGACCCAATCGACATTCTCGTTGCATACTTTTGTGCGCTAAGCAATAATATCAATGGACGCCATTTTGTTGCTGCTGCGCTTTGTCGTTTCACTTTCTATTGTATTTGGTTTTTTTGTATTGCAGTTGAGTGCTAAACAAATGGTGAGCCAAATAATGGATATAGCTAAACCAAAATTAAAGATATCATGCATTTAACAATTAATCAATCTACAGTACAGACATGCAATACAGTCAATGTTAAAATGTTACCCACAGTCACACACACAGGACACAAACTGATTGACTTCTATTTGCGAAGCGTGCGACAGTGCGACATTCGACCATAATAAATCAATCAACTGAAGCTTCACATACAACCAACCACCCACAACATTACATCCACACACACACGATGGCCACCCACAACAATTGTAATTTTATTTGACACAGAGAGAATTTCAGTTGCACTGACTGATTAGATGGACAATATCCCCATTACAACGATACTCGGTTCTTTGTTTACTACTGTCTCTACTCTTTGCTTAAGTTCACTTAAGCTGCGCTAATGGATTTCATTTTAGTTAATTTTCACATAGAAAATTCTCATTTTAACTTGATTATCGCAGTGCTGACATATCCTTGCTTACTATGCTCGTTACATACATATAGGATTTAACGATTTTTTTTTTTTGTATTAACTGGACTCATGCATACACATTAATCGTGCATTTTTTGCATAACTATTAAAGTGGTGAATTGTTTATGTATTTAATGTAATACCGTTTGTTTGTATTAAGTGTGCACGTTTAGTTAAGAAAATTTCTGTTGCCTACTTTTCGGCTGGCACTTATGTATGCACACGCAAATTTTGTGCTGCGGCCTTATATAACGTGTAACTGCGAGAATAGCGAAGCGGGGGAGTTTAGCGGGCAGAGCGAGATGCCAAAGGGCAGCATCTGATTGCCTACTCGACTGACTGACTGACTGACTAACTGTGTATTCCACGTGTATCGCGTAGGTGGGAGTGGGTGGTCAACAGGCCTTAAACTTTATTAACCACCATTCGCACAGATGTTCATCTAATATACATATACACTACACGCAAAACGTAACAAAAAGTAAATACACACAGGCACACACGCTCACACAAACGGACACAGACAGACAGACAGACACACATACATGCGCGTATTTAAAATGATTGTATGTATGTATTACATGAGAAGCTAGTCAACGTAGGATACGCGCAAGCAATGTAAAACCTGGCAACGGAGACGCAAAAAGGACGCGCCGTGTTGCTGCTGCTGCTGCGTCGGCTGAAACTGCAGGACGTTGGCAAGAAACTGTTGAGCTAACAGACACAAAAGTCGTTGCTCGCTGTCGCAGCATTCAGCTTCTGATTGCTTGTGCTGCTCAATTAAGCGCGCGCGCAGTCAACGACGAGAACACGACAGCGAACCGACAGTTCGAAAAGGATGGCAAGCATCATTGCGGGGCTCGGGAGACACTGGGGTTATCAATGAACTGCTTAAAGTAAACATAAAGGCCGAACCAACGAAAGGGCCAGCAACAAATTAGGCCAGCTGTTAAACAGATGTATGTGTGTGTAACGGTTGCAATTTTCAAATTTCGCGAGCACGGACTTAACACATTCACACTGCACTTAAAATTTAGCGAAAATACGACTCACATATATTAATGTTGTTATTTTTCCACTCACTTCACTTTAGCAACGGCCACTTGCAAATTTTTCGCATTCTAACTGTTCTTTTTTTCAAGTGTGACCACAAAATGCCAATTACCAGTTTCAATTGGTATATTGATATATTTGCAAATCACGTACATTAAGCGTTTCATTTTGAGTAATAAAACAGTCTCCATTTGAGTATCATCCGCCCACTGATCGCACTTCCGTTAAAAAATATTGATTTTTGAAAAAATACGAATTAAAACAAAACGATACCAATAGATAAGTATCGGAGATTTCGATAAGCACTACTTGTACTTTTAATTATTTTGATACCAAAAATACGTAAAGCTTCTACAGCGTTGTTTAATTATTTAAATTCACATTTTAGTAAAGCACACTAAATGTTAATAACATTAAAAACATAACATGGACAAAATTAATTTAAACGATTGTTAGATTCGAAGCGAAATCGATATGCCGCTATCGATATATAAATGCATTTACAATCGGCGCACTGTTTGTTGTTGCTCACCAGCTGATGGCGCTGTAAAGTTTACAACGTTTGCCAAAAACGATTTCATAATTAACCCAAGCACAGGGACGCAACGCAATTGAAACTACAACAGACAACATGGTATTCAAGTGCCAGGAAGACAGTTTCCTCAAGCAGGTAGAAACCATAATAAAACCACTCCATCATCACACACTACAAATCCCTTTTGCAGTTCAAGACAACAATCGTCTCGTGCGATTTTGCGACACTAGACTGGAAGAGTTTCAGGATGCACGGGCACCGCGTGGTCTGCCCAAGGATCATGAGGGTTTGGCGCGTGTCGTGCGCATCGCTGGCATCGAGTCGAACATGTGCTGTGGCACCCACGTCACAAATCTGTCGCAGCTGCAGTGCATCAAGCTGCTCTACGCCGAGAAGGTGAAGACTAACGTCCATGTCCACTTTGTGGTTGGCGAGCGTGCGCTGCGCAAGCTGGGCGAGGTCTTCCAACGCGAACAGCAACTGACAGCGGCACTCAAGTGAGTCACCTACGAATTGTGATCTAGTTGAATTCGGTTTAAACAAACTCTTCTCCACAGGGGCGGCGCCTCGCAGCACTTGGAACTGGTGCAGAAGCTGCAGCAGAATGTGAAGAGCACACGCAAATCATTTCAGCTGCTGCTCAAAGACTTTGCCACAGCCGAGGCCGAACGTCTGGAGGAACTGCCTAAGGCACAGCGTCCCAAATACTTTGCTCTGCATCGTCGCGACGGCATCGAAGTGGATTTCATTAACACACTGCTGCGCAATGCACCCGAAGACATTCTCTACTTTCTCACCGTCTCCGAAGGCGTTGCAGCGGGCAGCTCGGCCAAGGGACACATGGTGTTGCGTGGTGATCCTGCTGTAGTGCAGGAGATGGGACCCAAATTCCTCGAACTGCTCGAGGGCAAGGGCAATGGCAAAGAGAACAATTTCCAGGGTAAAATCAACAATTTGGCCAAGATCGAGGAATGCACAGCGCTGCTCGAGGCGCATTACAAGCCCAAGAAGGCAGCAGCAGCGGTGGAGCCAGCGAGTGCATCCTAATGAGGCACTTGAAAACATATAACACATATATAACTGTTGTACAATTTATATTACACATAAAAACTAAAGGCAGCGAGCGAGTGTTAACGAAGAAAAACAAATGTTTGATAATGATGATTATGGTAAATCGTCATCACCTCGTCACAGATAGTTAATGTCGTAGTTGCGCATCTTGTATTTGAGACGCCAGAACTCATTCCAGCAGCCCACATCGATGATGCGCTGATGGAAATTCAACAATCCCACTGAGGTGTATTCACAGACTGCCGGATACGTGCAATCGTCTTCGTCATACAGATCCACCCACATCAATGTGCAGATGCCCAACGATAGGAGTCGCAATTTCTTCTGGTTAACCGCACGCTCCAGCATCATGAGATAGTTGGCGGAGTCGGGATTCTGTTGATCTGGAGGCAATGTGACCATGCGATTTGTTTGTTTACGCAATAGCGTCATAAATGCCGCCTCATCGGGATTATTGCGTGCGGTCAGGTAGAGGGTGAGCACTCCGGTGCCATAGGCCAATGCTTTCTTTGGATTCGCATAGGATTCTTTCACAACACCGGCGCCCACTTCGCCGTAATCACGCAACAAGCCTTTCCAGTAATTTGTCCACTTCTCGACGACGGTGCCTTTGAAGCGTTCGGGCAGTGTGAATTTCTCCTCGATGCGCACACGCAATGCACTCAGTCGATCGCCCACACGCAGTAAACGCATTTTCCGACACTTGAAAGGAGTTTTTAATTGATGTTTATGCAACGAAAACAAAAATTTCCCATAAAAAGTTTACGTACGTTTTTACTAGCACTACAGAATAATAATCGAAAGCATTGACGATACTTATGACAACCAGCTGAGCGCAGTAACTATCGATAGGCGTGCTTTGCAAGGCAGAGATCGATGCTTCGAAACAATTAATTTAATGGCCTAAGCACTTGTCAAAAAAAAATATATAAATATTTCATATTTTAAAATATCAATATAAATAAACCATTGTATGTAAATGCAACACAACGATTGATTGGAAGCTTTTATTGCTATCGATGGTTTGTACATACTCAAAAGGTATCGATATTAATGACAATTGCACAGAGTTGTTTTGGGGCAACGGCGCTGCCCGCGCGCATCGTAAAAGCGAATTGCATAAAGCACAGCACAACACTCAAAACAAATGCACTTTGCAGTATGTTTTGATTTCCATTGTGTTGAAATCAATCGCGCGTGTCGTCGACGTCGCGTCAGCGTCGCCATCTGATTCATGCACACCACACAGCACACACACGCAAAATTTACAAATCGAAACGAATCAACTGCGCTGCGCGGTTTGCACAGCAACAACAACAACACAATAACAACGACGGCGACGAGCCAACCACGAAAAACGAATTTGTATTTGTATTTTTTGTTTTATCAAAAACGTCATTTGGGTCCGAACGGTCGCATTTCGTAGTTGCGGCGCGACGGGGTAACAACAACGCTAGCGGAGGCGTTTTGTTTATTTTTGCGGTGTCGTTGTTGCTGCTGCTGTTATTCAGTTATAGTTGCACGCATAATTGTTATGCTTCAGTGAAAACGCAAAAGAAGCCTTAACAAAACAAATAAGAAATACATAAAAAAGAAAAAGATTTGCCAATAGCGACAGCAGTCGAAACTTGTTGCTCACAGCTGAGACGGCAACGGAGGCTGAGCCGTTGACGTCGACGTTGACGCCTGCAACGCGCAAAATTGTGAAATTGAAATTGCAAAATTGCAAATAGCAATAACAAATCAACTCCAATCAACAAACACACGACAAATATACATAATATCGCAGTCAAACTGGAGAAGTGGAAGAGAACACGCAATTCCACAAAAAAGATGGATCAACGGCAGCGCAGTCCATCAGCCAATGCATCGGCAGCGACTGCAGGCGGCGCAGCTGCAGCGTCAACGGGGACGTCGACAGCAGCAGCGGGAGCAGCAGCAAATGCCGATAAACCAACAGTTCTCGAAGGTATCGTACATGCAAAATATACAGTTACAATATCAGGCAAACAAACAAAATATAATAATTATTAAAAATATGATATTGCAAGTATACGTGACTACGTGTGTGCGTGTGTGTGTGTGTATGTGTAACACACCACTCGATACATCTAGTCATGCATATGTAAACACAAGTATATGCGTGTCCACTTTTGTCTGGGCGTTCTTGTTGCTGTGTCTCATTCACTCACACATATACATATGTGTGCTTGTGAGTTTTATCAGCACCCGCACAGCGAGCTTTAATCAGGTCACCGTGGAGTGCGCGACTGGCGCCAGGCAACTGTTCCCAACTCCAATTCCAGTCGCAGGCTCCTTTTGCTCGCTATAAATAAAACTACGCATTAGCTTAAAAGGCTCCGCACAAAACACACACACACGCACGCTTACGCATCTACGCAATAGCGAGGACATGCTTGAGTGTGTGTGTGTGCGTATAAGTGTGACCTGTTGATTGAGCTATTTTTGTAGTCCTCTAATGCTTGCAATTGTTCTACACGCACACACACGCACATACCACTTGACTTTGAGCCTCGCTCTGTGTGGCTGATGAATGGACAAGCGATACATTTATCGCCCCACCTCCACAATGTGAATGCCAATGCTAATGCTAATGCTCATATTGATGATGCGAAACCTCCTCCCATCAAAACCAAAATGTATTTTCAGATTAACAGCAGCGCTAGCTGCCTGCCTTTGCCTCCCCCTATTGTTGCCACCCTCTCTCTTTCTCTTCATCTTTTGCATTCATTTTGAACAAAGAGGTTTCTCTTTCCTCAATTTTTTTTCATATATATTTTGCAACTCGTTAGAAAATTATGTGATAGTTATCAAAGCCAGCTGATAGCAATTATCTATGGTAGCAAATATTAAAAGACCAACAAACAAACAAAAAAAAAAAACAATTATTTAATTTTGCTATAAACTACTTAAATTGCGATAGCGCTTTTTGCGAGTCTTGTCGACTTTCAGTTACCTTAACTGCACTTTTAAATGGTGCTTATTATATGATCTGACACATTTCTTGAATATGGAATAAATATTTACCTGTAACCTGTGTAACTTTTATTCCAAAAATATTTTATATGATGTTCTTTAGTTCATTATTTGGCCTGAAAACTCTAATTTATTTTGTAATTCCCCACTCAGTTATGATATATAATTATTTTTATCTTATATATAGTAATTATATATATTAAGAATATGTGAATCCCACAAAACATTTTCATTATAAATGACATTTTCAGTTCAGTAAGATGTCCGCTTTTTTTTTAGTTATACAAATATCTGCCGTACATTAAATTCTAAATTACCTATTATTTGTATTGTTGCCAGTTTAAAGTCTCATCTATTCATACTGTCATTTATTCCATTTAAACTCTTTCTTCTTATCTTCTATAGACATGTTTGGAATACCATTTAATGACTATATCTACTAGCTGACATTTGTTTTCAGATAGTTGATAGTATTTTGGGAAAATATCTGCATATTTCACTTTATTCTTTTTCTTACTTTTCTTTAGCCCTTAGGTGGGTTCTACAACATATGAAGTCTGTTTTTAGATTGTTGATAGTACTTTAAGTCAGAGCTATTATAAATATCTGCATATCTCACTAAATTACACTAATCAATTTGCTCATTAGTCTTCCTATTGCTCCGCTTTGCCCTTAGGCGCGTTGCACAACAAATTGAATAGTCTATTGAAGTCTGTTTTCAGATGGTTGTACTTTCAAAATATATCTGCATATTTCACTTAATTGCAACTTGTTAATTTTCTCATTGGTTTTTCCTTAGGCGCATTGCACAACATATTGGATAGTCTGCAGGACAAGGACGAACAGGTGCGACAGGCGATGCAGCTGGCGATCGTGAAGATACTGGAGACGCATCCAGAGCGTGCCACAACAATACTGACTGAATATCGCGCCCAGAACGCGAAGCTAAACGAACAAACTGTTGCTATGCTCTTAGAGTAAGTAATCGATTGATTTTGTAGAGGGAATTTCCCTAATGACTAATCAATGACATTTCTAGCTGCATTCATCGAGTGGTGCGCGGGGAGACATCGCTGCCAACGGAGGCGAACGAGAAACTGATACTGCTCGCACTCGAGGAGCTGACACGGAGCGTGGATCAGCATGTGCCGCTGATACAGAACCCGGCGCTGCACATACTCGTTGCCATTGGACGCGGCAAGGATTGCACGCTTGTGGTGGAGACGCTGCAGGCGCATAGCGGACCGGCGGGCAGCGTGCCACACTTTATGCTGATGCAGTGCCTCGGTCAGCTGGCGTTGGCCAACACAGCGGGTTTGGTGCCGCACATCAAGACGATACTCGCGCGGTGTCTGCCCCACTTGGGAGGCATCAAGCAGGATCACGTCAAGCTCGCATATGCGTATGCGATTGGACGCTTCAGCGAAGCGCTGCTGGAGCATGGCACAAATACGCCCAAGGGCGAAGCGAAGGCGGCGGCGAATTGTGCCACCGAGATCAGTGTGGCCTACGATGTGCTCTTCAATCAATGGCTGCACTCCCGCGAGATCAAGGTGTGCATGGAGATCCTTCAAGCTTTGTCCAGCATGTATCCTTTACTACCCACCGATCGCATACTCGATCAGGCGCCGCGTTTGGTGCCACAAATATTGGCGCTGTATCGTCGGAGTGTGGATCGCAATGCGGTGACGCAGTTTCTGTGCTCGGTGCTCAAAACGAATCTCCAGCTGCACGCTCAGGTGTTGGATGGCGTCATCGATGCCTTGATCACGCATCTCTTCGATCTCGTCTGCGTCTATCCCGACTACGAGAAGCCACAGACGGTGAAGGGTCACTACGAGGTGTTGCGTTGCTTTCATCTGCTCGCCGGGAGCTATGCGGGCAAGATAATGGACACTCTGCTCATCCATTTGCGCAACAACAGCGAAAGGGAGCGCATCAAATCGCTGCTGATATTGACGCATCTGCTCAACGCGTGCGCCGTGCAAATCGAATCCCGGGTGCAGTCGCTCATCGAGTGCCTCAAGCAATTGATACTCGCCGAGCGAAGTGTAAAAATGAAACTAACGCTGCTGAAGACAATTGTAGCCTTGGCTCAGAAGTCGCTGATACGCGACAAGGAGTTCGTTTGGTTTGTGGTGCGACACAGCTGCAAGTACAGCAAGATCAGTCAGGAGCATGGCACACTGGAGGAGCATGCCACGCTGGTGGTTAGCTGTGAGAATACGCTGTTTATGCTCGCCTCGACGGTGGGCACCATGGATGATCTGCTCAAGCGTGAGCTGCTCAACTATTTTCTGCTGCTCGACTACACGGACATCTGTGGGAATTTGGCCAAATGCTTGGCCAGCCTGTTTGCCAAATCGCCGCACATTGAATACGACATTGCCAGCGACGATGAGCAGCCCAACTCGGCATTGCAGCAATCCTCACCAGCTGCGGGTGACGCTGCTGGCGGCGGCGTTGAGGAGCGTCCCGGCGGTGGTCTGATGGTGAAGCGTGGCAAGGTGATTGTCCCGAGTGCGGAGAGCATCTATGCCCGCTGCTTGGCGCTGCTGGGGAATCAGCAGTGCATCAAGCGTGCCTCGAACATACTCAGCTTCCTCAAGTACTATCATCCGCAGCTGAATCCCGCCCTCGAGGAGCTGTGGGAGCGTCGCATCTCCGACATGCTGCTGCACATCAATCAGCCGGCAACGTATCTGCAGCAGCTGCACGACTTTGTGCTCGAGACGAATGAATTCCTGAACACACGCGACGAGCATTTCGCTCAGCGTTTGGCCAGCAAACTGGCCGATCAAATGTACTTGTATCCCATGCAGATGCCACACATCGAGTGGCAGCTGCCCGACCTCAGCTCCGAGCGTGGCATGCTCCTTCAAGCGGTCGCTTTGACGCTCTGCCAGGTCACGGATGTCGCCTGCATTCATACGAAGATCGATTTGATTGTGACGACAGCGCGTCAGGAGCGTCTCGACAAGCATGTGAAGCATGCCGAATACGAGCGTCGCATTGAGCCATGTGCCCGAGCCTTGGGCTACATTGCCCGGCAGCATTTGGCGCATGTCATCAAGAAGTTGTCGGAGCTGGCGCAGATGGGTGGACGCAAGCATTCGACGGGCTTCTTTAGCAATCTGCACTTCATCAAGGACACGCACAAGGAGCTGGAGAACTACAAGAGCAATCTGCTCGTGGTGAAGGCCTTTGGTCGCATCATGGACGAGGCGGATCCGTTGCAATCGCTGCAGCATCTGGACGATGCCATGCTCAACTTTCTCATGATCCAGCTGGCGGGGCACAAGGATCAAACGATTATGTCGGCGATACTGCAAACGCTGCTCAGCATCTGCAATCAGCTGATTGTGACCAAAGAACAATTGCCCGCGCCGCTCAAGCATCGCAAACAGATCATGGACACGGTGTTCAGCATACCCATCGAGTCGCCGTTCCACGATTTGCCGCTGCTGCCAACGATCCTGAAACTCGGCACCGATTTCATACGCATTGGTGAGTGCAAAGCGCCTAGCGAGTAAAGAGTAACGAGTAGACAATGTAGAGCGAGTGCAGTAGCGAGTGGGAACATTATTAAACGAATCTTAAGACATCTATTTGCGAGTACAGAAATAAATTTGTAAGGTTTTCATTGTCGATATCATTGCAATGACTTGTTTTCGTAGCTTAGCAGCGAGTAACGAGCACTCTTTTTGTGCCTAAAAAGTTGCGAGCAGGCAATGTGTAACGAGATTTGTTATATTTGTAACGAGTATTCGCATTTTAGTTATTTTACGTTTACGAGCAGCGAGTATTCTGCTTATAGTATTACGAGTAAACAATCAGTATTATTCGCTGCATTTGTAGCGTGTAAGTAACGAGTATAGTTACATTTGTAGCGAGTAGGAGCATTAGCTAAGGAATCTATCTGTTAGCGAGTAGAGCAATTAATGTAAATGAATTGGTTTGTTTCATGTTGCCTCTCAACGAGTAGCGATAACTCAATAGATCTGTATCATTCGCTTCATTTGTAGCGAGTAGGCGTAACTTATAGATGAAAAGATTTTCAACGAGTCTTGAAAGTGCTTAGTTTTATATTTAGTTTTATAGTTTAGTATTATATCTAATATAGTAATGGGTCTCCGTTTTTATAGCCGGTAGAATCTGTTATTTGTAGTAGTCTTACAAATAACGAGTGTTCCTACTCGTTATAACTATGAAATTATATTTAATCAATTTCTTTTGATCTCGGCAGGCGGCAGCGACAGTTTGGAGGGCGTCGACGGCAGCGTCATCTTCGAAATCGCGTGCAAAAACTTCTTTGGCTGCGCCAAGCAACTGAAGATGAAATTCGAATCGCAGGAGGAGGACGAGCACAACAGTTTTCTCGCCAAGCATCTGAACGAATCGTTGCCACAGCTGAACGCCCTCGTTCGTGTCATTGTCGAATTGGATCCATCGCCATCGACACTCGATCTGATCATTGGCATCCTCGAGTGCTGGATGCGTGACAAGAACTCCGAGGTGCGCATCTGTGCCAGCCATGTGCTGAACAATACGCTTGAAGTGTACATTAAATCGATGAAAATTGGCGGCCTGGAAGCGCCCTCAAAGTTCAATCAAACCGGACAGATGCTGGGCAAAATTGTGCCACGTTGCATCGACTCGAATGGCACCGTGCGTCAAGTGTCGGTGGACATATTGCAAAAGACTTTGGAAATCGCATGCATCTATGAGACGCTGACCATTGCCAGCATCGACAGCAGCGCTGAATGGCTGAAGGAGATCGAATCGATCAAGGAGCACATCATCACCGATGAACCCAAGCAGATCTACAATCTGGCTGGCGACATTGCCAAGATCATAGCGCAACGCATCTCCAGCTTTCAGTATTTGCAGTTCTGGTAAGCAGCAGCATTTCTTTATCGCTCTCTCACTCTATTCTATTCTCCTCTCTTTCGTTTTCAAGTAATGCCTGATTTACTAGCTAGCCTTTTATTAGTGTTTTTAGTTAGCATCGGTATTTTTAAATGTAAGATTCATAAAGCCTCCTAGCTCTTACCTTTTAAGCTGTGCAGAAGAAACCTCATTAATTTCCAAATAATTCTAGTTGATGATTCGTAGCTTAAAGCGCCTTCACTAAATGTTATTAATTGCTTTACAAACTTAAATTTGTGATTTAAACCAGTTAGAAATTACAGCCTTCCAGCTCTTACCAGTTAAGCTATTACTGATTTCCACATGATTTTAGCTGATTCGCAATTCGAAACCGCTTTGCTAAATGTATTTCAATGTTATAAACATTTAATTTTCTTTCTTTTGTCATTTAAATTATTACGAATGTCCAAATGTTTCTAGCTAATTCGTTGCTTAAATGAAACACTTTCCCTAAATGTTATTAAATTTTAAATTTGTGCAGAAATTGCAGCCTGCTAGCTATTACTAATTTCAAAATGTTTCTAGTTGATTCGTAATTTGAATGTAATGCATGTAATTGAATAACTGTAATTATGTAATAATAATGTAATTGATAACTATAAAGTTTTAAATTAGTAATCTATAAAAGTTTGTGCAAAATTTTCAGCCTCCTAACTCCCACCATTTGGGCTTTGCATCGATAGTTCACTCAATGAATGAGTTAGTACAAAAATTTGTAAGAAAAAATCATCACAGATAATCTCTACAGTTTTCTCAATACTTAATCGATCAGTAGAAATTTCAGCCTCCTAGCTCTTACCATTCTAGCTGTGTGTTTTAAATTATTACTAACTTCGAAATGCTTTTAACTGATTCGTAACTTGAATTAAAACCCTTTAACTCAATACAGTTGATATCTCTAACAGTATGCGCGGAAATTACAGCCTCGTTGCTCTTACCACTTGAGCTTTCCATGGATACTTTATTGTGAATGAGTTGGGACAAACAATTTTATTGACAGATTACAGATAATCTCTACGGCTTTCTCAATGATTGAGCAATGTGTAGGAATTTCAGCCTTCTAGCTCTTACCATTTTAACTTCTATTCTTTTTCTACTATTTCTTCAGCCTCCTCAATAATCAATAAATCTTTCTCCTTACCGCTCTTGCAGTAAAACGCTGTTGCAATCGCTGCGCGATCCGGAGCAAAGCTCCACAATTGGAGCGAGCGTTGTGCTCAAGTTCTTCATTCAGCAAAAGGGCTCGGAGCTGTTCCACGCCATACCGGACCTGGTCAAGGGCAGCCTTGTCGCTCTGCAGCTCTGCGATGCACCGCGTGCCAAATCGGGAGTACTTAAGGCGCTCGTTGCGCTGACCAAACACCATCCGAAGCTCGTCTGCGCCGAAATGTTGCAGCAGCCGCTGCCCTACGACGAACATCTGGTCGAGTACTGGCATCTGGTGTGCAATGATCCCGACTTGACCGGCCTCATGCTCGACAACTTTCTCCAGCTACTGAGTGGCGCCAGTCTGGCCGAGCCGGCCGATGGTCAGCCAACGGATCGCCAAAGATTGGCCAGTGTGCCGCCGTTTGCCATCTTTTGTGCGCTCCACGAGATGCTGCCCTGCAAAGATATACACGATGTAAGTTCATCACAAAGGTTGTAGATTAACTATGAACAGGCAACGTCAATAAGAGCTAATGAGATAATGGTGCAAAAACGCTTGTGACAAATTCGATTTAATTGTTTAAAAACCTGTGGAAAGTTGCACATTTGATTAAGCTTAATTGCATACTTGAGCTGTATAATTTAATTTGTGCAATGCTTATACCCGCTACCCATAAGGTAGAAGGTTATTATAACTTTGTAACTGTATGAAATTTATGTAACAGACAGTACTCCTTCTGACTCTCCTTCTCTGCCCCTATAAACTATTCAATATCTTCATGTCCGTCTGTCTGTCCGTCCGTCCGTATGAACACCTAGATCTCAGAGACCATAAGAGATAGAGCTATAATTTTTGTTCACAGCACTTGTTATGTTTGCACGCAGATGAAGTTTGTTTCAAATCTTTGCCACGCGCATTTTTACTTTTTCGTCTGTCTGTCCGTCTGTCCGTATAAACACCTAGATCTCAGAAACTAAAAGAGATAGAGCTATAATTTTTATTCACAGCACTTGTTTTGTTTGCACGCAGATGAAGTTTATTTTAAATCTTTGCCACGCGCATTTTTACTTTTTAAAACCTATAATAGTAACTTTAGTATTAGGGATTCTTGAAAATTTGGATGCGATAACATATAAATTTTAGCAGTTATTTAAGAATTCCTTTAGTATAGGGAAAAACTACTACTTCAATAGGATCTTAGTTGCTTTGGCCTACAATCTAATATATTTTGCACTCTATGGTGTATTTTTTATGTAGTAGTTTATCGATATAGCATCTATGACCTATGGTATATTTTTGAGGTAAATTAATTTGGTAAACAGTCGAGCACACTTATCTGATACTTTCTTTCTTTTTTTGAACTCGTGGTAAAGCAGAACACTAAATTTGTCTGTTCAGCTCTAGCTGAAAGTTTATAGGTTGAAAAGCTACCACAATGTAAACTACATTTTGTTAAGGTTAGGTGCAGCCCAAGTTTGCTTTACACTTGGTTAACAAGTCAAAAGCCAAGTGATTCAACCTTGACATACTTTATTACAAAGTTAGTCGAAAAGTTTCTTTACAATTTGCAGCTGTTAAAGTTGCACTTTTAAAGACTGAAAATCGAAATATATCAAATGGTTGCTAACGCGCTCTACTTTCTATTTTCTTGCAGCAATTGGAAGCGCGTTTTGCGGAGATGTTTTGCATGCTGCTGACGTCGCTGTCCAGCTACACGAATCTGGGACCACCGATGCCAGTCGGTGCTCCCTTAAGTCCCAGCCAGCCCGGGAAGGCGGCGAGCAAGTTTGGCTTTGTGCCGAACAAGGAGCTGGTCAAGCTGAATCCATGCCAAATAGCGCTGGAAACGTTTCAGGCGTTCCTCAACAATCTGGAAATGGAGCAGATCGCCACAGTGCTGACGGTGAACACATCGCTGGCCAGCAGCACCGATTGGCACAGCTACATCGAGCTGCTCACCCCGATGGCCATCGGACTGACGCATCAACTGCAGCTGAACAGTCCAGCGATGCGGCAACTGATCAATGCGTTGAGCAAGTACGTTGCCTCGCCCCACGACGGGCAGCGGGTGGCAGCCGTGGGTCTCTATTCGCGGCTGGTGCCGCTGAAGCCGTGCGGCGATTTGGCCGCCACAATAATGCTGCACTTGGGCGCTGCGCTGAGCGATCCGAATGCCGTCGTCCGTGGCCTGAGTCTGCAGGGCATGGGCTATGTCGGGCAGCTGGGGGAATTGGAGGCGCCACGCTACTCGGAGATGGCCATTCAGGCGCTGCTCAAGGGTGTCGATGATACGGTGGGCGAGTGCCTCATCAATATACCGCTGGAGAGCATGCGAGGATTGTCGCGCATTTTGCAAGCGTTGCCCAGCGATCGCGTTGAACCGTTCCATGTCTCGCTGGCCATTCGCATTCGTCCGTTCTTTGGCAGCTACTCGATGGAGATGCGCGAGGCGGCGATCATCTTGTTTGGCGATCTCTGCGAATCGAAGCACGACGATGGCAACAGTTCGCCCACCTCATCGATGGAGGCGCTGCGTGAACAGCTCTTGGCCAATCTGTTTCCCCTCCTCTTGCACCTCAGTGAGAGCGAACCGAGCATCGCCACCGCCTGCAAGGGCACCTTGAGGCGTGTCTGTCGCCTGCTCCGCGCTGTGCGCGTCAACGAGATGGCCGAGCAGCAGCTCAGCGTGGACACCGAACAGCTGCAGTACAACAGCTTTGCCGTGGAGTTTGTCAAAGTGATTGTAAGTGTTTAATAAATAATAGAATAACGAAAAGAAGGAAGTGCTAGCTACTCAAGCCATCGACTTCGGGCAAAGTTTATTACTATTTAAGCATAGATTACAAATTCATGTATAACCCATTGCTGGCTGCTTTGGTCTGTGGCTAAAATAAGCAAAGTCTAAAGTGTTAAAAGTATTTGTAATTTGTGCTACGCATAATATGTTAAAGTAGTTGCCAGAACTCTGAACTTGATTCAATTTATTTGCGCTTTACTTAATACAACATTTAAAATTAGCTATGAGCAGCATGAATCATTTGTTTTTATAATTTAGCATGTGTTTAACAGTCTCTCAAATTTAAGTTTATAATGAACTGCATCAAAATTAATTACAATGTGAATAAGAAAAGAGCGCACTTATGCACATTTATAATTAAAAAAAATAAGTGCTCTCTTCATCTCAACTTTAATGACATTAAAAGGGATCAAAAGCTCTGAACCGAGCTTGATCTCTTTGTTTATTTTGGCAGCCTTTCACCTTGTTTTAAATCATGAGTCATGTGCACTTTTTTAATTTAGATTGTGCTTAGCAGCCTCGCAACTTTTTTTATACCCACTTTTCATAGGGTAGAAAGGTTATAAGCATTCAATAATATCTTTAATCTTTATGATTCCTAAAAATTTGCTTGTGATCAGATTGAAATTGTGGAAATTATTTAAGAAATACTTTGGTATGGGAAAAAAACGCATAATTAACGGGTTTTAGTTGCTTTGGCTGACAATCTGGTATATTTTGCATTAAATGGTACATTCTGAGAGTAATAGTATATCGATATACCAAACATAGCATTCGGTATACTTTAGTACTTTGTGGTATATTTTGAGTATAATAGTATATCGGTATACCAAACATATATTTCGGTATATTTTAGTATTTGATGGTATATTGTAGGTATAATACTGCACTGTTTCACTATTATTCAATATGGGTAGCAGGTATCTCAAAGTCTTTTCTGTCTTTCTTACTTGTTTGTATCGAAATGAATTATAATGCGAAGCAAATTTCCATCTTTTAAAAAGATAAAAAACTAAAGCGAAGTTAAAGGAAATGTGCTTACCTTTGGTGACTCTAAGAATAACACTTTTATCCTTAAAAGGGGAAATAACGTACATGGTCTTAAATTAGAAAATTAATTGCATATAAATTAAGTATTAAAAGAGTTAAGCAGAGTTATTTCTCGATTATTTCATACATGATGCTTTCACATTCCATTAAGTTTTATGTTACATTTGCAAAAGGGTTAATGAACTGACTGCATTTTTCTATTACTATTTTATCTATTTAATATTTGATTATTCCATACATAATGCTTTCACATCTTATCAAGTTTTATGTTGAAAGCAAGAGCGTTGAAGAATGACTGCATTAGTCTAGTAGTATAATTTATATTCATCTATTTAATACTCAATTATGTTAAACCAAAAGTGTTGAAGCACTGACTGCATTATTTAAGTATTGTAATTTATGTTCATCTCTGTGCTTGCAGTGCTTGGAGCTGACGGAGCACACGCAGGACTTTATCGACTCGTGCCTGCCCAAGCTGCGCAGTCAGTGGCCCGAGGTGCGCGGCAGCGCAGCCATCGTCATTGGTAAGTAGAAGACTAAATAAACAAGAATATTTAACACTAAACTGTATTTAACATTCAATTGCAGGCATCTTGCACAATTTCCTAAGCGAGCGCAATGCACAGACCGAGTCGGTGGCCAGCAAGATTGCCGTGTTGCTAAAGGATGAGCAACCAACGGTGCGTATGCGTGCTGCCCAAGCATTGGGCTACTTCTTTGGAGACGTTTAAAATGCGGCAACAGCTAACAAAGAAGATGAGCGAAAGGGGGACCAAACAAAAAAAACAAGACCGAGAGAGAGAGATAGAGTCATCTATTATTATTACTACAGATTACATCAAATATTATATTTAGTATTTTTCCTAATGTGATCCTGCCTACGCTGGGCATTCGTTTTTTGTGGGGGGCGTGGCCTGTCCGTAACTGTATCCTTATTATGTTGTATGATAACCGTGAAAATATTTCAACTCTGTTACTCGTATATAAACTACATATATATATATATATTTAATTATTGCATTTATGCAAATCGTTATACAATACATGTTCACATGCATATTATATTTATTATATATAGTGTCGTTGCTGCCCCAGCTTAATTGTATAATTCATAATCACTGTTGTCAATTATGTCGACGATTTATTGTTATTTCCTCCTCCTCCCTCCTCTAAAAATTCCAATAATTATTATGTAATTTGTGTACCTTTATTAACACGCTTATATGCAAGAAGAAAACCAAATAAAAAATAAATATATAAAAATCAAATCATTCCAATGCATGAAACTGTATTCGACCCGTTGACCAGCCAATGGCCAACACAGTTCGATTGTTGTCCCTGTTCAGCGGCTGGAAGCACACATAGCTGGGATACTCGGTGGGCGTGTCGCCCTGCAGATAATAGCCCACGGATATTTGCAGTCCAAACTTCTGGATGAATGTCCGAAGTATGGCAATCGCATTTGTCGAACGGAATGTGATGGCCAGGAATTTTCCATGCGGATCCCACGCCAACTGCTGCACGGCGCCGCCAATCAGATTGGTGTTGCTGCCATCCAAGGGAACGGCATTCAGATCCGCCACGGGCACCACTTCCTTGTCATCGGCGCCCTTCGCTGCAAGTGCGAGAAGAGAAAATTCTAGTGTAAGTTTAAAGTGCATAGTGTAGTATTCAGTATCGTAATCAGTGCTATTATCAATTCTAAAGTATTTAGAGAAAACTAAAAAGGGAGCAACTCACTGACCGATTGGCAACATTAGCAGTTCTATCAAGAAGTAGTCTTATATTATAGTATTTTGCAGTAACAAATTATAATCTGTAGCACACATCATCGTATAATACTCTAGCAGTGATATTGCTTAATTCTAATTCTTACAATACTTTCCTACTTGCAAACGTATGAGATTACAATTATTACATTAATATAACGAATACAATTCCTTACTGCAATGAGATGAACCAGAGCAACTAAGGTCATATCATATTGATGAAGTATGACTTTGCTAATAATACTCTACCAATTTCTATTCTTGACTGAGTCAGAACTTCTGCTATTAATCTGTC
This sequence comes from Drosophila niveifrons, assembly GCA_035046325.1. Classification (NCBI taxonomy): domain Eukaryota; kingdom Metazoa; phylum Arthropoda; class Insecta; order Diptera; family Drosophilidae; genus Drosophila; species Drosophila niveifrons. The sequence goes on from JAWNOC010000071.1 coordinate 472,181, forward strand.
TCACACATTATCATACAATACTCTAACAGATTGCTTAATTCTATAGTAATCAGTGATATTGCTTAATTGTAACGAGATAAAATTGTTTACTATGCTTTTCTACCTGCAAGCATAAAAGACACCATAACTGGTAAAGTTTAAGTGGGAGTAGCATAATAATCTTATGTAACACTTGCAACTTTATCAAAAAGTAGTCTTATTATAGTACTTTAGAGTTAGTTTACAATACTCTGAAATACTATAAGACTACTTCTGATAAAACTCTAACAAGTTCTATGCTTGTCGGCGTCAAAGCTATTTCTAATCTGAATCTGTATCATCGTGGTATAATACTTTAGTCTATAACTTCGACACAATAGTTGACTTTTCTACTTGCAAGCATAAGAGATAACTTGCAATGATATTTTGCAACATTTGTAAGTCTTATTAATATAAACTATACTAATAATACTCTAATGGTTATATTCTTTTATTTTTATAAACTATACTAATAATACTCTAATAAGTTATATTCTTGATGAGGTGGGAACTATTCTTAATAGTCTGCAGATTGCTTATATCTTATTATTTAGTTGTGAGCAGTACTAAAAATCAATATGCTAGCAGATATTAGATTACAAATTAAAGCATTATAAATATAATAAACTATGACTAATGAAAACTCATGCAAAATCGTAAAAGCTGATGTGTGCTAAGACTAAGCCAACTAAAACCGATACAGCTAAGTTCCTCCACTGGTTTATGCTCCACCCATTTAGGTGCAGTCGGTTCCACCTAATCTCTCACTAATGAAAGTGGAACCTTAGCGTACAATAGCCCAATACAAATGCAGCTAAGTTAATACAACTTAATCACTATAATCTTACTTAACAATAATATCGTAGCTAATACTTAGCAGTTAATTGTGGGCAGCATTATACAGACGGTCTGTGGGCTTCAAGCAGCCGTCTACCTGTTGCATACCTCCTTTGCTTTGGGGCACAATGCACATCAAGAGTTTGGCGCAGTGCTTGTGTTAGACTCAAGGCACAAACACCGCTTGCCAATTGTGCCCGCATTAACTTCTTCTAATCTCTGCTCTTACTCTCGATTTTACTTACTTGGTCGCAGCAGCAGTTGTACGAATTCTATGCGATACAGGATGGGCTCGGCGGTGCTGGCGAAGAGCAGAAAGCGACCGCAGGGTGACCAGCAGGCGGCCTGCACATTGCCCTCGTTGCACACCCAACGATCCGTTGTCCAGCGCTCGTCGCACTTCCACACGCGAAACACGCGACCCACGGTGCTGGCGAAGAGCCATTCGTTGTCCGGCGACCATTTGAGCAGCGAACCAGGCGGACCGATGCGACGCAACGGCAGCAGGCTGCCATTGTCTATCTGCCAGATGAGTATGTCGGGATCGGCAATGGAACCGGTGGCCAGCAATGTGCCATCCCGCGACCACTGCAACGTGCTAATGGGCTCTTTGTTGGGACTGCAAGAGTTACACAAGAGTGTTACAGTTAGTCAGAAGTGAAGCTAATTGATGGTATCATTTCAAACCTACTGCTTCAATACTTGGCTGGGATTCGTGATGCGACCCAAATGCAGGTTGCCTTCAATGGTCCAGAAGCACAAACCCTGCTGGCAGCCCACGACCAGCTCAAAGGGGTGCATCGGACGCCAGGCCATGCACGTGATCTGCGTCTGAGCGGGACTTTTGAGCACCAAGGGCTGGCCATTGTTGTCTATTCGCCGCATATAGATGCGCACCGCATCATCGACGCCGGCGATTGCCAGTTTAAAGAAATCACAGTGCCAGGCCATGCAACGAACGGCGCTGTTTATCCAGTCTCTATGATGAGATTACATTTAAGAGCGTGCACTAAGCTAAACATACGGGACAAACTCACCTTGTTTCCACATATTGTGCAATGCGCTCCGCATTCAATTCGCCTTTATGCGGACACAGATTCAGTTGCAGGGAATTGAAGCGTTCCAGCAGATCGGCAATACAGTCCGCTGGCCGGGTAATCATTGGCATTTGTTCGCGCGTCCTTGGGCTGCGCGCCTCGGCCAGCGCCTCCAGGAAGCCGCCATCGAAAAATGCCCGCGTAATGCGCTTTGGCACGCTTTCGCTTTCGTCCGGTATAAAACTTTGGGCTGCTGTGAGGCGTTGTGAGAAGGTTGTGCCGCTTAGTTCTGGTTTCAGGTTGATAACGGGATAATTGTCCAGTTCGGCGACATAGTTATAATTGCGTCCAACACTTGTGGGCGAGTTGAATTTGTGACATTGCTTCAAATTGCTCAAAGATGCCATTTAAATATCTTGTGCACTGCACGCAGCCGGCTTAGCGATGTAACAATGTCACACATATCGTACGATACTCGATGGTTCGATATTGAGTGGCAAACCTAACATCAGATGTTAATTTAACATATTTAAATAAACATCAATTTATTTCACCTCAACTGGAATATTTAAACTCTTTTGTTATTATTTTATCATTCAACTCTTGTAATGTAGGTTAATCTAGTTGTTTACTTTATGAATAAATACATTTAAATTTAACGTCTATGATTGTTATAGACAACTCTATAACAGCTGTTTCGATAACGTGTGCAAATCGATATATTGTTTTGCAAAAAACTAATTTTAGTTGAAATGTTCATTAAACGGATCAAATGCACAATAATGTGTCATTTTAAAACACTGACTCAACACTTATGCTCAACTCTAAAATGAAGCTCCAATATTTAAATGTTCGGCATTTCGAAACCCGCGCAACAGCGATGATTTGCATATCGTGCATATGCTGCAGCCCTGGTTTGCAAATTTATCGCCATTTTTAGTTTTCATTTTGTATGAGACGCACACAAACAAAGGCTATTTGTTATTATCATCAAAATAGCAACATTTCTGCCATTTGTTGATGACGACAAGCGCGATCCAAGTGTCATTTATAGTATGAAAATTGCCGCAAATCGTCAGGAAGTGCAAAAGCGGCCGAACAGCTCGATAATCCGCCAATTTCCAGAGCAGTTGTCGCCAACGCTCTGAACAACAACAAAAAAAGGCGCGCAATAAATAAATAATTTGATTGCTTCAAACATGTCACAGCATACGAAATACACTAGTTGCAGCAGCAACAGCAGCAGCAACAATAATCATAGGGACATCAAAAGCTTGCTGCCCAATTTCAATGAGTTCATCGATGGCAAGGATACGTTGGATGATTTGGGTAAAAGAATCGACTTTACGAATGATTAATTCCAGCATGCCGATATTAATTTCGCAATGTTTGCAGACGCCTTCGTGTCCAATGCGATGCAGTTCATTGCCATGTGTCCCAATGCCTTCAACAAACAGTTGCCAAGATCGGAGAACGAGTGTCTACAGAAGATTATGCACACGTTGAATGCGAGGTCAACTGATGGTCAGCAGCAGACTGGTCAGATATTTTATGAGCACTATAACGACGCCACCGAATCAGTGAGTGTGGAGTGAGTTTGAATGCCACAATTAAGATTTTAATGACTCTTTTTGCGTTGCACAGATTAACGAGCAGCGTGTGCGAGACATGCTGGCCAATCTGCTGCTATGCAGCCTGCAGGATGACTCACAGCTTCAACTGCTGTTGGGCGATGGCTCACTGCTGCCCTCATCCCACAACAGTAAATCCTCGCTGCAATCCTCAAGCCAACACAATGTGAATGGAAATGGAAGTGGAAGTGGTCAGAGAAATGGCAACAGCAGCGGGAGCAGCAACAGTAACAACAGCAGCAGTAACATCATCAGCTATGATCCAACACAAGCGAGCGTGGCCTTGGGCCAACAGCCCATACCCAACTATATGCTCGAGCTGGCGAAGCAGCAGAATATCGATGTAAGCGATGATATTGTGCTGAATGCGATCTACTCGTTCATCGGTGTGCAGGGCAAGTATCTGAAGAAGGATGTGATCACGGGTCGCTTCAAACTGGATGCCGCAAATGTCAAACAACTGTCGAATGGCCAAAGCAGTCTGCTGTTGCGTCTCGCCGAGCTCGGCTACTATCACGACCAGGTGAAGAAGTATTCAAACAGTTCGACGGGTTACAATGCCATGGGCAGCATGGGTTACGCCTTTATGTCCAGGCTGAAGCAGGAGCTGAACGATTATCACGGTCAGGTGGCGCAGCTATTGGATGAGGTGAAGCGGCATCGCCTTGGCCAGCTGACAGATTATGCGAATAGCGATTCGGATTGGTTTCAGCAGCGTCAGCAAGCACCGCTGACACTGGTGAAGCTAATCACCTGGTACATGCGTCCATTGCAGCGCATGCAATGGCTGACCAAGATCTCGAATGCATGTCAGTTGCGCAAAGGCGGCGAACTTGCCTCCGTCGTCTATGGCTTCCTCAACAATGGCAATCCCATGCTGGATAAGCTGGCCAATGATCTGCTGAGTGTTTGCTGTGTGCCGCTGGTGCACATGATCTCCAAGTGGATGCTCGACGGTGGCATCGAGGATAACCATGGTGAGTTCTTTGTGGAATCTCTGGCCGAAGTGGGCGCCGATCGCTTGTGGCACGACAAATTTCGGCTGCGCTTGAGCATGATACCCAGCTTCATTTCGCACGAAATGGCCAACAAAATACTGAAGACGGGCAAGTGCATTAATTTTCTGCGCGAAATCTGCAAAATCGATGAGGCTGTAAAGGGGCGCAAGGAGCTCAAGCATATCATCGATAATGAAGGTAAGATAGAGAACAAAGTTTATACTTTCACTAATTTGTTTGTCCAACAGTCTCGCACATCTTTGCCTTTGTGCCGGACACCACTTGGCATGCGGCCATCGAGACGTGCTACGCACAAACATCGAAACATGTGCTGGACATCATGGTGGGGCCGCACAAGCTGCTCGTCCATCTTCAGGGCATGCGACGCTATCTGCTGCTGGGGCAGGGCGATTTTGCGACCATCTTCATCGAGAACATCAAGGATGAGCTGGTCAAACTTGGCTCGGATATCTACTCACATGATTTATCGGCCATGCTGGATGCCGCTTTGCGTGGCACAAATGCTCAGTACGATGATCCCGAGATCCTCAATCATTTGGATGTGGTTGTCAAGACACCGTATTTAGGTGATTGCGGCTGGGATGTGATCTCGCTGCAGTACACGGTGCGTGGTCCGTTGGCCACGATGCTGGAGCCAGCGATGCCCACGTATAAGACGCTCTTTAAGCCGCTGTGGCGCATGAAGCACATGGAGTTTGTGCTCTCCACCAACATCTGGAAGGAGCAAATGGGCAATGCCAAGGTAAGTTTTCAAAGCATATCCAATATCAAATTGAGCCTACTTATATTCATATATCGTTTTCACAGGCATTGCGCGCGCTCAACAATGAAATTGGCAAAGCCACATACAGATTGAATCTGTTTACGGCCGAGATCATGCACTTTGTCCACCAGATGCAGTACTATGTCCACTTCGAGGTCATCGAATGCAACTGGGTGGAATTACAAAAGCGAATGCAAGAGGCAACTGCGCTGGATGACATATTGGATGCGCATTCGAAATTCTTGCAGGCGATTAGCATCGGTTGCTTTGTGAAGGATTCGACGAACAAGGAAAGCCATTTGGGTGTGGTGTACGATACGATCATCAGTTTGGTGAACATACAATCACAGTTCTACGACGATTGTTTTACCGAACTGAATGCCCGCAAGCAAATTGCCAGAATCATTGCCGAATCGGAACAAAGCGGACGTTTTGGTTTGACAACGGTGCAGAAAATGGAACGTGATCAGGAGCGTAAAATCTTTGAGCAAAAGGTCGTGACATTCTGTCACACACTCGAGGACACATCATCGATATATGGCAAGGCGGTGGGTGGCTTTTTGTTGGCCCTCAACTCCAGCACGGATCCCAATCTGCAGCTGTTTGGCACACGGTTGGACTTTAACGAGTATTACAAGAAGCGCGACACAAATCTCAGCAAACCGCTGACATTCGAGCACATGCGCATGAGCAATGTCAATGGCCATACAAAGAGTCATTCAACGGGTAGATATAGCATGGCACCACAATTATAGGTTGCCCCGTTTGCATGACGAAGAACAAACGCTGCTTCCCAGTGCCAACAATTAGATGAAGAACTCAAAAAGCACAATTATTTAGTATACCACAAAAGTTATATAGCTTCGACTTGCTGCGTGATTCTCTAATCATAATGTAATTTATTTACCTAGTTTAGAAGCAAGTTACGAGTAGCACAATTTGCCATTTGTCTTTGGGAACCGTAGCGAGTCCAAGTCGAGGCAGTATTAAGCAATTTATGAACATTTCGATTTCTTTTTTTTTTCTCTGTTTTTTTTTTTTTGTCAGCGCAAAGCGTTGCAATCGAATATATGTTTACATAGATATTGATAGATTTATGTATTATCTCTAACTCGAAATCGTATTTATTAATCACATTGAACTCCAACCAAAATCAATTCCTTTATTGAAAAGACTTGCATGCTTTTTTTTCCCCCCAAAACCCATTTATTGTGTAAGCTTTTCTGCCATTAATTGTTAAAGCCAATTTCATTTTGTTAAATTATTGAAACTAATGGCAAACGAGCCAATTTTAAGCAAATGAATGTCATATATATTATACATAGTAGAAGAACAAAAAAATGTTTTGCCATATGCAATGGAAACACGATTTTAAATGTTACAACTACTTTAAGAGCAACCTCAACTAATTCTAAATAAAGAAAAAATTGTTATTGAAGCGAATTTCACAAATTATGCTAAGCAAATGAAATATTGTCTTGCCTTAAGCCGCTATCTAATTGTTTGTAAAACGATTGCAAATGCATTAAAATGCAACAATTAATTCAATCTTAATTGTTATCTACTTGCAAATTTTAATTCATTTCGGTGGTCGCATTTGAATGGTCAGCGATGTTCGATAATTCAAACGGTCGCCTATCGATAGCCGCTAGCGATGAATGTCAAAAATGTGACATTCAAATGTCAGCGCCATTTTATAATTTTCCGTTGTTGTAATTTGACAATTGTTTTTTAGTTTCTTTTTATTTTGTTTGAACTTGCACTTCCTGTCAGACGTTTTTTGTTGTTGTTTTTAATTGTGTGTGCAGTCTGTTTAATTCACCATGAATACAAATATTTTGCGCATCCTCGCAGAGTTGCAAAATATCATCAACTATGAACTTTCGTTCTACGAATTGGGTAAGTATAACAAATTTATTTATTAATGTAATTAACTGTCTACTAATAATCGTATGTCGTTTATGGACAGATTTTGTGCTAAGGAATGCCGCGCAATACGTTGAAATGCATCCCAACGTGCTGGACTATCCGGATTTGCATTCGGAAGTCGATTGCATCTACAAGATTAAGTTTGTGCTGGACAATCGCGCCAAGTTCCATAAGACGCATTCGTATGGCGATCGTTTTCAGGAGTTCTTTCTTCTGGCCTGCCACCGTGTAAGACCGTTTCATTAATGAATAACTGATGCGTTTTCATTCATTATTTGGTCGTGCAGATCGAGGACAGACGTATGCGCAATGTGCTGGCAAATATGTTGCTGTGGTGCCTGGAGGACAAGCCTGATCTGATCGAAATATTGGTCATGGTGGGTCTGATGACCGCCTCAGAGAGCAATGAAAGCAATTCATGTGATGAACATATGAACACATCGCCCACAAGTTCCAGTCCTGCTTGGAGTCCAGATGAAATGGAATTGGATATTGATAGTGACGAAGAGTCGATGAGTTACTACTCGGCCAAGGCGCAGAGCCCAAGGAAGGAGATCGCAAGCCATGAGCTAGTACAGAATGCCATCTACGCATTCCTCGGCATTCCGGGCAACTATCTGCTGAAGAATCCGCAAACCAATCGCATGAGCTTGAATATGAAGACCGCTGGGCATTTGTCAGTCGCGCATTGCGGCATGCTGATGCGCTTCTCGGAGTTGGGCTACTATCACGACTGCCTGGTGCGGCACTCTACGCAAAACAGTGGCGTCAATGTGATGAGCACGTTGGGCTTGTCGTTCAACTGTCAGCTGAAGTTGCAATTGAATCGCTATCAGGGCGGAGTTGCTCAACTCCAAGATGTGCACTTAAACAACGAGCAAAAGCTCAACGATATGCATGCGAATGCTGGCGATTGCTGCTGTGCAAACGTGGAGCCCCACCAGCTGAAGCTGCTAACGCTGCTCGCCTGGTCTGTGGATCCTCTGAAGCAGCTGCAGTTGCTTAACAATATTGTTGAGCATTGTCAGTGGTACAAAGGCGGCGCTTTTGCCTCGCGCGTCTCTCAGTTCCTGCACAATGGCGATCCGATACTTGACAAGATTTCCGGCCAACTACTGCGAGCCTGCTGTGCGCCTCTCATGCACATGATCTCCACATGGATGATCGATGGTCGTGTGGAGGATGTGCACGATGAGTTCTTTATCGAGAGCTTGGATGACATCGACATCAATCGACTGTGGTACGATAAGATTCAGCTGCGCACACACATGCTGCCCTCATTCATCTCCAAGCAGCTGGCCAAGAAGATCCTCAAGACGGGCAAGAGTGTGCTCTTCATGCGAGAGATTTGCGGTATGACAAACCATACTGTCAAGAATCCTCAGCAACTCAGAGATACAATCGAGAATCGCTGTAGGTTCGAATCGATTGTTAGCGCTCTTTAAACGTTAATTGGTTTCCATTCATTCCTACCAAATAGTTTTCGAAATCTTTGACAATCCTCACAATGCCACCTGGGTGATTGAAATAGAAAATTGCTATGCGGAGACCTCGAAGCAGGTGCTGGACATCATGGTGGGGCCGCACAAGCTCATCGCGCATCTCCAAGGAATGCGACGTTATCTGCTGCTTGGCCAGGGCGACTTTGTCAACATCTTTATCGAACAGATCAAGTGAGTTTCGTTTATACTTACTGCATAGCTAACATAAATTAAGTCAACTCTGTCTGTTCGACTAATCGACTTTAAAAGCCAAAGTTGAAGACCAAACTTCTGTTTTGAAATTTGGCAACGTTGCCTTGAAAACATTATTTAAATTTGTTACACACAAAAAATATTTCTGTGTGTATTTTAATTTCATTGCGATCAACTTTTGAACTTCGGAAATTAAACAACCGTTGCGACTACCATTTTGAAGTAGTTTCATTACATTTTTAAGTTGTTTTGGTCACACTAAATATTTCAAAATCGCAAGCGAATTAATTGCTTAATTTGTTTGAATGAAAGCTTTATAACGATCGATTGGAATTTAATAAACACTACTTAAATTGTAGCTACACTTTTTTAACTCATTTGGTCACACTAAATATTTAAAAACAGCTAACAAATTAATTGCTTAATTGTGTTTCGAAGAAAATTAATTTGATTAAATGATAACTTTATGATAACAAGCACCAACAAATTGTAGCTACATTTTGTACGTCCTTTGGTCACACTAAATAACGGATGAATTCTTTAATTGTATCTCTTACTTTTTACCAGGGACGAACTGGACAAGGTCGGCAGCGAAGTCTATTCCTACAATCTGCGCAGCATGCTGGACGCAGCGCTGCGGGGCGCCAACGCTCACCACAATGATCCCGAGATCATGGACCACGTGGATGTGGTGGTGAAAAAGCCGTTTACTGGTGACTATGGCTGGGATGTGATCTCGCTGCGATACACGGTTCTGGGTCCGGTGTCCGCGGTGCTGGAGCCGGTGATGCCACAGTACAAGACGCTCTTCAAGCCGCTGTGGCGCATGAAGTACATGGAGTATATACTGGGTCGCAATGTGTGGAAGGAGCAAACAAGCAATGCCAAGGTAAGTTTCGCTTACCAATCGATTTGCCCTGCCTGCTTGCGTGTATTGTGTGCGGGGATAAGATTAATCTAATCTAATCCAATGACTGAATGGACTGACTGTATTGTCCACTTTATGTGCCGCTCGCTGGTTGGGATTGATAAGGAGAACCAGGCCAAAGTACATAATACACATTCCATAGGGGGAAGAGCGCAAAAAAAATAATAATTGAACTGACAACAATAGCAATAATTTCCGTTTTGGTCGCTTATGTATTATTCTCTAATTACACGTAAGTATAAACATACAAAAAAAATAAACAAACAAAAAAAAGGCATATATATATGTAAATTACGAACGAATTGTGTTTGTGCGTAATTTGCAAAGTTTTGCAACAAAGTGATACATCGATTTTGTATTAAGTTTTGTTTTGTTGAACGCTGGTCTCGAAGAAGAAATGTGGGTGGAATGTGTTTCTCTCTTCTCTTCCCTTTTCATCCGGCTTACAACTTGGCGTCGGTTTTGAGCAGCGGCGCCAGCTTCTGGGTGAGCATAATGTTGCCGGCAATCTTCAACTTGCCCTTCATGAATGCAGCCTGTGGGTTCAGTTTGCCCAGCGCAATGTCAACCATATCCTCGTCGGCCACCGTCAGTGTGGTGTCCACCTTAACACCCTGAGCGGGTCCCTCGTAGGCCTTGGCACTCTTGCAGTCCAGAGCTGTTGTTGTAAGTGTAGAATTAAACGAGTGTGTGAGTGAAGTGCAAGTGAATACGAAGCAGTCACGTCTTGCTTGGACTGTGGGTGCGAAGTACACGGCACGAGTATCGCAAATCGCGTATCGAGTACTTGCACTTTGAACTTTACACCAATTGCACAGTTGACGCAAGTCGAGTTTATCGATACTTACTCCACTCCTTGGCCACCTTGCCGTCCTTGGTGATCTTGTAGAGGAACACACCGTTGACGGCCTTGGCCTTGGCCTCGTTCTCCTTCAGACCATCGATGATTTTCTGGAAAACGGCGTCCGATTGCAGCGACATATTGTTGTTGTTGTTGTTTTGCTCGGTACTATAATCAATTTAATTAAAAGCACACAATGAATGCGATTTGAAATGTATGAATATTAATATTACGTTGCTTACGCTTGCAGGGAAAAACGAGAAATAATGAACAAACAGCGGCAATCGTTGATTTTTATGCCTTTTTTCTTCTTTCTGCTTTTTTTTCTCTAATGCCTTACTCTAGCACACACGCACACACACTTGGGCCGGTGGGCTCTCGTCACACTCACACACACACACGCACACATTTGCGCACGCACATAAACACACCCATACCCCTATACAAATCAAAAAAAAATCGATAGTCTTTTGGAGTTTGCACTCTCTTCATGTTCTCACTCACTCACTCACACAGCTCGCTGTTATGTTAACATTAACATGTGTGTGCTGTGCTGTGCACTGGCTGTTTAGCTGTTTACTGTTGGCGCCCTCTACACATGGTGCAATAATGTATGTAGGTTGGTTGGTCTTCGCTTGCGGTTTGTGGTGTGGCTAATATCAGCTGCTTTGATAACGCGTAGATTAAGAAGGAAATAAAGTTCAGTTGGCCTTGGCTGTAAAATTGAATGAATTCATGCCTATTAGATAATTGTGATTTCTTTTTCTCACGGTTTAATGTGCCGCGATCATTGCACTGCCCGATAATTGTTAATTGGAATGAGAGTACGACAACCCTACAATATTATTGTACCATGCACGCAACGCGCACTGTGCACTGTGCAAAGTGCGCCACAATTTGAAGATCATAAATGCTCTGGATTGCGATAACGATAAGTGGGAGCGCTGCTATAATATGGATTATCGTTAAGTTTTTGACTATCAGTATTTCCTTTCTCTCAGCAATTCGAATACATACATACAAAGGTATGTATGTATAATGCAATTAATAAGTTATCAATACAAAGTATGTATGTATGTCTATATTGAACTATATATACTTTTATGTACATCAGTTGCGTTTATCAGTATATGCAAGATGATGAGGCTTTTTTTTTGTTTCTGGTTGTTGTGGTTAAGCTTTCGAGACATCTTCAAACTTTTCGGGATCGAGTCCAGCCTTCTTCATCTCTACGGCAATGGAGAACAAGTAGTCATAACATTCCGACCTGCATTGAATTATAGAAATACATTAGTTTATTTTGTAATTAGTTAAGTTCGACTTTCTTACATAGTTTTGGTCTTCTCCCATGTCTTGCCCCACACATAGACGCCATGACGTCGCACCAGAATGGCGCTACAACCGGGATATTCCATCATTGCGGCATACATGCTGTCGGCCAAGTCGCGTTCGAAGGGCGTATTCTCAATGATGGGCACAACGAGTTGTTCATCGTAGCGTAGATAACGCTTATCCGCCTCATCGTAGATGCCCTAAAATGTGAAAAGATTATCAATTTACATAGTCATCTCATAGTGTTGTCCATTCGCCCTATCTCTTTCTACCTTGATCATTTCCAAGTGCGTGCAACGGAAAGTTTTGCCCGGCCATAGCAGGGTTGCCATCACAGCGTGCTGAGAGTGTGTATGAATGCAGGCGCCTGCATCGCGATGTCGATAGGCAAGCATAAATAGTGGGGTGCATTGGCTTTTGGTCAGTCCTTTAATTTGTGGGGGCAATTGCAAGTCCTTGCCATCTTCGTCCTGAACGAAAAGATCCTCTGGCTGCATCCGTTCCTTTTGCACGCCCGATGGTGCTATGTAGATCTCTTTGCTGTATCAAGAAAAACCTAATTTAAATTAATCCTATACCATATTTAAGTGTGTAGACTTGCTTGAATTTAATCGTCATGCCACCGCCAGTGCCGGTTACCCAGCCCAGATGATAGAATTGACGGCATAGCTCAGGTATCAGATGGCGTGGATGTTCGGCAGGCAAATCCTTGAAAATTGTTGACAGCGCCATTTCAGACAACTTTCTTTGTGTGTGCGGACAACTAGCTGATAAGGCAGTTGAGTTAGTATAAAAAAAAAACGGTCACGTTGAAAGTCTGTCACGCCGTTGCTGTCACGTATGTAAACAACAGTGTGACCGCGGCTTGGCTGTTAAAATACCACACCAAACCAATTAAATACATTTTAAATGTTTGAAACGGTTATTTGTAAAATAACCAATAGCAACTAGTGAGCAATATTTTGTTTGTTATCGATAAGTCTCGTTGAATTGGGAATGTTATCTAGTGACCACTTTTAAATGTTTGCTTTTATTTCAGGCACTATTGGCGATACATGATGAGATTTCGGTTGCCACTTATAAATTGCATTTGTTCACTGCGGAAATCGTGCACTTTGTCCACGAAGTACTTTACCATGTACTCTTTGAGGTTATCGAGTGCAACTGGATTGCTCTGCTGAAGAGATTAAAAAGTGTTTCGGATCTTGATGAAATCCTGGATGTCCATGCAAAGTTCTTGAACATCATAAGCATTGGAAGCTTTGGGAATTCATCACAAGCAACACTCTGCCTGGAAACAGTATACACCAGTATCATGAAGTTGGAAAGCACTCAACAAGTATTCTATAATGATTGCTTCAAGGAAATTGCTGCCCGCAAGCACATGCAAGACTCAATTGCCGAATCGGAACGTGCTGGACGTTTTGGTGTGACCACCGAAATGATGATGCAACGTCTCGAGGAGCGCAACATATTTACAAATAAGGTCTCAATATTTAGGGATGCACTTGATGGCTTTGCGATTAACTATCGTTCTGCCATCAGTGCCTTTCTGCTCGAACTCAACTCAAGCTCGGATCCAAATCTGCGGATGATTAGCACTCGTCTCGATTTTAACGAATTCTACAAGAACAAGGACATCAATTTATATAAACCGCTCACTTTCAAGCTGATGCGTTTGAATAATGTAATGGGAGACTTCAAAAGTCGTACTTCAGGACGTTTCAGTATTCGTCGCAAGGCTACTTTAGCTGATTTGTGATACATAAATCCCTATACCTTAGCGTAACATGGTCAAGTGCAACTTGCTGATTTAATTAAGAATTTACAAACATTGCCCTGTGATTATATTATTTTGAATGTCAACGAGGCGTCTTAAACTGTTCTACCTCAAAGGAAGTTATTTACCAAACGGATGAAAAATAAATATTGCATTTAAATTTCAGTTATTCTTTTGAATTCAACGGTAACGGTCGATTAATAACTCAAATTATAACAGCAGCGCAACATTCTCTTAACTCTAGATAGAGCTGAGCTCAGCGGCCAATGATTTATAACAATTATGATTTTTAACGAACATTGGGAATTTGTTTTGTTTAAATAAAAAACGTATTCTTTCGCAATAATTAAAAAATCTCAGCGTTGCGACGTGCTTTATTTTTTAATGGCGCCATCGCTAGTGTTATCAAGCTGTTAATGGTGAATGTGGTATATTTTCATGTGAAACAATGTAGTATATTTTGAAATGAAACCTACGGTCACGCTGCTCTAAAACTTCTACTACTTTTTTGAGGGGGGCGATAAACAAATAGCACAACAAACTTGCCAAAGAGCGACACAAAAAAAATCAATTGCAAAAATTAAATACTGGAATAATAGTAATAATGAACGCATGAACGCCTGTCAAATATAATAACGAAAAAATCTAACGTTTGTTCAACGAATTATCGCATTGAGAGAGGCAGCTAATCAAAAACGGTCAACGGCGGAGCAACGTTTCAATAGCTGCTGCTTTTTTTTTTGTGTGCATTTCGCGTTGGCAGTGATTTTTTTTTGCAAGTGCAAACGTGAAAAGAACGAAACGAAACGATAAAGAGTAAAAGCTGACGACGCTGCTGCCGGCCCAATAAATACATCAATACATTTAACCAAAAAAAAAAGAAGAAAAAACGCGTATTGTTTTTGTTGTTGTTTGGCTGCTGTTCGTATTAAGTTTAAGGCAACCATATTGCTGCAGCAGTAACAATAACAAACAACAACAAAAACAGCGACGGGGCGACGACGAAATGGCGTTAAAAAAAGTGAAGGGAAATTTCGAGCGCATGTTTGATAAAAACCTGACAGATTTGGTGCGCGGCATACGGAATAATAAGGATAATGAGGCAAGTGCCGCAACATCTAATAATCATTGTGTGCTTATGCTCATGCCAATCTTCTTGTGTGCTTCTTCTTGTTGTTGTTGTTGTTTGTGTTAATTAGCTGCCAAAATTGTATTTTGGCCAAAGCTCTTTATATGCTGGTGTGTGTTTGTGTGTGCGTGTGCGTGTCAGCATCTGTCAAAAGCATAAGGCTAAGGCTCTCTCTAAAGCCTGACTCAATTAGCGGCAATTCGCTGCTTCGTCTGCCGTCTCGCTCTGCTTTCTTCTTTCTTGCTAATGTCTTTCGGTTCATTTCCCTGATGTGGCAACTCACACACACACACACACAAGCTCACCCACACATGTACTCAAGCACCCACGATGGTGGCTAAACTAAAAACGCACAGTCACACTGGCAAAAGCCTATCTTCCTTCGCTTTTGTCCTTATCAAAGAGCCCCCTCCCTCTCTATCTCGTCTGTCTACTTCTCTACTTTGCAAATTTGCAGCTGCTGACGACAGCAGCAACAATAGCTACAAATAACAACAACAACAACAACTGCTACATATGTATGTAAATACATGAAGCAAAAAATAATGAAACTTTAGATTGGCCTGCCAATTGGAATCTGCTTGGCTGACTTTCTGTCTGTCTGTCTGTTGTGTTGTGTGTGTGTGAGAGAGAGCATATGCCTGTATGTGTGTGGCTTTCACTATTGGCTGCTCCTTTTGCCACTTGAGCGTTCTCCTTTCTTTTCACAGCTGCTTGCACTTTAAAAACAAATAATGCACACAAATACAAGCAAACATACATGCATATGTGTATTTCGGAAATTCAACTGATAGCGCCCACAGCTTGACCACGCCCACGAACTGCGCTGACCTCCCGACAACCACAAGAAGAACAATTGATGCGGATTCTGTTCTGTTGCTGCATGCAAAAAACCAACAAAAAAAAAGGCCATGTGGTTCAGCCATGAAATCTCTACTTGATTAGACATGCTTTCACACACACACACACATACGTATTTGGCTGTGGTTGACATTTAATTAATTTTGTATTGCTTTTATTTTTGCATCGTTGCAGGCCAAATACATATCGCAATGCATTGAGGAGATTAAACAGGAGCTGCGCCAGGACAATATCAGCGTCAAATGCAATGCAGTCGCCAAGCTGACCTATGTAAGTTCATCTATCCATCTCACTCTCTCTCTCCCTCTGTCTTGAGCCCCCTCACTCCCTTTCCAGCACACACATAACTGCACTGCTGGCTGCAGCGATAAAGTTACAGATGAATCACAGCGCATTCATTATTCGCTCTGTCGCTGTCGTTGTGTGTGTGTGCGTGTGTAAGAGAATGAGAGTGAAAGAGAGCTCGTTAAAGGAAGAGAGCCGGGCACTTACTTAAATTATCGCTTCTCTAATTGGTTTCCAATTGGAACGACAAGTTCAAGTGCAGCAGCGATGTTCTTATTGGCAGTTTACAGTTTGAGTTGTTTAAGAGTCGAAAAAGTTGTAATTTTTTGTGTATAAGTTTTCATATAATTTATTCCCATTCTCTATCGCTGCTGCAATAAGAAGCGGGAACACTTATCTTAATTTGCAGTGTACTTATTGGTTTCCAATTGGACAATCATGTTTTTTATTGAGTTTGACAAGTTACAGGTTATTTTGAAGTTGTATTTGCTATATTAACTTACTATATAGTTCATTCAAAAGATCTTTCGCTGCGTCTTCTATTTGAATTCTTGTATTAATAGGATATCTATTAAAGATTTTTATAGCGTGGTTAGTTACATTTAGTTTTTTTTTCGTAATATTAAGTGAGCAATCGAAAAAGCGGACAGCAAAGAAACGTTGCGCACATTAATTGACATTCTTAACGAGGAAGGTGTCACCTCCAACCCACAAGACAAGCGCAGCCCAATGGAGCAACACCCCACACAACCCCAACTATTAATAGATAGCGTTTTCTAGTGACCCACTCGAGCTTAATGCTATCAATAAAAATGTATATTTTTATAAGCACAACGCCAATGGATAGCTAGTTGGGGAAGGAAGGGGTGGAGAGAGGGGTGTCATTAACCAATTAATAAGAATAATCGATTAGATCTAGTCGAATTGTTTTATTTGTTTACAATAGCTGTGGATATAGCACATATTTGATAATCAAAGTTTGTTTATAATCTGTCTCTTGCCTCTTGATTGGCGACTAACAAATAAATTGCGTTGGGGAGGAGTGCAAACAATAGATTGATGATATTAAGAGTTAGATTTATCGATAGACACATTAAATAATAAATTATGTATATAACTAGATTTATCGATAGTCACATTAAATAAATTATAGTAGGATCAGACATGTAGATTAGGGAGAATCCTTAGTAAATTCAAGATTAAACAAATTTATCGATAAATTATCGAAAGCAGTCAAATGTTGTATTGATAGACACATTACATAATAAGTTATACATAGGATTAGGCATATAGTTTGTTAGAAATTACACTAAATCAATTTCTCGATAATTCATCGAAGACAGTCAAATGATCGATAATTAATCGAAAATCTAAGCGAACATCAGATTCAGTTCAGTTATGCATTTATCGTTGACATTAAGAACTAAATAAGAATTGAAATAATTTGAATGAGATTTATCGATAGTCAGGCTAAATAATAAACTATGTTAAGATCAGGCATGTAGTTTAGCTAGAAATTAAACTAATCTTATGAATCGATAAATTATGGAAGACAGTCAAATGATCGAAACTAGAGTTTACTTATACGTTTATCGATAATTTATCGCAGATACAAATGCTCGGTTACGACATCTCGTGGGCTGGCTTCAACATCATCGAGGTGATGAGTTCCTCGCGTTTCACATGCAAACGCATCGGTTACCTGGCGGCCAGTCAATGCTTCCATCCGGACAGCGAGGTAAGTGATCAGTAATCTTCATTATTCGTACTCGATTTTAATCGATTGATCTATTCGCTTGCAGCTGCTGATGTTAACCACGAATATGATACGCAAGGACCTCAACTCACAGAATCAATATGATGCGGGCGTTGCGCTCAGCGGTCTCAGTTGTTTCATTTCGCCCGATTTGTCGCGTGATCTGGCCAACGATATTATGACACTGGTATGCACAACTATCGATAGCTATCGATTGATTAACCGATTAACTTTCATTCACTCTGCAGATGAGCTCAACGAAACCGTATCTGCGCATGAAAGCTGTGCTAATGATGTACAAAGTATTTCTGCGTTATCCCGAAGCATTGCGACCCGCATTCCCTAAGCTCAAAGAGAAGCTCGAGGATCCCGATCCAGGTGAGTGACAATCGATTTCTATATAGTTAAATACAATATATATATATTTTGTTTTTGCAGGCGTACAATCGGCGGCGGTGAATGTGATTTGTGAGCTCGCCCGCAAGAATCCAAAAAACTATCTGCCCTTGGCGCCAGTGTTCTTCAAGCTGATGACCACATCGACCAACAATTGGATGCTCATCAAGATTATCAAGCTGGTGAGTTGACGCTGCTTTCATTTTTTATTGTTTATTGTTAAGTTTTTAATTTCAACGTAACTACATTCAGTTGCTGTACAATATCAATTTATCATTATAAATATCTTATTAATATCTATATATATATATAAATATTTAATGTAATATTTATGCGAACTGAATACTTTCGTATTTTGTTTCGTGCTCTCTAATCGACAAACAACATAAAATGTTTTAATTAACACAAATCCTCCTACTATACTCCAAACTCCAAACTTCCTCCAAAAACGTCCAACGTCCACATCGTTTCCACCACTCGCAAAATGTGCCCAAAAATGTAATCGATACGAATCGAAAACGCAATCGCAATCGAAATCGAAAAGTTCGCGAGCCTCACGACTATCGAACCGGCGCTGGGACGCAAATTGACTCAGCCCCTAATTGAAATTATTTCCAGGTTTTTATCGGCGCGCTTTTATTTATATTCAATTCACAAACACACTCACACATACTATAAATACATATTTTTTGTAAAGAAAACAACAAACCAAAATCACAAAAAAATCAACTTTTCAAAAACAAAAAAAAAACAGCACGCGCTTTCAATTTCATTTAATTTTTTTGTTGTTTGGTTTTTTCTTTTCTTTTGACAATGCAAATCATTTTTGTTCTACTTTTCTTTTTGTTAATAAGTTTTTTTTCTTTTGATTATACTTATATTGTTGCCAAAAATCACACACTCACACACTCATGTCGTTCACACATTCACATGATTGGCAGAATTTATTGTAAAACACCCCCCCCAAAAAAAAAAATGAAATTTCAATATCAACGATTAATGTTGTTATTGCACCAGATTTATGATCAACCTTTTTGTACACTGTGCAACTAAAGAAGTTCTGGCTTTAAAATTAATGAATAAATACATTCATGGATTCAAGAGAATAAAATATAAATAATAATAGTTAAAGAATCAGTTTTAAAGAATCTGTTTAAAGTCTAAACTACAAACAATAGTTAAGGCATCAATATTGATTTTAAAAGAAATTTATTGAGATCAAAGACTAAACTATAAATAAAAGTTCAAGAATCAATTTAGAATTAACTAAAGTCAGAACTTCTTTAGCACTCATACACACCTACACCTACACACACACACACACTCGCGCACTAAATTGTTCGGCCCGAATTACCCGAAAACATTTTGACATTTGGTAATATTATTATATTATTGCTACTTTGATGATAAGTATTATGTATTGATTTGATGCTATGATTTCTCTTAGTGTTTCTTCTGTTGCCAGTGCGAACAAACAAAAAAAAGTACGAGTTAAAAGAGTGTTATAAGATGTTATGATATGAAACAAACAAACAAAAAAACCCCGAATAAACAAATCGATGTATCGATAACTATCGATAGATGCTATAGTTAGTGCAGACATCAATTGCGCATAGCCAGAGTCATAGCATTATCATTTTTGTTTTGTTTATCCATTATTATTTAATTATGTTTTAAGTACGATATTCATTAAGAAGAAAACACGAAAGAACGAAAAACAAGAATGCTGAAGGACAAAACAAAAACCGTTTCGATTGTATGGTATAATTTGTTGCTTGTTTCTTTTTTCTCTTTGCATATATTTGCAGTTTGGCGCTTTAACTCCCTTAGAACCCCGGCTAGGAAAGAAATTAATAGAGCCACTCACAAATCTAATTCATAGGCAAGTTTTAATTAAATTTTCAAATACGGAAACAAACCAAACAAAAAAAAAAAAAAACAAAGACGAAAACGATAACGAAACGAAAACGAAAACAAGAACTGCCTGATGATGCAGAAGCTGATCCAATTGTATATACATATTTAAACTATAAACTACCAAAAAAAAAACAAAAATATCGAAAAGAAGCGCTTGTTATGTCTCCTTTTTTGTGTCTTATGTTATGTTTTGTGCGCTCTCTCTCTCTCTATATATATATCTGTCTCTTTCTATTTAGCTATATATCTATCTCTATAAATTTAATGCTTCTCTTAGAGCACTAAAAATTTTACTTTCCTCTCTGTCTTTCTGTTTTAATCTCTATCTAAACATATATTGTATATACGAATTGTTGTTGTTGTTCTTATTGCTACTGCTATTTTTAATTGTTTATTTGTTTAATGTTGTCGTTATTCGTTATTCGTTGTAATTGCAAAACTTGTTGTTATTGTTGTTGTTCTTGTTCTTGTTCTTGTTTTCGCTTCTTTTTTTGCGACGCTTTCAATTTGAATCAAGAACAAAAAAAAGAAAAGAAAAACCAAAAACAAACTTACAACAAAACTTACAAAACTGAATTTTAATATGTGAAACCGCCCTAAAAACACATCCATCTTAAAAAAAAAAAACGAAAAAACAAAAACAACACCCCTCTATATCCGACCATCCAATCCAAACAGCACCTCGGCGATGAGTTTGCTCTACGAGTGCATCAACACCGTGATCGCGGTGCTCATCAGCATCAGCAGCGGCATGCCCAACCACAGTGCCTCCATCCAGCTGTGCGTCCAGAAGCTGCGCATCCTCATCGAGGACTCCGATCAGAATCGTAAGTAGCACTCTCTTAACTTAATACAACAAATCCAACTGAAAACTAGCAAGTTTCAACTCTGTACGTCAAGTATTGAAGCAGTTATAGCGCTGAACCGCTTTTGAACCGGTACAAAAATGCATCTTACTTCGCAAATCAAATTAAATAGAAAAAAACACATTTTAGAACCTATTTACTAACTTTTCAGTGGTTTTAAATTGTCAAAAACGATATAAAATCAAGCTTATAGCGCTGAACCGCTTTTGAACCGGTACAAAGAATGCATCTTACTTCGCAACTTAATTAAAAAATGAACATATTTACTAACTTTTAAGCGGTTTTAAAATTGTCAAAAACTTTATAAAATCAAGTTTATAGCGCTGAACCACTTTTGAACCAGTTAAAGAAACGCATATAAGTCACAAATGTCGCATTTTAAATTTTCTACTTTAAGAACCTATTTAGAAAGCTTAAATTCTTTAAGTATTGAAATTTTGAAAAAGTTATAAAATCAAGCTCAATTGATGTTATATTGAGTTATAGCGTTGAACCACTTTTGAACCCGCACATTAAATTCACATCGTTATGATTTAAGAACCTATTTAAAAAGATTCTAGAAAATTCAAAAAAATAGAATCAAATCAAGCTCATATTTATTTTTAATGAGCTATTAAATTTCAGCATCGTAGCTCAAATATTATACAAGTTAAAGCACTGAACCGCTAACACCATTTTTAAATTGTCAAAAACGATATAAAATCAAGCTTATACTGCTGAACCACTTTTGAACCGGTTCAAAAACCAACTTTAAATTATCTACTTTAAGAACCTTTTAGAAAGCTTGAATTCTTTAAGTTTTTAAATTTGAGAAAAGTAATAAAATCAAGCTGAATTGATCTAGCGTTGAACCACTTTTAAACTGGTACAAAAAATGCACGTTAAGTAGCAAGTTTCGAGCTCCAAAGGAATGAACCTATTTAGAAAGCTTAACATTTTTAAGAATTGATTTGAAAATAGGAAATGAGTAAGAAATGAAAGAAAATCAAGTTCGTATTTCTTTTAATGGAAGTGAACATTTTTAGAAAAGTTATAAAATCAATTTCAATTGATCATATATATAGTTATAGCGTCATTTATGAACCGGTACAAAAAATGCACTTGAAGTACAAATTGTTAGCTTTTCAAATCAAATTAATAAGGAAATGAACCTATTTAGTAAGCTTAACATTTGTAAAATTTTAAAATTGTTTAAGTTTTAAGTTAAGTTTTAAAATTGTGGAAGAGTAAGAAAATCAAGCTCGTAGTTCTTCGAATTGATGTGAAACGGTTTAACCGTTGGTTTGTGTCTTCGCTAAGCAGCAGAATACGAGCAGCAAAGCAGCTATCACTTGCTCTCTCTTTCTTTCACACTCTTTCTTGAACATTACATTCGCTCCTTACATGAAACACTCTATCCGTCTCTCTCTTTCTCTCTTCTCTTGCAGTGAAATACTTGGGCCTGCTGGCGATGTCAAAGATACTGAAGACGCATCCGAAGAGTGTGCAGGCGCACAAGGATCTGATACTGGCGTGCCTGGACGACAAGGACGAATCGATACGACTGCGTGCCCTCGATCTGCTCTACGGGATGGTATCGAAAAAGAATCTTATGGAGATTGTGAAGCGACTGCTCGGCCACATGGAGCGAGCCGAGGGCTCGGCGTATCGAGACGAGTTGCTCTACAAGGTGATCGAGATATGTGCCCAGAGTTCCTATCTGTATGTGACCAATTTCGAATGGTATATGACGGTGCTGGTCGAGCTCATCCAACTGGAGGCGGGCTCCAAGCACGGTCGCCTAATTGCCGAGCAACTGCTCGATGTGGCCATTAGAGTGCCGGTGGTGCGACAATTTGCCGTGAATGAGATGACAAATCTCCTGGACACGTTTGCGGTGTCGGCGCAGAGCAATTCCATGTACGAGGTGCTCTATGCCGCCGCCTGGATTGTGGGCGAATTCTCCGGGGAATTGACCGATGCGGAGAAAACGCTCAACATTCTGTTGCGACCGCGACAGTTGCCCGGACACATTCAAGGCGTCTATGTGCAGAATGTGATCAAGCTGTTTGCTCGTCTGGCGACCACGTGCCTTGAGCTTCAGGATTTGCCAGGATTAGAGCGGGTAAGCTTAAAAGTTTTAAGTTAAATCACATTCCTAACTCGTTTCTTTCTCTCACAGCTCTGTGACCATGTGCTTGATAAGCTGCAGCATTTCAATGGCTCCAATGATATCGAGGTGCAGGAACGCGCCAATTCCGCTTGCATGCTAATCGAAATGCTGCGCAAGCAGCTCAACGTCGATGCCGAAACGAATGCCATTCCAACGCTGGCCATCGAGATTGTCCAGGAGATGGCGCTCCTGTTTGCCGGCGAACTCATTCCCGTCGCGCCGAAGGCACAGCGCAAAGTGCCGCTGCCCGATGGCCTCGATTTGGATGAATGGATTAATGCACCGCCGCCGCCGCCACCCGATGCTGGCAGCAGTTCATCCTCGGAGCACGACAAGGACGAACTGTTTGTTTCCTCATCGCAAGCGGATGGCGATGAGGCTGGCAAAGCGATTGGTGGCGGCGGGGGCAAGAGACGCGGCAGCTTGGAGCTCACCCCGGAGCAGATGGAGCGACAGCGCATGGCGCGTCTGATTGAGCAATCGAATAATCCGCACTATCTGAAGTCAACGCCAGCGACAACGAGCAACAACTCGAATGCCGATCAGTATGACAACATCGATGATATACCCATCACTGAGCTGCCGCTGGACATCGAAGGCGTCGCCGCATTGCGTGTGGGCAGTGAGTAGCACACTTTATATACGATTAATAGATTGTATTATAACTTGTTAGAAGGAGACAACTCCAAGTTCATTAAGTATACATATTCTTGATCATCCGTCCGTCTGTCTGTCCGTCCGTTCGTATAAGCACCTAGATCTCAAGGACTGTAAAAGATAGAGCTATAACTTATGCAAGTTTGCTTTAGGTGTCTGAAAACAATCGATTAGCAGCTTGAATTTTGAAGCTCATCGGATACAAATTGTAGAAGAATTGTATTTAAGGGCTAATGTTGTATGACAGAAATAATTTTAGTTGTCTTGCCTGACAATCTGACGTATATTGTACTCTATGATATATTTTGAATGTATACCATTTGATACATTTTAATATATTGAATTTAATAGTATATCGATATACCAAATTTAATATTCGGTTTATTTTTAGTACAATTTGGTATATTTTGAATGTAATAGTATATCAATTTACCAAATTAGCACTTGATATATTTTAGTTAAAATAGTAATAGTTTATTTACATAGCAAACATATCATTTAATATATTTTAAATGTGCCAGTATTTCAATATACCAAATATAACATTTTAGTATATTTTAGTATGAATGTAGTGGTATATCGATATACCAGATATCACATTCAATATATATTTCGTATTCCATTTTAAAAATAACAGTTGATATACCAGTTATTCAAAGTATTCAGTATATTTTAATACTCTCTGGTATATTTTGAATGTAATAGTATATTGTTATACTAATTTTTTTTGTATTTTGAAAACAGTTTTATATCGGTATACCAAATTTAACATTCGGTTTATTTTAGTACACTCTGGTATGTTTTGAATGTGAAAGTATTTCAATATACCAAATTAGCACTTGGTATATACATATATTTTAGAACTCTATGGTATATTTTGAATGACCTCATATTTCGATATACCAAATATAGCATTCAGAATATTTTAGCACTCTATTAAAATGCAGTAATATAGTGACTTTATGGTAATATCTAAAGTATATATATTGGGTATACCATTTGGTATATTTAAAATGTACTAGTATTTCAATTTACCAAATACTACAATCAGTATTTCAGTACTCTTGTATTTTTTTTGAATATAATAGTAAATTCATATACCAAATTAGTATTTTTAAGCATATTCTTTAGGTATATTTTATGAATAGTATCGATGGCTTTCTTTTGTTAAATGTTTTTCTTCTCGTTTCAGTTACCAAACGCTCGGATAAGTATTTGCAGGAGCAACAGCAGCAACAGGCAGCCGGAGGCAGCAGCAAGGATGCCAAAAAGAAGCATAAAAAGAGCAAAAAGAGCAAAAAATCAAAAAACAAAGTGGCATACAACAGCAGCTCCGAATCGGAGACGGGTAAGCGAATAATGCAAACTTAAGTTTAATTAAGATGTAATTTGACAACTTTTTTCGTAGAGCCAAAACCTTTGCACATTGTCAACACAACGCTGGACATGCCCGAGGGTGTGACGCTCTCCGACAGCGAGGATAAGGACGGCAAATACGATCCAAACGATCCGCATCGTGCGCTCGACATTGAGCTGGACATGTGAGTGATGAATCGCATTGAATAGAAAACCAAATTCAAACTGATTTCGTATGTTCATTTGCAGTGCCGTATTCGATGCGCCCTCGACCGGAAAATCAGCGAAGAGCAACAAGTCGGACAAGGAGAATCTCAAGGCGCCCACAGCAACAGCAACAACAGCAGCAGCAGCCACAAGTAGTTCGCATGCTGGCAAAAAGGAAAAGAAATCAAAGGAGCACAAGGCGCGCAAATCGTCGAAAGAACAACAGCAGCCAAGTGTTGTGCCTGACTTGATAGATACGGGCAGCAGTCCATGTCGAACAACAGCAACCACAACGGACAATGGCAACAACAATGTTGTTGTTGTGCTCAGTCAGCACAAACAGAAGAAGAAACACAAGTCATCGAGCAAGCGAACAAGTGAAGCAACAGCAGCAACAGCAGTCACTGGCAACATTATCGATGTGGATATTGCTGGCGATGTTGCTGATGTTGTCCAAGAGCAGCAGCAGCAGCCAGCCGAATCGTTGGAGTCGACGGCAGTGCGTGAAAAGTCGCACAAGAAGAAGCATAAAAAGGATAAATCGCAGCACAAGGAGAAGCGCACGCATAAGACAACAGCAACAACATCGTCTGGCGATTATGAGCAACCGCTGGGAATTTCAACGCCCAGTAAAGAGATTTTCTAGATAATAAACTCAACACACACACACACATCCAACACATTTGCCAGTCCATCGCAAAAGCATGCATAGTTAGGAACTTAAACCTAAAAAACGTATTTGTAATTCCCAAAAACCAATTCTCCTAATGTCTTAATTATCGCTGCGATATAAAAGAAATGGAAAGAAAACAGAAAACGAAGCGAAACGAATTGAACAAATGCTAAATCAAGAAAATATTGAATATATTATGTAATTTTTAAAAACCGCACTTTGCCATTGCGGTTGCAAAACAAACAACAACAACAACAACAAACAAATATGAACAACAAATTGATATGAATACTACTATATATATATTTCTATTTTTTAAATGAATTTGTAGCCCTGAGAGCCCAGCATATGCGTTGAGCTGAGCTGATTCCAATTATATACACACAACTTGATCAAAGCCCCCCAATTAGTCTATATAATATATACTATATATATATATATACCTACATACGATATAACAGTTTACGAAACACAGAACTAAGCGAAATCTATATATCTGTATATATAGAGAAACGTTGAATATATATACTATATATATATATACTTAGAGCATAGTGTATATACCGAGTATATAAACAATTAAATTATATACAAAACAAAGTACATACTTAGCTGTAAACTATATAATGCGTGCAACTGTTGCGTC
The DNA here is from genome assembly GCA_035046325.1 of Drosophila niveifrons. Classification (NCBI taxonomy): domain Eukaryota; kingdom Metazoa; phylum Arthropoda; class Insecta; order Diptera; family Drosophilidae; genus Drosophila; species Drosophila niveifrons. The sequence goes on from JAWNOC010000071.1 coordinate 498,891, forward strand.
CAATTGTTCATCCAGTTGCACAATTGAACAATAAATCAGAATCAGAATCAGACAACCATTATCCTCCCCTCCCTCCCTTACTCACACACACTCTTCTACACAACCAGGAAAACCATCAACAACAAATTTATTTAATTTCATGGTGCCCAAAACAAATTTCAACAACAAAGTACATTATTTAAACAAATGAAATTATATTCACACATGCAAAAATAAATATAAAAATCAAAAGATTGAATTGTTGCGAACTTTTTTAATCAGAAAACCCTTTTTTTGTAGCTATAACTCGACAGCATAAGAAAGGAATTCAGAAAGGCAAAGAATAGAGAAAAGAAATAACAAAGGAAAAGGTTAGAACTTTAAAGAAAATGGGGACAAAGAAAAAACAAAACTAAAAGGAAAATACAATTATCCTTTAAAAGGTAAGTATGGTAAGTATAAAACTATTTTAATCGTTAGAGTTGGTCTATGTAATCCTGACAATATGTTACCTCAGAAAAATTTGTTTTTTTTTACCATTTTCTCTTCGCATTGAAACCAAAATGCTCCCAGATGACCCCATATTATTTTGATGACAATCGATAGATTTCGTTCTTACGAATCGAATGCAACAAGTTCCACTAAAATTCCCCAGGATTTGGCTAAGCTAGAATAATTTTTCTAATTGGCATATAATAAAGCGTGTGCTGCAAATTAAAAAAATGGTGCATACTTTGAGGGTGCGCCAAATGCAAAGCGTAGTTTCGTAGTTATCCCAAAGATGGCGCTAGCCATTGACTTTGGTGCAACTGCTTGCTGCTGATTTCTGTTCGCCTGGTATTTCAACTGCTGAGTTAGCAATTTTCGGCTGGTCGCTGCGGCTTTTCCGGCACAACAACAACTTCTAAAACAACAAAAATACCAAATACAACAACAACAATAACCACTTCAACAATAGCTACAACAACTGCAAGAACAACAACACCAAAATTACAGCAACAACAAATACAACTACAAGAACAATAACTACAAAACAACAACAACAACTACAACAACAAATTCAACTACAACATCAACTTTTATAACAACATCAATTACTACAACAATAACTACAACAACAAAAACTACTACAATAACAACAAGTACAACAACAATAACAATAACTACAACAACATCAATAATTTCAACCATAACTACAACAACAAACTCTTCAAAAACTACTACAATAACAATAGCAACTACAACTACAATAATACTAATGCTACAAACAACAACTGCCTGCAATGCCTTGAGAAAATCTTGACGAGACTCACATGTAAGCTTCCACTTGGAGCAGATGAAACACCAGGCGAGCATAAAAGAAAGCAAGTGGCTTTGGTAAAATTTAAAAAAAGGGCTGCCAGTTAAATTTTTACACATCGACTGCAGATGATCTACAATACTTGCATATGTATGAATTCCTCGGCTCGTTTAAGAAGCGGCATTTTTATTGCATACTTTTAGGCTGCAATCTTTAACAGTACAAAATCATGAATTTGTTTTTTTGTAGCATACTTTAGAGCTGAGCCAAATTTAAATTGCCGCGGCAGTTTTATTTTAACGTGCTGCCTACTTATTATCGTTGATAGAATTTACAGTGGGTTTAATTATATACTATGATTTTATTTGAAAATAAAAAAACTGCTGTTTATGAATTATAATATTTAATTTGCGCTGCCAATAAAGCTAACACACTTGTATACATATAAATATATATCCTAGGTTAAATTCTAATGAATAAATTTTGACTCGTCTCTCGATATTGGATTTAAAAAGCTTCCCTTTTGTCGTTACCTACATATAAAATGAATATCATCATATTGTTATAATGTTAGTGAAATTCGTTTGAATTGCTCACAGTTCAATCAAAAGATGTGGATAAAGGAATAGCTGTGCCAGCGCTGCTTCGTTTTCCAATTGCAAGTGCATCCACAGAGTGATGGCCAAGGGCGACCTTTTCCACAGGCCGGAGTAGTAGATGCCCGCACAGGCAATGATCAGTGGAGCTGCCATTAAAGCCAAAAGAATGCGATTCCACAAAGGTGCCGCATCCACCAGCCAACGATGTTCCAACAAAAAGTATACGATTATCCACGTACCCATAACGAAAGAACTGATATGTTGCAGAATCATCGGCGCATAAGCGAGCAGCATCAAATCACCAAAGATGTCCATGATTGAATTAAAAAGAAACAAAATTGTTTTCCCTCCGCACTGTCAAACTTGAAGGCTGCGCAAATTGGCAGCACTAGCATGGCAACGCTCATGTTTATTGGCAGCACTGGCATGGCAACGCTAATGTTTATTGGCAGCACTTGCAGCATTGCAAGGTGAATTATGACACTTGACAGCACTTTTTTTGCTGTCAATCTCTTCGTGTTATCGATAATTTGTAAGAGAGAGAGAGCAACAAAAGAAGAAATGAAAATTGAGAAAATATCGCATGCTTGGTGTCAATTGATATTTATTGAAACAAATTTGCTTTGATTTGGTTGTTGTTTTTTTTTTCTTTTTCTCTGTTGTTGTATTTATTTTGAGTTGACTGCAACTAAAGGCAGTTGTACTGTACTTTTGCACAGTACTGTACTTAAATATTTTCCATCTCTTCATCGTCATCGTTATCATTATCATTATGCTTTAACGTTACGTTCGTAAACGTTTCGCATGTGTGTGTGTGTGTGTTTGCTTTGCTTTTGAAGTCATTCATGAAACTAGATGCTAAACTTTCAACTTAATGCTTAAATGAGTTTTTGTTTGTGTTGCTGTTGTTTGTTGTTGTTGTTGTTATTTTAAATTTATGTATATAAAAGTGTGTGTGTGTGTGTGTGTATTGGTGTGCTAGACTGCGTGTGTGTGTCTGTGTGTGTGTATGCAAATAACTTTCGTTTTCGTTCGTTTGCTCTCTTTGATTAAAAATAATCAAATAACTGTAACTCACACATACACACACACACACGCGTTTTACACAACACACATACACATATGTTTGTATATAGTTAATAGTTTTTGTTTTAGCTTTACGTTACTCTAGGTTTTATTTACTTTTGCTTTACCACAAAATTATAGCTTACAACTTGAATAAATAGTTTGCTTTTCATTGGGGTTTTATTCTTCTTCTTCACTTTACTTTAATCTTTAAGTTGATTTGTTTTATTTGTTTTAGTTTTCCACATTTGGATAAGGTAATTTTCATCTTGCTTTTCGTAATTATTGCAGGCATTTTTTTCATTTGACTTTTTTGTTGTTTTTGTTTTTTTGTATTTAAATTAATTTCGTTATTTAAAACATGTTGGTATTTGCGTTTCTCTCTTAGGTGCTAATAAATAAATTGTTTTTTTTTTCGTGTTTTGTTTTCTTTTTATATAATTTTATTATAGTTTTAATGCTCTTCATCTTTCCATTTAGTTAATCGTTTTGTTTCTTTAAAGTAACGCCTAATTTTAGTAATTTTATTTTGTTTTGTTTTTTTTGTGTTGTTTTTATTCTTTTTTCTTTTTTGTGTTTACAGATTTTTCTCTCTCTTGCTTTCTCTTATAAGCTTGAATTATAATATTTATTATATTTTAGTATATTATATTTATATATATTTTTGTATAATATATATAAGTATATATATATAATTAATTGTTGGTATAATGCAGTCTTTACGGCAAAACAAAAACATAATTATGCTATTTGATTTTCACTTGTGTATGTGTCTCTGTATGTGTGTGTGTGTGTGTGTCTGTGTGTGTGTAGTAGATGTGTCTGTGTGTGTTTGTTTGTTTGTTAAATACATAATAATAAAAAATATATATTGGTGTATACTATATAAATATTTAGGTTTTGCTTTTAAAGTTTATATGAAACCAAATACACTTATTTAGGCCTTTTGCTTTCTTCTTTCTTTCTTTCTTTTCTCTTATACTTCTCCTACTATTTGTTGTTGTTGTTGTTGTTGCGCTGTTTGAGAAAAAAGTGAACTCAAAAAATGTTCCAATTAATTGTTTTTAAGCATTTGTTACTTGTCTTTAAATAGTAATATTAATATATATTTTTTAGCTTGTATATCATTTGTCGCTCTCATTTTTAAAATTTTCCATTTAATTGTAATTTATTTTTTTTTAATTCAATTTTGAAGGCAGAAGTGAATTTCACTTTTAAGAAGATTCTCAACTTATTTATTTTTTGTTTTTTTTTGGATTTTTGTTTTTTTACATTGTTTACTATAAACTATTTGTTTTAGTTGTTGTTGTCATAGTTGTTTATGAATTGCGTGTTTTGGCTTACGTTTAGTATTCAATTTTTGTTGTTGTTAGTTAGTAGTTAGGCTTAAGCTTAAGCTTATAATTCAACTGTTATACTCTTACTCTTATATCGCTATTATCTTATACGCCTGTTCACACGCTCGCACGCTCTCTCTCTCTGTCTCTTTCGCTCGCACAACAAAAATACAATTTGGTTTTTGCTGCTGCTTTGCTTTTTTCCTCTTTTTCAACACTCTTCTTTTCATTTGATCCCTAAAGGCAATTTGTTTTGTTTTTTGTTTTTGTTTCTTTAAATATTATATGTATGTATGCATATGTTTGTTGGTTTGTATGTATGTACATGATTTTTAAGTATTTACTTTTCAACTAACGAAAATCGAAAATTAATATGTGTATGTATTCAAAAATTCTCGTTTAATATCCGATATAATTTATATGTGATTTCTTTTTTTTTGTTTGCTTGATTATGCATAATTGAACGATATGAAGGAATTGCAAAAAACTTTTCGACCAAAAAAATGAAATATATGTGGTAAAAGCGAATCCTGCTGCAGGTAACAGAGTGTTAACAGAAAGAATTGCAATTGTCTGTCGGCTGTTTCACAACACTTATACGAATGTAAACACGTTATTGCTGCTGTTATCTCTATCATCATATATTGCTATTGCTGCTGACACATTCTTCTCTTCTTCTATCCGAGCTAAAGCATGACAAATTGACACGAATGTATGAATGTATGTGTGTGTTGGAAAGTTAATATGCACTAATCGTATTTTAACAACATTCAAATTGTATGGCATGGAAGCGATGTGTGACGTAATAGTTTTTTATCCTTTTCTTTTTTTTGTTAGCTTTTTTGTTTTGCTTTTGTTTTTGGCTTGGGGCTGGAGGGAGACGCAGTTCGATGTTTATAGAAGAGATTATTATAGATAGATAAATATATATATGTGTGTGAGTGTGTATATGCATGTATGATTGTACAATTTGCTATTTGATTATTAATTCATTTTGTTTACTATTTGGATTTTGTGGCCAGGAAGAGGCAAAAACAAAAAAAACGACAGTTACAAAAATGCAAATGGCGGCTAAGTGTGAAGAGCTTTGCACACGCTCTTTTTTGCTTGCTCTCTTCTGCACCCTCCTTTCTGACTCTCACTCTCTCGCTACTGATATAGCGCTCGCTCGCTCTCGCTCTTTGCCTTGGCTAGGCTTGGCTTGGCTTTCGTGTGTGTGCGTGAGTATTGTAGGCGTTTCAGAAGAAGGTTCATTTAACAGCAAACTGTGTTTCATTTCCATAACGTTTCGCTTTTGTTTTGTTTTCTTTTTGCTTTTGCGGCTGTCGCCAAGTGATTTTTTTTTTTGGTTATTAATTAACTTAGCTATATATGTACATTTATTTAGAGACTTTTGGCTGATTTGTTTTTGTTTCGTTTTATGCCATGTTACAATTTAAGTTTTCTTTCATTTCATATTGCTTATGATTTTGTTGTGGTTGTGTATGTAGTGTTTTTTTTTTTTAATATTTTCTTTTAAAGTAAACTCTTCTCTTCTTCTGCTACGCCTTATTTTCTTTTCGTTTTGCGATTTTAACAACACAGGAACAAGTTTCTATACTTAATATCTCTAATAATAATAATGTTGATATTTAATTGCAAAAAAAAAAAAATTAAATAAAATTGTTGTAATTCAAATTTCGTTTTCTCAGGCAAATCAGATTATATAGTAGTGTGTATATATATTATTATATATATATATAAATGTATATATGTATGTATGTGTGTGTTTATATGTCTGCCTTTTCCATATGCAATGTATAAAGTATAAGAGTTCATATATCAATTAAATACAATTTGTTTTCGTTTTGTTGTTATTGGTTTACAAGTGACCAGATATAAGTGTAGTATATTTATATGTATATATATATATATCGATTATATATATTCTTAACTCTGAATGTTTAAAGAGGCTCTTATTAAAATAAGTTTTGAACGACGAAAAAAAAAATTGTGGATTGAATGATCCATAATAATAATAATAATGATAATAATAATATATCGCTTATATGTGTAATCATAATAATAATCATATAATGCACTACATTAAGGTTAGAAAACGATGACGGCTGTCTAGAACACTTGTTTATCGTTAAATATAATTGTATATATACTTTCTTTTTTTTTAAATTAAACTGCTGTCATTATGCAAAAAAAAATAAAATATAATAATAATAATCGTAATAAAATAACTAAAACAAAAAAAAAATCTTAATGTACGCTGGTTGTTGTTATTGTTGGGATTCGTTCTGCGCCCACAAAATGGCGGCTGCTGAGCGAGGCTGTTGTGACGTCATCAGGAGAGGAGCAACAACAGCCGCCATTTTTGCTGTCGTTGGCGCATTAAAATTTTTCTGTTGTTAACCATAACAGCGACTTAACAGCAAATGTGTCGAATGACGTGTGAAAAAGAAGGACGACTATAGTTTTATTTTTGTTTATGTGTGTTTTTTTTCTGTTTTAGTTAAGCAATAATTGTAGAGTAGTAACAGTATTTCTTAGGCGGTGGTTTCCTTACACATACGCAGTTACATCATTATGATATCAAAGAAACTCAAAGTGAAAGCAAATATGTGTGTGTATGAATGTGTGTGTGTATAAGAGTTTCTTTTATTTCAGTTATCTGCTTTGTATGTGTGTTGTTGCTGTTGTTGAGTGTTTTTCAGTACGTATATTTACATGATATTTGTCGTTTTCCCCTTTTTTTACTGTATACGTAAAGCTCTCACAAATTGCTGATATTTGTTACTGTTAGTCTATATGTGTGTGTGTGTTTGTTTGTTGTGTGTGTGTGTGTTTACGGTAATATTTTACCATTTGATGATCAACTTGCTTTGTTGTTGTAGTTGTTGTTGTTGCATTTCCAGTACTTGTTTTTCTTTTGTTGTTTAACAATAAATCTGCAAAGCGTATAAGAGATGAAAATGTTAGTTAACAGTTCTCATTGCTTAACATTAACAGCACTTACCTTATACATAAATATTTGGCTCCTGTTTGTTTTACTTTCATGTTGAATCGTATAGAAAATATTTGATTTGGATTTTGAATTCCGTTCGCTGCCTGCCTTCTATGTGTGTGTGTAGATGTGTGTGAGTGTATTGGTGTGTTTTTTGTGTGTGTGTGCACTCTGTTTACGTAATGTTAAGCTTATGTTAAATGCGTTAGAAGAGCACAGTTTTGAAATAGCACAGTTTGTTTTTGTTTGTTTTGTTGTTTTGAATTGTTTTTTGTTTCTTTGCTTCTCTCAATAACATTTTGGCTTAGGCAACTTTCGTTTGTGTGTTTGTTTGTTTGTTGTGTTGACTGGTGTGTCTAGGCTCGCACGTTGGGCGCCAGCTTCGGTTGCTGTTGCACTCAAAAATGCATATCCATATCCTCATCGTCATCCTCTTCAATCAAATCATCCACCTGGAAATCCGTCGGTGAATACGAATCACGTTTCGCAACTGTTGTTGTCGCCAATGTTGCTGCTGCTGCTGTTGCTGATGTTGTTGCGATGCGAGCACGCAAATTGTTTGGCTGCTTGAGCACAACACCAACAGGCAACTGTTGCTGCTGCTGCTGTTGCTTCGGTCGCAGCTTATTGATGGCAATGAAACTGCCATTGCCACCAATGACATGCGCTGTTGTTGCCGTTGTCGCTGTGGTTGTTGTGCTGGAGTGGTTGCTGCTGTTGCTGTTGTTGTTGTTGTTGTTGGCAATGGTTATGGTGCTGTTGCTGCTGGTGAGTGTTTTTGAGGTTGTCGCCGCCGCGCCAGGATCATTGTAGCGCGGGTCGTTTATTCTGCAACTTGGTGGCCCAACATTCGGTGGCCCGGCGTCGAGCATTTGCACAAATGTTGTCGCCGCTGTTGCTGCTGTTGTTGTTGTTGCTGGTGGTGCTGGTGGAGGTTGTGCTACCTAGTTTAGTTGCAGTCTGTTCGCTGCTGTTTGGTTGATACTGCTGCTTGTACTGATCCAAGCGACGCATCGAGGCATTCATTGGCATCGGGCGGGTGGCATTTGGTGCATTGTTGTTGTTGTTGTTGTTGTGATTGTGGGCGGCGGTTGTGTTCGCAAACAAATCGTCTTTGGCTGTATCGTTGTTGGTGGCATCATCGGCATCATCCAGCTCGTTGTTGCCCTGATCACCGCTCTGGGCACGTTGCTTCTGCCGCAGATGCTGCAGCTCCTCCGGCGAACGTTGCTTGCGGAACTCGTGAACCAACGGATAAATGTGCTGTATGGCGGATTCCACGTCATTCACGCTGGCGGCTGAAAGAGAGTGAGTTTGTCGATTAAGATTTGTATTCGAAACATATTTATAAATAATCGTACTCACCTGTTACCGTTATGCTGCCCGTGGAGAAGATTTTGAGCGTGGCCTTGGGCTCGCGCATCTTGTAGGTGACGCCGGGATGCAGCTCGGGCTCATAGCTGGCATTGTCGCGATGACGCTCCGAGAAATTGACTATTTTAATTGCCCAGGGCATGCTGCAGGTGCCCAGCACATTCACAATGCGAAAGTTCTGGAAGTGCGTCGGAAAGCCCAATTTGCCCAGGCAGCGAGCATAGCGACGAGCGGCGATCTTGGCCTGCAAACAGCACATTAATTTCATCGTCAATTGAAGTGGTCTCAAAACAAGATAAATATTAAATGCAATATCACAACTTAATTCATTTAAAATTGGTTTAATTTCAACTAATTATAACATATTCATTCAAAGCTCTAAGCTTTACTTTCAGCTTTATATTCATTCAAAGCTTTAATGTGCTTTCATCTGCAATTTGTAATCGATAAAACTGCAACTAGTTAGATATCAATGTATGAATATGCTTTAAACTACAAATAAGAGGTGAGCTTTCAATAAATTGAACAGCATTTATTTCAAATTCGATTTTAAGTCCAAAGCTTTTATTTCATTCAATCTGATTGTGTTCAAAGTATGCTTTCAATTGCAATTAAGGTGATTTTAAATTAACTTGAACTGCATTCATTTGAAATTGATTTAAAAACCAAAACTTTAATGTGCTTTAAGCTGCACTTCACTGGAACTGCGTAATTCAAAAATCATGTAATTTAGTTATATATTCATTTAAAGAACAAAACATGAATGTGCTCTCAGCGAAATATTCATTCTAAGAACGCTTTAATGTGCTTTAAGCTGCCAGTCGTATAGAGCTTTCATCAAACTAATTTGAAACTAGTTAGTGGGCTTAAAATTGCAATTGAGTTGAGCATTAAGCTTTAAGTTTAGATTAATCAAACTCTTCGGAGAGTCTCCTTAAATCAAAGCTTTAATGCGCTTAATTAATGCCTTTAATTTAAAATTGATTATAAAAAGCGTTATACTTTCATCAACCTTTCATGCTTTAAATTGCAATTGAGATGAGTTTTAAGCTTTAAATATAGATTATTTAAGCTCTACCAAATGCTCACCTGCGACTCGGATGTGGCGCCAGTGCACGTGATCCTGCCGGACGACCAAATGGAGGCTGTGGTGTAGGGACGACGCAGCTTCATGGTGACCATGCCATTCTCGCGTCTGTACTCCACATTGGAGCCATTCAAGGCGATCTCGCGTAGCTTGAGGTGACAGCGCACACTGAACGAGCAGACAACGTTGTTGATCACAATGTCCAGCTCGGGTTCGGCATCCGAATCCGCCACCGATTTGTTGCCGCCTCCCGCACCGCCGACAACCAATGACAATGGCTGTTGCTGCTCCACTACTTCCGGTTCCTGCTCCTCCACCACGTCCTCCTCTTCCTCCTCCTCGATCAGATCCTCCACCTGCTGTTGTTCCATCACAGACGCTTGCTGTTGCTCCTCCTGCAGTTGCAATCGCAGTTGTTGCTGTCGTTGTTGGTGTTGCAGTTGCAATTGTTGCTGCTGCTGTTGCTGCTGCTGCTGTTGTTGCTGTTGCAGCAGCAATAGTTGTTGCTGCTTATTGAGCACCAGCCTGCTGCCATTAGGAACTGTTGTTGTTGCCGCCGTTGATGTCGTTGTTGTTTGCTGCTGCTGTGAGCAACTTGCCATTGTTGATGTTGTTATTATTGCTATTGTTGTTATTGTTGTTGGCCGCTGCTGGTGTAGTTGCAAATATCAACGGTTTGTTGCCATTTACCAACACCATTGCCTCGGCATTGATCAGCTTGCGTTGCACAACACTGGCATTCAACACTGGCTGCACCGGCTGCAGTTTGCTAAATTGCGAAAAATAACGCACAGTTCCAGCAGCGCCGCTTGTCGATGCCCGTCGCCGCCGTCACAGCATTTGGATTTGCTGCCACCGCATTGCCCGCAATTCCCGTTGCTGCCGTATTTCCCACTTTGCTGCCAGCCGCAGCAGCGACGCCGACGCCAGCTGCTGTTTGCCGTGCGGCCGCTGCGAGATGATAACTAGAGGCGGGCGTCAGATAAACACGTTGTGCGTTAGTCAGCACTGTGCCGGCGACGCCGACGCCGACAACGTTGCCGCTGCTGTTGTTGGCTGCCTTGAGACCGCCATTCATATTGGCCGACGGGATGCTGACCATATCGTTTTGCATCAGGTTGCTCTCTCTCTCGCACTCTTCTTCTGCTTCTTCGTTGTCTCGCCTGCCACTTGACTCCTTCTGTTTCTGCTGATTTTCCTTTTATCTTTTGTTCTTTTCTTTTCCTTTTTTTGCTTGCCTTTTTCTTTATGCTCTTCTGTGCTTGCAGTTTATGCGTTTGCGTCACTGTTGCTCATGGCTGCCGGCGTCGACGCTGGCGCAGCGACTACTGCAGCGTTTGTGTGTGCGCTAGAAGAGCACAACACAATGCCACTCTACAAACACACACACGCGCGCACACAGCTGATGCCCTGCTGATTTTTCTTTGCTGTCTTCCTTCCTGCTTTGCCGCCTAGCAACTTCCTGCTTTGATTGTGGTGTTCTTGACGTGGACAGAACAGAGTTAGCAATAGTTTCTTCTTACTCCTTCCTTACTTCTTCTTTTTTGATTTAGTTCACTTGCAAGCGAATGTATGTGTGATTTGGTTTCTCACTTACAACAACAGCATTTGCCTTCTTGTTGTGTGTGTGTTTTTATTTTGTTATTTTGTTGCTCCTTTGTTGAACGCTAGCAATTTCTTATGCTAATATTTTTGTTTGTTTTTTTATAAGGCTTAAAGTGATTTTTGTTGTGATGACCAAAACCAAATACTTTGCTCTTTTATATGTTTTGTATTTAAATATGGTTTTTGATTTGTGTTTTGTTGTTGTTGTTGTTGGTTTGTTTGTTTTTATATTAATTATTATTATTATTTCTAGTCTTCCGTTCTTTCTCCTTTGTTATAAATTTAGCTTGTTTTTTATTTGTTGTTGTTCCTTTATTACAGTCTGCAAATAAAAATATATGAATTATAATTAGTTTTTACCTTGCGCTAATATTAATTTTAATAGTTTTCTTCACCATGGTTTTTAAAATGCAAAACGTTGTCAAATGTGAGTGCAGCAAATGCCGACAACAACTGAACACACTCAAATCCACACAACAACAGGTAAACAACAGCAGCACGCTTGATGCATGCAAAATTAAATTGCAATCAGTGTGTGAATCGATGATCCATAGAGTTTTGTTATCGATAAACACGCATTATACGCACATGGCTTACCACTCACACACACACACACACATTCAGCTGTGCTAGATATGTATCACTCAACAGCTGAGCGCTGTTAACAGCTGTTAGCAACAGCGACACCATTATTTAACAGCGCATAGGATCATAGCAGAGCCATTTAACCTTAACCTAGTTACGCTCTCTCTTACACTGCTGCGGCTGCCTGCCTTGTTTGTGCCTGGGGTGGCTGGGCTGATGCAAAATGCACATGTATTTCTGTATGTGTACGTGTGCGTGTGTGTGAGCTAGGCGAGGCGACGATTTGTTGTTTGCCGGTGCAGCTTTTGGGTCAAGGACGGCATGCGAAAAGTAGCACACACATACACACAGTTACAAACAAATTAAAATATGGCGCGATGTCAATTGAGCACAACGTCAACGGCAACGCAGCTGCTGCGCTCGCTGTTGATGTTGCTGCAGCACCTTCGTCATTTTCGCATCCAAAATCAAATGCACTTGCTCACACACCTACACACACACATTCACATGTTCACACACACACACACACACAGGCCGGCAAACGCTTGAGAGCGACTGCAACGGCTGCTGCTGCTGCTGTGCTATTTTTGGAGCGGGCGCGGCGGAGTAAGAAGAAGCAGTTGCCATCAGCAGCAGCAAGTGTAAATTAAAAATTGTTATTGTAAATTAGCGAAAAATTGTGTTTGCCAGCAACAAGCAGCACATTGTGCAATTCCATTTATTATTGTTTTTTTTTTTTGTTCTTGGCATTTGTGTTTGTATGTAAATGTTAATTCTACAAATGAAACAATTTGCATTTATGTTGATTGTTTATTATTAATGCCTCCTATAAACAAATATTGAATGCATGAGTCACAATTGTCAGCTGGGCACTAAAGAAAAAAGAGCCACGCATTTGTAAAAGAAGCAGCAACAGCAGCAACAACGAGTGAAAGTGAAATTCACACAAGCTCGTGATATGCACATGTAAACGTGTGGGTGTGACCTAATAACAGCAGTTGCTCAGTTGAAGCAAATCAGCTGAGTGCGCTTTAAATTTGCGCTGCATTCTCATTTATTAAGCAATTCAAAGATCATTTTTAATTGGCACACACACTTCACTGCATGCGTATGCGTCAGTGTGTGTTTGTGTAAATACGTCACACTCAAAGCGTGTGCGTGCGTATGTCAAGCATGCCATCTTTGTCTTGCGCCCGCCTATATTTAACAGGCGCAAGGGGTTGAGAAGATAGGAAGTAATAAAGCTTAAAAAGCAGCAAATGCACAATAAAATGCAAATCAAATTGTATATGTGTGTGCTCATTGCTTGAATTTCAATACAATACTGCAAAAATGTAAAAATAAATATTTACTTTTTTTTCTGCCCAGCCAGCACAATTTGAAATATGCAAAAACAAAGGCAATGGCATATGTGCAGTTCACCTACATACATACTCACACACACACATGCATGCATGCAAATTCTATCGAAATCGAAATTTCAATTATTTTACTGCACTGTAACCAGCTGGCAGCACAACAACAACAAATGGTAACTTTGTACGTGTGGGCCGCCATTTTGGCAATTGTCCCATTGAAATGTTTATTAATTAGGCAAAAGTAAAACACACACACAAAAAAAAGGCGTAAAAAAAATTAAATGAAAGCGTTCGATGCTCGGAAACGACCCCTAGGTAGGTACTCAATGTATAATATGCGTCAGTTCAATAACCCAAGTCGAAAAAAAAACAACGCTAAAGCTAAAGTCCGTACGAATTCTCGACTATGACACACCTCATCATCATCATCATCACCATCAACACACATACCAACGAAATGTGCAGAACTTTTATCGGTCAATGTGAGAAAGCGAGATGGATAGAGAGAGCGAAAGTGTGTGAGTGTGTGTGTGTGTAGAGATAGCGAGGTGGGAGAGCGAGCAAATGCTAAACAACAACATTATCATCATCAGCTGTCATTGTCAGACTTAGGGAATCCCTAAACCTGCTAGAAACAATTCGCATAACAGTGAGTGAATAGTCAATACAAAAATATGCACATAGATAAAAACAAAAGACACCAAATGTCAATATATTAAATATTGACAAATGCAAAATGCCAGTCAACGCACTGCAACAACGACAACAATGCACACACATAAACATGCCTGCCTTCCCCTTGTGTAAGTATGTGTGTGTGTGCCGTTGCCAATGTGTGCACATACTACAAAAGGCAAAACAATTCGTGCACGAATGAAAAAAAAAAAACGCAACTGAACTTCGAAATTCAGGTTCAAGGCCAAATGACAACTGTTTTCTAGCAATGGCAACAGCCATGTAGATACATACACTGTAGCAATTTGTGGGTGTGGGTGTGTGTGTATTTAGAATATATAAATACAAAAATAAATAAATACAGAAACTGTCGTTAGCTACTGCCAAAATCGCAAATTACCCAGCAAACAATCGATTTCTGCATAAAGTTCACAGCTTGAGAGCAACAAATTCTCTCATAGAATACAGGTTATTCATGAATCTATTTATGCATGTGTTTAACAATGTAAATATGTACATTTGTGCATATGTATGTATTTTTTGGCTACACGTGAATATTCAAAGTAGTATTAATTCATGGTGCTAAAATACAAGGTACTGCAGTAGTTGTTTATTGCTCTCTCACTCTTCCACTCCTCGCACTGCAGTTTTTAGTATATTTTATCGCTGAGATGCATTAAAGTTGACAACACTTTTGATGATTATTATTATTGGAATAAGGTTGGACAACACTGGCAAGCAGCAGTATAATTTGCTTAAGGAATCAATTTGTATTCATAATGTGTCTGCTTTTATTTTTATTTTATTTTATTTTTTAACAGGGGCGGCTGCTGGAAATATGAGATATCTGAATGCTTGCATATCTATATACATATACATATGTGTGTGCATGATGTTCGCTTCCGTTCCATATTTCTAGAAATTTGAGTGTACGCCACAACATTATCACTAACCAAACCAACCAACAACAACAACATGAACAGTAACAAACATGCCGAGACATGCGAAGCACACAGCATACAGAACCCCGTCGCTCTAGTTGAAATGACAAAACGTGTTGTTATGTTTCTCCTCCTCCCTCCCTCCCCCTTCTCCAACAAATCACACTTGCTTTGGCTGTTGATACTTTGCTCTCTGTTTGCTCATTGTTCTCCGTTTTCCTAAAGCTGCATTGTATGAGTAGCAGCATAGAGCATTTGAAATAATCAACAAAATAATAATCGCAAAATATTATTTACGACACAACGCGGCAGCGTCGCAACGAAAACAAAATGACGAATTAAAACCAAATGTCCGAAGCGCTTTTGCTCTATTGCCTTTGCTCAGTTTTCACACATACACACATGTACTCACATTTACACGTAAACTCACACACACACACGCTACTTTTGTTGCTGTTATCAATTGTAGAGCGCTAAAGAGCTTAACATGCTGCTAAAATAAAAAAAAACGAGTCTCAATTTCAACGCTATACATAATTGTGTTTAAATTGTGGAAAAGCGCACGATTACCATATAATGACATCACAATTATTGTTGGCCGGAAATAATACCACACAGACCACTAACTACCGAGAGTATAAATTTAACAGGCATACTACACCAATACATACGCAGTAGCCACATGCATGATTAAGATCGCACACGTGAGCTGCTGCACGACGACAGCCAAAACACTCAATTTTCAAATATATTGACTAATGTAAGAAGTCGACAGCGAGCAATACATCAGTCAGTATTAAATGCGTCATAAATCATACTGCAACAATAGTGGGGAATGCATTGGAATTGAAACGAAATGAAGTGAAGCTCAGAGTGAGCTCAATTGATGTGCGTGCGTGTGATTGTGTGTGTGTGTGTGTGTGTGTGACGGTTTGGCAGTCACGCGTAAACAAACCTGTTTGCAATATAGCGGGTGCTTGACAACAACAACAACAAAAGCTCGCTTGTACACACACACACGCGGGAAATAAATCACACAACAGGTGCTTGCAAATAAGAAGTACGCTTACACACACGTACGTTTGTAACAATGTTTGCTTGTCTGTGGCCTGAATGTAGTATGTTAACAGCGCACTGTTAAGGTCTAACAGTGCTGCTAAGGGCCGTGACATGACCCAAATTGCACTTGGCATGTCGACGCTAATGACTAAGAAACAGCAGCAGCAGCTGACAACGAGAACAGCAACAGTGCATACACACACATAGAATATCATATACATAAATATATATGAATTGTATATCTGTATTTTATTGATTTAATGCAGCTGACGCATCGTGTACTTACGCCACACCCCCTTCCAGCACCAACAACAACAACAGCTTTGTCATCGTTTTAAAGAACGCGCTGTCATAATTTACATACACACTTTTGCTTATATAACTGGCAGTTATAACAGGACAACACAAAGCTTAGCTCAATGCATGTGTGTGTGTGTGTGTGTGATTTGACGTCAGCTGTATTTGTGGGTGTATAAATCATCGATAACACTTTTTTTGCAGGCAGCTGTTGCAGCTGGCCAAACTGTCAAACTTTTGCCAGCTGACAGCCAAAGTTGCCAAGTTTGTGATGTAAAAAACTTGTAAATTGGCACATTTAACAATTATACAACAATGTCTAGTAGGCGCTTTTTCTTTTAGCATGTTAATGTTGTGTGATCGCCTTTTATCGAACACTATCAACGCACAAAGCAGGTGTTTTTATCGATAAGCGCATTAGTATGTACCAATTAGTATCGATAAGCATTTTGAAACAGCTGACTTGGCTAACTTGTAAACTTTTCTATAATTAACTAACTAGTTTCGCCGTTGATCTTCAGTGCCAACAAACTGGGTGGAGCGGGGGTGGTGTCACTCGCTAAACAACTGTTGCATACAAGAACAACAACAACCAAAATTAACGAATTGCATATGTAACTAAAATGCAGCAACAAAACTGGTTTCTCTGCAACACAAACACAAACATGTATGTATGTATGCACATCCGCCACCTGGCCATGTGTGTGAGTGCGATGCATATACAATATGCGAGAGTCTGAGCGCGAAGTTTGAGAGTGAATGAGACCGGCGTCGGCGTCATCTCTTATGTTACCGGCTCTGCGCGGATTAATACTATTATTTCCACTCACACAGACACACGTGCAGAGTGCGTCATCAACAGCTAGTCAGCTATTTGATTACTCAGTTGGCCGAAATCAGCGTGACAACAAAACGTCGACGATCACGCGCTCTTGACCATGGGATGCGCATTTATCGATAATCGATAAATGTGTTTGATATTAAACTTACCTCTTAATAGTCCTTAATTAGGTTTTTAATATTGGAAATCTCGACCAAGGAGCCTGCAAGTAGAAATAATAAATACACAAGAGTTAGTCGGTTGGTTTATTTTGTTACATATGTAGATGTAAATTACTTAAAATACGATAGAGCTCCCTTACAAATTATGCAGTCATAAAAAAAGGCAACTGAAAAATATATATGTATATATATGTATATATGCTGCCGACACAAGCGCCATCTTGAAATGGATCAAGCGACAACGTTGTCAGCATTTGGTGGCCCTAACAACTAAATGAAGAACAAAACGCAACCCCAAAACGTTAGCATCGCCCTTAAGTTCAGTTCAAAGATGTCAATGAACCGCCACAAACGAGTAACAACAACAACAGCAGCAAAAGAGAAGCTGTGGTGGGAAAGAGAGAGTGCGACATAAAAAAGGAGCGAGAAGAACAAACCCCAAAGTCGTTGACATTTTTCGGGGTTCCCAACACACAGCTGTCAATTTGTTATGATTAAGGACAGAGATGTGAAGCTGTTGCTGCCAGACAACGGTTCATTCCAGTTAGTTTCGTTTTTTTTATCTTATTTATATTTTTTCGGCAGGATAATGAAATCAATACGCAGACATAGCAGACGAAACAACAAGAACAACAGCGACGCCGAAAGTTCAAGTGAAAACGTGCTTAAAAGTTCGCTGTCTGGCGCAGACAGAGACAGACGCTCGTAACCATATACAGCTGGTGTGGGAGCAGACAGCAGAACAGAATGCAGAGCGAAGGAAAGCAAAACAAATAAAAAAAATTAGACGTTGGTCACACTAGCGTAAGGCGCTGACCTTGACCGCACCGTTATGCGTGTATATATTGGATGTTTAAATTTGTTATAGATATTTCTTTTACGTTAACAAAGTTATAAAATAACTTAAAAAAAAATATATTTGAATAGTTTAGTTTTTCTTTTTTGTGTCAATTAAACTAATATAATAAAGAAGAATTTACATATGTATATGTATGTGTGCGGATGTGCATGTATAAGCACTTAACAATTTATTCAAACATTAAGCGAAGCACGCAATTACACTGACGTCAAAAGCTCCAGCCAAAGGCAAATGCTTTGTGTGTGTCTGTTCATGTTTATGCTTCTATTTGGATCATTCCAATCAGCAACTCATATACATATGATTTATAGTGATGTGTACACACTGTTCGCAATGGACGTGCCAATTTCGATCGTATGTGTGTATGTGTGTATTTGTGTGTGTGTGTGTGTGTGTGGGGCCTGCATTTGCCTGCCTGCTATTCATTGATTCAATGTGCATGACACACTTCCGTGATAGAAACAGTAAGCAGCAATAACAACAGTAATATGTACAAATGTATGTATGCATGCTTTGCTCAAAAAGAAGATGGAGAGCGAGTATGCATGTAAGCGTGCGCATGTGTGTGTGTGCACAGCATAAACATAACAAAGAAAGCGACTGCGCACAGCAGAAGAGAAGAATTAAAACAGACAACGAAGCTTAGCGGAAAGTAAAAGTCCAAAATCAATGAATTTTTATGCTGCTCGCTCTATCTATATTTTAAACATATCGGACAACACATTTGCATAAACATGTTTGCTTGCTGTATTTGTATTTGTAATAAATGTTGTTTCGATTAGAATTTCGCCCCCTTAATTATAATAATCATAACAAGTGCTTGACGCACGCGCACAGTGGGCCAAAAAAAAATATATGCTTCGATTTTATTTATTTTGAATTTAGCTACTCTCGCTCTTTCTCGCTTTCACACGCATATACCATTCGCTTTTGATGGCCACATCTATGTAAGTGTGAGTGCGTGTGTTTGCATTCATATTCGACAGTGCTGATTTTAATTGTGTGCTCTGGCTTTCGGGCGGGCATCAACATCATCTCATCATCACTAACGATGACGATGACGACGATGACAAAGCCGACTGTCGAAAGGCGCGAATGAGTAAATCGAAAGAAATGACAATAAAAAAAAACAACAACAACTCTCGAGTGCAGCTCTCACGGTCACACTCACACTCACAGAAATGTGTGTACACGCCCATACAGAATATATATTATATTTTAATTTGATAAACGTGAGAGACGCCCAGTCAAGAAAAAAAAAACTATAAAAATTGGGCAGTTTTCAAACACTTTAAGGCCTACCCACATTAAGAAGATTGCAAACGAAACAAAAGTGTATACACTCACACATAGACTACATAAGTATATACAATGTGTACACACTCAATTACGAACCATTTGCCAAGGCGATAAGACGGCACACGCTAGCTATTGCCATCTCATTCATGCACGCTGGCAATGCTAAGCGCGTATCATCCTCTTTCGATCACATTCGGCAAAAAAAGGGGACAAATTCCAGCTGTAAAACAGCTGTAACGACGACGTTGGCTAATAAACTTGAAAATCAATTGAATATACGGCCACTCTATGGCAGGTATCCACTACTCTCTCGCTCTCTCAAAGAGCAGCCAAGTGACCAAGCGAGGCCATCGATCGATGCTTGCGTGTGTTCGCTCTCACACGCGCTATTTTTGCATGTGTATGCGTTGAGTATGTAACTATGACGTCGCATTTGCATGCTCTACTTAAAAATCATTTAAAATCACCAAGATAGGGAGGAAGAAAGGGACAGACAGGCTGGCAGACAGACAGACATACATACATAAATAAGCGTGAATGCAGTAAAAACAACTGTAAAATAATAGACAACGATTTACATTTGTAAATACTTATTAACATATGCAGGCCAATGCGTTAAATGCTTGGTTCTTAATGAACTTAATTTCTAGAGACTCTGGAATACACCCATGCACATGTACAGGCATGAGCAACGATTATGCACATACATATGTATGTGTAATATGAATGTAAATACGATTTGTGTGTGTGTGTGCGGAACAGCAATACACTGGCAAATTAGCGATAAGAGTGAGTAAGACGATAAATACTCACGCTCACACAGAGGCACTTTGTGCGGGCATCACAATTTTATTTGATTTATGCAGATTTGACAAGCGGAAGTTACATTTCCATACACACAAACACACACATATATGTACATCCATATACATGTGTAGTTGATAAAGAGTTGGTGGGAAATGAATAAGGGGAAAGGAACGTCATATCGAAGGCTGCAACGACGATGACAAGTCAAAAATGTGGAACACAGACATTACTCACAAGCACACTTGCATTCATAGATTTACAAATACATGTGCATGTACATACATACATATGTATGTATGCAGATGACCCCGTTTGTATGAAATAAGCATAAGATAGAACAGCAAATAACGAAATTGAGAAAGAAGCCGCACCTAAAAAACTATTACATCACTATGAAAATTGGCATAAGTATATAGATATATGTATATGTATAGCATCATATAAATATATATGTACATAAATACATATGCATAGATAACGGAAGCAAAAGCAAACAAATACAGCGACGTCGCCGCTTGCAAATTGAGTGTGTATGTAAATATGTATGTATAGTGTGTAAGCAGCATTCACCATAATTTCATAAATTTATAAAAATAAGAACAGCTAACTATACTTGTAAAAAAGCAACAACAACCACAACAACAACATCATTGCCAACGATAACTTTATTTTGTCTGACCACAAAACAAGAAAAGAAAAAAAAACGAAGTGTATAAAATAAAATCTAAGTAAATGAAAAAATAAATATAAGCAAGCAGCAAGAGAGCGCCACAAAGTGAGAGAGAGAGAGCGACGCAACAACTAATATTCGCTCACAATTGTAGCGGCGAAAAGAAACCCCCATTATTGCTTAGCTACAAAGCTACAAAAGAGAGAGAACGGCAAGTAGAGACTTGCACAGCTGAACGTCGGGCAACGACGACAGCGGCTGCGGCAGCGGTGGTTGACGGCCACAAAACCGAAGTTCGTTGAAATTTCGAATGTATGAAAACGTTCAGTCTGCCGCCAGCGCGGGCCCGAGCGTTTAGCTCGAAAACGCGGCAGAGGGCCCAGCGAAAAATTAGCTGGGTCAACAAGGTGGCGGCAGCGGCGAGGCAGAGCATTGTCGTCGTCGTCGCCGTTGTGTATGGCTGACTCGCCTCTGACTGTGTGCGAGTGTCTGTGACTACGAACATGTGTGTCTTTCTGCGTGTGTGTGTGTTCGCTCGCGACAATGCGCTGCTGTTGCTGCTTCTGCTGTATATAGCGCGCTTTGGCTATTTTTTTTTTTCTTCTTTGCCCCCTCCCCAACCATTATAAAATACAAATTATTTGAGGAATGCGAATGCGGCGATGGCAACAGCGAGACACACACACACAAAAACTCACACGCATACAAATGCTTAACGCACTGTAGTTTGCTGCTGCTCTTAATATAAAAATAGCCAATGTGCTTTTCATACGCTCGTCGTGATCATGACGTCATCGATGATGATCAGGATGAATTGTCGTTGAAATTTATTTAGCAAAAACGAGACCAGCTGAATAAAATATATGTAGGAGGTTGAATGCCCTTGAGAGAACCTAAAAGAAAGAAATAAAAACGAACCGAAGGCTATCACCCCCCTTTTCCACCCATAACACATGCAATGTCCCAAAAAGGAAATGTTGCAGTGATTGGCCACACACACTCTTTTACTCATGCTCAATCTCAGTTGCGTAGTTATTACTCATATTTGTTTGTAAAATGATTTTTTGCTTGCTCGCTGTCCAAGGGTAATAAATTCGTTTAGTCGCTTGCTGTGCTAAGGACAGACGGACACAGGAAATTACATGCTCACATACACGCACACACACACATGCAAATATACATTCAGGGCGACGCACATGCGGTAACACAGCAGAGTGAGAGCGGGCATACGTTTCAATTGAACGAAAGTGAGCGCGCTACAAAGCGACAAATGAGCGCAGCAACAGAATGACGCGCTCGCCTACCACACACACATTGCTGAGTGTGGGAAGCGCAATGGCGCATTTCGATTTTTTTTTTCTTTTCGTTCTTTCTTCGTTTTCCTTCTGCTTTTTGATTTTTTTTCTTAAATATTTCTTTTTTGCTTTGTTCCAAATGCAATTTGTTCTTAAGAACAATAAATAAATTCTGGCTCTTACATATTTATGTATATGCATTTATATGTAAAGCATGTGATGACTCTTTTGTGTTCACCCACAAACTAGTTATGAAATTGGGCGAGAGTAAGACAGCAAGAGAGAGTGAGAGAGCATTAGAGCGAAGAAAAAGTGTAATTCAATGGTTTTTTCGTTTTGGTAAAGGCAATGAAAATTACGTTTATTTGACTTTAGTATTTTTCTTGTTTTTTGCATTTCTTTTCTTTTTTGTATTTTTTTGCTACGCAGAAAAATTAGCTACAAATTAGTTGTTCTTGGTATGATCTACTATTTTTCTTTATTTTCTTTGTCAAGGCAGCACTTTTGTTCTTGTTTGTTTTGTAGTTGCTTACAAATATAAATGTGGTTGTTGTTGTTGCTGCTGCTGCTGTGGTTGTTGTTGAACTAGAGAAAAAACTTACAAGCTAATTTTACAAGTTTGTTAGCCTACAAAAAAGGAGTTTACAATTATGCGAAAGTAGAGAAAAAACTAAAACGAAAATCAAAAGAAAATAATATAGAAATTAAACAACAAAAAAATCACCTTTTTTCTTATTTTTTCTTTTTTTTTTAGAGTAGGTCGCGTCTCGATTTTGTTGTGTGTGCGCTTAGCTACTCTTTGGATTGTGGTTGCGAGCGCCGTCTGCACTCAAAAGCTCGAAGCTCTACTGCTGCTGCTGCTTTAGCTGCTCTGCTTGGCTGTCTGTGTGTGTCTGTTTCGTTCGATTTCTCGGCTAGCGCTCTCAGTGTGTGAGTGAGCGAGCGAGCGACAACGACGTTGTTTCGCCTTCTCGCTTGCGCGCTCGCTGCTATGCTGTACTGCTGTTTGCTGCTGCGCTGGGCCGCGACCACATAAAGAGCGACAAATTGAGAGAGAGAGCAAAGAATGTCGTTTACGAACTTTCCGTTACTTTTTCGCTTTGTATTTGTACACTTTTCTCTTTTTATTGTAGATGTGCACACACACACGCGCACATAATTATATATGTTTTTTGTTACTCTTGTACGTAATTAAGTATTGTTTTATTTGTTTGTTGTTCTAGAACTTTCCTGCATTGGACATAATTAATAGAATATGTGTTTCATTTTAAAGACAAAGTAAAGAGAAAGAGTAAAAAGAAACGTTTTTTTTTTGTCCTATGGCAAAACAGCAAGCAAGGCAATTCGACCACAAAAAAGCAGCCGAGGCTACTCGTTAGCGATTCGCTGAGAACACAACAATGGCAAATGGCGCACACAATTCAGTGTGAGTTTAACTGCGATAAAACGAAAAACGCGCACGCACACACATCCACAACCACAAGAGAGTACGTAAAATGCGGCGAAGGCGAAAATGACGCGACACACACACACATTCATACAGTTGAGGTTTCGACTACATTTGAGCGCATGCTCACATCGTAAACTCGCTCTCACTCTCTCGACACTTTGCACTCGCACACACACGTTCTTGTTTCGTTAAATATTGTTGCTGCTGCTGTTGTTGTTGTTGGTACATTTTTGCTGTTCGTTTCGTTCGCCCAGCGAACTTGTTGTTTGGGGCGCGCTGCGCGGCGACTTTTGTAGTTTGGCGCTCTTGCTCCGCAGCAACGCAATAAAAGTTCAAAAACAGTTGAAGTATACCGCGACGCGAGTAAAAATCTTTCTTCACCGTCGTCGTCGTCGTGTCGTCTTCCGCGAATTTGTCAATTTCTTTTTCCATTCAATTGAATTGAAAGAAACGGCTAACGCTTTTGTTGTTTCTCTTCTTTTTTTCGTATTTTCTTCTTTTCGTTGTTGTTGTTGGTAGATATATTAAAGTATAGTGAAATAATATGCAACGTTTGTTAAATCGCTGCTCATCTATATATAATATATATATGTATATAAATGTGTCGCTTTTGAATTACAATGGATTTTGTTTTTGTTTCCAATCTGCCAACAACAAAAACAGCAACAAGAATAACAACACAACAGCAACAACAACACAAAAACAGCATTTCATTTTTTTGTTGTTAGTTAACTTTAGTTATTATATAGTGTGGCTGATGAAGTGTGCGCGCGGCAATGTGTAATTGAGTTTCTTTTCTTTTTTGTTTCATTTCGTTTTCATTTCCATTTTCAATTTCATTTTTTTTTTTTTTTTAATATTTTGCTTGCTGTGATGCCATGATAGGGAGAAAAAAACTGCCTGAAATTTGCATAAATTGTTTGTCGTTGTTGCAGCATTTTTGTTGTACGGTTGTTTAAACTAAATTTGTGTGTTGATTTATCAAATAATTATTGCGGCGTTGTTAATTTATTGTATTATCGTGATTTTTGTTGTTGTTTTGTTTAATATACTTATTAATTTATACCAGAGAGAAGCAAAGAAAAAAAAATTTACCAAAAATAAATTCTTGAGAGCACTGTATGAGCACACACGTACGTCTTCACAGTCGCTCGGCTCTCTAACAACTGACAGCCCTGAGTGTGCAGTGTGACCGAAAGTGGGTAGCGCTCTCGCGTTCGATATATTATTCGGCAGCTGGTCGGGTCACACTGCACGCTGTGCGTCCGCCAGCCATGATGCTGGCTGGCGGTGTGACCATTCGTTGCCTACGCGCAAAAATCGAATCGAATTTCTCAATTACAGACATCTTTGCAAGCTCTTTTACTAATAATAAACATTTGTATATTACATAACTTGCAATATTTTTTAATGAAAAGGCAATTCATAGTACACACACACACACGCACGCATACATATGCATATGTAAATTATTAAACATAATTGTGGTTGTCTTACTCTGGCTGACTGGCTGGCTCGTCACTGCTGTTGTTGTTGCTGTTGAACTTGAACTTAACTGACAATCTGTATTTTACAGCTTGTGGTCACGTGCTTTATGAAATTAAATGAATAGCATACATAGAAAAGTTCCTTGATCATTTGGCATGCGAAGGAGTTGTAAGCGTAGTAGTGTGTATATCCAAACCATTTAATAAACAAAACAATTGCAAACAAATTGAAATGCGTTTTATTATTGCTCCTTCTAGTATGTTTACATATGCTCACATTTCGCAACAACACACACACACTCAAGCCCACAGCAACTAGCTACACAATTCGTTGTTTGTTGCGGAGTGACCGTATTGTCAAAGCATCGCTGGGACAAACAGCTGCTGTGCAGAGTTGCTCTCAAAACATGCGTGGCGGGCAAGTAAATTAATTGCAATGCGCATTTGGCTCGCATTGCTCAGATTATTGTATTATTGACAAACAATGGCAGCCACATAGTTGCTGCATGAAGTTTTTAATTGTGTTTAACAACAAATATTTGAAAAAAGTGTCATTTCATGCTTATCGGAATGACAGCCAAACTACACATATATCGATACTTTTAACCCGATGTGAGTCTGCTGCTATCGATATATCGATGACATATCAACATCTCTATTTTGATGCCATAGAATACAAAGTATTATTTATGATTAAATGAGCAATATATTGCTGTGTCGCATCAACTAAATGTTATCCGCATTAGCCACATTTCTGCCGCCGCTGCTGCTGCTGTTGCTACTTTGGACGCCGCTAACGCCCACGGTGCACGGTCACCAGTCCGATGAGCAATTCCATGAAGAGTTAGTGGTGCGTCCGCTTGCCGGCGACCATGTAAACACATACTTTCAGTTCACCACACGATGGCACTACGGCGATCGCAAAAATCGTGAGTAACAACCTATATTTTATGCTGTAGACTTTGCTTGCAATTCATCCACCCGCTTTGCCAAGGCTTCAAAGTGCATCCTATTCTCTCATCTTAACTCCGTTGCAAGCGAGTGTCTAGAATTTGTCGCACTGCTTTATTGCTTTCCTCCTCTCCACTTTGCAGTCTATCACACACAACTAACGCCGCGCGTCATTGCCGAAATCCTGCAGACCTACGATGTCAAGGAGCTGCACATTAGCCTCACTCAAGGTCTGTGGCGCTACGAGAGCTGGGGCTATCCCATTGTGGATGCCACCGGTGGTGCCGAGTTGTGGGCGTGGTTTAGTGCCAGCAATCTGACCAACGATGCGGTGAACAAGCAATGGATGCAATTGGCCAACGTTTTCTCCGGCGTATTGTGCTCCTCGCTGAATTTTGTGGACAACACCAATAGCATTGCACCGCGTCACATCTTTCGGCCACAGTTCATGCACCACGCTGGCGAGAATGGCAAGAAGTTTGTGCGCTATGCGACATTGCCGAGGGAAATTGTGTGCACCGAGAATCTGACGCCATGGAAGAAACTGTTGCCCTGCGGCAGTGCATCCGGTTTGGCCACATTGCTCAATTCGGGCTTTGTGCACAATACCAAATATCATTCGTTGGGCGTCAAAGTGCGCACACTATGCGATCACGATGATGACAACAACTGTATTGTGGAGCTCACCCAAACGGCCAATCTGGTTTACGATCTCAAATTGCTGGAGCAGAGCAACACGGACTTTTCGTTGCGTCGCCTCTTTGGCATGGGACTGAATGGTTACTGTGAGCTGGCCACCAGCAGTCGCATCTATGCGCAACGCAGCGAGCAAGGCGAACGCTTCCAGTTGGTGCCGCCGCCTGGATTCAATGTGAGC
Organism: Drosophila niveifrons; assembly: GCA_035046325.1. Taxonomy (NCBI): domain Eukaryota; kingdom Metazoa; phylum Arthropoda; class Insecta; order Diptera; family Drosophilidae; genus Drosophila; species Drosophila niveifrons. The sequence goes on from JAWNOC010000071.1 coordinate 525,844, forward strand.
AGCATACGCGGTGGCCACCAGGTGTCATATGGCGTCTATGACATACAAGAGCAATTTGAGGCGGCAGCGCCGGATGCTACACGTCTCTTTAACATCGCCTGGATCGGTGAGAAGCCAGCGGGAGGAGCACGTCGACAGGCTGTCGGTGCATTGAGTTTGCCACCGCTTTATGCGCATCGCTATCTGCTGGGGAATGGACAGAAGCGAGGACGCATTGCCACTGAGATACGCAACACACACTATGAGGATTTGCCGGTGGTGTTGCTCGAGCTGGTGCCGTGGTATGTGCACGCCTATTTGCACACGTTGCGTATACGCAACAAGGGGCAACAACGTCGCGAATATGCAACAGATGTGAACGATGAGTTGCCCTTCAAGCTGTTGCACTATGCGCCTGGGAAACAACGTGAATTGCCCACACATCTGGAGATCGGTTTTGTGCTGCCGGCGAAGAGCAGCGCACTGATTACCATCGAGGTGGACTATTTGCTGCTCAAGTGGCTCGAGTATCCGCCGGATGCGAATCACGGGCATTATATTGGCGCTGCCGTTATAAGCACACAGTTGCCCATGGGTCGCAATTATAGCGCTCTGCCGCCGGAGGCACATCTGTTCAAGGATTCGTTTAATGCGTCGCGACCAAGTTACACGCTCACGTTGCGCACGGAGGCGTTGATTGTATCGCTGCCAACGCCGGATTTCAGCATGCCGTATAATGTGATTTGTTTGGCGTGCACCGTGGTCGCATTGGCCTTTGGGCCCATCCACAGTGTGGCCACGAAATTGATGATTGTCGAGCGACAGACGACGATGCCGCGCAATCTGTTGCGCAAGCTCATACACAAGCTCAAGTCTCGCTGCGGGAGCAAAAAGGCGGAGGCGACATCAGTGCAGCAGACAGCAACAGACGAACAGAAGGAGGAAGCGGAACAGGAGCAAGAGCCGGTGGCTTGTAATGAGCAAAAGCAGGCGCACATGTGATAAACAGAGATGGCAAGACTTGAGATAGAAGAGCATCGATGCATACTCGTAATCGGCGCCTCCTGTCGCTCTCGTGGCGTTTGGGGTGGCTGCCGATAAACATATTCCAAAGCACGACAGTCATTTCGATAACAACAAACAAAAATAAAAGCGCTTGACATGTTTCGATAACACGTATTTGTTCAACCAAATAAAGCGCTTAATGTCCATGTAAAATGTGTATTACTTAATTTAGTTGCATATTCATAGCTGCATCCTGGAAAGTAGGCAACACTTTTCAACACTCACACACACACATATATAACATCATGTTGTGTGCAAATTAAGACAAGTCTTTGTTTTTATTGAATGCATTTCGCTTTTTATTTGTTTTTTTTTTTTGTATTTCTTTTTTGTTTTGTTCATTTTTATACGTAAGTATTTTTTAAATAATAATAGTATCTGTTTTTTGTTTTTTTTGTTTTAGCTTTAGCAAAAACTGTTGCCAAATGTCTAAATGTAAATGCTATCGATGACAATGAGTGACGTATATCGGCATATCGAACATCATTTAATCCTTTTCATTCTTTTGCCATTCTTCGTTTTCTCCGCCGCTTACGAATTACAATTAGATTAAAGTGCGCCCACACACACACACACACACTCGCACACATACACACGTGCGTGTGCCTATGTGAAATAGTCGAGTTTGAGTTGAGTTTTTGTTATTGTTGTTGTGGTTTTTGTTATTGGAATATTTGATCATTAAATACTACTTAAATGTTTTGTGTTTTTATTCTTATGCTTGTTTTGTTGTTGGATGCTGCCATGTGCTTGCTGTTTGTTGAATGTAAAAATTGGCATTAAAAAAATATATATGTATGTATGTATGTAAAAACTATGCAAAGTTACATTTTACACGCGACTTGAAGACATTACGTTATCGATATACAATTACAATAAAACGACGAAAAAAAAAAATAGTACGATTTAAAAAAAAAAAAAGAGACAAAAAACACTAGGGGACAATTACAAAGAGTGGAAATGAAATTTGCGTATATAAATGTAATTTTAGATGTATGTGTATGTTAAGAGTTACGATATATTTCTATATATGCATAATGGACGCGTCTTAACGGTCACTCACTTTCTCTCGTCCTCCTCACTTTCGTTCTTCGCTCAAATTACAATTACTACAAATACAAGTACAAGTATAAACTAATGCTAAATGTTTTTTTTTTGTTTTTAGAAGTATTAATGTGCTTCACACGCCTACACACACACACACATACACACGCACACGCTCATCTGCTAGCAATTGGCTTAAATGGCTACTTTGCAGCAGAGCGAGCGAGACAACTGATGTGTGCGTGAGTGCAGGCGAGCGACAGCTTCGAGTTGATTTGTTTTCTTTCTGTTGTTGTTTTCCATGTTTCATGTTCTTCATACTTCTCGCTCTCTCACTCACTCGCTCACACACGCGCTTCACTGTGGCGGCTGATTGCCGTAGTAACCATAAGCACCCGCTGGCGGTGGACCTTGCGGTGCTCCCGGCGGTGGCATCTGTGCTCCACCCGGCGCCGGCCGATACCCCTGATAGCCCTGCGTTGGCGGATACTGCGCATAGCCGCCAGCCTGCGGCGGCTGATGATACCCATGACCGGGATACGCGCTACCCGGCGGCGGTGGCCCGTAACCTTGCGGTGGTGGCGGCGGTGCGCCGTACGGTTGTCCGCCCGGCGCTGGCTGATATTGATTGGGCGCCATTGGTGGCGTGGCGCCATTTGGTGGCGGCGGTGCTGTTGCATTTGGCGGTCCGCCTGGCGGTGGCTGTTGCTGTTGTTGTTGCTGTGGTGGTGGTCCACCCTGTGGTTGTTGTTGCTGTTGCTGCTGTTGTTGCTGCTGTTGCTGTGGTGTGCCATAACCTCCGACGCTGGTGGGTGGCGTTGAGTACGTCGGCTGCTGTTGTGTGGGCAACGGCGAGACGCCGGACACCACGGCGCTCAGCTGTTGTCCTGGTTGTCCAGGCTGCTGCTGCAGTGGCTGCAATTAACAGTCGATTAATAAGTGGCATTCATATTTTGCAATCATTTTACAACTAGTTTGAATACAGCTTTGGTTCTAGTTTAGGATAAGTATTGGTTGAAATACATGCTGTGGTTTGTGTCTAAACTGGACAATGAAAACTTAGCATTTAAGGAAACTAACCTAAAAGCCAAGTTATAATATTTAAATACAACAGGCTGCTGTTGCAGTGGTTGCAAGTAAAGTGATTAAACATAAGTCTACAGCTTTGCTTGAGGCTAAGGCTAAGCACTTGTACAAATACGTGCTATGGTTTGTGTCCTGACTAAACGATGACAAGTCAACATTTAAGCTCACCTAAAGCCAAGTTATTTATAATATTACAACTTGACTTTAGGTTGTCTTTAAAGTTTATATTATATATATTATAAATTAACTTAAGGTTAGTTTCCTCTTTTATCGTTTAGTTAAGACACAAACCACAGCACATATTTCAACCAGTACTTATTCTATGCAAATATTATAAATTAAGAAAGTGTAATCTACTAATATACTACTTGGCTTAAACTAGTGTCAACACTGACCTGCTGCTGTTGCTGTGGTGCATACTGTGGCTGCTGTTGTGCGGCACCCGCGCCCGGCGGCTGCTGATTGGGCGGCACACCCGCCACAGCTGTTGGTGGCGGCGGCGGCGTCGATTGCGGCGTATTCGGTCCATTCGGATTGCCCGCCTGCTGCTGCTGCTGATTGGGCGCCGACTGTTGTTGCTGCTGCTGTTGTTGCTGCGGTGGCGGCGGTGTTTGACTCGGCGCCGTGCTGTAACTGGCCGGCGGTGGTGGCGGTCCAGCATTTGTGCCCGCCACACTCACCTGCTGAGCATTCGGTGGCCCCGGCACCGGTTGGCCCGGATAATTGCCCGGAGGTGCGCCCGTGGCCTGTTGATACGCCTGATACGGTGACTGCGCTTGACTGCCGGGCGGCGGTGGCCCATAACCGCCACCTGGTGGTGCACCGGGCGCACCCGCTTGACCGTACTGATTGGGCGGATAGCCGGCATAGGGGCCCATCGGTGGCGGACCGCCGGGCACGGCGCCCGCCTGCTGTGGCGGCGGCGGCCCATACTGATTGGGCAGCACACTTTGCGGTGGCCCGGGCGGTCCCGGTGGCCCCGCCTGTCCTCCGGCCGTCGGCGGTGGTCCGTACATTTGTGTGGGCGGCGGTCCGGGTGGCTGTTGGCCGGGCGCCACTTGCTGTGTGGGCGGCGGCGGTGGATACGCACCTGGAGGCGGTGCCTGTTGTTGCTGACCACCAGCGGCGGCGCCACCGGCATTCGGATTCGGTTGATAGGCATGCACCACACCTTGGGCGCCACCGGCTGTCGATGTGGGCGGCATGCCGGCATGATGATACGCTGCCTGTGCATTGGGCGGTGGCGGTGGTGGCCCATAACCCTGACCGGGTGGCCCATAGGGATAAGCGTTCTGTGGCTGGTACTGCGGCTGCGATTGCGGCGGATAGCCCGGATAATGACCATGTTGCTGTTGCTGCTGCTGTTGTTGTTGTTGCTGCTGTTGCTGGTAGTTGACCCGATATTGTGCTTGCGGTGGCGGCACTTGGCCCGGTCCCGGCTGTGGTTGTTGTTGCTGCTGATTGGGCGGCTGCTGTTGTTGTTGCTGCTGCTGCTGCTGTTGTTGCGGTGGTGGCGGCTGGCTTTGACCCGGCGGCAGGGGTCCGTTATTGGGACGCTGCTGTTGTTGATCTGTGGAGAAAGAGCAAAAGATTGTAATTTAATAAGGATAGAAATAACAATGATAAGAATTAACTTTCAAGATTTCAATTTAACAATGCTAAGAATTAAACGGCAAGGTTTTTAAAGTGCTTAAAAGTGTTTCATTCCAATACGTTCCCTAAAGAACGGAGCAAACGGAATCGAAAACTGATTTCTGGCGTTTCATTTCGTTTCTCTTATGAATATGTAAAATAGATAATCGATCTGTGTCTGAGTCAAAAATTTATATACAAAGTGCTTAACTATTAAGTAGAAAACAATATTCATACCAAATTGAGAACTTATTCAAGTTTAACTAAATTTTACAATAGAAAAACAATAATGAACAGAATACTTCAAATTCATTTGGAAAACTATTTGTTCACTCTTCTCAACAACTAATAGTTGAGGCATGCAAGATATTTAGGTTTATTCTTGGAGCTCTTATAAAAGGAACTATGTTATGTTTATATAGAAAAATTGCTTGAGATAGCGTCTAAAGTCAGAAATGGCTAAAGGAATAAGAATTTTTGAGTTTAGTTGTTATAGTTGAAATTATTCCTTCAACTTTTTTAAAAAACAGAATTTGCAACTCCAAAGGAGAGTGAAACGTGTTTCATTCCGCTTGTTTCAAACAGTAATCAGCAGAAGAGCGACATAAGACAAAAGGAAGAATGCAATTTTATACAAATAAGATTAATTGATATCATCGGATCGGATAATTTCAACACTAAAACATGCTTCAAGTCGTCGTAAACGAGTTTAAAACTTAAACATGTTTCATTCCGTTTGTTTTCAAGCATTAAATTGGTGAAACAGTGATTGCCACGTTGAATAATAAAGTTGAAAATGAATGTGCTATACATTACACTTACTGGGCGCTGCATTGGCCACGACCTGAGCCTGCCCGGCACCGGCCTGGACATTGCGATACGGTCCCGCCTGTGGCTGTGGCCCAGCCTGGCTCACTTGCGGCGGCTGCTGCTGCTGCACTTGTCCCGCCTGCTGCTGCTGTTGTTGCTGCTGCTGCTGTTGTTGTTGTTGCTGCTGCTTGCTGTTGTTGAGATTGCTGTTGGGCACCCGGCGGCATGCCGGGATGCGTGGGCTGCTGCTGTTGGCCCGGATACGGTGGCATTTGTACAGGACCAACGCCTGCATCGTTGGCATGCTGCAGCTGCATTTGCGCCTGTATAACACTGCCCGGTGGGGGCGGAGCACCCGGTGCCACCTGCTGGCCGGGCAACTGTTGTTGTTGCTGCTGCTGTTGCTGTTGTTGTTGACCCGGTGGCGGTACACCGCCCAAGCCGCCAACAACACCCATCATGCTGTGCGGCGCTGGCGGTTGATTGCCCTGCTGCATTGTCTGCATAATGTGCGGAGGCTAAAGAGTGCATAGGAGCGAGAGAGATAGAGAGAGAGAGAGAAAAAGAGCGATAGTGTTAGGCAGAAGCTAGCCCAAAGAGTCGAGATTCAAACTTACGGGCAGTATTTGGGAAATGTTCATCTGCGGATCGGCGAGCTGTGCCAAATAGACGAGATTGCGATGCAGCGCCACCTGATAGCTCATGCACTCCTGCGACTTGCCCATGTTCTGAAAGTCCTGTATGGTGTGTATGAGACCGCAATTCTCGTCCAGCATCTTCTGGATCTGGGCGGAGCTAATCTGCGGTGCTGGCACACCGCCGCGCTGTCCCACCGCATTCGGCGGAGTGCCCATCATCACGGGATTGCCGACGCCAACACCGACGCCGCCGGGACCAACGACACGTTGCTGCATTGGGCCCATGGGTCCCATGGGACCGACACCGCCACCTGGCGGCGGTCCTCCTTGTCCAGTGCCAGGCGGCTGTTGTTGTTGCTGCTGCTGTTGTTGTTGCTGCTGCTGCTGCTGCTGTTGTTGCTGCTGTTGCTGCGGCGGCATTTGAGGTGGCGGCAACTGCACCGAACCCGGCGGCGGATGTTGCACGGGTTGTTGTTGCTGCTGCGGCTGCTGCTGTTGCTGCTGCTGCGGCAACGGCGGCGGCGGCGGTTGCGGCGAATAAACTGCAGACATTTTACTGGCTGCAGCCTTCTTCTTCCGCTTGGGAGTTTTCTCCTGTTTTTCCACAATTTTAGCGGTTATTATCAAACGGTGTGTGAAAGAAAAATTCCTGCTCCCCTTCCTCTCTTGTTTGCTACGCTTGCTGCCCACGCGCCTTGCTCGACTGTAGTTTGTGGCGCTTCAATTAAGTAAAATTAAAATTGTCTACGCTAAGTGCGGCTTTTTTCTTTCTCTTTCTCTTCTTTTTCTTTTTTTTTTTTTTTTTAAGTCGGTTTCACATTCGGTTTCGCATTCGCCGCATTAAAACACACTCACACACACACACACGCGTGCACACAGAACTACACGCACATTTATATATATATATTTTATATATATATATATCTCACAATTTTTTATATATAAATGAAAAATTGCAAACTACTTCGATTTCGTTTTATTTAAGTAGCTAGCATGAATTTAGCAATTTAGCACGTGTCGCGTTCTCTTCACTCGCGATGTAAAACACTTTATTTTTAACATTGAATTGTATGATTTGCTTTTTGGCCGAAAAAGTCTACATAATTTTTCTTTTTCTTTCCACTTTTGCAAATTGCAAAGAACGTCAACGACGCTTTCAACGATTACAGCGGCCGGTCGATTACCAACCAACAAAAAAAAAAAAAAAACTATCGGTGCGCATGGTGCGATACACGTTCAGACTCTGCATGATGCGTCCGCGTGGTCAAACTTTACATTTATTGAGCCGATAATTATATTAACTCTTAAATTAATAAAACTTAAAAAAATAAATTAAAATTTATTCACTATGTGCACTCTTGCATTACTTTTATTTTATAAAAATTCCTTAAAACAGTTTGCATGACGATTGGCCGTATGCCAACATGGCGCTCTTCTGCTCACATTCAGCAAATTGAAAATGTATGACTATTGCTATCTGTAACATGAAGTAATCAGCATTGATGTACAGAATTTAAAAAAAATTTCGAAAATTCAGTTAAATACTGAAAACATAAGTATGTTTATTTATTAATATTGCAACATTTTGTGCCGATATTTTTGAACAACCGGCAGCATCAAGAAGTGTAGGGGTACATCGTACAACACATATCGATAACTATTAACGATAACAATAGCACGCTAATAGCGATCAATCTCTCTTTTATTTTTTCACAATTTATTTTGTTGGACTGGCTTTTGGCCAAATTGAATAAAGCAGCGAGTGTATGTGTGTGTTGTGTGAGTGTATGTTTATGCATGTGTGAGCGTGCGAATTATTAAACAAAAAGCAAGAACCAGATTACTCAATATCAAAGTGCAATATTCATTTGCCGCGCCAACAAGCATCTGACGAAAAATGGTTCAATAAAGACGAAAGAAAAATACCAAATCAAAATTAACTGCAATTTTTTGTTTGTGCACACAGCAATTAACGAAATGAAGCATCTAAAAAATTAATAATAAAAAAAAAAAGAAAAAGTTTGCCAGCAGAGCGTCAGAGAAAAACAGCGAAAGAGAAAAACGAAAAATAACAACAATTGTGACAGCAGCAACAAACAGCATTAGACCCGCAGAAGTGAGAGAAAGAGAGCGAGAGAGAAAGCTATAGAGTGGGAGAGCAGCAACAACCACAAACAAGAACAGCAGCAACAGCAACACTTCAGCGCAGTGATGAGAAAAGTGATGAAACACACTGGGAGCCCATCAACACAAGTGTTAAATGTAAAATAAAAACGTGCGGCAGATAGACGTGTGCATACGACATACATATGTATATGTAAATAGTAATAGAAACAGATCGAACAGAACTGCAAAAATCAGCGGTCATCCTTTTTGTAGGTGCTCTCCGGCTTTGCACAGCACGCTTGTGTGTATTAAATATCGATTTTGTTACCCTCTACGCGCCTCTCGTTCATTGCACATGTGTGCGTGCGTGTGTATGTGTTGTATATGTGCAGTTCGGAGTGCGAGCTTGTGTGCGAGTGTGTAAAAAAACAATAATTGCGATATCGATAACGATAATACGATACGATACGATAGTGCAAAATAAATACAAACAAAACAAAAAAAGTTTTGAGCGCGTTATCAAAAGCACACACGGAACACAGCAATAACAAGCACAGCTACAACTATAAAGCCGGCGCGTTTTTTTGTTGTTCTTTTTTTTTTTTGCATTTAGTGAGTGAGCGAAGGAGCTTTTGTTATTTCTTTCGGTTTTGCTTTGCTTCTCGCTCTCGTGTGTGTGTTTTTTGGTTTTCACTTAACCAAGATCCAAAGCGTAACAATAATAATAATAATAATAGTGAAGAACAGAAAACGACGTTGACAACCGACAACGCAGCAGCCCGGGCAAAATAGTAAAAAGAGAAGACATTTGTTTTTATATATTTTTTTTTGTTGTGAGGAGGTAAGAAGAGAACTTCTTACCAATGATTTCGCTGTTGCAAATGAAGTTCCATGCGCTGCTTTTGCTGCTGTCAAAGGTCTGGACATGCATATGTTTCATGTTCAATCGCCAAGTGCGCGCTGTAAGTATTTTACAATAAATTATAATGATCATAAAACCATGCACACTTTCCACTTGTTTCAAATTTAGTTGAATTTCAATTTTTTTTTTGTGTGTTACTTGTGTTGTGTCGTGTTATCACAGAACACGCAGTGATTAAATAACATAAACGGTACTCGCTGGTCAAGGCTGCGATAAGCAATTGCACACCACACCCACCCACACCCCCTTCTTTGGCGGTTGCCTGCCTTTACCTTTCCGGGTCTCTCTCCTCACACGCGTTCCAATCAATCCTTTATCACACAATGACAGTTTCCAATTGCTGTCGCTTCAGTTGAGCGGCGTCGTCGTCTTCTTATCATGTTTTCTCACTCACTCTGACACATATGCATGTATGTATGTATGTGCTGTGGCAGCATGACGCTGCATTGCATAGAGAGATTCACACAGAACATGCTGCTGTGCTGTACTCCCGCCGTTCATCCCACTCTCACTTGCACATTGTATTCGTACCCAGTACTTACATGCTTGTCTTACCTAAGCATATTACAATTGATGGTGATCAGCTGTGCGTGTGTGAGTGTGTGACTAAATACACATGCAGGGCTGTACAGCCGCCATCCCACTCTTACTCCCTTAACACAATCGTTTACAACTTTCCTTGTCTTACCTGAGCTTAAAACTTCTAATGATGATTAGCCGCATCAGCTGTGCGTGTGTTTGTGTTTGTGTGTGTACGTTAAAAGCAAAAATAAACAATTACAATTTTGAATGTACCAATATACATATATTTGAATTGTATAAAATTAACTCTCTTAGTTTATCCAGTATCAGCCGGTAAAATATGAACTCTTCCCGCTGTCACCGGTGTCGCGGCATCGACTCAGTTTGGTGCAGCGCAAAACTTTGGTGCTGGACTTGGACGAGACGCTGATACACTCACATCACAATGCGATGCCCAGGAATACGGTGAAGCCGGGCACGCCTCACGATTTTACCGTTAAAGTGACGATCGATAGACATCCAGTGCGATTCTTTGTGCACAAACGGCCGCATGTCGATTACTTTTTAGATGTGGTGAGTAATCGAAAGGATCAACTTCGATAAACGCGTTAAATTTAAATTTAAAAGCTTTCTATCTCTCGTTAACGTTGAGCAGACTAAATTATAGTGTATTGTGTGTGCTACACAACAAGCAGCAATTATTCAGACTTTTAGAGCTTGACTCATTTTGGGGTTCAACAAACCTCGTTAGGAATTGCTAAGTGCTAAGTGCTTAGCGTTTAAAAATGTCTCATATTTTAAAAGTGTTACGTACTTTGATGAACTTTGACTTCGTTTGGGAGTCATTTGCATTTGTAGCTCTTGTTGCTTTCAATTTCAAAACCTGCGTTGTATTTAACTTTTAGCCTTCTAGCTCTTTAAAGTTAAAGTTTAGTGATAGTTTAATGATTAGGAATACAATAAACTTCGACTCATATGTATCTTTATCGATTTATGCATTAGGTATCGCAATGGTATGATCTGGTTGTGTTTACGGCCAGCATGGAGATCTATGGAGCTGCTGTTGCTGACAAATTGGACAACGGCCGCAATATATTGCGGCGTCGATACTACAGACAGCACTGCACGCCCGATTATGGCTCCTATACCAAAGATTTGTCAGCCATATGCAGTGATTTGAATAGGGTAAGTAAATCCCATATAATATACATATTATTAATATTAATCACCTCTTCTTTTGTAGATATTTATAATTGACAATTCGCCTGGGGCATATCGGTGTTTTCCAAATAATGCAATACCCATTAAGAGTTGGTTCTCCGATCCAATGGATACGGCATTATTATCGTTGCTGCCCATGCTCGACGCACTGAGATTTACCAACGATGTGCGTTCGGTGTTATCGCGAAATCTTCACCTGCATCGCCTGTGGTAGCAGGTGTGCCGCCACCAAGTGTAGCTAATGCAACAAATTTAACATCAACATCAGATGCGAAGTTACAAATTCAAATTACCAACAACAGAAACTACAGAAACAGAAACAACAACAAGATGAAACGGAAAAACAAAAACAAAAACAAAATAAGGTGGTGCTGTGACACATAAACGAATTTTATGTTTAATAATAGGACAGAATGAATGGATCGATTTTTCTATAATCTGTATTACATTTTCAATTAATGCAACATTTTCTAACTAATTATACATAATGTTCGTATCATTTAACTACATATGAATATATATTTATATACATGCATATATATTTATATATATACTTATATATATATATATCGATTATACAATTCTTTGTGCTAGAAAATTAAATTGTTTGCGTTATTTTTGTACTATAATGATGATTACGATGACGATGATGATGTAGATGTTGAGACAAGAAACTACAGTATGTTGTTCAGGCAGGCAAATAAAATAAATAATTATGTTGACACACACACACACACAAATACACATGAACAGACATAGACACAACTTACAAATATATCATAAAAACACTTTAGCTAAGACAACTACAACACATACACACACATATGCATAGATATATACATTAAATATATATTTATGTTAGGCATAGTTTGTTGTAATTAAAATTATAATTAATTATTATTATTATTATTATGATTACTATTATTAAATGCAAGCCACAAGGCAAGGAACATTGTTTTCTATATATACAACAACGTAAAGATTAATCAACTTTTGTATAGGTTTTTTTTCTTTTTTGTTTTGTGTGTAAAAACAAATCAGGCAACAAATAACTTTTAAACCTCTTTAGTTTTCGTTGAAAAAACAATCAAGAAAAACAAAACGAAATGAAAATGCAACCAAAACTAAATTTTCAATGGACTAAGTGTATATGTTAAAGGAAAGAAAAAAAAAACAAAAAACAAAAACAAGATTGAAAAATAAAAGGATTATGTTAACTCTTAAGATTAATTAATTAGAGATGCCTGCATGCAGGCAAAAATGGCATTGAAGGCGTACTATATTTGTATTTAAACTTGACTAAGACGATGAGAACTATTAAAGCATTAAAAACAGAAAAACTCATTTCAACATCTTAACTCTAAGGGCTAAAAAACATACACAAATCTTTTGGCTTGCCCCGGAGAATGAAATAACTAGGAATTAAAAGAGAGCGCCAAATCATGAAATATATATACAATATATATATATATATATATATATATTAATGTATATTCATTAGAATCATAATGAAATTAACTGAACAATCGTAGCATGTTTTATCAAATGAAAAGAGAATCGGAAAAATTTAAACAACTGTTTGCAAATAAATCATAATCATTCATTGGCTGACTACAAAATTGTGAAGAAAAAAAGTATAGAATGAAACAAATCGCTTCCATAGTTATTTATGAACACTGTTTCAAAATGCTTAACAACATTAAAAACAAAAAACAAAGCAAAATGAACAATTAGCAAAACAGCTGAAGAACATCCCCCAAGCTTGCGCCAATTGAATTGTGAATTTAATTTTTTTTTTGTGTATTCTATTGTAAATGTATGAAGAAATTCATTATTTGTTTATTAAATTAAATATGTATGCGATGTTGTTAATTTTAAGTAGTTTGTAGCTTAAAAGAAATTTGTTAAAACAAAAGAAACAAACAAAACAAACAACAACAAAAAAAACATGAAAAATAAATCATAAATTAATTACAAATGAAAAAGGGAACACACAACATAAATGGCAAACCAGCAGTTTTTCACTTTCAAAAATGGCGCGGCAATAAAATGAAAACAACAACAATCGATTATTGACTGGTTCGATTACAATTGGTCGACTTAACGAAAATCAGTTATAAAATTTTTATTTTTGCTGATTTATCACATGTTATGACTTAACATAAATGGCAGTTTTTTTAATTGCGCTGTTTGTTAATTTTATTTCAGATTTTGTGCTTTTTTTCTAGTATTTAAAATGTGCAACAGGCTGCTTAGTTGCGCAAGCTAGTTCGATATGATTCACCGCGGAACCAGGCCATTTTAAAATTTGAAAAAAAAAGCAACAAGAAAACAAATGTTTCACACAAATTTAACAAATTTATATGGTATATATATATTATTGTTTGCTGTCATAGTATTGATTCATATATTCAGAAGTGTGCTGCGCTACAACAGCAGCGGGTAGTCGATAACCGATAAGAATCGCACTTTTTCGATAAATTACGTTGTGCTGCGCTTTTAGTTTGAGGTTAATAAGAAAAAAAACAACAAATACAAGAGCGCCGCCTCAAAACAATTTACGCAACCTCTGTGTGAACAACGCAGGTGAGACTCGTTTCTCAGTTCTTCCAATTAAATGCAATTTTACCATTTTTATTGAATGACTATTAACTTTTGCCTTTATTCGGTTGGCAGAAAAAACAAGGAGCGAACGTGAGAGTGTGTGAAAAGACAGAGCGAGAGAGCAAGAACGCTGCGTACACATGGCAACCACAGTGGCAAAAGTTGGCAAATCAGTTCACCGCATTTTTGTGGGCAATCTACCGTGGACAGTGGGCCACCAAGAATTGCGCGGCTATTTCAAGGAGTTCGGGCGTGTGATCAACGCCAACGTCATATTCGATAAGAAAACCGGTTGCTCCAAGGGTTACGGTTTTGTTAGTTTCCAGAGTTTGCAGGCGCTCGAAAAAATTGAGAACGAACAAAAGCACATACTGGAAGGCAATTACCTCAACATACACAAGTCATAAAGGAACAAGCAGGCGAGTGACAGCGAGAGAGAGAGAGAGGAACAGAACGAGATAGAAATAGGGAAACACTACGATTACAGTTAGATTAAACATAGAAATTCGCATTTACAACAAATTGAGAATGTCGGACAGTGATTTGGAGCTGGGCGACGACGATGTGGAGCAGTCGGAGCTGGAGCAACAATTTCGACGAGCTACCAACTATGTGACGGCCAAGGCCAATGTGTATGCGGCTAAGGATCTGCTCGAACTCTACGGCCTCTATAAGCAGGCCACCGAGGGCGTTTGCCACACGCCACGCCCCTCGATGTTGCAGATGCAGGCACGCAGCAAATGGGCAGCTTGGCAAGAGCTGGGCGAGATGACAAAGTCAGAGGCGCAAAGCGCTTACATAGCCAAGCTGCAAAGCATCGACACAGACTACGAGGTGAACAGCAAGGAGAAGACGCCTGGACGAATAAATGGTTGGGTGGTGCACAGCATTGAATCGGTGCCCTTGGAGGACGAATCGAAGCCGGAGCATCTAAAGACCATTTTCGATCATGTGAAGGAGAACAATTTGTCCCGTTTGCGTGAACAACTGAAGCCAGAGGCGGATCTCACACCGCTGGACGAGCAGGGCATGGCACTGTTGCATTGGGCCACCGATCGCAATGCCATCGAGATCATTCAATATCTGGTGGAGTGCGGGGCGAATGTGAATCAATTGGATGCGGAGCAACAGACGCCGCTGCATTATGCAGCGAGTTGTGGCCATGTGGAGGCATTACGCTATCTCTTGTCCTCCAATGCGGATCTCGAGCTGCGCGATGCCGATGGACAGACGTGTCTGGATGTCGCCGAGGATGAGCAGATTTGTGCCATGCTGCAGGCGGCGCTGCAGCTGCGCAACACTTGAGTGCGCGAGATTTGTGCAACATTTTCAATTGTATATTATTTTCATTTCCTTTCTTTTTTTTTGTTTGTTGTGTGCGAAATTAAAACGTAATCGTAACTGTTGAAAAGTAAAGCTGTTGACTTAACTGTTTTCCGTTCTTCGAAATTCAATTGCTACCTCGTATTATTATTGTTATATGAACAAAATGCTATATAAAGATTTTACATCAATCTTAACTCAACAAGTTTACGCCTAGCATTCTTTCTAATTCATGTTCAACTTTCTGAGTGCTCTCTTTCTATAGATCGAACATATTTCCGTTTTTTTTATTATGGATTTAGAGAGTTAGCTTTCAAATTTCGCATGTGAAGAACTATATTCAACTAACATAAAGATGATTTAGTCATTGAGTGACTAACTTAAGATCAATGTTTCATTAAAGTACGGAATTAATTTAGCTTCTTAAAGAAGGAAACCTTTCGGAAACCCTTTTTGACACGTTCTTACTTTAAATGAAATGGAAAAACGACGCACAACATTTTGTTCTTTACAAATTCTATATATTTTTCATTAGCGAAATTAAAACGTAATCGTAGCTGGGGTTGGCTTAAAGTAGTCGAACGGAGCGAGAGAGTTGCCCAGTTTTTACTTCCACAGCTTCTTGATGGACATGTTCTTCTCCGAGTCCTTTTGCATCACCTTGGCCACAGCCATCTCGAAGTCCTCCTGCGTGACATGAACACGACGCTCGCGCAACGCATACATGCCCGCCTCGGTGCACACGCCCTTGACCTCGGCACCGGATGCGCCCGGCATCAGTTCGGCGATCTTGCGCAGATTGATGCCACGGGTTAGATTCATTTTGCGCGAATGAATCTTTAGGATGTCGAGACGTGCCTCCTCGTTTGGTGGCGGGAATTCGATTTTACGATCAATGCGTCCCGGACGCAACAAAGCTGGATCCAAAATGTCAATACGATTGGTGGCCATGATCACCTTAATGTTCTTGGTTGCCTCAAAGCCATCCAGTTGATTCAGCAGCTCCAACATTGTGCGCTGCACCTCGGAGTCGCCACCGGATCCGGACTCGATACGTGACGAGCCAATCGAATCGATTTCATCCATGAAAATGATTGAAGGCGCATGTTCGCGTGCCATCACAAAAAGTTCTCGCACCATACGCGATCCCTCGCCAATGAATTTCTGCACCAGCTCCGAGCCAGAGACACGTATAAATGTGCATTCGGTGTGATGGGCGACGGCACGAGCCAACAGCGTTTTACCCGTACCAGGTGGACCATAGAGTAGCACACCCTTGGGCTGGGCAATGCCCAGGGCATCAAAGAGTTCGGGATGCTTGACGGGCAGCTCAATAACTTCTTTGATCTCCTTGATTTGTTTGTCCAGGCCACCGACCATCTCGTAGGTGGAGTCCGGCACTTTTTCGACCATCATCAGCGAGACCAAAGGATCCACTTTGTTGGGCAGTATCTTGTGCAGCGTGTAGCTTTCGTTGCGCAGGGCAACACGACAATTTGGTGTGACATCGTTGATGTCGATGTTTTTGTCCAGATCGACAACGAATTTGCCCTCGGGATGCACCTTCACAAGCACCTTCTTTTTGTCCATTGGCTTCACGACTTCGCCCACATAGCTGCCCTGCTCCTGCAACAATTGCAGCTCCTCGCGCAGCATGCGAACTAACGAAATAAGTTACAAGATTGTTATTGTTTTGTGCCATGTCATGTTTGGTTTTATTTACCTTTGGCATTCAGCTCATTGCGCTGTGCCTGCAGACGTCGCAGATTTTGACTCTTCTCCGCCACAATCAATTGCAGCTCCTCGATCTTCTGTATATAATACGAACGAAAGCCTTCGCCTTTGTGATAGGCCGAATCGGTGTCCATCTATTATGGAAAAAAAAATTGTTGAAGTTCGCCATTTTTATCGACTTGATTTTGTTGTTGCTTGCGGCGGCATTTTGCGCTGCACTTACCCGATTGCTGAGCACCATGTTGCTCTTCGTTTGTTATAGCGTTTAATAAATTAAGTGAATTTTAACTTTTCGTTTACAACGATTTTTGCATTCAAGTGATTCTGATTTTGATTATGACTCGGCAAGTCTGCGTCTTGTGGGATGTCTGGATCAGTGTGACCGGGCTATTAGAAAATACTACAGTTAAAATATATATACCAAAAAGGGGTAACATTGGCAATCGTGTACTCAGGGTTGCTCAAGCTAATGAATTTGTTAAAAAGCTTTGTCTCGCCGTTCGTTTTAAATTGTGCATATATTAATTTTAAATATGTTTTAATAATAATGTTAATTGCGGCTCAGTGTTTGAATAATAAAATATTATGGCTAGCGATGCTTTCAACAATTTAAAAAGTGTCGATATAGAATTGTTTTCCAGCTCTTGGCCACACTCAAAGCATACCGCCCGTTTTTTGCAATGGCGTGCTTGAGAAAATGTAAAAGAAATAATTGGCCAATAAAAAATGTTATTAATTATTGTTCAATAAGTGATTATTAAATATAATATGTGAATACTCGCATTGAGGGTATGTATCAATTATTGTTACTGTGTTTTTTCCAAAGATAATCTGTCAGGTATTTTTAATGGCAGAAGCCGTTATGTTTTTGAAGTAAACTTAAATGTCGTTGACTTGTTTGTGAAAACTGTTTATTACATTTCCACACATGACATATGTACTTCTATATATTTTATAACATTTTAACGATACTGTTTTTGTTTTTTGATACAAATGAAGTAAACAAATATCAAAATTCTATGAGCAGACGGTCAACAAAAGAAAACAAAAAAGGAAGAAATAAAATGCCCGCAACATTTGGGCTGCTCTTTGCGCATAATGTACGCATTGAAGTGGCGCTCTGGCGTCGCACTTTATTGGAAACAATTACTGTATTGATATTGCTAGTGATCATACTAGTTAATCCCATTGCATATACAAAAAGTTTGCTCTACAGCCGTCAGAATAACGAAGATGATCGTGAGATTGTATCGCACAAACTGGAAAATATCGATTTACTGAGGTAAGCAGCATAAAATCCTTAAGCCAATAATCAAAATTCATTGATTTCAATCCATATTAGGAGCATTGTAGATTCACGACGCGAACAAACTAAATTTAATTTAGCCTACTGCCCCAATTCGGTGTTTGCCAAGCAAGTGGCCAATGCGGTAGCCACTAGATTGGAATTGAATATGACGATGGCTTTTGAAGATAAGGAGACATTGCAAAATCAATTCGATGAACGCACCACTTTGGCGGCCATCGTATTTGAGGATACCGATGCCAATTTGGAGGCACCACCCAAAGTTCTATCAGTTTCCATACGCTTCCCAAGCGAGTTTCGCACATTAAATCCATTTCTGACCGAAGATCGTTTGTGGCTAACACGATGCTCGGGCTTTGTGAATGCCAAACGAGATAATGTTGTGGAGAAGGATCTGAGTCAGGATATCTATATACGCGAGACATTCTTGCAGATTCAACACCAGGTATTTTTGGAATGGTTGCACCAGTTGCGTGCGATTTATCCATCATCATATACGGAACCGTCTGTGGAGGTCTTTAATATAAGACTCAAGGTGCCCGATGAGCGTTGCTCCTCAAATGATGTGTACACTGTGCCATTGTTTCTCTTCAATTTCCTCTACCTGTTGCCCTTTATCAACATTATAAGGGTAAGTTCTTTTTTCACATTTATTCGTTGCATCTCTTTTAATTTCTTAATTTGTGGCTTAGAACATTGCTGGTCAAATACGGAATAATGTTTACAGCCATCAATGGCATTATGGCTACGGATTTGTCCGACAGTATTTGTGCCTCATTCTGGTGATGTTCATTCGTCTCATCATACTCAACTTTTTTATAGTACTTGTTATTTTTGTAAGTGAAATTATACTGAAAACGTGAAGCCCGACAACCAAAAGATGATAGGCTAAGTAGCTGGACTTTATTGAGTTAAATGTCCGTCTGTTTATTAACCTTGATGCCAACAACTAAGATATGGAGAGCTCCAAAATTTTTGGCTAATGTTTTGAGCCAGT
Organism: Drosophila niveifrons; assembly: GCA_035046325.1. Lineage (NCBI taxonomy): Eukaryota > Metazoa > Arthropoda > Insecta > Diptera > Drosophilidae > Drosophila > Drosophila niveifrons. The sequence continues at coordinate 544,833 of JAWNOC010000071.1, forward strand.
TTAAGTACTATTTGGAATATAGCTAGTTCAATTTTAATTACTATACATTGCTAAAATCAAGACTCCAGCATAAATTTCATCAATTGGTTATCGGATCTCTATGTTTATCAGCTTGCTAACAATCTTTTTGTGCAGATAGTTTGGTCCGTTCAGACGCACAATTCTCAGCCATTGGTATTCTTTGGCATGCTGGCTTTCATGGTGATCTTTAGCTTGGAGATGATCATTACGGCTCTGGTAGTTGCCAAGATCTTTGGCAATGGCTTGAATGCTGTGCTCTGTGGCATTGGGCTGTGGCTCTTTAACTATGCGATTTTTAGCGTCATATTGCGTCGCTATTGGGATCATCATGGCAGCTATATATTTCTCATACTCTCGTCGTTTATGAGCAATCAAGTACCCTACTGCATGCAAATGTTTAAACGCTATGTCGAGGAGACACATATCATACATTTTGTGGATATCTTGGCCCTCTATGTTGCTGCCGTGATTAATTTACTGATCCTTACGGTGTGTTTTGTGCTGTTGCAATGGCGCATGCCGGGCCAATTGATCAGCAATCGCGTGTGTTATAGCAAACGTCGCAAGAAAATGAAAACGGATGTGGACATCTATCTGGGCCGATTGCCCAGTTGGCATAACTTTGAATTTGGCGATGTGGGCAGCCAAGAGCTGTTGCGACTCCGGCACATTTATACAATACAAACGAGCACGGAACGCAAAGTGCTGAAGAACATCTCGATGCGTCTGTATCGAGGGGAAATCTATGTGCTATTGGGACACATTGGCTCGGGCAAGCTGAGTTTGTTGCGTATCATTGCCGGCATCAAATATCCCATACGTGGCACTGTGTTTTACGAAGGCGCTGATATTTATGAGAATCTGGCTGAATATCGCAAACATTGCGATTTTCGTGCACTCGCCAATGGGCTATGTGATCATTTGAGTATCGAACAAACGATCAACTATCATGTAAAGCTAAAGTTGGATGCGAATAAAATGGATCGCTATGATGTGGAGCGTAACAAATGGATCGATATACTTGAGGCACAGGTCAGACATCGTCGCACACGCATCAATCGATTGTCGATAGGACAGCGACATTTGGTTGGACTTTGCTGTGCTTTGATCGCCGAGACAAAGATCATTCTGCTGAATGAGCCGACGGAGGAGTTGTCGCCACGGGAGGTGCAAATCTTTTGGAGCATCGTATCCATGGAGAAGGAGCATCGTGCGATTGTCGTGGCCACCAATAGCATCGATGAGGCCGAGGCTGTTGGCGATCGCATTGGCATTCTGAGCATGGGAATCTTGGAGGCTAGTGGCACGCCCTTTTTTCTGCGCGCTAAATTCAGCAGTAGCGTTCAGCTGGTAAGTTAATGATCGAGAGTCGAGTGAATTTTAATGGAACTTCCTTTGAATTGGAATGCTATGCATCAAGTGTTATTAGAGACATATTTGTCTGTTCGTAGAGATTTCAACTACTACATGTGCCAGATGAAAAAGATTTCGTGGCAATACTTTTGTAGTTTTTAGAAATTTTGCTGCCCTTTTAATCGTTCTCATAAATTGCTTTCTAAGAATTGTATTATACGTAAATGAAACGTATTTTTTTTTTCTTCAAAAAAGTTTACTATATTTATTAAAAATAGATTTGTAAACTCACGAATATTGGGCATATCGTATTGTTCAGGTGCTGATCAAGAAGCCCCATGTACCGGATACGCCAATTACGGAATTCATTGCGCAGTATATACCGAACATAGAGCCTGAAAATGAAATTGGCGATACGTTGACCTATAAAATCGATGCTGTGCATCGGCCGCTACTACAAAAGATGCTCATACATTTGGAGAATGAGGGCAAATCGATGGGCATCGAGAATATACGTGTTGTTGGCTCCGAAATGTCCGATATCTACATGAAATTGGTCACCTCGTTTCGTATGCAGCAACAGGTTATACCCGATGTTAGTAAGTATGCAATCGATCAATTGTGAAGTTAATGAACTAAAATATCTTATATCCAGCACAAACATTCAAGTATGCGGTTGTGTCGCGCAAGCAACTGCGACGCCAGCAAATTCGCGCCATGTTCTACAAGAAAATGATCCATTCGGCCCCCAACGTGTGGCCCATCATTATGATCCTTGCCTGCCTGCTACTCATTGTGGTCGTCACACGTCTCGCCTTCGTTTTGAATGTGCCCAGCATGCGAACAAATGTCATACCGCTGGGCTTTAAGGGCGCCATAAATAATCTGAGAAAAATACCAAATATACGTAAATGCGGCTACATTGACATCAAATCGTTGGCTAAAACGTCGACATATCGAAAGGTCATTTCGCCGTCGAAGGTCTTTGGGCCGAATTCATTTGATTGTGTCAAGGGCAGTTTTCGGGATTATCTGAAGCAAAAGACCGAGCTGCGCAGCTTGGGCGCCATCGAGATGGAGAGCGAGCAGCATATACACGGTTATATCAGTCAGGATACATTTCATTCAGCGCCCATGACGCTCAACCTGCTGCACAACATTATACTCAGGTAAAGCCGGAGGATGCAATTATTGTTCACTGATATTTTATACACTTTATGAGCTGATCTTAGTTCCAAGCTAGATTTGTATATGTTAAAAGGTAGAACGTGTTTATGTATGTGATAGGCACAAGGAAGAATCTTCGACTTCATATAGATTATATATTGATGATCAATTTGTCTGTCTGTCCGTCCATATGAACACCGAGATCTCAAAGCCTATACCTATACCAAATATTTAGTATTTTTACGGTATATTTATATATGTATATTTGAATGTTGTACTATAAGGACATACAAATTACTTTACTTTAGTATATTATTAGTATTTTCGCGGCATGCGAATTTGGTATATTTTAAGAAAAATAAGAATTCAGCATACTTAGTTTTAGCTTTCTTATAGATTTGTATATATTACTTACTAATAGTCTCTCCATATTCGCAGATTGACATATCCCAATAATAACGATATTTACACGCTGGTCGATAACCATCCAATGCCCACACCTTTGATGATGAAGATCAATCTAATCGACAACGAGGTGGCACACATCGTAGCACCTTTGGCCATTGGCTGTGTGCTGCCATTGACCGTATCCATGTTCATACTGCCAATGGTTGAGGAACAGAAAACGCATGTTCGTGGACTGCAGATGATCGCTGGCCTTGGTTTGGACATCTATTGGGGCGTCACATTGTTTTGGGATTACATCACATATTTCGTGCATGCGATGATTATCGTCATTGTTGTGGCCTGCACAAATATTGGACACTTTGGTGGTCTCGAGAATGTCTTGCTGTTGCTATTGATTGCCGTGTATGGAGCGGCGGCATTGCCGATCACCTATGTCCTTTCGATGTATGTGAATAAATCGATGGTGAGAGCGTTTTTCGCCTCGATCATATTCCACAATCTGACTGGTCTGGTGCTCTACATGGTCTATTGGGATGTCGCCAATAGCAATGTGGTCTTCTTCTATGGCGCTTGCCTGTCGCCGGGATTTGCGCTGCTCGACGCCATCAGCAACATTTACATTCGTTGCCTCGAGGAGCATCATTGTCGTGAGAAGTGCGCCGCCATCGATAAATGTACACCCGAGAATATGCATGAAATGGTGCCGCATTGTGTTTGTATGTTTGGAACTCGATTTGTTCGGTTTGGGTATATTATATTTGTTTGCTTTACTTGCAGTTGATACCTATTTCAAGTGGACGGATCCTGGCATACTGTCGTCACTCTTATTTATGTCGCTGGCGGCGGTTTTCTCACTGCTTCTCATCTTCTGGATAGAGCTGCATCGCAAGGAGAAGAAATTTCATTCATCCAAAGAGTAAGTGCGTTAAAGATCATTAAGCCTATTTTAATCCGGGTCACACACATGCTTTTTGCTTTTAATTGACCATATTTTCAACATAGTGTGCTCACAAAGAAATATCATATAAGAATACCAACTTTGGACTATATTAAAATTCTTATTCCACTAAAAAAAATGTCCAATTTCCTTTGTAAATTCTTAGTTAAGCAATAATAATCGATAGTATATTAATCGACTTTGTGTCATTTCTATAGTATGCACAATATGCGTTCTTCCACGTATCCGTTCGATGACAGCGATGTTGCCGATGTCAAGCAGAAGATCGCCGATGCAGATATGAGCAAGTGCAAGCAATCGGTTTTTTTGGTTGATCAGGTGGAGGGCAAAATACCCACAAATAGCAACCGCTTGAAGACAGTTTCATTTGCGCTCAACAAGTAAGCACATCGATGTACATATTTTCGTAATGATCGATATTTGTGGTTGCTGTTTTTTTTTAAGGTACATGAGCATGGGCATCTTTGGGCCAAAGAATTCGGGCAAAAGTCATCTCATCAGACAGCTGGTGGGCATCGATGGCTTCGCCTTTGGTGAGATCTATGTGCGTGGCTTGGACTTCAAGTACGATCTGGATACGATACGTGGCTATATCGGCTATTGTCCACAGAATCATGGACTGCTCAATGATCTGACGCCCCGTGAACACATTCGTTTGTTGTGCATGATACGCGGTGTGGCGGAGAAAAAAATCGGTGAAAAAATGCACGATTTGTGTCGCATGCTCAACATGACGGGTTGGATGCATCGTCGTTGTGGCGCTCTAACCGCTGAGAAGCGACGCAAATTGAATGTGGCCCTCTCGCTGGTGGCCTACAATAAGATCTTTGTGCTAGACGAACCCACCAGGGGCATGCCATCGACGACACGTCGTGAAATCTGGAATATCTTGCGTTATTTACGCTATTGCGGCAAAACGATTATATTCTCTACCAGCGATGAGCTCGAGTGCAAAATTCTTGCCGATTTTATCATACTGTTTCAGGATAGTGAAATGTTGGCCATTGGCAGCTTGCAATATCTGCGCTACAAGTACAGTCATGGCTTCTATTTGGAGGTGAGATTGGTGCGAGATGGCAGCAGCATCGAGGAATCAGAGGCCAAGTAAGTAAAAGTGTCGTAGCTTTCTTTTAGAGCCGGAGTTAATCGAAATCTTTTGCTTTGTAGCTTGCTTAAGGATGTGGAGAACTTGTCAAGATTCGTCAGTTTTTTGCACGATAGATCGGAATTGGTGTAAGTAACAGCTATCGATACTATTTACTATCGATACTATACTATATTTAAGGTTAAGAATAGATGCTATATTGTTTGGAAAGTCAATTCAAGTAATGCTAGCTTTATAATAGAGCTGTTCGCAAAGGATTCAAGTTTAAGCAGAAAGTCTTTCAAATTGTGTAGAACATTGCTATATTTTAGTTAGATATACTTTAAACTAATTTAAATTCGTTTGCAGTTGGTTCCCAGCTTCGCTTCAGAATGCTTATAGTATAGTCCGCATATAGTATAGCGTCGCTTTTCCACTATTGATTGCTCAATCTTATCTAATCGTTCCTCCTTTTTGTGGCAACAGCGGTCGCTTACATAACTGGTTCAAGTTCTATATACCCGTGGGCCACATTGTCTACTCCTTTCTGTATGGCGCCATGGAGAAGAATAAGGTGCGTCTCAATGTCTATGACTATTGCATCTATCAATCAAGCATGAATACGGTCATTGCCCAGGTGCAGAGCACACGCACCGAACTGCGGCGCGGTCAAGTAGAATTCGAACTACCAGAAGAATCCGATCCACCATTATCAATAGACAGGTCGATAATAAAGACAACAACACCGCCACCAATGCCGCCAACATCGACCGCTTAATGATGTGTCATATAATAATTTTCATAAAAATACAATTTTCAAATTAATCAATTCCATACACAAATACATTGTTAAGTTGGCTGCGCATGCATTTAACCGCGGTGTCTGGCAACGCTGGCAATTCAAATTTTATAAGCTGCGATTTCACTGGTGCAGCGTATTCAAGCTTCGTCTTTGTAAACCTCTCTTGTGGTATTGCATTGACGCATGCTTTGCTTGCTCTCTGACAGGTTTTTATGTATTAAAATATATTGCTCACCTTTCACTTTACGTTTTGGGCTTTGATAAGATTTCATTTATTATGAAATTGTCGGCTAAGCTTTTGTTTGGCCTCTTTGCCGCTTGGTGTCATGTGCCTTCGATAGCTCAGTTGGTAGAGCGATGGACTGTAGTTAATAATTAATGTAGACATCCACAGGTCGCTGGTTCGACTCCGGCTCGAAGGATTTTTTGCTAAATACTTTTTATTATTGCAAGTAATATTTCGATTATTTGATTTCAATAAACTTCGGCAAACTTCATTTTTTGTTTAATTTAAAGTCGTTTAACTTTTGAAATTATTTGTTGACCTCTTTTTAGATGTGGTTTCGATAACGCTTTAGCTAAATTATTGGTTCAAGTGTACAATTAAATCAATGACTTATGCCCCATTCACATGCTTTATACATCTACATTCGTATACGTATTAAGAATTGCGGGGATTTTTGGTTTCTTCTTGCTGTCCTATATTGATTATTGAACTTAAAAACGTGCAGACACACATTATTCATAAGAGTCAAAACACTTGTCTGACCCATTTTAATAAACTATGGCGATTTTTACTGGGAACTTAAAAGTGTTAGTCGTAGAATATGTGCACGCAACCGAGCAACCACCCCGCGCTAACAATTAGAATTAAAATTTAATGCGACTCCGGCGACAGGTGACTAGTCAACGTTCACAAGAGACCATGAGTTCAATGCAAGTCAAGGACTTCAAAAAAAAAAAAAACAAAATCAACTAATTCGCACACACAAAAATATTAGAATATTGTATGCGTTATGTTTGAATATTCAAATATTGAAATCACGTCGTGGTCACACTGTTTTCATATTCCATTTCGATAAACGATAGTTGTGTGATAGTTGTAGTCGTCGGCCGTTTGACGTAAGCTCTCTCGCCTGCTCGTCGGGGCTAAATGGTGCTCAGCTGACACATGGGAAAATTGATAAACGCACTCACATAACCGTAACGTATATTTTGTTTGTTGTTCCTCGGTCGCTTCGCGACGCATTGTCTGCATGCGTGTGTGTGGAACCCACACAGTGGGTGTATTTTGTATTGTGTTTTCGGTGTTGGCCAAACGTGAACTGCGTTGAGTTCTTTCGTGTCTCGCGTCAGGTTTGTTGCGCGCGTACTTTTCGGCTAGTTGTGCGGTTACTTTTATTTTATTTTATCTTTTTTTATGTGTGTGTTAATGGTTCTTTTGCCAAATGCATAGTAGTGACGTCTCGTGTGAGTGCAATAGTGTGTGTGTGTGTGAATGCAGCGAACAGCTGATTGGTGTGCTACATATAAACGATGAAGTTATTTTAAATTTGTTGAGTAATTGTTTACATTTTAATATGCAAAGCATATGAAAGAGTGTTATGTGTACATTTACCACACCACACTCAGCAGGAGTGACAGAGATAAAATAGCTGACAATGCGCAATGAAAAAACTATTTTAGATACCGGCGGCTGCAGCTGCTCACACACACACACACACACACACTTGCATATGAACATACATGTATATGCATGTATGCATTTCTGTATCTGCCCAAAAAAGAAATTTATAATATCAACAAGTTTTTCCGTTATGTGTTCTTGTGCCAAAAGTCCAATTTCTTATTTGATTTTGTGTCATAGTTGTAAATTACAATGAAGTGTATGCGTGTGTGTGTGAATGACGATGCATTAAATACAGGGTACTCCAGGATGCTAAGAAAAGTGAGAGTAAGCGAGAGAGTGCGACTGTTCAAATTCGAAATGTCAACGGTTCAAAACAACAGTTAGGATACACACTGCACATATGTACATACATCCGTATGCAGTGCGGTTTCAGGTGCAAACGCACTTAGTGTATGTGTATGTGTGTGTGTGTGTGCGTGTGTGGGAATGTTTAGTTCATTATCATGGTGAGGTTGCATTAATTCCCAGTGAGTTATTAACAAATTGACTACTACTATTTCAATTTCATCAATTATTTAGCAAATACAATCATTGCCAAAGTACACAGCAATATAAATTAGTCATTAATATAAGTGAACTCCATACCTACGCGATTAATAATAACAACAACACCAATAATAACAACGACGAGCAAACTACACATTGTGTGTAGACTTTTGATTGCTTGCTTAGCATTGTTGTTGTTTTTGTGTTTTATTCACATTCGCGCTATTGGCTCTAGAATCTCGACTCTTCACCCTGCCTGCATTTGTGACGTCATTGCCGACTCTACAAAGCACATGGAGAAGTGCAATTAAATTCTAATCTGATGGTGAGTAGAAAAATGCATTTAATATACTTTTTTTACCCCATTATCGTGAGCACTTTCATTAGATATTTATACATTTGTGTTTAGTATACCGTAATAGGAATGCACGTTTGTAGAGTTTACACAGATCAAAGATTATAGAAAGTGGTATTGTAGTTGACGGACTCAAAAGCTATAAACGCTTTTAAGGTAATTCTAATTTGTGTAAAACTTAAATTTATATTTTCAAAAAGAATTTAACTTATTGATAAGCATATTATTGATATGATATGATATGGAAATTCAAATACAATACACACATTAACACGAGTAATATATAAATGGTTTTTGAATTTAAAAAGTTATTAACATTTGACAGCTATGATTTATTTTTTAAAGTATTTCATAGTGGAGTACTTTTGGTAGAATTTTTATACTACCGATACCCATAGGAAAGAAGGGTATTATAATTTTGTGCATTGTCCGTCCGTCCGTCCGTCTGTCTGTCTGTCCGTATGAACACCTAGATCTCAGAGACTAAAGATATATCATTTTTTTCGACAACACTTTGCTTGTTGGTAACTTTTATTTGTAAGATTTTTGCCACGCCGAATTCCGTTCCGAATATTGAATCATATCATATCATATTGAAGCAAGAGTTCAAATTGTTGGCATATATAATGAAAACTTTATTATTTATGATTCCTGAAATTAGAGTTGCGATTAGATACAAAATTGTAAAAGTTATTTGAGGAATAATTTTAGCTGCTTTGACTGACATTCTGGTATATTTTGTATTATATGGTATATTTTTAATATATTACTATATCAATATACTAAATATATATTTCGGTATGTTTTAATACATTCATTTGGTATATTTTTAAAATATAGCGGGTATCTCACAGTCGACCACACTCGAATGTAGCTTTTTTTATATTGTTTTTATTTTTATTTATTTGTATTATTTTGAATTGCAATTGTCACGCTCGCATAGCTTCTATTCTAATATGTATGGCATTTAAACTGTCAAGGGCTTAGGTGGGCAGAAAGTGTTTTCTAGATAAGCGCCCCAATTGATAATCATGCGAATTTATGTGAATAGATAAGATGCAGAAGGTCTGTCGCACTTGAGGTTTATACGATGAAGTGCTTATAGAGAATTCTCTAATCTAATGTTGTGTATCAATATTTAGTCATAATTTTATTAATAGTATGCGCTTCCTCGGAAATCGCGGGAAATTTATTGCGTTTGTAATTAATTTGCGGGTCCCTCGATTGTTATAAACATATGTGTTAATTATAGCACATACATAAGCTGTAACAAATATGTTGCATAGAATGTCGGTTATATATTTATCATCTATCAGGCGTCTACTTAATGTAATTTAATTAAAATGTTTTACTTAAGTATTTGTAAATATGTTTGCGGCACTTTAAGTCATTCAGATAATTCTCGGTGCAATCCACGAGTGCCGTAAACTTACTCAAATGAGTCATGGGCGAGCGCGTTATCAGCTATTTTGATATGTACTACATATGTACTACACAAATTCCGGGTTTTTTTTTTATTCCCATATGGAGTAACCGGTTTGCACTCAATTTTATGGATTAATCTCGTTCGAAATTTGATAGAAACCAAAACAAAAAAAAACAATTTTTTTCAAATGAAAAAGAAAAAATCTAGCCATGTGTTTAATAATAGCTATTTAAAGTTTCTCCAAAATGTCAAATTCTTTTTCGTTAATGTAAGCTAGGTCAGATTTTTCTTAATTGTGAGAAAAGAATCTGAATGCAGTTAAAACATGAATTTCGGGAGAAAGAAATTTTTCCCGATTTTAAAAAATGCAAAGATACTTTTTTTTTGTAATATTATATTTATGATTATGAGTAGCAGATTTTAACAGTGTTTAAAAAAAAAAGGGATTAATCCTTCGAGCCGGAGTCGAACCAGCGACCTGTGGATGTCTATTATTAATCATTAACTACAGTCCATCGCTCTACCAACTGAGCTATCGAAGGCAGGTGAAAGTCGCATGCAAAAGCTGCGCTTTCAAACACAAAGTTGAATCACGAATTCGATTATTCAGCTAAATTTGGGCACTGCTGACGTTCGGTAGTTCATTGAGTCATTGATAAGACGCATCAGCAATATGTAAGTTAAATGTCAATTCAGGTATTTCCAACTTAATTGTAGAGTAAATTTGCTTTCCAAGGTGTACAACGTGTATGCTTAGATGGCCATCTTATGAAGTTGTTAAATATTTCATCTTGTTTATCAAGTATACGTAAAGAAAGATTTATGAAGTTACATATATAATCAATTATATTAATATCATATTTTCTGAAAATTTCATTGCAAACGTAAGAGAAATTGAAAAGTTATTTGTATGCTAACATGAGTTGTAATGTTAGAGCTTGTAAAGTGATAACTTTGTCCTTTGACCACTTAAATTAACTAAATACACAAAGGGTCTCATGGGGTGTGTCCTTTTCACGTTCAGTTCTCCCGAAATTGTTTATTGAACATGTGTAAAGATAACGAGAATATGGCTATTCAATGAATTATTGTGAGTTCGTATACACATATGTATATTTGGGTTTCTTTTATCGAAACTACTCAAATTACGTTAGATAAGAATTGGCAATTGTGAATTATATATCCACCAGTTGATAGCACGATATTACAAGCGCAGTGCGAATATATAGAAAGCGGCATAAATTTTCGAAATTCACTACGTTTTATATCCATCATAAAACTGCGGACAGTCGAACGTATCAAACTTATCGAACATATGTACTTATACCTACATTGGTCAAAAATTGATCTGCCAGAAATAATAGTTAGTATTATATTTTCTTTCACTGCTGATATGAATTCAAGTAAGAAAGCTTCAGTCGAGTGTGTTCGCTTGTGAAATATCCGCTACCCATTTTTAATAAAACCATACTCAAAAAATATACCGCAAATATACTAAACGATATTTTTATAAAATAACATTCTACAAAATATACCAAATTAATATACTGCAAAACACTTAATGATATTTTCTTCTGCCTGTTTCAACAATATTTGCAGTAAAACCATATTCTAAAAAATATATCAAATAAATATACCTCAAAAATACTAAACTATATTCGATTCTGCCTTGTTTGCCTTGCAAATATACCAAATGAATATACCGTAAAAATACTAAACGATATATCATTTTACCTATTATAACAATATTTTCAATACTAAAAATATACCAAATTAATAAGCCACAAAAATACCAACAAAAAACACGTTCTAGAAGTATAAAAAATAAATATACCGCTATATACTAAACAATAATATTTTCAATGAAACAATATACTATAAGTATACCAAATTAATAAACCACAAAAATACCAACCAAAAACTCGTTCTAGAAGTATGACAAATATACCGCAAAAATACTAAGCCAAATTAAAAAAACTTGTTCCAAAAATATACCAAATTAATGAACAATAAAAACATTTTTTGTTTCTTCTGCCTATTACAACAATATTTGCAATAAAACCATATTCTAAAAATATGCTAAATTAATATACCGCAGAAATAACAAACAAAGCTATGATACCCTTCTATCGGGTATACAAATTTCTCACATATACCTGACTGAACTTTAGTCTAATATTTATCTAGTTTAAGAGATCATTTATTTAAGGAATTGCCTATTGATAAGCATTGAAGCAACTTATAAAGAAATATTGCAAGGAAGTAAAATCCTTTTGTTATAAAATTAATGATTACATTCTCATATCGATCGAAATATACGATTATATAGTAGTGCCGATCGATTGTTTGACTGTGACATAAGTAATGTCTGTTAAATTGCAAACATCTATTATTGCACTCGAGGCATAACCGATAATCTTCGTCATCGATTTGCGCTTATCAGAGGCTTGCCGTCCATGGTTAATGTCGAGCGATAAATCGACTCGCAATGTACAACCTAAAACACACCAATAGATTTGATAAGAACTAGGAACAAAAATATGTATATATGTATATAAAAAAAAGCAACGCGGCTGGAGCAATTTGTTAACTCAACTCAGTTTTCAATTGTCGCGACGGTTGTGCGGTTGTTGGTTGGTCGACTTGCCCAGTTAGTAATTATTACATTGTATTATTCTATACTTTGTTTTTTTTTATTATATTCAACATTGCTTATAAAAACTTTTGTTTTTCAAACTGTGTGTGTTTTTTTTTATTGTTTATCGCGGCTTAGTCACGCAAAAGGTTTTTTTTGTTCTATCAAAGCTTCCTCATAATTTCATGGGGGCAGACAATGTTTCTATCTCAGTGTTAGACAAATGACTGACAGCATAGCTGAAATTTTATTGCTAGAAACTTATCTGCAAATATGACAAACATACAAACTACCGCGAGTTGTAAAACTCTTGACTCATTCGTTTGAGTAGTATTTCAATATTACTGCGGCTTCAAAACTTTTACTATTATAACTCGATTTTTGTTTTTTCTTTACTTTTTTATTGAGAATTTAAATTTACATTTTTTCATTTCATTCATTTCGTGTCTTTAACGTTTTCTTTGTTTATAAACAATCTGCAAGCATTGAGCTTATCATTTGATAATTATAATGTCGCAAAATAATCGTATCAGTAATTTTTGCCGTTGCTGAGCCAAAATTTGGAATTTATTTCAAATTAAGCCGCTTTAAATGAAAATGATTGAGCAATATTAGCAATTCAATTTTAGTTAATTGAAAATTTAAAAGTTTTTTTTTTAAGAAACAATGCTTATAAAGTATGTTTCACAATCAACAATCTGGTATATTTTGAATGCAGTAGTATATTAATATACCATATTCATGTATGTACTATTATCACCTAGCAACAATGGCTTGAATTTATCATACTTTCTGTAGAAAGTCGAGGGTTGAAAGTCTGCCAAGATCATCTAGCATTTATGGCATTTTATTTTTGGACATAATACATTTACGATGTGGAGTAGCGTCTGAGCGTTATCCGATAAGCGATAAGCCAAGCGCGGCATCAATCGATAGTATTTATGATACTACCGATTGCATTTGGTCGCCTGACAATAAAATTGCAATGCATTTGCAGGCACTTCTTAAAATAAAGTAGAAAGCAAACAATAATACTTAATACCTATCGTTTCGCCAATCTAAATTTACATATGTTTTCGCACTTTTTATTACAATTAACATGGTAATACTTTGGCGCTAATCTTATCGATGGTTTGCAGCAGAAATCGTGACAACACATGATCCAAGTACCAATAGACTCGTGGCCTGAGTTCACGTGTCGCGATTAGTTCCCATTTCTCAACTGATTAGATATTAATCTAAGTACAATAATAATTCAGTGCAGACACTTGTTCTTAGCTAAACAGGTGCGTTTAACTTTCTTGCACTCTAATGCTTAAGTGCCTACAACAAATGTAATACTTAACAAATATTTTAAGATACCCTAAAACATTTGTTAAGTATTATTTCAATATCAAAAAAGGAGATCTTACTAAAATTGCTTTTTTATGTTCATGAAGTGTGAAACATCTGATAAAGTATTTATATTCGTTAAAATATACTAAATAAATGTACCAAAAATACAAAAAATATACCGCTATGTATTTTTTAAACTATTTGATATACTATTAAGTTCAAAATATACCAAATTTTCAACTTAAGCAAGTAAGATCCAACAGATAGACAAACATTAGATAAACTTATCGTCTCGGCTGTTCTATAATGTACTAAATAAATGTTTTTACTTCTTTTAATATTAAATAGACATCTTACTAGTATTGAGATTATTATTAGTAAGATAGCTTTTTAATATTAATCTAGTGTAAGATATCAATTAAAATATTATTAGTCGTTGAAGTATACCAATTTAATATACGACAAATATATATATTTGGTATATTGATATACTACTACATTAAAAATATACCAGATTGTCAACTAAAGCAAATTAGACCCGACAGACATTAATACAGATGAATATAGCAACTAACAAAACGTTAGAAAATAAATGAATGAAAATGTTTTATGTTAAAACGTTGAGCTAAAATCCTGCAGTGAAATATTTTCAGTATAATGATTAAAAGTTATCTGTTGGTGGTGGTTGAAATAAGCTGTGATCCACTGTATTATCGTCTCGGATGTTCAATAATAAATATGTATAAATATAAAGTAATAATATCAAAAAGTATTAAAATGTTCATTTAAGTTCTGACGTGTGTTTTTGGGACCTTGCTTAAAAACCTCTTAACCTCCAAAGTTATCTTCAAGAACTTCAATCAGCTGTTGACCGCTAAAATACATTAATTAAATAAACAATAACGTTAAGTTTAATAGGTTGCATGCAATTTGCTAAATGAAAATCTATTTATTAATTGCCATTATACGCATGAAATGAGTCAACCGATCATTATATCGATTGAAATCAAAAGTAACACCAAATTGTTATTTATACATTTCGTTCTTAATCATAAAAAAACATTTGTTTTGGAATTTATAATTTATGTTTTTTTTTGTGTTGTTGAATCATTTCGTTTGCGGTATTTTTTTAATTTCGCAGCTGTAAAATCATGCGAAACTTAATAATCTGAACTTTTGTGTATATTTCAATTAGTTCATTTCTAATTCTTTTCTACAATTTTTCGTTGCAGTTTCGCAATTGGTGATACGCCATCATATTCGACAAAAAAAAAACACATAGACAGGATATGACGAACTGAACAAAACTAGCAAAATGGCGAAAATGTCGAATTGGGATAAATTCGTACTGTTGCTATGGAAAAATGCGGTACTCCAATTGTCCCACAAGATCCAATTCATTGTCGAAGTGCTAACTCCGGGATTGTTTATGTCATTAATCGTTCTGATTCGATGTCTTTCTGACTCGACAACCGTACCAGTTACGGATTATCAACCATATGATGTCAATACTTTGGACGCGTTTAAGTAAGTCAACGATTTTATTTCTTTTTCTTCAATTTTTCAATATTTTATTTTATATGAAAAGGTATTTTAACATGTTTTGCAAAATGAAAATTGTTTACAAAATTTTGAAAATTGCAAAAAACATTTGTAATTTTATATATTATTTATTTTATATTTATTACAATTGTTTGTTTTTATTTGCGTTTGTCTAATTGAACACACGTGCTTTAAGTTGTATTGATTGAGTCTTTTGTTTAAGGGATAGAAGTTTTTTTTTTTTGTTGTTTTCTTTTTTATAAATATTTTTTTGATTTATTTTGCATTTTTTTTTCATTTATTTTGCATTTTCTTTTTATTTTTGTTGCTTTTTTTCGCTTTTTACTCTTTACCTTTAACTACCATTTTTATATGTATGTCATAAGTGAAATATATGTATGAATATATAGATTTACAATAGGCGCAATGGCATACAGTGACTTCAAAAGATATTGACACCACTAATTAACTATAAAATCTTTCATTGCAATACTCTGAACATAATTTTGAAGCCAAAAATAATACTCAATAATCAAAGAAACGTTTCTTGAGATACATTTCAGTTTATTAAAAATAATTTGCATTTAATCGCTGTATGCCTTTTGTCCCTATATAGTATATATATTCAAAAATATATATATATTCGTATGTACATACATATATAAAAATTGGTAAATTCCCATGTAAATTGTCTTATATCGAATACGACACAACTTTCAGAGCAAATTACGATGCTGCGCATACAATGCGAAAGTTTCTTTCCAAGATATTATCAAAGTCATCAGACAGGTAAAGATCAACAACAATCCGATAAATAATTAACAAACAAAATTTAACCAAAAACAACAAAAACGTATATATGAAATTGTATTTTCGGCCCTTCCGAATGTGCTATACCTCTTGCAGAATTTGCATGCATTGGCTTATGAAATCATGTATCGATGTATTTTACTTAAATTGAAAATAATAATCGAAAATAGATAATCTAAATTTCCGATACGATGTTCATTTTGTATTGGAGCATTTTGCTTGTAATGTGTATTGCCAAAATCGAAACATGCTCAACAACAAAGCGCGCTTGTCACTCTCTGCAAATTTATAGAATTCATTTTACTATCGACTTGCACAATCGATTCGATTAATCGATATGCACTCAAGCATGACAATTGACATTCAGTTTGCTCGCCATGCACCTAATACACAATATATGATGCATTCACTTAAAAGGTTATGTTATAATTACTTTATATCTATAATATACTAAAGCACTATACTAATGCACTTCTATACACAATATTTGATCGAATCACTTAAAAGGTTATGTTATAATTAGTTTATATCCATAGTAATATACTAATTTTTCCTTTAAGGATTTTAATAGTTTTAGATAAATACTAAGTAGATACTTTTAAGTGCCTTTTCGTAATACTCATCTCTTTAATCTCTTTTCACCATATATTGCACCATCTTTTTACCAAATAATATTCGAATGTTTGTTCTTTGTTAATAATACAATATATATCGAATTTTCAAACTTGCAGCTCAAATACTGTCAGTAACAGCTACGTTTTAAGTATCGCAATCAAATCACTTCAAATAATGAATTATTATTTTTTGTATTTCATTTTATTATTTTGTTTATGCATGTAGCAAATCGATGCAAAGTCAACCCGAATCGACTTATCCGCTCTTTGCCATTTATTATGCGCCCAAAACTGATGCTCTGGACACTTTGGTTGGCGCTGCGGCTCATGAATTGGGATTGCAATATAATGGATATGAGAATTCGAATGCATTGACGGATGCGGTATTGGCAAGGAATGCGTTAGCTGGCATTGAATTTATGGGTGATTGGTCCGATCCCGCTAATATGCCCGATAAATTGCAATTCTCGCTGCGTTTCCCATTCGAATTGCGTACGCACACATTTATCTATACTTATTGGGTGACGGGGCGATTATTTGATGCTTTGACAAAAGGTGGATCACGCGAACCGTCTAAGAACAGTGGCGGTGTTCCCGATTATCTTTTGGAGGGATTTCTACCCGTTCAGCATGAACTGTCCATGTCCTTTATTCGTCTCAAATCCAAAACAGAGGTCGATGATTTTCCCGACATTCGGTTGCAGCGTTTTCCGTTCCCATCGTATAAAGAGGACAACTTCGTCTCGAACATCGATCAACTTATGGCGATGCTTATAATGTTCAGCTTAATCTATCCATGCCTATGCATTGCTCGGGTATGTACAACTATTTCAAAATTAACCAAAAAAAAAACATAAAAAACAAAAATTTTTTTGTTGTCTGAAAAGTTTTGGGTCTAAGTACGATAAACAAGACTGTGAGATACCCGCTACCCATTTGGAATAAAAGCAAAATATGGCGGTATTTTTAAAAAAATATACTAAACTAATATACCACATTATATAGAGTAAAAAATATTTCAGATTGTCAGCCAAACCAACTAAAATCCGTTGTAAATAGGCGTTTTTGCCCATACAAAACAATTTTTTAAATACTTTCGACAAGATTTTTTGTAGATTTGGGGTCGAAGAATTGGAAACTAAACAATTTTAAACTAACTTGATCTGCGTGCAAACATAACAAGTGCTGCCGAAAAAAATGATAGCTCTATCTCTTATAGTCTCTGAGATCTAAAAGTTCTAACGGGCAGACGGACAGACAGACTGACGAACATGGAGCGTTTTGTCTGTCGACGTTGATCAAGAATATACATAATTTATGAGGACTGAAGATGCCTTCTTTTCTCTGTTATACATTTGCTGTTCCTATACCCTATGATGCAGTATTGTACTTAAAATATACTGAATTAATATACCAAAGAAATATTAAAATATACAGATCAAGACATTCCCTGAAAAATTACAATATAATTTCAATCTTTTACAAAGATATTACTACAAAAAGAATTTGTGTTTGATCAATCCAAAGTTTTCATTATAAACTGACTTTTGTTTCTCTTTCTCATTTTTGTGCCATAGTATATAACCATGGAGAAGGAGAAACAGCTGAAGGAGGTGATGAAAATCATGGGCTTAAGTAATTGGATACATTGGACGGCGTGGTTTGTGAAGAACTTTATAATGCTGTTGCTGTCAATGATATTGATCGTCATATTGATCAAGATACCCTGGACAAATAATTTGGCCGTGCTCAACTATTCCGAATTCACAGTTGTGCTCTTCTTTTTCATCTGCTACATCATATCGGGTATCACATTTTGCTTCATGGTCGCACCGCTCTTCTCCAAGGCAAGCACAGCGGCCGCTGTTATGGGACTCTTGTGGTTCCTCACCTATATGCCCGCTACGAAGAACTATACGTCGATGGGGTTGGGCGAGAAACTTGCTTGGAGTTTGTTCCCGAACACAGCGATGAGCTATGGCTGCAAAATGTTGATGTACACGGAGTCATCGGGCGAAGGTTTGCAATGGAGCAATCTATTCACACCGGCCTCGGCCGATGATTCCCTATCGATGGGTCTGATCTGGGTGATGATGCTCGTCTCCAGTGTCATCTTTATGATCATCTGTCTGTATATCGAGCAAGTGTTGCCCAGTAAATTTGGCGTGCCACGCAAATGGTATTTCCCCTTTACACGATCATTCTGGTGCGGATACCGTGACTACGGCGGTGTCGAGGATGTCAACGCATATCGCCAACAGACGCAGAAAAGGAGTAACACCTTCGAAATGGAACCGGATGGCAAACACGTTGGGCTGCAGTTGAAGAATTTGCATCGGAAATTTGGCGATCACATGGCCGTCAAGGGCATTTCGATGAACATGTTTGAGGATGAGATCACCGTGCTCTTGGGTCACAATGGCGCTGGCAAAACGACGACTATATCGATGATCACGGGCATGTTGAAACCTACATCGGGAACAGCGATCATTAATGGCTGCGATATCCGCACCAATTTGGGTGGGGCTCGCATGTCCCTCGGCCTTTGTCCGCAGCATAATGTTCTGTTCGATGACATGAGCGTGTCGAATCATTTGCGTTTCTTTAGCCGCATGAAGGGTCTGCGGGGTGCCGATGTGCAGCGTGAGGTGGACAAGTATTTGAAATTGATTGAGCTGGAGGACAAAAGGAATGTCTTGTCCTCCAAACTGTCCGGTGGCATGAAGCGTAAGCTCTCAATTTGTTGTGCCCTCTGTGGCGACACCAAAGTCGTCCTCTGCGATGAGCCCAGCTCGGGCATGGATCCCGCCGCTCGGCGACAACTCTGGGATCTGCTGCAAAAGGAGAAGATCGGACGCACTCTGCTCTTGACCACACATTTCATGGACGAGGCTGATGTCCTGGGCGATCGCATTGGCATCATGTGCGACGGCGATCTGCGTTGCTATGGCACCTCGTTCTTCCTCAAGAAGCACTACGGTTCCGGCTACACTTTGGTGAGTTTTAATTCTTTGAGAATAACCCAACAAAACCATGGGAATCAAGTGAAATTAAGAGAATCCATTGAGGGATTTTAATAGTTACGAAGTATTCTGGAAAATTATTAAAAAATATATGTGAGCTTAGAAATATGATGAAATTAGTAAAATAAGGGGAATATATGACAAGGAAATAATGGGAATAAAGTGAAATTAAGAGAATCCATTAAGGGATTTAAGTAGTTACGGAATATTCCGGAAAATCATTAA
The DNA here is from genome assembly GCA_035046325.1 of Drosophila niveifrons. Classification (NCBI taxonomy): domain Eukaryota; kingdom Metazoa; phylum Arthropoda; class Insecta; order Diptera; family Drosophilidae; genus Drosophila; species Drosophila niveifrons. The sequence continues at coordinate 564,767 of JAWNOC010000071.1, forward strand.
ATTATGCGAGTTTAGAAATAAGGGAATCAAATCAAGGAAATATCGCATAAATTAATGAAACTACGAGACTTTTTTGATAGCACTATGAAATAATGGGAATAAAGTGAAATTAAGAGAATCGATAGAGGAATTTTAATAGGAGAATCATTAAATTATGTATCTGAGTTTAGAAATAGGATAAAATTATTCAAATCAAGGAAATATCGCATAAATTAATGAAACTATGAGACTTTTTTATAGCACAATGAAATAATGGGAATAAAGTGAAATTAAGAGAATCCATAGAGGGATTTAAATAGTTACGAAATATTTTGGAAAATCATTAAATTATGCATGTGAGTTTAGAAATAAGATGAAATTAGTAAAATCAGGGGAATATAGCATAAATTAATGAAATATGAAGACTTTTTTATAGCACAAAGAAATAATGGGAATAAAGTGAAATTAAGAGAATACATAGAGGAATTTCAATAGTTACGAAATATTCTGAAAAATCATTAAATTATGCATGTGAGTTTAGAAATAAAATGAAGTTATTATTAAGTGGGGGGAAAATACAAATTAAAAAAAAAAATAATAATAATACTGATAAATAGAATGGAAAAGCTAACATCGAGAAAATATCTCGCATAGGAATTAGAAAATAAAATATAGAGGAACAAAATTGAAGAATCTTTTCGAAACTAATCAACAAATTTGTATTTAAAAGTAAAATAAAAAAAAGCATTTAATACTTTGAACAAATTAGTTAAAAAGCGTGTACAAAACGCAGAAAATTGTAGAAAACTTTATTGTAGAAAAACTTGTGGGGAATCAATAGAGAGAACTAAGGAGAAAATTGTTCAAAGAACTAGGAGTGTAAAATGTGCTGTAAAATGAATCGAAGCGAAGCAAAAAAACACGTTAAACGAATAAGGAACGTAAGAAAGAAAGCCTTTAAAATGAAGAGAGGCGTAGGACAAAAAAAAATAGTTAAAGGAATTAGAAGTGTAAAAAGTGCTGTAAAATTGGAAACGAAGGGAAAAATGCATCATTCATCGAATTGAAAGCGTAAAAAATACTTTAAAATAAAGAGTTTAATGATACTATCATATTGAGATGCAAATGCAAATTGTAAAATCGTCTTTTCCCACAGATCTGTGTGAAGGAAGCCGACTGTGTGGTCGAGGATGTGACCGCTTTGTTGGCCCTCTACATACCCGGCATTGAGCCGAAGAGCGATGTTGGCACTGAGCTATCCTACGAGCTGCCCGATCAGTATTCCGGTCGTTTCGAGAAGATGCTGGGCGCACTCGAAGATCGCTCGAAGGAGCTGCATCTCGGCGGTTACGGTGTGGGCATCACAACGATGGAGGAGGTCTTCATGAAGGTGGGCGCCGAAACTAATGCTTCTGTTCAATCCGATGGCACCCAAGGTCGCTTAGAGAGTGGTGGAGGTGGAGGAGCAACACGAACGGACGAGAAGCATGAAATAATCAATGATGACACCGAATCGATGCCATGTAAGCAGCAGTGTTTGAACTCCCAAAAAAACAAAACTAATTAACTCAATTTTAACTGTTTTGCAGCGCACACGGAATTCGCACAAAGTCGCCATTTGCTGCGTGGCATGAATCTGACCAAGAATCAATATTATGCCATGTTCCTGAAGAAGATGCTCTTCACGCTGCGCAACAAACTGCAATTTGCCTTGCAGAACATAATGCCAATAGTGTTTATAGTACTCGGCGCCGTGACGGCATTCTCGGCCGCCGAGAGACGCAGTGCACCGCCGATGACCTTGGGCGTCACTCAATATCCGGACACCGTAGTTTTGCTCGAGCGTGGACCAAATTTGAATGAGTTGAGCACCGGTGTGGCCGATCAATATGAGGCAATTGCAAAATCATACGGCGGACGGCATCTCTATCTGGGTGTCGACAATTTTACGGCCCACATACTCGATATGTACGATTTGCAATCGCGGGTGAACAATCGTTATGTGGCCGCTGCCAGCATACTCAACGATGACATGATTATCGCATGGCAGAACGCTTATCCATTCCACACGGCGCCGTTGACATTGAATTTGGTGCACAAGGCAATCGCTCGGTCGGTGATCAATGAGCATGTGGACATCATTGTGACAAATGCGCCATATGCGCGTGTGCCATCGTCCAACCTATCGGCGGTGAATTTGTTCTTCTCATTTGGCACACAGGTCAATGGGAATGTGGCCTTTTGCATGTGCTTTCTCAGCTCGTTCTATTTGTTCACGCTGATCAAGGAGCGCGCATCGCGGGCCAAGCTCCTTCAGTTTGTCAGCGGTGTGCGAGTCTTTACGTTTTGGATAACGCAATTCGTGTGGGACTTTGCCACATTCACGTTCACCTTCATCATTGTGATGGTTACGATAATATGCTTCCAGGAGCAACCATACACCACGATCAGCCATCTGGGACCCTACTTTCTACTGTTGCTCGTCTTTGGCTTTGCCGCACTGCCATACACGTATTTGTTGTCGATGCTGTTCAACACGGCGGCAATTGGTTTTGCCGTCACCACGATAATTAATGTCTTTATTGGCGTCGCTCTGCAACTAACGCTCAGAATCATGTCTTTCGATGTGGATTCACGGGATATTGCATATGGCATTGCCAATGTTGCACGCATCTTTCCGCATTATGCGTTGAGCGATGGCCTCACCAATATCAATGCTGTCGGCGAAACACGGACGACGTGTGATGCTCTCAATTTACCGCCAATAATTCGCTGTGAAGTGTTGTCACAATGCTGCAGTAAGTGCATTTTCCAATTATCAACTATTTACCAATCTTTATGCTATTTTCTCTCTCTTTTTCAGAGGTGCCGGGCTACTTTGACATAGGCCAGGAGAAAGGTGCGTTATTGGATATCATCTATATGCTGGTATCAGGAACTGCGATGTTCCTATTTATAATTGCGATCGAGTATAATCTGTTTAATGAGCTTATCTATTTGATACGCAAGCGCGCCGTGTAAGTAAAAATAGCCTAATATCGATAATTGCATCGATAATGTTAATATTGGTGATAAATAATTTATCTATGACTACAATATGTGCATTGTCGTAGCAATGGATTTCTATTTTTAGTGTATTAGGCTATTCAATTCATTAATAGTGCCGTGTAAGTGAAAATAGTCTACTATCGATAGCACATTTGCATCTTTGTATTGAGTGGTTTCCTTAATTTCATCAATAATGTTAATATTGGTGATAAGTATTTAACTATGACTCCATATTTGCACCTACAATATGTGCTACGACAAGTATCAATAGATTTCTATTTTTAGTGTATTAGTCTATTCGATAGTTTCATTCATACTATCGATAGCACATATGTTTGTATAGTTGAGTGGTTTTCTTAATTGCATTGATAATGTCAATATTGGTGATAAGTAATTTTCTTTGACTACAATATTTGCATTGTCGTAGCAATAGATTTCTATTTTTAGTGTGTTAGGCTATTCAATTAATTAATGGTGCCGTGTAAGTGAAAATAGTCTACTATCGATAGCACATTTGTATCTTTGTATTGAGTAGTTTCCTTAATTGCATCGATAATGTTAATATTGGTGATAAATAATTTATCTATGAATTCAAATTGGCATCTACAATGTCTGCATTGTCGTGGCAATAGATTTCTATTTTTAGTGTAGTGTATTAGGCTATTCAATAGTCTCATTCATAGTGCAAACACAGCATAAAAATTGTCTACTATCGATAGCACATATGCTTTGTATTGAGTGGTTTCCATAATTGAATCGATAATGTTAATATTGGTGATAAGTAATTTAGCTATGACTACAATACTTGCATTGTCGTAGCAATAGATTTATGTTTTAGGCGTATTAGTCTATTCGATAGTTTCAATCATACTATCGATATATGTAGTCAATTAGAATATTTGCATTGTCATAGTAATAGATTTTTTTTATTTTACATTTGCTTTAGCTAAACGCTATTACAGTCGATAGACCTCTTTGTCAACTAACTTAACTATGACATTATGTAGCAAGCTTTTAATGCGTACTATCGATAAATATAGTAGTGAAATGATTAAACGATTATTCTTACAGCAAGGCACCGCCGCCCCCAGAGGATGGTTACTTCAATGAGGATGTGGAAAAGGAGCGACAACGCATCCTCAACATGAGCAGCGACCAAATCTCAGCAAAGAATCTGGTATTGGATCGTATGACCAAATTCTATTCGTCTTTTCTGGCTGTCAATCAGGTGTCGCTCTGCGTGGAAGAGTAAGCGCAAAATGTTCAACTGAATAACATAAAATTGATTTACTTTTTTGTTTTTCTCTTTTGGTAGAGCCGAATGCTTTGGACTTTTGGGTGTGAACGGTGCCGGCAAGACAACCACATTCAAGATGCTGACGGGCGATGAAAGAATCAGCTTTGGCTCTGCCTATGTGCAGGGCTTAAGCTTGGCGTCCGATATGAATCGCATCTACGAACGAATTGGCTATTGTCCGCAATTCGATGCGTTGCTCGAGGATCTCACCGGACGCGAAGTGTTGCGCATCTTTTGTTTGTTGCGCGGCATTCACGCGCACAACACGAAAAAGATCTCGGAGGATTTGGCCAAATCGTTGGGTTTCATCAAGCACATCGATAAGCGAACGGCCTTCTACAGCGGTGGCAATAAGCGTAAGCTGAGCACTGCGATTGCCCTGATCGGTCATCCGGCCGTTGTCTATTTGGATGAACCGACCACGGGCATGGATCCGGCTGCTCGTCGCCAGCTGTGGAATGTGATTTGTAGTGTCCGCGATTCGGGCAAATCGATTGTGCTCACCTCACATAGCATGGAGGAATGCGAGGCGCTGTGCACACGGCTTGCCATCATGGTGAATGGTGAATTCAAGTGCATTGGCTCCACGCAGCATTTGAAGAACAAGTACTCCAAAGGTCTCGTCGTCAAGATCAAAGTGCATCGCGGTCGCGAAGCAATGCGCGTCTCACAGATGTAAGTTTCACATTTCTTCTCATATTCTTTTCATTGCTCAACTTCTACTATGTTTTGTTTAGCTCGCGAGGCAGTAGATATCGCACACAGGGATCGGATTCGGATTCCGTGCCATCCACGCCGGTGGCTTATGTCAATACCAGCGCTCTCTCGCTGCAAAAGAGGTGAGTTTGCTTACGTTTGCTTTATTAAATTATGCTCAAATGTGCTTCAAAGCTACACGTGGCTTGAGTCTTTGTTAAGCACTGGTTGAAATATCTGCTAAGGTTTGTGTTTCGATTCGATCGGAAATCCGATTTCCGATATGGAGCCAGGGTCTGTATTGTAACTAAATTTTAATAGAAGAGTTAATTTATGTAGGCAGTCAGTTTAACATTTTATATATAAAATTATGTATATATATAAAGAATATGAAGCGAATGCTACAATTTTAGCTACGTTTATTGTGTTCCTATAATTTCTTGTTCCAAGTTAATACACAAAAAAATGATTATGTGTCTTTGCTTCAAATGATGTTCGTTGTAAGTATTGTTGTTAAGTTTTGTATCTTAACCAAGCTTTCGATCCCATCGGAAATTGGAAATGTTAATAGAGAAGCTAACACATGTGGTCAGTCAGTTTAACATTTTATATGTATACAATGAAAATAAAGCTAATTTAGCAATTAGCTATAGTTAACATAGCATAGTAAACATAGAAATTGAATGTTTAAAGTAAACAAATTTGAGATTTATATATTATTGTTTTCCTAACATTACATTTTTCGTGTTTCAAGTAAGCACATAAATATGAAAATGATTCATTTCTCAGCTACAAATGATTCGCGTCTTTGTTAAGCGCTGATTGAAATATATGCTAAAGTTTGTGTCTTCACTAAATTTTCGACTCAATTGGAAATCCGATTGCATTATTTAAACTATGGATTCCAGTTTGTTAAGTTAGTTGTAAGCCAATTTCAACACTAGACCTTGATGTGCTTGCTTATTTTGCTGTATCTTGATAAGTCTTTGAACATTTTTTTTAATTGTTATATCACCTTTGCAGCAATGGCAGTCTCAACGATAATCAAAGTGACAGCACAGCTGAAGCATCGACGCGCGGGTAAAATATATACAAATTTATATTAAAATCAATTGGATAATAACATAATCAATTACATTTGCAGCACAATTACCTCGTTCAATAAGCAACAGATTGACGATAGAGACGATGAAGCCGTCGGCGATGGCAACGTCAACGATGTCAAGGAATTTGTGCAAAGTAAATTCCCCACAGCCATACTACAGTAAGAGATAAAGAGAGAGATTCGCAGATTCAAAAAATGAAATAATTTTCTGTTATTTCCGTTTTGTAGGGAAGAGCATCAGGGCATGTTGACCTATTACATTCCATTGAGCGACATCAAATGGTCGAAAATCTTTGGACTGATGGAGCGCAATCGCAAAACGTTGCATATCGAGGATTATTCGATAAGTCAGACGACATTGGAGGAGATCTTCTTGGACTTTGCCAAATTTCAGCGCGAAGATCCACGCAGCATTAAGTGAGCGAGAAGCCAGTCAACCAAAAAACAAAACCACACACAACAAATTCAGCAAACGCACAACACACGCACAGAAACACACACATCGCATTTTATATGTTGCACAAATTAATTTCCTTTTTTATTTTTATTTTTGTTTTTGTAGTTAGCATTATTATGTTAAGTGTAGGCGCTTTAACCTCGATAGTATTCGTATGCGATAGAATTGTGACACGTGCTACAGAACGCATAAGTATCATGATTTTATAACCAAAACACGTAGTGTGTAGAAAGCTTTATTTAATTTATCATGCTTTTACATTATGAACGTATATATATATATATATATAAATATATATTGAATCTTGTCAGACGAAAACGAAGGAGAAAACGTACCGGCAACAAAAGGCAAAATGCGGAAGCGGCTGCGATTGCTTAAATTTGATATCCACTTATATTTCTACTACCTGAGATGATGTACCTAACAAGACAAGCAACATAACGAATGAACCATCTATATATATATAGTTTAAATACCAAGCTCAACGTCTATGTATTAATATATAAATATATATTTACAAACGGATTGTCTAACAAAGCCGCAGAAAGGTATTGCAAAGCACAGCACAATACACATAGCAAAAACTAGAAGAATGATGTCAATTTCGTCGTGGAATAATGATGATGAAACGAAGCGTATAAGATATATTTATATAGTTTGCTAAGAATGTTATTTTGTGACCATTTCATAAAATTCATAGTCTAATTAATGAAATGTAAAATTTAAAATTAAGCACAGTGGCTCTTAACAATGTTTCTACTACTATTTTTCTAAGTGTTTAAAATTATGTGGGGCGCTACACAAAACGACATATCGATGAATTTATATAGAACGATGTTAATAAATTTGAATTTATTTATATATATTTGTTTACGTATATTTTTTAAATGAATGAAACGCAACGCATTTTGAATTTTCAACGTTGAAATTGTATTGCTTAACGGACGCCATAGCAGTCAGCTTTTAGTCGCATGACAGCGAGGACTGTTAGACTTAACATGGTCATGTTAACTAACAGAGTTCAGACATGTAACGGCTATTTGAATTTGAACAACATTGTTTTATTACAGAAATGACAAAAATTATGTTTCTTGATCGCTTCTGATTCTGGGACGAACTGAACGCAAGGCCAAGCGATCAAATAGATCAACATGCATGCCGCTGATCACATTGCGTGTTATGTAGAAATCTTCAATGTTCAATTCGAAGACATCGCGTCGTATGGCAAAAAAGATTTCCGAGAAACTTGTCGCATCGCTGGGCAGCAAAAACGACATCGACTCCTCCTCCAGATGCCTGAAATACAAAAAGAAAACAAGTAAGAGAGCTGCAGTCGAGTGTGCTCGACTGCGAGATACCCGCAACCTATTTTGAATAAAAGCAAAACAATGCGGTATTAATTTTACATGAAACTACATCAATATACCAAAAATATATGAAATGTTCAAATATTTGGTATATTGATGAGCAAAACATACCAGATTTGTCAACCAAAGCAACTACGACACAACAGCAGCATTTGTTATATCTATATACTATAACACCCAAAATATACCATAACCTTAAAAATATACTAGATTACCATTTAAAGCAACTAAAGCCCGTAGTAGGTAAACGTAACTTTTAAAGTTTTTAACTGATCGAAACCAAATTTTCAGGAATCATAAAGACTATAGTTATTAATAAATGCACCAATAATCGCTCTAGCTTTGAAATTACGTTTGTTTTTTGATGTTTATCTATTTTCGGAGGCAGAAGTGGGCGTGGCAAAAATTGGAAACAAACTTGATCTATTTGCAAGCATATTAAGTGCTGTTGAATAATTATAGCTTTGTTTTTTTTAGTCGCGGAGGTCGAGGTTTATACACAGACGGACAGACAGACAGACGGACAGACAGACGGACGGACAGACAGACGGACAGACAGACAGACGGACAGACATGGCTAGATTCTCTCGTCTGTTGACACTGATCAAGAATATATATATACTTTAAAGGGCCAAAGATGCATTTTTTGCACGTTATTACATTTGCTGCAGGTGTTAAGTTATTAGACCCTTCTTCCCTTTGGCAAGGACACTAAAACTTACTGCAGCGTTGCCTCGGGAAACTTCATTTGCATATATAGTATGATTTTGTTGTGCGGCGATACCGGGAACTGATTGATGCGATCCCAAGTGAAGCGTGCAGTGGTGATATCCATGTTGATCTTGCGCTTGAAACGCACCTCCAGCAAATAGGCGGATCGATAGCGTTCCTCCTGGGCGCCCATCGTCCACAGCTGGCCATCGAGGAGCACCGGAGTGCGCTGACACATGCGCTCAGCGTCCGAGGCGCTGAGATTCGTGTAGAGAAAACTGCAGCCACGTTGAAGCATATAGGTTGTTAGGCTGAACAGGACACGCTTGCCATTGGGATCGATGCCACCGGGCGGTCCATCGATGCAGGCCAACAGCGGATCACCCAGGATGGCCAAGGCGAAGCCAATGCGTCGCTGTTGGCCGGTGGTGCAGAGCGATACCACTTGGCGATAGCATTGGAAGAAGCCCAATAAATGCGCCAATGCCTCACAGATTTGTGTGCTCGCCTTGATCGACAAACCATGCAGACGAGCGTGTATGAACATCAGTTCACGTGGCGTAAATTTCGCTGGATAATTCTGCACTTGGGGGCAGTAGCCTAATAGGGAATAGCATTTGGATCGATGCGAGTCCATGTTGTAGCCGGCAATCCAGATTTTGCCCTTGGATTTCATTGTTTCGCCCACAAGCAGCTTGACCAAAGTGCTTTTGCCCGTATCATTGTAGCCCATTAAGCCGACGCATTCCGATCTAAGAGAGAAATGGCGATGCAATTATCCAATGCAAGTTTTTGTGCGCTTAACTGCAACTTACTATACAAAAGTTGAGCGTGTAATATTTTTGTCAAGCTTATAAGTATGGTAAATAGAGACACAATAAAAACTTTAAAAATATATTAAGTTTTATGAATAAACAATTTTGCAATTATCCTTAATATGGAGTTTTGGACAATGCATTTAAGTTAAAAGATAAATTTAGAGCAAATAAGCAGCATTTTTTTTATATTAGTTGATTGTGCTATAACATACTAAATACTTGCTAAAAATAAAGAAGATTGTTTAATTCCAAATTTGCAGTAATCTTAAATGAGCAGTTATATGCAAAGCATTAAAGCTAAAAGTGCAATTTATAGCAAATAAACATAATTTTGTATACAATTATGTAAATTGTGATATTAAACATTAAACAATTCCTTAAAATTATAAAAATTAATGAATTCCAAAGCATTTATCTGAGGGATTTTCTTACAATGCAATGCATTAAAGTTAAAATTTTAGCTTAGAGCAAATTAGCAACATTCGTTTTTAATTATTTTGAATTTGGTATTAAGCATATAATAATTTGTTAATAATATAATAATGGCTGAGTTCATAATTTTGCAACCATTCAACAATTGCAGTTAAGTGCAATGCATTAAAGTTAAAATGTTAGTTTAAAGCAAATAAATAAATGTTGCATTGTTTATTAAACATTAAATAGTTTATGAAAATATAACAATTTTTAAATTTTGAATTGTGGAATGAGTAAAAGTAACTTTTAAGTTGAAAACAAATAACCAAAATATTTATATAATTATATTGAATAATTTGTTTATATAAAAATGTCTGAATTCCTAATTTTGCAACAATTCAATTTTTGCAGTTAAATGCAATGCATTAAAGTTAAAATGTTAGTTTAGAGCAAATAAATAAATGTTGAATTTTCTATTAAAAATTAAATAGTTTATGAAAAATATAAAAATTGTTAAATTTCGAATTCTGCAATTATACAAAATTTGTAGTTATATGCAATGTAGTAAAAGTAACTTTCAACTTTATAGCAAATAAGCAAACATTCGCTTAAAATTATTTTAAATTTGCTATTAAGCATTAAATAATTTGTGTAATATTGTATAAAAATGACTGAAACCTAGTTTTGCAATAATTCAAAATTTGCAGTAATGTGCAATGCATTAAAGTTAAACGAGTAATAATATAATACAGTAGAAACTAGCGATACTATGTGGTAAAGGGTTAAAGGGATCACTTACTTTTCGATGCACAAATCAATGCGTGTCAAGACAGCCTTGCGACCATATCTTTTGCCCAAGCCATGACAGACAGCAATCAATTCGGCTCGCTGTTGATCGGTTAACATCTCGACGCGAAGTCGCTCGGCCATCACCGATTCATCGGTCAAATAGTATTCCTTGCTCCCCATATGGCGGCCTTCTTGTTGTAGCTGTCTCCGCCGTTTTCGCTGGCGATGTCGTCTCTCTTTGTGATCCCGCATGCACTTCAATGGCAACCCAGCACAGCCGCTGGTCATCAGCATGTATTGCTCCTCGAGTACGAAGAGTAGCAAGGGTAGCAAAATGCCCATGGATAGAGCGAACATATCGAACATCATTCCATACTGACGCGAAAAGTAGTTGTAATGAACTGTGGGCACATAAGAGGATAACTATAAGTAACATTCAAGTCTTCAGCTTCACTTTAACATAAAATGATTTTTTGGAAAGCTGTCAAAATTTCAGCTTAAATTTAACAGATCTTACGCCTATCTTCTATATATCCCATAATATATCTTACAATCTATGATTCTTTTTGTTTAAGAAAAATGATAATTAAACAACTTTTATGTTTATAGTTTCAATTGAGAATCGAATAATTAATATGCTAAATAAATCTAGAAAAAAAGATAGCGAGTTTGACAAAAAGTACTCGCTGAGGAAAGTCCTAACTAAATGGGAAGTGGGCGTGGCAAAAATTTGAAACAAACTTGATCTGCGTGCAAACATGACAAAGGCTGTCGAAAAATTATAGCTCTATCTTTTATAGTCTCTGAGATCCAGTGTTTCATACACACAGACGGACAGACAGACAGACGGACAGACGGACATGGCTAGATCGTCTCGGCAGTTGACGCTGATCAAGAATATATATACTTTATAGGGTCGGAGATGCTTCCTTCTACCTATTACATACATTTCTTGCCGGCACAAAGTTATAATACCCTTCTACCCTATGGGTAGCGGGTATAAAAAGTTATCAATCAAAATTGTGTACTAAGACCACTCAACTGCAACAATTGGGAGTACTGCGGCACTTTAGAATGTCCCGAGAGACAAACTCCACCGTTGGATCCTGGCACATCCATTTGTAGTCGTCGAGATATAGCAGCTTAAAGATAAGCTCTCCAAACGTATATTGTATCAGCGGTTGATAGATATTATTCATATCGGATAGTTCATCGCCCACACTGATTGTGAATATAATGATGCCCAAGAGATTGTACAAACAGATGATAATGAATGCATAGTTTGGTTCCTTGAATATCGCGTACAAAAAGTACGATAATGTCACTATGGAAATGCTTGACATGAGCAGCACCAAAAAGATCCAACCTGCAAGGGCCAGAGCGAGTAAGAGAGAGTTGTAATTGAGTTGTTATTTTGCCCTTACCATAGAGCGTGTAGTCGTATCTCTTTGGATTCGCATAGAAGGCTATAACCACAATCAGAACGAAGTTGATGATGATAATTCGCACCATATCGAAGAACAAGAGAGCTGTGCAATAGATGTGCAGTTTGACGCCGGCAACAAACTGTTGCTTCTTGAATGAGCGCTCCAGTATTGTGCTAATCGCCAGGCCAGCCCACAGTGTGCCGAGTATAAACGAGAGATTGATCGCCATTAGGCTGCCCAGCGAGAGCGGCGATTGAGGTAGCGCGTTGGCGTCTGTTTGAAATTTCAGCGGCTGCAGGGTCACATCGATTGAGGCCTCGTCGTCGAAGAAGCGCCTGCAGCAAGCAATCGCTCATTACTTATTAGTGGTTACTTATATACGTTGCTGTTACTCGTTGCTGCCATTCGTTGCTGTTACTCGTTGCTAATACTCTTTGCTGCTACTCGCTACTATTACTCGTTATAGCTTCTCATTACTTTTATTCGTTACTAATACTCGTTACTGTTAGTATTACTCTCTACTATTACTCGTCGATGTTACTCGCTACAGTTATCCTCACTGTTACTCGTTGCTGTTATTCATTGCATATTACTCGCTACTATTACTTGTAACTGCTAATCCTTAATTTTACTCGTTAAATTACATGTTACTGTTATTCATTACTGTTACTTGAACAGTTACTCGTTTCGGTTACTAATACTCTCTACTGTTGTTCGTTATTAATACTCGTTACTGTTACTCGTCACTATTACTCGTTATTGTTATCATTACTGTTATCCGTTGCTGTTACTCGTACCTTTTACTTGCTACTATTACTTCATTTTACGAATAAAACTCGCTACTATTACTCGGCACTGTTATTCGTTACTTTTATCGTTACTGTTACTCGTTGTTTTTATTCATTCCTATTACTCGCAACTCTTACTTTGTCTTAACTCGTTATAGAATATTGTTAATTGACTCGCATTCCCATATAATAGCAAACGAAAGACAAAATGAGGTTGAAAGTAGTGAAAATATAAATTGAGTTGATTGATTATCGTATTTATCTAACAACGAGTAATTTGCCTACTCGCTGCTGCAAACTTACCTTGCCACAACATTGTGCACCAGATTGAGGCCAAAGGGCGCCACATGCAAGGGAATGTTGTTGAACCACACGGTTATCAAATCGCTGCTGAATGAGGCACCGAACATATAGCGAAAGTTCACCACTTTGGTGAAATCATTCTGCTGCAGCAGATAGTAATCGCTAATTTCCTGGGTCTCGACGATCTTCACGTTGCCATCGTACCAAAAGAGCAGTTCGTTGAAGCACTCTTGCATCTCGATGACATCGCCATTCTCCGAAAGGATCTCGACAAATGCATCGATATACTTGAACTGTGTGAGATTGAAGGACATCGCATGCAACTCATAATTTTTGCCATAGATCAGCACCGCCGAAAATGTGCAAGTAGTGGCAAATAGCAGAGCGGCCATTGAAATAATTTGAATGGGTATTTGTCGCCTATTGAAGACCCAACGCATGTAGAGCAATGTATACAAGTGCAATAAAATCAATTTCTTTCCCGTTGCCTTCACATTGATGTTCCTAGCCTCGACAACCAGTTTATAGTCCTCGATCAGTGTGGCGGGCTCCGGCGTCATATCGCCCTCCTCGGAACCGAATCGCAAAAAGATCTCGTCCAACGAAGTGTCGCGCAAACGAAAGCTCACAATATCCAGATTGGTCATCTGGTCTTCGAGTTCGTCGAATAAATCGGAAAACTTATCCTCGTATTTATTCTCCAGCACAAACGTCACTTTGTAGCCAATGTCGCTCTCCATCGTTAGACTTGGAAGATATTTGCTTAAGAGTTTACTCAGCGCCTCGAAATCAAAAGACTTGCCTTTGACAAGTGTCTGAAAGCGTGGGGGAAAATGTAATTTAAAAATTACAATTATAAAAGATCAGCTTGAATTTTAGTAAGACAAAGATCTGGATTAAAGATGATTTATAGATTTTCAGATTGTCAACTACGATCTATAAGTTTTAGTTTAGTGGCATTAGACCATAAATTGCATATGGCTTTTTAAGGAAAACTGGTCACAGATAAGTTGCAAGATTTTGAATTAAAAAAAAATAAACGTGCAAAAATGTTACAGTTAAGTATGCTCGACTTTAAAATACACGCTACCCATTGTGAATAAAAGCAAAATAGTGCGGTATCAATTTTAGAATATACTATATTGATATATCACGAAAATACTAAAAATATACCGCATACTAAGGTAATGTTTGTATATTGATTCAATCCATTTGGCATATTAACTTCATACCTTTTCAATACTAGTAAAATAGTGCGGTATTAGTCTTGAAATATGCCGAATGTATATTTGGTATATAGATAGAAGCCTATATTTCAAATATACCATAAATCCCATAAATATACTAAATACCAAAAACTTTTAAAAGGCAATTGAAACGACTGTTTAAAATGAATATACCGAAAAAGTACAAAAATATACCGAGTTGTATATTCAAAATATACCATAGCGCATAAAATGTACTAAATACAAAAATCAAAGTTACCGTACAACATAAATATACCGAAAAAATACTAACACATACCGAAACATATTTTTTGGTATATTGATATACTATAAAACTGAGTTTTTTTTAAATGCAACTTACTGCAACTAACTATACTGAATAAGTTCAAAAATATACCAAATAGTATATTTGGTATATCGATATACTATGCTGTAGCGTGTTTGATGATATGTCACTCACCAATCGAAACCCGTGACCGTACATATTGCGCAGAAATGGTTTGGTGCCCGTGCACTTGAGCTCGCCATTGGACATGATCGCCAGGCGATCGCCCAGATGATTGGCCAGCGCCGTTGAGTTCGACACCAAGATGATGGTGCGTCGCGACTTCTCCTCGTTGATGAGGCCACAGATGCGTGAATGCGCCGGCAAATCGAGATCACAGTGCAGATCATCGATCAGTATGATCGGACTATCGCCGGCAAAGGCGCAAGCAATGGAAAGAACACTGCGATGTTGTGTGCTTAGATTCTTGACTTTCGTATGCTTCAACTGATGCAAATGCAGGCGCTGCGTATAGAATTCGATCTCATCGGTGGCCCTCGACCACGAGGTGCCTTTGACCAAGCAAATGAAGCGTATCTGATCGGCGACCGTGAAATCGGGCACCAGAAAACTGTTGCTCAATGCCAAACCCAATTGCATGGTGGCATCTTGTCGCTCCGTTTGGATATTATAATCGGCGATCATGACCAGGCCACGCGTTGGCTCCAACAGACCCGCCAAGATCTTTAGCAGCGTCGTCTTGCCGCAACCATTGTGACCCATGAGCACGGTGACCTCATTCTCATAGACATTCCAGGTGAAGGAGTTGAGAGCTCCGCGACTGTTGGCCGTATAACGTTTGCAGAGTTTCTTGATTTTGATCTTGAAGCGACGATGCGATGGCTCGACCTCATAGATCCTGGTCGTCTTAATGGCGGCGCTCTGAGAGCTCTGCGGCATAAAGCTATCGTCTCGGTCCTGATACGTAAAATCACCGCTGTGCGCCGGCGCCGGAATGTGACGCTTTCGGAAGCCGCCCGCTTCGCTGGTGTTCCACACATCCATATAGATGCCGATGGCGCAAAAGACGAGCGCATCGATCAGGAATGTTAGTGCACCCGAGTAGACATGTATGCGATCGGAGGCATAGTCCAAGTCATAGCCCTTATCGACCCAGGTCTTATCGAAGATCACCTCACGCTCGATCATCCCCTCGCAGATGAGGGCGAGCACAGTGTTGGGCAACGCACGCGAGGCATAGCGTATGATCTGCACCGCCTGCTCCCGATTGTTCCACAGCACAAAGAACGGTATGTAGGACAATAGCCAGATTATGGTCAGCACTCGAATTGCCAGCGCGCTGTTCTTGAAGAACGAGGCCATCATCAGGCTGAAGCTCGTTCCGGCCACGTTGTAGGCGGCCAGCACCATTACCACAATATACCACGGTGTCTGTGTCAGCAGACTGTGCTCGTTTTTCCAGTGTACCTGAAAGTGATGGTCGATATTACTATTGGTATATTTTATCAATCAAATTTTATTGTTGAATGTGCTCGACTGTGAAACATTCGCTATATTATCGTTAATATAAAAAATACTAAAATATACTTAAATGTATATTTGGTATAACTCTGTTGTAGTATACCTTTATACCAAATGTACACTTTAGTATAATTTTGTATTATTGGTATATTTCTTAGAATGGACATTTTGGTATAACGCTATACTATTGACATATGTTGAAGTAAATTATTATACAAATGCACATTTTAGTATATTTTATAATTTTTGGTATTTTAATTTGGTATTTTTGGTAAAATGTATACTTAAATGTATATTTTGTATAAAGCTGTTGTAGTATATCGTTACAGCAAATGTACACTTTAGCATAATTTTTTATTTTTGGTATATTTCTAAGGCATTTGGTATAGCGCTATACTATTGACATATGTTGAAGTAAATCATTATACAAATGCATATTTTAGAATATTTTATAATTTTTGGTATTTTAATTTGGTAAAATGTACATTTGGTATTACGCCTTACTATTGGCACATGCTGAAGAATAATATCGTTATACCAAATGCACATTTTAGTATTTTTGGCATATTCATTTGGCGTATTTGGTAAAATGTACATTTGGCTTAACGTTTTATTATTGGTACTTATGCGTACGTTTATCGTTATGCTAAATGTACACTTTAGTTTATATGAAGTTGGTTGATATGTATATGTTGGTATATTTGGTAAAATGTGTATTTCGTATTACGCTATAACATTAAAATATGTTGTGGTATACTGTTATACCAAATGCACTTTTTAGTATATTTTATAATATTTGGTATATTAATTTGGTAAAATATACATTTGGTATAACGCTATTCTATTAGCATATAGTGTAGTATATCGTTATACCAAATGCACATTTTAGTATATTTCAGTATTTTTCGGAAAGTGATAAACACGACTTTAAAATAATTTTAATTTATTAATTCATTAAATAATATAATATTCTTATTACTAATATTTAAATTATATTTACAAACATGTAACGAAAAACTACTTAAATAAACCTAAAGGAATATATGGTACATCGTAATGATGAAATTATTAATAAAAAATGTTAAAATTAAATTAAAATATATTTTTTGGAAGCTTATCATTTTAAAGTTCGTGCGGCAAAATATGAAAGAATAAAGCTGACCATAAAATACCGGTTTATAGAAAAGAAAGCAAGTAACTTATACAGTACCTTAATAACTAGCGTTACGAAGATTGTGCTGATGAGACTGTAGATTAAACCCTTGAAGAACCAGGCAGTGAAATGGATAATATTGCTGATTTTCATATTAATGAGAAAGAGGCGCATCTGTTGCTGTTTATCCTGGACAATTTGCTAAACGAAATGAGAAATACGAAATTAAAATATGGTTAAGTTTCAAGCAAGTCGATGCAATGCAAAACGAACCCAGACAAGTATCTGGGCCTGAAACATATAGCCAACGACAATGAGCAAGGGAAGGCCACGATTAATGTAGTTCATCAATGGATCCTGAACGCGACCATCGACGGGAAAGCGACGCAAAACAATTTTCGGAATCGTTTTCTGGCTAACAATCCGTAGATAATTCTCGGCGATGGTCTTTTGCATTTGAATGAAACCCTCGAGAACGTAGCAAACATCCCCGTCGCTATGCGGATTATTGAGGCGTCGGACAATGCTCGTCTTGGGATCATCATTGTAGATGGTCTTCCAATTGTTGCCCAGAAAGCTGCCACTGAACATGCGCAACTCACTCGGAAATATGAAGGTGTAGTTAAAATGCGGTATCAGCACATCATCGAGACGATTTCCGGTAAATTTATAATGCCTTTCAATCATACTACTATCGAAACAAATGCCCGCAAATAACGAATCTTGGGCCACCGCATCGATGACCTCTTCACACGACGCATACGGCTTAAATTCCATCCTTGGCATATCCATTGATGTTAAATTGATAATCTTATGGAAGAGATTATAATCAATGGGCGCCCAGGCAATCACCAATTGCGGAACAAACACATTATTACTCCTATTACTCTCGGCTCGTATCTTTTCCCGCTCCATCAGCGTGTCAACCAAATTCGTCCAGCTCTTATCGAGATCAATCGGTTCGTAAAGATGATTAAATCTCGGCGATACATCGATCTGCATTCGCATCACCACCGCAATGATGCACAGCAGCGTTGGGGCAAAGAGCAGCCAGAGCAGCTCCACTTTGCGGTTCCATTGCGTCTTGTTCAGCTTCCAAGTGAGCAGAAGGAATCTCTCCAGATAATTGCGAATGCTCATTTTACGTGCGTTGTGACTAGAGAACTCTCAAAACTATTCGACGCTTGCTTTGTTAGCAGCTCAACAAGGCTTCAACTAAACATACTATGTGAGTATCTTTCCATTTTTATTCTCGCTCGCTTCATTCGTTTTTCCTATTACATCCGTTTAAAGCCTGGTCAGTTTGTTCCCCAATTTCCAATGAAGCATGCTTATACCCCGCAATATGCTTGGCTATGGGGTATGCATTACTTTTAAACAATATTAAAGTTTTTATTTATTTTTTATTACTTTACCTATTTTAAAATCTTATAACCATTTTTAATATAGTCAAATTTGTAATAATAATATTGGAAAATTTTCAAGCTTAATTCATAGTTTTTATTTATTTATTTTTATTGCTCTTATAACGTTTTATTCATATATCTATTTTGAATATAACTGAAATTAAAACTATTTTAATTTTATTTTCTTTAATATTTAAAACGCTTAAATCAATATAAACTTTGATTGTTCCAGCTGTATATTTCTTTTAGATCATGCTTTAAAATATAAAAAAAATGTTCATTAAAATTACGTTTGAAAAGCAAATGGCTTTTTCGTAACTATTTTAAATTATAATATATTAATTTTTAATTTTAATTTTTAATTTTATTTTTATATTTAACTATTTAAATAAATAAATGTAAATGCTTTTTCACAATTTTATATTTATTTCCAAAAATCTATATATTATTTTAAATTTTTAAGTTTTATGAACTCGATTGTTCAAGTAAAGATAGTTTATTTTTAAAAATGTGGACAAAATTATACATTGAAGTGAAGTTCCAACAACAAAAGCTATAATATTATCATTTTAAAATTATTTTATATTTATTTATAACTATTTTAAGGAATTATATACATATTTTTTAAAACTTTTTTTTTAATATTTCTCTAATTCTTATTTGTTAAATCTTTTTTAAATTTTAAATTTTATAAAATAGATTTAATTTATTATTTTTGATTTTCTTATTACACAAATCTCATATTTGAATAACAAAGTCTTTTACTACAGGGTATTTTTGTAGTCTTTCCCACTGAGCGTCCAGAGTTCGTTGCATGTTATTTTTGGCAGCATGTTGGAGCGTTTATTCATCCTTTGTCATAACAGTTTTATTGCGTTCTAAAGTCAACAAATGACAATAAAACGATGGCGATTTGTTTGCCATCGTTTTTGAGCTAGTCGAGTTTACACATCAAACAATCGATGTACTATATTTACTTAAGGCACCAATAATGATGCTGGTACTTGTACAATATATCGTATTATATCGTATCTCTATAAAAACGAAAAGGAAATCAATAAGCAAGACTCTGTATGAATCATATGCGCCACAATTGATAGATCATTATTACTATAGTATACTAGCATCCAATTGATTTGAACTTCCCGTATTATGCTCACACTCTGCTTTCAATAGGGTCCAATCCAATGCCGTCGGATACCTTGGTCAATAATTGAATTTCAATTGATATTTGCAGCGCATGCAGTATTCGATTTTATCTGTCGCTTGTCTTGGCCTTTGATACCCTGGACATTATAACAAGTTGGGTAGTTAAAGGCAGACCAAAGGAGTTTGTGTTAAATTTAAAATTTCAGATGTATATTCGCCACAGTGCAGTAGTATATACCGCAAAAATACTAAAATATATCAAAACATATTTGTATATATTTATGTATATTATTATAATCATTATTATTATTACTTTCCTTATTATTAGAATCTGTTATTTAAAACTCGTAAATATTTTTTACTATTATTCTGTGACATACAATTAAACTAAGTATGGAATATCTTTTGCCTTTATATTTCCTTAATTATTATTATTTTTATTTATTATTTCTTTTATTATCGGTCAATAATACAAATTTTCTAGGGTAGTCAGCTAGTCGAGCATGCTGCGGCTAGACTATTTTTTTATATTTTCCTATTTTGGCATATTTGTTGGTATTTTGACTGGTCGCTGCCTCTTTTCACATTCAATTGCATTTATTGACCGAAGAAATATTTTATTACTTTACGCTTGGCAAATATTAGTGTCCAAAAACGATATCGACATGGACAACTATATGTAAGTGTAAGCGCATGTGTGTGTGTGTGTGTGTGTGTACTTTATGGATGCTTGTCTTTGTGCTTATTGGGCCACAAACCGAAATGAGAGATGGCAAATATATAGACATAGTTGGTTCAAGCGTCATGCGAGTAGAGCGTGTGTGTGTGTGTGTGTGTGTGTGTGTGTGGTTGGTGTGTGTGCTGTGGGTGTGACGTTAATATGTGCATACACAGACATGTACATACATGCAGAGCTAAAGCTGCCGATCTGTCCGATTGCTGCTGCTGGCCTCTTTGGTCTGTCTAATATATCCGCTCCACTTTGATTTCTTGGCACTCACACAAACACACACACACACATACATTCCGCTCTCTTACACTCTTTTCCAGTCTCCCTCTCCCTCTCTCTTTCGCTGTCTACTTGCTTGTTGTTGGTTTTGCTTTTGTTTTTTTTTTTTGGTGCGCTCCACGAACTTTGGCAAATATTTTGGTCATAGCTGAGATTTGCGTGCCTTTCAATGGTTTTGTTTGTTCTGCTGTCCACAAATGGCGACTCTACTCCAGCTACGTATGTGTTCGTGTGTGTGTCTCTCTCTCTCTCTCTATATGTGTGTGTGTGTGTAGCTTCTGAATGTGGGTAATTCGGTCATGAATATGCGAACAATTTCTCCTATTGTATAGCGTACAATGTCCGAGCATTTTTGGCCTGCGCATATTTGTCGCAAATGGACTACATTACATTACAGCGACAGTTATCTCTTGATATATAGGTACGTCACACACATACACACACACACATAGTATATAGAAGCTGTAGTTGTAGTTGTATTAGTAGTAGTTGTAGTTGTAGCTATATGAGTTGTATTATGCTCTAGGCTGCATGAGAATGCCCATAAAAATACAATATGTACTATGTGTGACGTGCAAAATCTAGGCGACTCAATGTTCAAGCCATTCGCTCGACCAACAAATACCCTATAAAATCTTAGCAGTTAAATAATGAGCAGTTTTTAAAGTTCCTTTTCGTTGAATTTGAATGGAAGCCCAACACCTACATATATAGTCACCTTGTGCTGCTATTCGTTAAAAACGTAAGTGAACGACTTGCTCATATCCTGTAAATAGTTTATTGGCAATGCAGGATAAAAATTTAGCTCTAAATTTAAAAAAAGTAATAGGTGTAAGCCAAAAAATATATATACATACATACATAAATAAAAAGTCCACTCGATTCTTACGTAAAATACGCCATAAGAATTAAACAAATAAAAAAGTGCAAAACTAAATATAAAAAAATTAACAAATAGTTTAGCCGATTTTTACGTATAATACGCCAAAGAATTAAATAAATAAATAAGTGAAAAACTAAAAATATAAAAATATCCCATTTTTACGCATAACACGCCAATGAATTTAGTAAATAAACAAACAAAAATTAAAAATAAACAAAAAAAAGTAAAAAATAGGTAATCAAGAAATAAACAAATACCCTTCTCGATTTTTATGTCTAATATGCCAATCTCGTAATAATAAATTGAACTGGAAATTCGATTCTATAAAAAGGAATCGTAAGCACATGCTGACATTTTTATGATACGCTTTTTTCGTGCGTTTTGTATGCCTACAGGGTATAATAAAGGCCGCATATTAAATGCGAGCGGCAACAACAACATTCATAAATGACCAGCAAAGGGCAACAATAGCAACAAATACAATAACAATAACAATGAAAATAACAAAAACAATGCCCGCGAGTATATGATTAAAATGAAGCATGCGTCGCATGTTGAACTTGAAAATTGTGTTTATAGAAACAAACTTTAAGAGAGAACGAGAAAGAAAGATCGATATTGAACAGCAAGAAGACAAGTTGGCAGAGCTGTGAACAAAAGGTGGCAGCCTCAATTTTGGCATGTGTTGACAACCCTAGACAACCGACACGCTTTGTGTCTACATTTCTAAGAAAATAGACACAATATTTCTATTACTCTATTGATAAGAAATACACAATGTACTTATGTTGCCTAGACTAATGCATTAATCTCTCTAACACTGTTCAGATAATCTTGTTTATTTCGCGCGAAATAACAATTCAAAGTCATTGCTCTTTCATTTCTTACTGCGGTCCAGTCAAATTTTGATGGTATATCTATAAATAATTTGCCGGCTTTTGGGGGGCGATGACAAAGTGGAAATCGAGCTCAAGTGCAAGAGTGCACAATGAATATCGAAGTGAGATGGTCGATTAAGCGAAAAGCAAACTTAACCGGTCTGCAAGCTGAACAAAACCGCATAGAACAGAATGGTATTTGGTAAGCAAGGAGAGATGGGGGAGGGAGCTGAGATGCTGCACATTGGAGTAGAGTCGTTAATACAATTGGAGGAGGGAGGCGGCGGCTTGGTTCACTTCATCGGGATTGCTTGAATGAAGCGCGCCGAACCAGTTATGTGTAGGTGATATGCGTATGTGCAATTGGGCGTATTAGTTATGTACATACATATGTGCGAAAAAGCATCACAGAAAATATTACAATTTCTATTTGAAATAGGAAATGAGTACAGCTAACGTATTGCTAACTTTTAAAGCTAGCTTATTTTCATTTAATCAATTCCAATGATGCCTTCAATCTTATCTCAGCACACTACGCATTTGCGTCTTTGTACACTACTACATGTGCCAGAGGGAGTGAGAGATTATCGCTTTAGTGCTGCGCCACTCTAACGAATAGATTAGCACATGACGTGTCTTAAATATTGAAGCTGGCCTCGTGGCTTCTAGAGTGAAGAGTGCAGATAACCAAAGGAGAAGGCAAAGTAAAGCATGGTTAGCGGTACTTTGCAGTAGGGATGACAGCACAAATGCACTCACGCAGCTAGCACCTTTTTATCAATTGCAATAATTACTTTCCAAATAAATTAAATGCAACTGCCAAATGGTAGTTAAATACTGATTTTTAAAGCGAAGTTAGCAATAAACTTCGAAATAAGAAATTAACATATACGCTAATTAATGGCGCGTCGTGCTAATCATTGTGTCTTAACTGTCATCACTAATGTGACAAAACAGCAATGAAACGAAGCAAGTGTCAAAAATATAATTACTAATAAGAATAAAAGCAACAAAACGAAAATAAAATGCATGTTTCGTTAAAATTTCTTGGCTTTGCATTGATCTAAGGTGGAGTAGAGCAGCACTGCAGTCGGCAGAGCGTCAGCGCCAGAAGCTGCCGCCAAAAAAAAAAACGTAAAGAAAAATAACAACAAAAACAAACGTACGGCAAACAGCTGCTTGCTTGGCATTGAAAACGTCACCGTGCGACAGAGCACAACGCACAGGGCCAGGGGCAGACTGAGCGAGAGAGGGGAGGTAGGCGAAATGGAGCTAGGCAGCGAACGATGCACCGATTTGTGTAAGGTGTGGCGGGGGGATGCCCGCCATTGCGGCATTCGTGTGTTCCAGCAATACGAAACGAAACGAACGAACACAGCCTAAACGAGCACGATGTACGACGTCATACGAGCCGAAAGCCGAACGAAACGAATAGCGACCGGTTTTTAGTTTTTTTTTTCGACTGAGGCGCTTGCTGTCTGTGGCGCTGTCTGGCCGTTTCAGTGCGAATCGAAGCATCAAAGGTGTTAGGTGTTTGTGCGGTCTTTCATTTCACGTCGTTCGTTCGTATTTATTTGGCGCATATTTTGACGTATGTTGGCGAGTTGCGTTTTTCTTTTGCCCAAGCGGCTTTCAATATCAAAACACAAACAATGCACAAAAAAAGTTATTAACAAAAACAATGGAAAAAACATAAAATAATAAACACAAAAAACGAGACTCGCATATTTAACAATTCAAGTGCTAATTATTAAAAACGTTTGATTGTTGTTGTTGTTTTTTTTTTGCTCCATACGCGAAAGTCGTTTTGCTTTGTTTCTACAAATTGTATTTCTTGTGTTGTATTTTTTTTTACAATTTTTTTCAAATATTTTTTTTTGATTGTGTGACTATTAAATCATCTTCAAGTTGAAAAGTGACGCGGATGCTGGAGAAAAATAAAAGAGAATTCGCGATTGTGTTGCAGCTGTTTTTGTTGTTGCTGTTGCGCTTTATGCATATTTCGATGAGATCAAACAACTGTAATTTGTTTTCACTTCGCCTTCTCCGTTTTGTAACAGTTTTATTATTGTGCACGTGAAGAGAGCGACAATAGGGAGGACGTGAGTGAGAGAGAACGAACACGCGTAGCTTCTAATCGGCATTGATCTTGATTTTTATGATTATTTGTTGTGATCTCGTTGTGATTGTTTGCTCTTGTTGTTGCTGCTAGTTTAGTTGTTGACTAACAACAAATAGATATACTAAATAGTTGACAAAATTATTTGTGTTATTTGTTTAAACAAACACGACCTTTGCTGACGCATGCAAACGTTTTTTTTTTTTTTTCTTGCTTTTCGAATAATTTAGTCAATAAAAAAATCGGCGTACAAATACTATAACAATTTGTTCACCTTGTGAGATCATTATTATTATGATCAACGCGTATTAAAAGCTCGATATTAAGGTGAAAATAAGGAAATATAAATTTAGGCCAAGGTCAAGTCATTATCAAATATGAAAAACGATGTATAAAATAATATGACAATTACTACAAGTATTTGTGAATTTATAATTCCTAATTGCAGTAGCGTATAGCGTATAATTTTCTCGTTTTGTCATGAGATCAGCAAGGTGGCGTAATTCCCTCACTCCCCCTTCCCACGTTTCGTGATTCATTCCATTCCAACGTTGCTACCTATATGCTTTTGTTTTTGCATATTTGCAGCAATTCCAATTGCTTTTGCAAACACAATTCGCAATTCGTAATGCGTGCTGTGAGGGTGTGTGTGTGTGTTTCTCAAGCCGTTTACGGTTAATTGGCAAAGAATTAGAACACAAAAGCAAAGTCGCGATTTACGCATTCTTATTGTTCGTCTTGTTTGCTTTGACGAATCGCTTTCTCTCGCTTGACAGTAGCTCAAACATTGAGTGGGGGTGAGCTAGAGTGAGAAGGCGTGAGTGTATTGAGTGTGTGTGATCGACAGGCAGTTGCAGTTTGTGGTGCCGTCTCGCTTTGGCTTAATGTAATCTGAGTAACGTTCAATATACATAGCTAATAATGTCTTTGCTGACGCCTTGAGTGTAGAAGCGGCCGCACTATAAATATTAAATAACAATAATAATAATACTAATAATAATAGCAAGAACAACAAGCAGCACAACAACAACAATGGCAAGTTGAAGCAGTTGTCTAAGTGGCAGCGCTTTGTCAAGCCGCATAAAATGTAATACAATAGAAAACTATATAGAGAAGCCATAACAACAACAACAACAACAACAATAGTAATAATAACAACAACAGAGAGTACATCAAAGTTGTTTTGGCTCCCAGCAAAACACGCAACAGTCCGTCAGGCAAAAGTCGCTTGCTGTTGCCTTCATCGCGTGTGTCTCGTCGTCCCGCCCTCCGCTCTCCGTCCTTCGTTCTCCGCCCCCTCCGCTAGTTTGTGTCGCGTCTTCCGGCCGGTTCCAGTTTCAGTTCCAGTTCCTTTCCCACAGCAGGACCCAAAACCGACTTCAAACAGTGCGCGCTGTGCGGTCGACTTTTGGGTACCATACAACACTCCAAAATACATATATACGCTATATATGTGTTATTCGTACTATAGTTCTACGTACTTACCATACTATAAACCTACGGCAACAACAACAACAACTTACCACTTACATAGTTATTTTCTATAACGAAATTTGTTGTTCTTCTCTTTTTTTTTTGTTCTCTGTTCTCCACTTTGTAACCGTTTTATATATATCGTATTATATATATATATATATAAATTTTTTTTGTTGTTGTTACCGCCAACCGCTGTGCATCGCTGTTCCCGTTCGACGTGCTGTTCTGCTTGAAACCGGAGAGTAGGTCAGGTCAGTGTGTATTACTTTACTTTACTTTTACTTTACCAACTACTATACTATACTATACCATACTACATATACTACTGTTTAGCTATAGCGCCGACCGACGACAATGCGCTTATTATAATGGGCGATTCCCCTCTCCTATTCCTATTACCTCTATTCATTTTACAACCTTTGTTTTGCATTTTTAATCAAAGTTCGTTGTTCGCGTTTGCGACATGGCAAATGGCATTTAAATAATTGAGAATTCCGCCACATAACTGTATAATAAATAAACATAGTTATATTTATTTATTACCCCGTTATTATTTCGAATATGTAGAGCTTGATTAATGCCCCGATCGTTAAATAGGAATTATTTTAGTTGAAATAATAAATCCGTAAATCATTTGCGAATGAGCTTATCGATAGATAATTTATCGGTAATCGAAGCGCTTAACCCACTGTCATAGGCATATGTAATTTATTTAGCCTCCATGTTATGCAAATTGTGTGTGTTAAGCGATCAATAATCCCTTCTCTAACACACGCCACACACACACGCATTCTGTGGCTAATTTATATGCCAACCAGTGTTGCCAATCAGTAGAGATAACACCCCATTCGTTAACAATGATTTTTTTTGGGAGGGTTTGGGGAAATCACAATTCTACGCCCATATCAAAACCAGTTTCTAAATTTGCAAGTTTTGTGTGTTTTGTTGTTGATTTTGTTTATGACTTTTCGATGGGGGAGGGGGAGGTTAAGACCTTCAATATCCAAAAACTATTTGCAAAAGTTTTGTGAGTCAAACAATTAACTCCGATTGAAAGTTATGCGCAACAAGATAATTGTGCCTGAAAATTTATTGCGGTTTCAACGACGCCTGCAGACATTATGAGCTGGGTGGGGAGGGGAGGGAAGGGATTGCAGAGGGTTTGGGGTGAAGGCCAAGATGAGGTTTGGGGGGGGGGGCGCCAAAATGACTCGTCGAGATTTGTTCAACGCCTTCGCTGAAAAGGACCAACAACGTATTTTAATAATGCATCTCGAGAAAAATGCCTCAAAATGCTCCCCAAAGCACAAAACCAGCTACAGCCACAGCGATGGCGAGAGTGAGAGTGAGCGAGAGAGTGAGTGTGAGAGAGAGTGTGAGAGAGAGGGAGGGAGAGTTGAAGATAGAAATCAGTAAAGCGCAACAAAAACAAAAGGTACAAAGCGAACTTTTGGTTACTGCGACTGTCAAGCCGAATGCACACAGACAACACAAAATAAAAAAAAAACAAGTAGAAAAATAGAAAAAGGGCAGCCAGGCGGCAGGCAGCAAGGACGCAGGACAAATGTTGCCACGCCATGTTGCACGTTTGTTGTCCGAGCAGCGAAGCCAAGTCAAGTCAAGGCAAAGGCGCAGCATCTGAGCGGCAGCACACAAAACTTGGCACGACTTGTCAGTTGCCCTTTACCCTCGACACTAATTGCCTCGACTCTTCTATCTCTCTCTCTCACACTCTCTCTCTTACTCTCTCTTTCTCTTTCGCTCACTGGCAGCTGACGCTGAAAAGTATGCTACATTTCCATTGCAAAATATAGTGCCGAAAAAAAGAACGCTTGAATTGCACTTCATGAAATGCGTAGAAAAAAACAATTTGAAATTACATTGTATATGCAATTAAAAATGTTGAACACAATATAACATTTTATTGTTTTTTATTTATTATATTCAGAATTCGTACAAACAAATAAATATATTTATCAACTCATTAAGTACACGTTAAACTATTAAATATAGTAACAATATAATTAACTACACGTTAGCTCATTATTGCACATTTATTTTATATTTTACGGGTTTGTCTTTGCAGAAAATTCAATTCAATATTTTTAATTACATTTGTCATGAATTTAAGTACAAGTTACTTAGAAAAGCAGCCTCAATTTATTATGCAAGAATGACTTTAAATGAATATCTTTATATTAAAGAATAAATTTTATATATATATTAAATTACATTTATTTAATTTAATAAAAGATTTAATCTAAAATAATTTGCTTATAATAAAAAAGGCAATACATAACAATTGAAATCTTAAAATGTAAAATTATATTACATTTTGGTTGCTACATTTAAAAAAAAATATGCGGAAATTCAATACAAAGTTTTTAATTTGAAGAGGAGCTTTATATATTGCAAAACTGATTTAAGAATAATACCATTTTGAATGACATATATCATAAAATATTTGAAGGAAGATGATTTCAAAAATAAATAATAAAATATATAACAATTTAAATTTGAAAAAGTAAAATTGTATTGTATTTTATTTGCAACAATTTCAATTTTTGCAATAAAGCATATAAAAGAAATATATTTATTTAAGTTTTATGAAAACATAACAATTGGGAAAATATATATTATATAATAAAGTATTTTCTTAAACTATATGAGAACTTTCAAGAATTAGATCAAAACTTGGAATTGAATTAAAGGGCATTAAAGTTAAGACACACGAAGCAACTGAATTTAAATGATTGAATGATTTATATCTCAATCATATAATTCCATTGAGTGGAATATAAAAGTATTCTTTAATATATTAATTTATTTGCAAGCAATTTAATGATTTAAAGATTTATATCTTAAACCTATAATTCCATTAAATGGAATTTGAAATGATGCCTTCATATATATGAATTTATTTGCAAGCAATTGCTCGCAGTCGAATATACCCCATTTGTGTAGCCAACACAGGGTATAGAGAATGCAGCACATCTTTAGCAAGTCGCCTGTGTGGCGCATTTGCGTTGCGGTTGAGGCCAAAAAAAAAAATGAAAAACGAAAACAAAAAAAAAATGGGCAACAAAGAGAAGAAAAAAAAAGAGAACGTAAAACAACAGCAAACAATGCGCTGCAATATTTTCAAGGTCCCCAAACTGCGGCAGAACTAAATCATAAGCACACACAACACACACACACACATAGACAGCTAGAAAGAGACAGAGAAAGAGACAGAGAAAGAGAGAGAGAGAGAGAGAGTAAAGATGGCAGCAAAATCTTGCGGTCTGTTTGGCTTTTTGCCTTGAGCTGCTGTCCAAGTAAATTTCGCAGCTAAGCCGAAAAACTAAATCAAAGCAAAAGTCTGGCAAATTAAATAATCAAAAACAATTGTTAACTCTCGCCGAAAGGATGGCACTTGTCTTTTGTTTAAGGACAGCCTCAAAGAGAACAAGGGAAAATAGCGAAAGAGGGGGAGAGGGAGAAAAATAGAGCCACTTGATGTCCAAAAGCTGATGATGAAAGCAAATTGGATTACGTGTGGATTGCTTAACCACATCGCCAGAGTCGCCACACACATACACACACATACAATATAGTCTATACTATATACTATATGTGGCATATACTTTTAGTATATAATTGCGACAACGTCGGCGACTGCGATTTGACCCGCAGCTGCTCTAGCCAAAGGTTATCAACAGTCGCCGGGCCACAATCTCATTGATAGTCAGCGCTGAAGCGAAGCGAGTACAGTGAATTCAATTCAGAAATTAACTAAATTCTATTTTCAAAATTATTTGTGCCCATTTCGAGACCTTCGAATCTCTCAACTCAAGATAACAGCAAGCGTGTAAATATGAAAATCGTTGCATAATCAGTCGCAAAGTCAATGATTGAGCGCTCTACGCTTTAAAGTTTCAACTAAAAAGTCTTTAAATGCCTGCAATTTAATGTATCTTCTATCTTTTTTGTTACCCGCTATCCATAGGGTTGAAGGGTATTACAAAGTTGTGCCTGTCCGTCTGTCTGTCCGTCTGTTCGTATAACCATCTGGATCTTAGAGTATATAATAGATAGAGCTATACATATTTTGCAACATCATTACGCAGCTCAAGTTTGTTTCAAATATTTGCCACGCCTACTTCCGTCGCCGCAAAAGGTAAAAATTGATTAAGAGGCATAATTTTGAAGCTGATTTTTGGTACATACAACAATTAGGAATGAGAGTTTGGTTGGTACTATATCGATATACCAAATATAGCCTTTGGCATATTTTGTTTATTTTATTGCTTAGACTAAAAATCAGGTATATCTTGTGTTATATACTCTATTTTTAATGTAGTACTATACCGATATATTTTACTTTGTTGCGGTATATGTTTGGTATATTTTAAGATTTGGTCTTATTGTCTTTGGTCGACAATTTAGTATATGTTGCTCTCTCACGTATATTTTCAATGCAGTACTATAACAATATACTAAATATTACCTTTAGTATATTTTAGTATTTTTGCCGTATATTTTAAGAATTGGCCTTATTTGCTTTGGCTGATAATCTAGTATTTTTTGATCTCTTTCATGTATATTTTCAATGCAGTACTATACCAATATACTAAATATAACCTTTAGTATATTTTAGTATTTTTGCGGTATATTTTAAGAAGTGGTCTTATTTGCTTTGACTGACAATCTGGTATATTTTGCGCTCTCACATATTTCTCAATGCATTACGAAACTAAATTTAACTTTTAGTATATTTTTGGTATTTTTGAAGAATACGGTTTCATTGAAATTGTGTAGCGGGTAACTCAAAGTCGAGCACACTCTTGTCTATAGCTTTATCACTAGCTTTTTTTGTATGCATTTTTATTGCACATACGCCGCATGAGCCAATCATTTGCATTGAATTGATGTGCTGTTGAATTGAATTTGCTGTTGGCTTAATTTATACGATGCATGAGTACGAATATGCGCGAGTATTTGCAGAGTGAGTACTCACTCTAGCACTCTCGCACTTGAATACTCATGCACCTGCACTCTTTATGCCTTTCTTCAGGCTGTTAGTTGATTTTTTATCGCTTCCTTTTCACTGTTTTCCCTCTCTCTTTTACTCTCTGCGTTGCACACACGTTGATTCATCGTCGTCGTTGTCGTCGTCATCGTCGCCTGTCTCAAGGGCGCTGCATACGCGACACTTTTGGGGCGTGTTGCGGCGTTGGGCGTGGCAGTAAAATGCAATTAGAAAATTGCAACGAAAATCAAAATATTTGCTCGGGAGTTGTAGCAAAAGTCAGCGAAAAATATGTGCAAAGTAAATAGCAAAGAAGTATTATATCTGGATTAAGATTAAAAAGAAACTCGAGAATAGAGCAAAGTAAGCAAAGTAGGCAAAGAAAAAGTAGAAAACACAAAAACAGCGAATATATAAAGGAAGAGATTAAAGGGCCAGCCTCCCTTCACATGGAAAAATGACAAAAAAAGGCGAATTTAAAAAAGATGCAACTATGTACCAAAGAGTCTAGAAAGGTTTAATGAATATTTAGAGTTAAATTATTTATAAAAATAGGAATCAAATGGAAGAAAATATTTCAGCTAGTTGTCTTTTCAATAATATATTGATATTCATTTACTTGTTAGAACTACTCGAAGCTAATCCGATGATATTTTGTTTAATCACTTGTACTTGAAGTCAAAAAATGCAGCAGCTTTTAAATAGAAAGAAAAAACAAAAAAAGATTACCTTAAAAATGCGAATTCAAAGTGAGAAATGTTGAAAGAAATTGTTGTTCTTTTTGGTTTACAAATTCCTAACAGTTTGTACTTTGTTTTTATCACTCTAATTTATTAATTTGACAAACACTTGAGCTAAATTTAGTAGTTCAATTAATGCGAGATAATTCTTTGTGGTGATTAAATTGGGAAGCAAACAGCGCAAACGATTTATTTAAATTCAAGCTTTAGACTTTTTTTGTGTTATTCTACATAATTTATGTTATGTAAACAATTGTTTAACATTTCCGCGTATGTTATCCCACATTATATCTGTTATACTAATAGTTGTCTTAAAATTCCGTGAACGTTATTCTACGTAAATATTTTAAATTAACAGATGTTTATTTAACAGGTTTTTAACATTTTCGAAAATGTTATTCTATCATATTCTTCGAATATAATTATTCTTCTCTGTTAATTTGAATAGACTTGGCTATGCAAATCAATTCTCTTAATATGAATGCTAAGGTTAAATTTATGCATCTTATCTTAGTCATAGCAGAGTTAAAATGCAAAGAAACTAGCGGTTAAGCTTTATTTGAATTGAAGATAAGACATTTTATTTTCATTATATTAGTTGTAATCTTTAGTTTAAGAAACTTTTCTTATTTATCTTGCAAATGTTTTAGCTAAATTTAGTTGTTAAGTGTGATTTATTTGATGCACTGCATACAGCAGAGAATTAAAAGACATAAAGAGCAG
Organism: Drosophila niveifrons; assembly: GCA_035046325.1. Classification (NCBI taxonomy): domain Eukaryota; kingdom Metazoa; phylum Arthropoda; class Insecta; order Diptera; family Drosophilidae; genus Drosophila; species Drosophila niveifrons. The sequence continues at coordinate 597,546 of JAWNOC010000071.1, forward strand.
AAATGATTAATTAAAAGACTTACTTTGAAGTTTACTTACTTTTATTTTACATATTCTCTTTTAGCTTTCTTATCGCACTCTTCACATATTTATTTATTTGCCTTGCAAATATTTTAGCAAAAACTTATGAGAGATAACTCATTGTGGTGATAATTTGTTTAAGCACTCGAGTGCTCTCATATCACGAGTCGTAAGTATGCGAAATTTATGCACGGCAATTTGTTTGTTCTACAAATGCGACAGTCACTTCAGTGGCAGAGCGAGCAGCAAGCAGCGTGCAGCATGCAGCATTGCAGCGTGCAACATGCAGCATTGCAGCATGTGGCAGCTACATTGCAGCACACACAAATCGCATGTTATCTGAAGGTTTACACACACACACAATCTAAGTGAGGAGGTGGATTGGTAACTAGTTTGCTGTAGTGCCCCAAAGTCATTGCATTTTCCCTTAGAAAGAGAGAGGGAGAGTGGAAGAGAGAGAGGGAGAGGTAGAGAGCGGTATTCACATTTTCACATTTGTAATCGTATCTGAAAGCGAATCAAATTGAAAAGCAATGCGACTTTTGGGGGTCGCCTCTTGGCTCTGGGTCTTTAAGCTGTAATCCAAACTAGATCTGTAGCCACATTCGTGCCATGACATGACAAATTTCGCTGCCACACTGTGTATGTGTGTGTGTGGCAGCTTTGGTTCGGTTGCAGTTGCAGTTACAGCGCTCGACAATTCAATTGTCACATCCGTTTATAAAGTTGGCAGACATGGCTGCATTTCAAGGTTATCCAATTCTCTCCAAAGCAGCAGCAGCAGTAGTTCCACTTTGTGGCGCCACCGTCACAGTCAGCAGCAGACAACTTCAATGCTTGCCACTTGTGTGTGTGTGGCATGTGGCTGCTCTGCCTCTGCCTCTGCTTTCGTTCCCTTTTTAATTTGGCAACTCACTCGGTGACAATTTCATAGACATTTCGTTTTTCGGTGAATTGAATAGCTTTTTGCTTTTGCTTTTTTGGCTTTTTTGGCTTTTTCCTCGATATTTGATTTCAATATGATGTTTTGTAAATACATTTTAATAATCGAAATCAAATCGTTTGAAGCAATTCAAGCGTCAAATCACTTCAACTGCAACTTTATAAGCTCCACACAAAGTCAATTGATAACTCTGACAGACACACACACACACAACAAAGCAACAACAATAACAAACAACAAAGAAAAGAGCAGAGTCCATAGCAAAAATCCCCAATTGGCTATCTCGTTGTTAAATACGGGTAAATACGGGCTTACTCGCATTCATAAGCTAAAATAAACAAATGCTTTTATAATTGTTGTTGTTGTTGCTGCTACTTTTATTATTGGAATGAGCGCGTGATCAGATCTGCCTCTATATATATATGCATATATTTATATTTATATTTACAGTGCAACCTCAATAAATTGCAAATCGAATGCAAATAATATTTATGCCAATAATTTACGATGTCTTTTTGGCAGCCAAAGAGTTATTATTCAATCCATTTAACGCATACATTTTTGCTGTATTTTGTATTTAAAGCTACGCAAATCATTTGCCAGCACAATATAACAATGTTTAATTGCGGGGGAATTTTTGATGAATTCTTGGAAATATGTGAAATATGCTTGGAGTAAATTTATGCAAATTGCTTGCAAATTTCTAGCAATTTTGTTTTGTTTTAATACTTGACAGTTGCTTAGCATTTGCGAGGTATGTTATTGCTGCATAATTTCTGTTATATTATATTAACAATTGCTTAACATTTGCGAGCATGTTATTCTGTAAAATTTCTGTTGTATTAACAGTAGATTATTTAACGCTTGCTTACTATGTATTCTACATAATTTGTGCTATTTTTACAGTTGTTTATTTGACGTTTGCTTTATCATGTTCTGCTCTTTTATATTAACTGTTAGTTCTTAAACAGTTGCTTAACATTTGCAAGTATGTTATTTTGCATATTTTCTGCTAGTTTTACAGTTTTGTATTTTACAATTGTAACAATTTCTGTTTGTTATATTAACAATTGTTTATTTACTAGTTAGTTAACATTTTCGCGTATGTTATTGTACATAATTTGTGATATTTTTACAGTTGTTTATTAAATGTTTGCTTTAACATTCTATGTTCTGTTATATTAGCAGTTGTTTCACATTTTCGAAATGATTGTCTACATAATTTCTATTAGATAAGTAGTTTATTTAACAGTTGTTTAAGATTATCCGCGTATTTTATATTAAAAATTATGTATTTAACAGTGGTTTAACATTGGATAATTTACATTACTTATGTTATATGAACAGTTATTTAACATTTTCGCATAGGTTATTTTACATCACTTCTATTATATTTTATTGCTTGTCTGTTGAAATAAATTTTCTTAATATGAATTACTAAATTTAATGAAAAATCCTAAGGATAAACTTAAATAATTTGTTGACAACAATTTCTATAGAAATTATAAGAGTTTTAAAGATATTTATTTAGCAGTTCTATGACATTTTTTCCTATTTTATTAAACATCATTTCTGCAATATTTTGAAGCTTGAGAAAATGAAATATATTGAATAGCGAATGGAATGCAAATGAAATCTTTTAAGTCAGAAGAATTTTTTCTTGGAATTCTCTGATGAATGCTTTGGGTAATTTTTGTGCAAATTGTTAAGGAAATTTTTGTCAAGATTTTCTATAGAATTGTCTAGCTTTTTCTCAAATGTTTTTCGACGTAATTTCTGAAATATTTTACAACTTGAGCAAATGAAAAATATTAAATAGCGAAGAGAATGCCAATTGATATTTTTAATAATACATTTTCTGTGAATTTTTTTACTTGCTGCTTGCCGAGTCCCTAAAAATATTTGTTTAGCAATTTTCTAACATTATCTCGCTTTATTTTTGTGCTATTGATTGTCATTTATATATTTGCCATTTATGAACATTTCGATTGCAGTTTTGATAATTATAAATAATTGATTAAGTTCATGATGAACTGTTTGTGTGTGTAAAGTATTTAATTACTTTAATTGGATTGCAAAAACGTTTTTTGCTGATTAAACAAAAATGTTTGTGTCTCTCTCTTTATTCTCTCTCTCGGTTTGCAATCGAAACCGAAACGCTTGAATAATTGCATTTAAATCGAAGCGTATCGAAACGAATCGATTGAAGTTGAATTTACTGAATCAAATTGCTCATAATTCGGACTCAATGCTAGACGACGACCCTCCACAAAGAATACAAAAAAAAAAAAAAACAAAAAATTGTCACTGTCATTTTTTCGCTTTGGCATTTTATTTAATTTTCTTTTATTTTTTTTTTTGCCTCAGCGATAATTCAATTTTCGGTACTCATACTACTTTGAAATTGTCCAGTGAGGGAACGCGATGCGAATCGAATTTTGCGTTGGGGTCGAGTTGAGAAAATTCTATTGAGCCGCTTTCCATGTGCGCCCATAATTTATGATTTAATTATAAAAATGAAAATTGTGTGAGGCAGGCAGCAGCCAGAAGGCAGCAGGCAGGCACAAAGAATTCAATTGAAAAGCCCATGTTGATTTATGAAAATTACGAGCTAAGTTTAACCGACGCAAACTGAACCGGAAGAGAGAGAGTGTGGAGGGAGGTGGCTGCAGAGGAGAGGAGAGGAGGGGAGGAGCAGAGCATCACACCTTTTGCAGCACAACGGGAAAAGATGAAAAAGTTGAATGGCATTTGAAATACTTTACTTACTTTTGCTGCTCTCGGGGAAAATTCTTTGCTTCACTTTTCCTTTTTTTTTTTGGTTCGCATTTCATTTCAGTTCTGGTTCTCGTTTTTTTATGCTGTTGTATACAACTTTTTAAGTGGCTCTCCTTCTCCTTCACGCCTCACGCTGGTGGCTCATTGTTAATCGTCATCATAAATAAATCTATACAAAATATTTTTTCATGCACAATTTGTCGGGGCATGTTGTTGCAAAGCTACGCCTGTCTCTCTTTGCCTTGGGGCAACCTTTTCATCTCTCAAGCGATATATACATATATAAATTATACAAGTATATATATATATATTATTTTTTATGTTTTGTCGCCTCCCAAAGATGATGACGATGGGCTCAAAAAACATCTTTCAGTTTCAGTTTTTTTTCGGCCCCTCTTTTGTCGGAGGCCCCATTTTCACGTCATTTACACTTAAACAGCTTAGCGCCTATGGATACAGCTCCTCTTTATGTTTGTGTCTGTGTGTTGGGAGGCAAAGGCAAATTATGTACACGATGATGCCAGTTGATGATGCTGATTATAGACGTCTCAGTCTTCGTCTTCGTTTTCTTCTTGGTTGTCGCCTCCCTTCGACACCTAGCAATTCCTTTAGGTTATTAAACTTTATTGCCGTTTTGGCATTTTGTTCCGCAGGCGACGTTTATCAAGCATTAAACATCAAAAGCATTTAAGCCCCCCATCGAAAGTGCCTGCATTAAAGATGGCCGACGCCAGAAAAGAGGGAAGAAGAAGGGGAAAGAAAGGTGACAATTTGTCGTCGTAAAAAATTAGCGACAGCGACTGCAATTGAAAAGCATTCCATTTGAGCTCTTGAGCTGAGTATTTATGGATTTACAATTTATGTTTTTTTTCTTTTTTGGGAGTTGTCAATTTTCATGTAATTTTTGTTTACTTTTTGTTTATTGTTGATGTTTAATTTCAACTATAAAATTAATGCTCTCAAAAAAATAAACAAGTTAGAAAGCTGTGGTTAAGTGTGCTCGACGGTGAGTTATTACATTCATGATATATTACCATCGAGTGGAAAATATACCATATTGTGTAAGTTCAAATATACTACATTAGTATACTGAATAGATATACAAGAAATACTATAGAGTGGAAAATATAATATATCATATATATGTTGACTGTGCTCAACTGAAGAAATATGCAACATTTTACTGAAGATTATATTTGGTATGTCTATATACTATTTCATTGAAAATATACCATCGAGTAGAAAATATACCATATGGTGGTATAGTATGATCGACTGTAAGTTAACCCCGTGAACTGTATTTTAAAAATATACCACGTTTATATACCGACAAATTATACTAAAGATTATATTTAGTATGGCTATATACTCTTGCATTTAAAATATACCATAGAGTAGAGAATATACCAGATTCTAAACCAAGGGAACTACGATTCGACAACAGCATTTAGTATGTTAATATACTAAAACATTCAATACCATAGAGTAGAAATTAAGCCATATTGCAAACCAAATCTTACTATGCTTTTGAATTTACTGGTATATTTATATACTATAACATTCAAAATAAACCATAAAGTGGAAAATACATTAGATTGTTAACCAAAGCATCTACGACTTGGTAGCAGCCTTTTTTCTCCACTCAAAATATACTCCATAAATTTCCCTTGGTCACAAACTTATAATACCCTTCTACCTTAAAGGTACCCGGTATAAAAAGTAGGCGTTGTGAGTAGAGATTTGTTATTGTAATTTAATGAGCTGAACGGCGCGTCGTGTGTTTCATGTGTTATTTCAAAAGCATTATTTATCTTGATCAAAATTCAAATTAGCATGAGAAAAAAAAAAATTCCCTGAAAGTCTTGTGTCGATATCAAATTGACTGATTACTTTAATTAAAATATTCGTACGTTTAGCAGGTTGTCGAGAGTTGTGGAATGGAACATTTTGCGGTTCGGCTTTTGCAACACTTTTGGCTAATTGAATTGGCGAATACTCGGAAATGTTTTGAGTGCTTTTGTCGGCTCGCAATGAGTGAAAAACCTGTTTAGCAATTAAAATGAAATTAAAGTTCATTTGATGTGCAATTAAATGTTTCCTGCGTAAGCTGAAAAAGCCAAAAAAAAATATGTGTGTGTGTATAAACCCAATGCTGACTCAGTTGTGGCCATAACACCCATTTTACTTTCAGCCCCTTTGGCTGACCAAATTGTTTATTGTTTGTGTGTTGGCATCATAAATAAATTTTGCACTGCATTTAACGAATTGTGAATTGTCGGGGCCAGAAGCCACCAAATGTCCAACTCCGACTACTCGACGAAACCCATATTAACTGTGAAACACAAAATGTAAAGGGAGATGGCACTATAAAGAGAGATGGCAATAGTAGTAGAGCAAAAGTGGAAGAAGGATTGTTTGTGAATGAAAGAGAAAGAGAGCATTGCGTTTATCTGTTGATTTACAGCACGCCGTTATTATAATGCGTTATACCCATTAAAATTGATGCCAATTGGGTATCGTAACGAATAAATTAAAAGGCGATCTCTGATCGAAGAGTTTGCTCATTAAAAATGTGTTGGATTAATGAATGAATTCAAGAAGCTGTCAGTAATTTATACGAAATTACAGCGCATCTTGTAGTCCATCATTGAGTGGGCACATTTGTCAGCTTTGTTGTCGTTGATGAGTTGAAAATATGAAATTTAATGCGCTTGCAAAATTTATTCATAATTAAATATAAATTTATGCTCCATTGTGGTTTAACACAGTGCACACACACGTCACACACACACACACACACACACACACATCCTACTTATGGCATTTACAATTGACGGAGACAGCTGTGCCTGCATTTTCTTTTGGCCGCAGCAAAAATCATTTGTCAACTCTGCTTTCTGTGCGTGTGTGTGTGTGTTTATACCCCTCCCTTTCTCTCACATTTCGCACACGGTCACACTATTTTTGCTGGTTTCATTTATACAATTCACTTAATCAACGTCATGATCATTAGCTGAATTATATTTTTGCACAACGAAATCTATCTGAAATACATATATATACATTTCACCTGAAACACATTTTAGTTCTAATTGGAATTTAATTACCCCACAAATAATGCATATTTAATGGACACCAAAATTCGCATTGTGCATATATCATGCCACTAATGTACGTGCATACTAGTTGAAGCGAAGAAGTAACGACTTGGAAATACCCTGCTGAAAGTTTTAGAACTCTGTAACTTTTTCATATTGCTGTTGTTATAACAATAGTTGCTTAACAGTTACTTAACAGTTTATGAATATATATTTAACAGTTGCTTAACATTTGCTTAACAGTTGCTTAACAGTTGCTGAACATTTGCTTAACAGTTGTTTAACAGTGACTTAGCGATTACTTACAATTATTTGACAGTTACTAAATAGTTACTTAACAATTACTTGACAGTTTTTTATTAGTTACTTATCAGTTATTTAATAGTTCATTCACAGTTATTTGACACTTACTTGACAGTTATTTAAGATTTACTTAATAATTCCTGAACTGGTACTTGGCAGTTACTTAAGAGTTACTTAACAATTACTTAGGAGTTAAATAGTTTCTTAAAAATTGACCAATTACTTTTCAATCGTTTAACAGTTACTAATCAGTTACTTCAGAGTTACTTTATAGTTCCTTAACAGTTACTTGACAGTTGCTTAACAGTTGTTAACAGTTACTTAACATATACTTAATAGCTTTTAACATACCATTAACATACTTACATATGTAGCTTAACATGTGATTCCTTAATGATCACTTAACATCTACTTAACAGTTATTTAGCGAACTGATTAAAAGTGACTTTACATGTTAGTAACATTAAGCTGCTAGAAATGTTTTTACATTCTGTTAATCACAGCTAATTGAAGCACTCTTTAAGCTGCTATTAAAGCTTTTGGCCATATTTAATGCTCAAGTCGCTTTAAAGCTTTAAAAAGTCAGTCGACTTGCTTGGAGGTATCGAAATAACTCCTGCTTTAAAATGGGATTTATGGTTAGCAGATGAAAGTTGATTGTGGCGAACAGGCAATTGGCAGGCAATCAACAGCAACGTTGCATAATTCTATTCACACGTTTCATAGATTAAATCATTGCAAATTCTCGCGGCGAATGGCAACCCTGGTATCTGATCCAGCCTGCCGTCTGTTAGACCAAAAATCCATTGCAATTACGTATGCAAAAACAAAAAACAAAAAAAAGAAGAGAGAGAAAAAATAAAATAAAAGAGACTGAAACGGTCCAATACCGAATGAAAGGAAATGCCAAAGCAGACAGAGACAGCAATGAGCAGTGGGAGAAAGTGAGAGCGAGCGAGTGAGATATGCGGAACATATTTGAGCCGCAAAGTTGTTGTCGCTGCTTTTAAACAATTTGGGGCCGCTTTTGGGGCTAGCTAACTGTCGCTCTGTCCGCCCGATTGGCTCTGTCTGAAATATGCCAGAAAGCTTCGCTGGCTGGCTGTCTGGCTGGCTGGCTGTGGACTCTGGACTCTGTTTGTTTTAGCCACATGACACATGGCGGGCATAAATCTTGCATGCGGCGTATGGCAAATGAATGCGCCAATAACTCAATAAAAAAACAACAACAGCAAGGATAAAAAAGAAGGCGAAAAAAAAAAGAACAAGAGCAACACAGAAAATTCAGCTCGTGCTTCGGCATGCATAAATGTGTGTCAGTGTGTGTGTGTGTGTGTCGTTATGACCGAAAATGGCAGCGCTGCAGCTGCTGCTTCCGGCTCGAGAGCGGCGGCGACGACCATTGCGCTGGCTGTCTGACAATTGACTTCCGTTTTAAATTTTGCACAACTTCCGGTCGCGTCAACGTCATCAGCTGAGGCAGCAGCCACAGCCACAGCCTCTGCAACGATTTCATTTCGACCACACACACACAACAAAAAACACAAAAATGATGCTGCAACAAAATAAAATAAATACGGCCAAAGAAGATGCCAGGCAAATTGCGTCCTTGACAAAGGTGCCAGCAAATATGACAAAAAGTTGTCGGCATGCAACTCAATGAGCTCCTGACTTCCTGAGCATGCAGCATGCAAAGGCAAAAAACCAAAAAAAACATAATGTGGAGTGATAAAAACAATGCTGAAGCCAACAAAAAAAAATTGGGAAGCCTAATAAACAAACGAGCTCAACTCTCGCCCGGACTTGTCTTGGAATTATAAAAATGTGTGCCGCACAAGTTGCAGCTTATTTTTTTTGTGTTCTTTCGCATACCCTGTAATCACAGTAATGCGCAGGGTAGGCTAATTGAATAAAGTTTATTACGAAAGCAGCTCATCATGCGACATAAAAACTTTTCCGAGAACACAGATAAAGTTTATTAGCGCCGCAACTATGAGAAAAAAACTGAAAAGACGCAATGAACGTAAAGTCATCGTATAAAGTTTGATGCAAATACTTTCATGTAAGCAATAGAATTGTTTACGACACCGTCTCTGAATAATCCGCATTTTACTATACACAAAAAATGTATCTTACTTTGCAGCTCTATGCAAGTTTTGATTTTTTTTTGTGAGGGGGATTTACTGCTCACTTGATGAGTCTTTTGTTTTTAGTATAAAGTTCATTAAATATTTAAGTTGAGCGTTTGAGAACCTGTTTCACTGCTAACCTGTTTGCGTTTATGCTTAAGTAATTGAAACTTGTTCCCTTGAGGGGTATCAAAACTAAATACTTGTAGCTGGGTTAAAGTTAATTGTTGGTCTAAGCTTATTATGCATTTGAGAGCAGCTGTTGAAATACGGTTCAACTTCTCTTCGTTCTGCGTAGCATGCAGAAGTTTTTTTTTTGCTACGCACGTTGGGCGCCTGAGATGTAATTTTGATAGTTTTAATGAGGATAGTGTTTAATTTCTAGCATGTGATCCTGTTGGCGTGTTGTTGATGCCAAAAAAGTAAAGTTAAGTTACAGTTACTGATAGTGGTCGAATTCATTGTCTTACGTTGGGCGCCAAAGCTGAGGTTATATTGTAGGTGATTGAACAATTGTTGCTCAAGAAGTTTTATGGGTACATTTCCAGCAGATCTTGGCAAAATGTAGTCGACTTTAAGCATTTTGTTCGCAATGTCAGCAATGATAGTCAGATTTATTGTCTTACGTTGGACGCCAGAGCTGTAGCTATATGGATGATATTCAAGAACAAGTCTGATGGAACAATTTTTGATCAAGAAGATTTATTGATTAAGTTCTTCAGCAGATCTTAGCGCAGTGCTGTCGACTTGAAGCATCTTGTTGGCAATGACTTACGTTGGGCGCCAGTAATTATGAGCTTGCTTTGCTCTCAATTAAATCACTTGGGAATTACAAGCATTCTACAAAGTTTTGCTGGGCATCTTATAGTTTAGCTAGGCTCTTTACTGACTGTGTGTTTGCGCAGCATTTCAAGTTGATTCAGATGGCCGCTGTTGATGTTGTGGCTGCTGTTGCTACTGTTGTTGTTGTTGTTGATGTTGTTGTTGTTGTTGGTGCTGCAGTTTGGGGGCATAAAACAAAGGCGCGCGCCAAATGCAAACAATGACAAAATGGCAACGCCAGCAGCAGAGGTCGCCAAGTGTTGGCAGCGGCCGCCGACAGACGGACAGACGGACAGAGAGAGAGAGACAGACAACGTTGAAAAGTGGAAAAACAAGTCGCGCCATCACAGTGCCATCACAATACCCAAACCCAAAACCGAAACCCCCAAACCCAAACCCTCCCAAAAAAATGAACATCTCCCTCTCTCTCTCTCTCGCGCTGTTGGCCTCACTTTTCGGGTCTTTTTAGCCATTGTGGCCAGACCGAAACGAGGTCGGCGCCGCAGCGTTGCCATATTTTTGTTTTGCGCGTCTTGTTTTTAATTTTATTTGCGCTCGCTCCACTTGAAATACATTGTGCAGCGTCTGCCGCCGCCGTTGCCGTTGCTGCTGTCACCCCAAACTGGGCGCTGCGAAAATTGTGTCACATGGCAGCTCCCGGGCTGCTGTTGCTGCTGTTGCTGTTGTTGCCTCACAGGCCAGGGCCAGTCAAAGACAGCGGTAGCGTTGACTAATATGCACTTAGATTTAGTTTGAGTCAACCAAAAAAAAACAAAAAAAATGAAGGAAAGTACAAAAAAATACGCCGCTCTCTCCTCACAGCAATTCCTCATGAAAATGGGATGAGAAAAATACAGAAAAAAAAACAAGAAATGCAGCAGCAAACAACAAATTTATTGTGGCATTCGCCGAGAGCACGCTCACTCTCCCTCTCTCTCTCTCAGTTTGTCTCTCTCTCTCTGTCTCGCTTACTCTTTGGAGTGAAAAGTGGGCCATTGCAATTGCAACGGTAAAGGCAACGGTTTTTACTATCCTCTTTGCGAGCGCTTCTTGATTTATGCTTTGACCTTTTCCGCAGGCAGCAGCACTTTTTCCCATTTTTGAGCTTAATTAGCGCCCTTCGCTGCAAATGACATTAGCGGGTTAATTAGACTTGCATCGCAACAAACACACACACACACACACACACACACACACACACACACTGGCTTATCGATGTGTGTCAACGTGGCAAGGCTAATGAGCCAAGGGATCTCTCTTCCTCTCTCTCTTTCTCTCTTCTTCTGCCACGCCCCAATTAATTTGATATCGTTGCATGCGATTTGATCTGGAAGTGCAGCTATTGACTCAAGCAGCCAACAGCAGCTGACAAGTGGCATGCGGCATGCGGCAAGTGGCTGGTGGCATGTGGCAGCTTGTTTGCCACGCATTGTCGCTTGCATACTTTTTGGGGCCATTCACCTATTAATGACCAGCGTGTGTGTGTGTGTGTGCAATGCAATTAATAATTACATTAGCGTTAATTGAATTAGAATTGCATTACATTATTAATTTGTGCTGCTAAAAATGTTGCCCCAAATTGAATCATTTCATCTAATATGCAAATTCATTTAGTGGCAGTTTTTCTTTTTTCTTTTCTTGTTGTGCGCCTAATTTCACTTTTATCCTCTGCTTAATTTCTATATTCGTTTTTAATTGGTGGCTTGTTTTCACTTTTCGGTTCAGTTTTTTCGTATCAAGTTGTGTTTAGTACAATAATTGCATTATATTTTTTTATTCGCTCATTGCTTGTTTACTTAAATGCTTAATCTATTTTAAATTAGTGACAGATTTTGTTTTTTTTTTAAACGTTTTCGCGCTCAATTTAACTTTTGGTTCTATGCTATTTTCTATATTACTTTCTTTAATATAAATAGCTAAATTATAGATAATAATTTTATTATATATTTTACGCTCATTGCTTGTTTACTTAAATGATAAATTTTATGCTTAATTTAACATAAGTCGTTTCTTTCTTTATATATTGCCTTTCTAATATTAATTATACATATGATGAGTATATATAAGTGTAGGCTTTGGTATGTTTTTAGTATTTTGCTGTATATTTTTGGCATATTTTGTATTCTATGGTATATTTTGAATATAGTACCATATCGATATACCAAATATAAGCTTTGGCACGTTTTAGTATTTATGCGGTATATTTTTGGTATATTTTATACTCTATGGTATATTTTGAATATACTACTATATCGATATACCAAATATAAGCTTTGGTACGATTTAGTATTTTTGCGGTATATTTATAGTATATGATTTTATTGGCATATTTTGTACTCTATTGTATTTAGTACAATATCGATATACTAAGTATTAGTTTTGGTATATTTTAGTATGGTATATTTGTATATTTGGTATATTTGTAAATTAATACCGCACTGTTTTGCTTTAATTTAAAATGGATTGCAGCTTTCTTACTTGTTTTTATTCTTTTCCATTTATATTATTTTCAATATTACTTTTTTTATTTGCAATTGCATTTATTTTTAATACAAGATAGAAACGTAAAAGATTTGATTTTCTTCCCTCGTCTGATTATTTTATTTTAGTTTTACTTAATTTACTCATTTGTTTACATTGTGAGTCAGACAATCTTATCGACAGCAATAAAAACTGAAGTTTCCTCTATCATTTATAAAGTTTCAATTTTAGTTTTCCTTTCGGTTTTATTGTTTTTGCTTCCTCGACCTCGACGGAAACTCGAAATGCAGCAATAACAGAGAGAGTGAGATAGGAGAGAGAGAGAAAACTTCAACTAATTTGCAAAACATTTGAATACCGTTTAATTAAGCTGCCAAATGCAACAAGAAAAATATTATGTTGCACGTTGCAGAGAAATAACAAAAGTTGTTGAAGGTGAAGAGGGAAGGGTAAAAGGAGGGGAGAAATCTTAATCTTTTGCTTTAATTGAAATAACAGGCAAAAAGTGAATGAAGCTCAAAACGAGAGCAGGAAATGAAATGAATTGCAATGAAAAGCAAAAAAAAAAAAGAAGAAGTTTAGGAAATGAAATATTCGAAGAGACTGAATGAGTGAAGAAAATGAATGAGTGGAGACGGGATGCATATTGATAACTGCCACAAAATGGGGCAACACGCAAATTACGAGAATGTTGCAAATATTTAGACAAAATGTCAGCTCAACTCAAAAATGTTGCCAGGCAAATTTTTGTGTGAGTGGGCGGGGCAAAAATGCACAAAAACAAATCCGTTGAGAGCCTCGTGTGTGTGTGTGTGTGTGTGTGTTTTGGGTTGTGGCAGCAAATATTTGTTTTGGCCAGCATTTTGTTGGCTGGGGCAATTGGTGTGTGTCTGTCTGTCCACCTGGCCAACCGATGATCATCGTTGGGCCCCAGGACCTTCAAATATAAAATGAAAATGGCCAAGTATTTGGGGCTCATAAATCAAACTAGCAACTGGGCCAAGCGTTTGACATCCCATTGTATTCGCTCTCTCTTTCTCGCTCTTTAGTGCTATTTCTCTCTCTCTCTTCTGCTCTAGTTAGCATCGAGTCGATTGTCCTTGCAGAGACACAGTCACATTTCATTGTCTCGACATGTTGATTTCGGATATTTTCTAATCGCATCAGGCGCCGCTTCTGTCGCATTCTCTTCCCCTCTTCCCTTCCCTTCCCTTCCCTTCCCTTCCCTACGACTCCACTCACACTTGACAGGCTTTTTTTTCTCGTGCTATGGAAATTGAAAATTGATATGGCAACGCTCTTCGCTCTCTGCTCTCTGCTCTCTATGGCCTCTTTGTTGGCCCTTATCGGGCGGAGCGTCTGTGTCGCGTTTTTCTAAAACATTACCATGCACTTACGGCCCAAGCACTAAACGAGCGCAAATAATAATGACAATGCCAGCTGCCATTTGCCAGCTGTCGCGCACAGTGTCCTCAACGCTATGAGAAAGTGACGAAAATGTTGAGAGAAGAATTCTAAATCTTTATCGCTTCTCTTCAATTGTTTCAATGAATTAAACTTAAATAATTTAAGAAATTGACAGCTTAAAAGAAAACCAAGTACCTCGTTAAAATACCTTTTATTTTCATTAATACTAAACATAGGGGATAGGCAATTACTGATTGTTTAAATAATGAGACTGAAATTGAAAAGAATGCAAATAGTTTAGAAATTGACAGTTCAAGTTGAATTAATATTCTTTGAAGTAGAATTTCATGAAAATAAATACTGTAAAGAGTGAAAGTGCAGTATTAAATATGGTATTAAATACTAACTTTAATGTATAAAAGAGAGGGTGCTGGAGGTTAGGACCATTGCAAATAACTATACTTATCTAAATTAGGTTTGGTTTTTATAATAAAATTGAACATTTTCGTTAAGGTATAGTAACATAAGTTTTAATATTTACATATCAGGGAATCAAAAATTCCATATTATAATTATATGATTAACATTAATATAATTTCTATACAAATGAGCTGGTCACATTTTTTCGCTCGCAAATTGACAAATTGATTATTTGTATTATTGCATTTACTTTAAATAAAAAATAAATTAAAATAAATAGTAAAAAGAGTAAAAGTTAAAGGTATAGAAATATAATTTGTATTATTATATATTATTTTATTGCGATCAATGTGGCAGCACATGGCAGAAATTCATTCTTTGGCGTATTTATTTGAAGTAAATACTTAATTTAAATAATGCTCAATTGAAAAAAATACTAAAAATTGGAAAAAAAAAGTAAATAGAGGGAAGTGTAGAAGGCAGTATACTATATAATTTGTATTAACTTCTCTTACATGCTTTTAATAAATGTGATAGTATTGGAAGAATACAAATAGTACGCAAATTGAAATACTAAGTTGAAATAGATACTAAATTTTATTAAATACTGAATTGAAATTTTAAAAAAAGTGGAAGTGTAGTAGTAAGTAAAATAATAATATAATTTGTATTATTATAAATGATATGATGTTGATCAATGGGACAGAACTTGAAAATGGTTCAATTACTTGAATAAAATACTAAGTTGAAATAAATAGAATAACATATGAAATTTTATGTACTAAAAGAGTGGAATTGTAGCAAGAAAGATAGTAATATAATTTGTATTTATTTTGATCAATGTGACAGAACTTGATAGTAATTGATTCTTTGGTGAAGAGATTCGAATATTATTTGTGCTTGCATATTTTTTGCTGGCATCTGGTCACACTGTGCGTCATCTGATGTCGCTGGCAATGGCGTACAACTCTTTTCGTTTCCTTTCAACATGCGATTGTTCGCGTCGCAGTTGCCCATGTTGCATGTTGCAAGTGCGACCCCAAGTCAGCTCTCTCTCTCGCTCTCTCTTTAGTTATGCCATCAGCCCATCTGCATTCACAGCTGCATGTGTGTGCGTGTGTGTGTGTGTGTGTGTGTGTGTGTGTGTGTGTGAACGCTGCCATTTATTCGCGCTCTTTCGTATTCCGATGCCAGCCGCGTTGATGTTACAGCTGGAGCTCTTCCTTGATTCTTTTTTTCTGGCTTCAGCAACATACCCTATAAATTTTAAAGCGAAGGGAGGTTTAGATAAATATATATTTTATTTATTTAAGAATTTGAGCTATAAACTAAATTGTTTATTTAAAAAACAGCTGTTGAAATGGAAAAGTGTTGAAAGTTTTGCTTTATTTTGGAGTTTTGTTTTACAGGGTAACTGCTAGTCGCTCACTTGCTGGTTTATTGTGATTTTTTGTCACTGTCGCTGCTGCTTCATCTGACATGATTTCCGCATGTCGTTTGAGCTTTTTTCTATTTTTTCTACTCTGCGCTGCTTCTGGGCTTGTTTTTTTTTTTGCTAGCTTTTGGCTTATTTTTGCCATTCGTGTGCTCAATTTCGTGCAGCGAAACGAAAAAAAAAAGAAAGGAGAACGTGAAGAAAACGGCAGCAGTAGAAGTAAAGTTGTAGTAGAAGAAAATGTCAGTTTATTTTGATGTCTCTGCATGGTTTTCCTGTGGCGCTCGCGAACTGTTTTCTGTTTTCAGTTTTCAGTTTTCTGCCCAGGCAACCAAAAAGCAAACCCCAGTTTAGTTTTCTTTTCGTTTTTTTTCGTTCTCTTTCCATCTGCATTGATATCGCTGACGAAATTGAGAATTATTATGTTTAAACGTGTGCCGTCAACGGCTTCTCTTTTTTTTTATTTTCATTTTCATTTTTTCTTTAGTTCGCTTAGATATAACATTACATATATTGTACACATTTGAGTCTATATCCCGCCATGTGAGTGACATCTGCCAGCTGAAGAACATGAGGAAATTTTTGTCTCGATTCGTGTTGCTTGATGCTTGCAGCTTGATGCCTGCCATCTGCAGTTGCAAGTTGCAAGTTGCACTGCTTGCACTTAAATTAGATTGCCTTCGAGCTTCGAGCTTGGCTTTAATACCAACTTCTAGCAAATATATGTGTATATATATATAGAGAGAGAGAGATTTTACCTGGCTTTGTGCTGAGCAGCTGTGCGCATTTAAATTAATTACAAATGTCAAATGTTGACATTTCTCTATTTTAATTACAAATTTCCATATGTCATGCCATTTATTTCTCTCGCATTCCTTTTAGTTTTTCTGCTTTTTTTTTGTGGCAATTTTTGCTTGCTTTTAATAGTCACAAAATACGTTTAATAGCTGAATTTATTTGTAGCATACTTTTGAGGGCAAGCTGCAGGCTTAAATTTCATTTTAAAAAGTATTCAATTGTGTGAAGAGTCTAATAAATCAATTATTATAGGATAGGATAGAATTATATTATTATTTTGTATTTCGGTAAAAAGAAGAAGGCTTTATAAAGTATATATATTCTTGATCAGCGTCTAGAGCGGCCGAAACGTATATAGTTGCTTTGACTAATAATCTGGTATATTTTTTACTCGCTATACTAAGTATGGGCTTTGGTATGTTTTTGGTATTTTTGCAGTATATTTATAGAATATGATTTTATTGTTTAAAGAACAATATCGATATATCAAGTGTGGGCTTTAGTATGTTTTTAGTATTTTTGCAGTATATTTACAAAATATAATTTTATCGGTATATTTTGTGCTCTATTGTTTATCGAACAATATCGATATACCAAGTATGGGCTTTGGTATGTTTTTAGTATTTTTGCAGTATATTTATGGAATATGATTTTATCGGTATATTTTGTGCTCTATTGTTTATCGAACAATATCGATATACCAAGTATGGGCTTTGGTATGTTTTTAGTATTTTTGCAGTATATTTATAGAATATGGTTTTATTGTTTAAAGAACAATATCGATATATCAAGTGTGGGCTTTGGTATGTTTTTAGTATTTTTGCAGTATATTTATAGAAAACTTTTTTTTGTTATATTTTGTACTGAATGGTATATTGAAGTCCATATTTCTGGTTTGTCGCATAATCATGTGAAATGAAGTTGAGTTCGTTTTGTTAGAAGAGTCAACAAATTCAACTAAATTTTTCGACTCGCATTTGGTGGCGTCATTTTTGTTGTTGCTGCTGCTAATAAACCTCCTCATATGCATATGCAAACATGCAGAGTGTGTGTTTATTGTGTGTGTGTGTGTTTGGCAAGTGACAGTTATTAAAACAAGTTGCAGTCTGAGCTTCAATTTGCACTTGGGCACAATCAATATGAATGCCCCCAAGGGAAAGAAGCGAAGCGAAGCTCTGAGGATTGTGGCAGCGAATAGCCAAGTGAGGGAGTGCGAGGGAGGGGTAGAAGAGAGCGAGGGAGAGGGAGGGAGGGCAGAGTTATGGAGGTTACGACTGCTAGAAGTAAAGTCAATGCCATATGGGCTGTCTTTGCAGTTGCTGCAGTTGCAGTTGCAGCTGTTGCTGCTTCTTCTACTTTTGCACTATTTAAGCACATGTATACAAAAGGCTCTTTGTTTAGCACACAAACACATGGAAACAAACATACACACGATGGCACACACACATTGGCACACTCGCTTGCTTGTGACTCTGACATACTGCCAAAGGCTAATGAAGGCAAACCAAGGGCTGGGCAATGACAGAGGCAGAAACAGAGGCGGGAATAGAGGGAGAGGCAGAGGAAGAGACAGAGGGAGAGGAAGAGGAAGAGGCAGAGGAAGAGGCAGAGGAAGAGACAGAGGGAGAGGCAGAGGCAGAGGGAGAGGGGATAGACAGAGGGAGAGGCAGAGGTAAAGGCAATGCTAGAGGAAGGGACAGAGGAAGAGGTTAAAGCAAAAGTAGAGGAATAGACAGAGACGAAGGCAAAGGCAAAGGCAAAGGTAGAGAAAGAGAAGGAGACAGCAGACTACCAACCAGAGGGCAACGGGTCTAGGACTAAGGACTAAGGACTCGCATTTGGAGTTGCAGCTCAGTCAGCTGCTCATATGCCTAGCATGTTGACAACCAACAAACAGACTAACAAAACAAATACACAAAAAACGCAGCCCGGCAAAAGTGCAAAAGCGCCTCAGCAACAACTGCAACAACAACAACAACAACATGCAACAAACTACAACAAACAACAAACAACAACAACAAAGCAAGCACACAAATGAAAATTGCATAAACTGGCTAAAATCGGGGCGCACATTTTCGCTTTAAAGTTGCCACACAACAAAAACGAATGCAAAGACAAAAAGCTGCCACGATTATGACAGCTTAATTATAAACACAATAAAAATACATCAAGCAAATTAATCAAAATAAATGAGTATTAACAAAAAAATAAATAGAAATTCATGCACGTTTTTGCGCACAAAAATATCGAATACAATAAATCATATTAAAACAAGTAAAATAAATAAATATAAATTATGATTTTATATTAAAAAAATAAGTAAAGTTAAATAAATACAAAAATTGCCTTATACAAAAATGTCAATTAAAATAAATAAAAAAAAACTAAGTAAAATAAATAACTACAAAAATTGCTTTTATACGTAAATGTCAAAATAAATCATATTAATAAAATTAAATAAATAAAATAACTAAAATAAATAAAATGTCAATTTAAATAAATCTAAAAATCCAAGTAAAATAAATTAATACAAAAATTGCTTTTATACGAAAATGTTAAAATGAATCATATTTATAAAAGTAAATAATACAAAAATGTGAAAGAGAATAAATAATATTAATAAATGTAAATAAATAAAAGAACGAAAATAAATCAATACAAAAATGTCAAATGATATAAATTAAATTAATAAAAGAACGAAAATAAATCAATACAAAAATGTCAAATAAAATAAATCATATTAATAAAAGTGCATTAATAAAATATCTAGCATAAATAAATAAAAAAATTTATTTTTACATAAAAATGTCAAATGTGAAATAAATCACTAAAATTTCCATTGATACAAATTCACAATTTGTAAAGAGCATTTAAACAAATAACTTTTTAAAAGTACAAATTGAAACGCAGAGTTAAATAATTAAAATATTATGAATTAATTCTATGTCATGCAATGTTCTTTAACAACTTTTTGCATATGCTGTCAATCAAATGCAATCAATAAGTTCTAACGACATTAAGTATACGCAACTTAAGCCAGGCTATTGACTAACTATCAAAACATTTGTTGCCAAAGTAACATTGGATAAAAATAGTGAAATAGTGATAGTGAAAACTAAGTTGCAATTTCAAGTATTCAAGCAAGTATTATTTTAATCACATTAAGTATACGCACATTAAGCATACGCCGGGCTAAGTGGCAATAATTCATCGAAATTCTTTTTCAATATTTGAGAAGTTGAAAAGCATCATAATTTAATGCAGTTCAATAAAATGTAATGTAAATTACGTGGAATGTTTGGCATAAATTCTAATAGTAAAAATTATTATTATAAATTAATGAAATGCAATCGAAACGCAACTGAAATGCGCAAGCAACTTTCAAAGTAATGACATTAAGTATACGCCAGGTTAAGCGGCAACAAAACTTTGTTATGTATCCGAAAAACTTTTCACAATAAAAAAGTGAAAGGGAAGTTAAGAAGCATTACATGAAATACTTGATAATGTCATTGACTAGATAGTAAAACAATTGGGAAATCTACAGCTGAGTGTGCTCGACTATGATATAACCGCAATGCATTTGCAATAGAATCACATTCTTAAAATATACCAAAATTCTAAATAAAATATACCAAAATATACTGCCACATACTAGATTCGGTATATTTAGTATTTGGATATAGTACTCCTCTTAAAAAATACCATTGAGCACCAAATATACCAGTATTTTTTTGCAAAAATACCACAATATATGAAATACTGTATTTGGTATATCGAATGTTGTACTATATTCAAAATATACAATAGAGAACAAATTATTCCTGATTGTCATTTAAAGCAAGTGAAACCTAAAGGTTATAAATATACCAGAAATATACCGCAAAAATACAAAAATACTGTAGAGTACAACATATGCCAAATTCAATTAGTATAATTATTACATTAAAAATATACAAAAAATACCAAAATACCATAGAGTACAAAAATACCAGATTGCTAGCTAAAGCAAGTAAAGCTAACGTATATACTAAAATATGCCAAAGGCTACATTTGGTATAACTTTATTGTATAACATTAAAAATATACCATAGAGAAGAAAATATACCAAATAGCCAAAGTATTTCGTTAATAACTTGCACAATTTTCATTTGCTCGCAATCAAATGTACAGAAATCATAAAATACTGCAATTGTAGTAATGACATTAAGTATACGCCAGGTTAAGCAGCAGCAGCAGCTGAAGCAAGGAAAAACATTTGTTGTGGCAACACTTTGCCAAAAATTGCAGTATACATTACGCATGCGATGAGATTGAATTGCCACAGCCAGAAGTTGCGGTGGCATTTGACGGGGCTGAGTAGAGGAGAGGAGAGAAGAGAGGGGAGAGAGCTGAGGAATTGGATTTATGTAAATTGCTTGAGCAGAAGCAGCAACAGCAACAGCAGAAGCAGGATTTCAATTAAAACGCAATGCAGGCGGATTTAATAAAGCGCAGTCGACGCGATGCCGAGGCGGATAGATGATATACACATTGCACAAGTGCTCAGCAAACAGGAAGGGAAAGAGGGGAGGGGAGGGGTAGGAGGGTGCGGGTGCGGCTTGAGGAGGACATCAGCGACGACAAGCAAAATAACTTTAAATTAATTAAAAAGCGCATGCAAAAATGTTTTTAAGCGCGAGCGCGCGTTGACAACAAACGCAAGAGAGAGACGAGCGTGGAAGGAGTAAGGGAGTGGGAGTATGGAGGCGTGGCACAAACAAACACAGAAACACAAACAGCGAAAACACACACACACACACACACACACACACACTCGCACACACACACAAGGCAAAGACGAAAGACAGGATGGCAACAGGATGGAAAACAGGACGACGACAGGGCGCATCAATGTCGCGGAAATTAATTGAAATGAAGGCAAAAGCAACGTTGTCAGTCAGACGTTGAGACTGAAACCGAAACTGAGACTCCGACTGCGACTGCGACTGAGAGGCAGAGATTGTTATAATAGAGCTGTGACTTAGAAGCGGGAAAGAGAAAGGAAGAGACAGACAGAGAGAAAAGAAAGCGAAGAGCAGCGTTTGTGGCTTTGAAGATTTGTTATTAATGCGCTGCGCTTCACGATTTATGATTGTTATAATAGAGCTGTGACTTAGAAGAGAGTTATAGGGAGAGAGAGTGGGACTGAGAGTGAGAGAAAGAGAAAAGAGAGAGAGACTGAGAGAGAGAGAATACAGCGAATAGCAGCGTTTGTTCCTTTGAAGATATGTAATTAATTTGCTGCGCTTACGAATTATGATTGTTATAATAGAGATATGACTTAAAATGGAGAAAGGGAGAAAGAAAGATAGAGAGAGAGAGAAAGAGAGAGAGACTGAGAGAGAGAGAGAGAGACTGAGAGAAAGAGAAAAAGGAAGAGAGACTGAGGAAAGACAGCAAAGAGCAGCGTTTGTCGCTCGCGATTTATGATTGTTGTAATAGTGCTGTAACTTAGAAGAGAGAAACAGAGAAAAAGGGAGAGTAAGAGTGAGAGTGAAAGAAAGAGACTGAAACGGACTCTGAGAGTGAGAGAAAGATAGAGACTGAGAATGAGAAAAAAAGATAGAGAAACTGAGAGAGAAGACACCAAATAGCAGCGTTTGTCGCTTTAAAGATTCGTAATTAATAAGGTGCACTTACGATTTATGATAGTTATAATAATGCTGTAACTTAGAAGACAGAAATAGAGAGAGAAGAAGAGTGAGAAAAAGAGACTGAGACTGCCAGAGAGTGAGAGAGAGAGAGAGAGATAGAGAGAGAGAGAGAGAGAGATAGAGAGAGAGAGAGTGAAAGAAAAGATTGCGAAGCGCAGCGTTTGTCGCTCACGATTTATGATTGTTATACTAGAGCTGTGACTTAGAAGAGAGTAAAAAAAAGGGAGAGTGAGAGAGAAACTGAGAGAGAGAGACTGAGAGAGAAGACACCAAATAGCAACGCTTGTCGCTTTGAAGATTTGTAATTAATGCGCTGCCCTCACGATTTATGATTGCCGATTGTGTCCAGGAAAAAAATAAAACCCAAGAAAAAAAAAGGAGAAGCGAAAGAATGTGGCAAATGTCGAGAGCTTAATGCAACATTATCGCACGCCCACAAGACTCGTCTCCAACTGCGGCAACTACTTCGGACTCATCGCTGCGTTTTTTGAGCCCAGTCAGCCAACAAATGAAATTAAGCAAATAAATTTTCGAGGCGGATTAGTTTTTGTTTTTAGTGGCTCACCCCCGCAACTCGAGTGTGCAACGTTTTGCGGCTTAGCAAGCCAATCTCTGGCAACTTGATGGGGCGACTTTGCGGGGGGCGTGGCTGCCCCCGCCCCCGCCCGCTGCCCTGGCTGGCTTAGTGGCAGCTTCAATTTGCCGGCAAAGAAAACTTGCACACGTAGTATCCAAAAGTTGCAGTCGGTTGGGGCAATTAAAATGTGGCGCCACCTCAATCTGCCACACACTGACACACACACTCCAACTTGGACTCATTCTTGCCACAACAACACATGCAAAAAGCCGCAGACAAAACAACAAAAAGATAGAAAGAGCGAAAGAGAAAGAGAGAAAAAAAGGGATAGCAAACGAGTTGAAATAAAAATAAATGAAATTGCTTTTGCCCATATCCATTTGATAAATTAAAAATTAAATGACATTTGGCGAATGCATTTTTCAACCGAAATTAAAATGTGAAATTCATATGCAAACACAAATGTGAAATCAAAATGAAAACGCTACTCTCTATGTATGTATTTATAAATATTTATCAGACCAGTTGTCATAGCCAGAAAAACCCCCTTCGAAAAAAAAAAAACAAAATACAAAGTGCAAAGCTCAAAGCTCGAAGCGTTAAATGTAATTTTGTGTTTTATTTTTTTTCGGCTGTCTTCTTGCTTTGCACTTCGCATTATTAGAGTGCATTAATTTGGCAGATTTATGGCTGCTTTTTAATGGCATTAAAGCGAGCGCTTAACTCTGCCTCGATTGCGAAAGTTGAGTGCAAAGAATTGGAATTGTACTTAATTTGTATTTAAATATATTTATGAATAGAGTATAAAACAAATAAGTAAACAGTGCTGTATTATTCTTAAAATATACTAAATTAATATACTGCAAAAATACTAAAATATACCAAGACCATATATGGCATAATACTGAAAATTCAATATAACATATTTTGAAAATATGCCAAAAATACTAAACAACATAAGATATTTTTGGTTTATTTGCATGGCACTGTAAAAATAGCATATTAATTATTTAAAACATATTCCAAATTAATTTACAACAATAATTCTAAAATATACCAAGGCGATTCGATTTTGCCAAATTAATCTATGATATGCGGACTAAAAGGGTTTTTGTTTTAAAAAAATTATTTTAAATCTGTATTTTAAAAAACTGAAAAACGTATGTAAAATATTTAAGCATTATAATTTATGCAGAAAAAGACATAAAATAATGTTAAGTTTTAAAAACTATTTAAGAGACAGAATATTCGAATATAAATTTTTTATTTAGATTATTTATCAATTTATTAAAAAGTTGTCTTAAATGTGATGCATTTATATGCAATATTAAAGACCTCTTCATTAATAAAATGTATGTATTTTAAGTGTTGAATTGCTCAAGGATTAACTGAGAGCATTTAAAATAAATACCAAATAATGCAGATGGTCTTAAGAGCAGCTTGAACTTATTTTGAAGTTGACAATTGCATTTCATCAGACTGTCAATTTGAATATTAGATTTTGTCCGCTTTATCTTGCTGCTGCTTTCGCTTCCATTCTTTAGCGTCGCTCAACACAAATAATCATTTAGTTGTTGTGGCTTAGCTGACTTTGCTCAAGTATCATAGGCATCTCCATCTTCATCTTTATCTCCATCTCCATTTATATCTTTATCAACTTCTTTGACTGCCAGAATTCAGTTACTAAAATGCAGACTCAAATCCTTGGTCATTGCCTGTTTTTTTTTTTTTGTTGTTGGCCAGCCAAAGTGCATTAAAACTGCAAAACCCCAAAAATAAAAATAAGTACAATAGCAAGAAAGCGGAATATATTTACTCTATAGAAAAAAAAGGGAAAACAACTGTTCTTATCTGTTTTTATAATGTTTCCTACATTGCTGACTTTTCTTTTACTTTTCTTCTTCTCTTGCAGGTGAGTTCACAACAAACTTTATTTGGGCCCCAGTTTTCGCTTCTTTTTTCTTTTGTTGCTGGTAAAAGCGAATTTTGATGCGTTCTCCGAACACAAAAAACAACAACAAATATGTCAATGATAAATGGCATCATGTTACATGTATGTATGTATACCCTGTAATTTACAGTTGCTTGAGCTAAGCAATCTTGAGGGGAATTTATGAGTTATTTGCTGGCTTGAGAGATTTGTATTTAAATGGAATATTCTGAAAATTTCAGAAGTATTTATCAAGCTGAACTCGAGTTATAATCGGTTAAGTGAAAGTTGTAGTTGAAGGCTAAAATTTTAAGTATAATTTATTAGTTATTTGCTGGTTTTACAATTTAGTATTTAAATGGAATATTCTAAAAACTTCAGAAGTAATCATCGAATCAAACTCGAGTTATAATCAGCTAAATGAAAGTTGTACTTGAAAACAAAAACTTTGAGTGGAATTTATTTGTTAGTTGCTGGTTTTACAATTTAGTATTTAAATGGAATATTCTGAAAACTTCAGAAGTATTCATCAAGCTGAAATCGAGTTATAATCAGCTAAGTGAATGATGTATTTTAAAGTAAGATACTCTTTATTATTTTTGTGAGGCACTTTAAAGTTCTTTTAACTCGGTTAGAAAAATGCATGAACAATGTGCAAAAGTTGCTCTTTTATTGAGGTATTTTTTTTAAGAGTAGTGCTTTATAGGGTATCTGTTAGTCGACCTATCTTATTGTTGGGGAACTGGGGGGAATGTCGTATAGGAATCGCGTTTGCTTGCTCGTAATGATAATGCACAAAAATTATGCTAATAGCTTAATGCTGGCCCCACTTAAGCGCTAAGACAGCAGCGACCAAGATGACGATGACGACAAGCACAAGAAGAAGAAGAAGCAAAAGAAGAAGCAGATGAAGAAGAAGCAGATGAAGAAGAAGAAGCGCAGCAATGAAGGCGGCAGCCAAAGGACGCCTGTGATTATGCTATAATTTTTTTTGTCTTGTTGCTTTTGAGCTTTGGAGGAAGAAGAAGAAGTTGGCTGTTGGCTGCCATTTGGTGGCCGTTGACAGGCGCCATTGGGCACTTGGACTAAGACTAAGACATTGGACAACGAGACTCGGACTTTTGTCGCACTCTTGGCAGCTGTGGCCACCAAAAAAAAAAAACACAGAAGAAAAAAACAACAAGAAGAAGAACTGAATTCAGTAGCAGTGGGCGCAAGTGTTTTGCTTTTAACTTGGCCAAGATTAATATGCCGACAGGGACACTGGTCAGAGAAAAGCCACTGCGAGAGAGAGAGAGAGAGTGAGAGAGAGATGGCAGACGACTGCAGCGACTTGGCATAATGTAAGCAGCAGCAAAGGGGGCGGGGGTTAAGGGGGCGTGTGCTAGCAAAGTTATGGCTTAAAGTTTTCTTCAGCTTTGCCCGAAGACAATTTTAAGTGGAATGCGAGCATGTGATGTGCAGCTAACAGAAGTCTTAGCAATACAACAGACACAGAAAGAGAGACCAATAGAGAGAGAGAGAGAGAGCGAAAGAGATAGTTAAAGAAAGAAAGAGAATGAAGAAAAAAGTGCAAAGAAAATAGAAAAAGTTGCGCGCTCAAATTAAAATTGGGTAAAAGAAAGAAATCAATTTGTATAAAGTTTTGTGCAAAAGTTTTGCAACAAAATGTTGTACAAAGCATATAAGATCACAACAATAATAGAGAAGGAAAGAGAAAGAAAGAGAGTAGGGAGAGAGAGGGAGGAAAAGAGGATGAGATATTAAAGAAAAATACTAATAATAATAATAATAAAAACATATGGAAAGAACGAATGTTACAAATGAACAAATTTAGCTTCACAATTAAGAAACCTGCAGAATGCAAATGAAAATGTTTCAAGAAATATCTGACAACAACAACAAGATTAGTTTTCCGCAAGCCAAAATTGTTAAAAAGGAATTAAGAGTCACCTAAAAAAAAGAAGATGAAACCAAGCCAAGGATTTAGGCAATGAAAAGTTGGAAGAACAAAGGTTTAAGCCACCACAAATAGAGAGAGTGGAAAGTAAAACAGAGTTGGAAAAAATTAAATGGCTTAAATAAAAGCGTAAATAAACAAAAAACTGAAATAGAGAGAAGCAGAGAAAGAGAGGAGTGTGAGATAAATGCAGAAACAGATAAAGAAACCACAGAAAACAAGGCTAATCGAAGGCATTGCAAATGGAATGCAGAAAAATCGAATTCAAAGCGAAATATTAGAGAAGTCACAAAGGGATAACAGAAAGAAAAGAGTGAGAGAGAGAAAGGAAGGAGAGAGGGAGTGAGAGGCACTAGAAGTGAAAGCAATGTTGGTTAACTAAAACAAATGAGGGAAGTTAAAGCAATGGCAGAAAAACAACAAAAAAACAAAGAAGCAAAAACGGGCAAATTAAACGCAATTCCTCAAAATGTTAAACAATGAGCCAAAGCGATGTGCAAGCGTCGAAACGCACAGCAACAAAAAGAGAGTGAAAAAGAAAAAAGAAAAATAAAAATATAAAGAAGAAGCAGAAGCAGAAGCAGAACAAACCATTTAAGCGCTGCGTCAGCAAAAGAAACGATTTTTTAAGTACAGCATCAAAAAGAAGAAGAAGAAGAAGATGGAGCGAGAGGTTGGGGTCACAAAGGGGTCACAATAACGACCAAATATCCATCAGCAACAGCGACAGGCTTCACTCTCTCTCCCCTTGCCATCCCTCTCCTCTCCACTACTCTACTCTTCTCTCTTCAACGCCCTCAACTCTTCCGCATGGGGGCGTGGTCGCTGACGACAGCACCGAAAAATGCATTAGCCAAAAAATGAAAGAAAAAAATAACGTAGAAAAAACGAAAAAAAAAACAAAACATGAGCAGCAAAAAAAAAAAACAGAAATCCAAGGGGAGCAAAATGCGAAAGAGCGAAAGAGGGAAGGGGAAAAAAAGCTGGCAAAAACTTACGCTTGAAATGCAACAAGAAGACGAAGATGGCGATGACGCTGAGGCGATAAAAGGAGTAAGAAGAACGAAAGTTGAAAGCGAACACTGAAGAGTTGAAAGAAAAGCGGATGTCAAAGCCGAAAAGTAGACAGGCGACATAGGGAATGGAGGGGTGGTGAAGAGGGGCAGTGAGGAGCAATAAGTGTGGAGTGAGGAGCATCGAGTGAGGAGCAAGAAGTGTGGAGCAAGCTTAAGGCGAGCCGTGGCAAAGCCAGAAAAGGAAAGGAGAAAATAAATGATTTTGAAATTCATTCGCAATGCCAATGGAAAAAGTGCCGAATCAGCAAAAGACCAAATATTAAATGATTTGCAGCAGATTTAACAGTCACATGCATATGCCAAATGTGTGTGTGTGTGTGTGTGTGTGCGTTAGTCTACACACACACACATTAAAGCAGGTTTAAGTCTCTATGTGTGTGTGTGTGTGCCCTTTGGGGCATGACCGGAGCCACAGTCGAAATGAAAAGTGCAGTCAAAGAGCGAGCGGGCATATCAAGAACAAATCAAATGCTGTCAACTCCAGCAGCTGCCCGACTGGCAGTTACCCTGGAGCAGAAATTATGTCGGTTACGATTGAGATGTCGATAACATGCTTGTGTGTGCTTCTCCGATTTTTATCGATTGTAGTTATGTGTTTGTACCACACAGCAGAACATTTAATACGTAATATTTAACATTTAATCGATAAAAATTAATCGATTTGTGTGTTATCGATGGACATTTTTACATTCTTATAGTTTATTTCATGTGTATCACATTGGTACATTTTATTTTATCATAGCAGGAGTATAAAACGATAGTTCCATAGCGAAAAATATGCTATCGATTGAAACGCTTTTGCATGATAGCAGTTGGAGTGTTTTAATATAGCAAAAAAGTCCACAATTCCAACTCTTATATAAAATACTCACAAATGTATCGATAAATATGCTATCGATAAAAATAAATCGAGAGTATTATAGTTGAATTTTGAGTAACTACTGCAGCAAAAGTGTTCAAACACAACTTCTATGAAAGTATCTCTTGAATTTATCGATAATTGTGTTATCGATAAACATAAAATGGCGCTTGTATTCCAATTTTTTGCACTGTTCCAGCATATATGCAACGCATTCTTTGTTAGGAACATGCTGTAGTGGGTTCATTCACTATTTTTACAAAAGCAACACTTAAATACTTCGATCAATGTGTTATCGATAAATAGGAAATTACGTTTATATCACTTTCTTGCATTGTTACACCATATACGCTTTTCATTCTTTGTTAGAAACAAGCTCTACTGTGTTCATACCCAATTTTTACAAAAGAAACACTTAAATGAATCGATTTATGTGTTATCGATAAACATGAAATGGCGTTTAGACAACACTATTACACTGATCCAGTATATGTGCTGCGTATTCTTTGTTAGAAACAACATGTAATTTATTTTGCTTTCAATAGCGAGCGCTTTGTGTGGTTATCGATACAGTTATCGCTCGAAACAGGCGATTAGGTTAAATCGTTATACCCAGTTGCTGGTGTTGTTTACTCGCTGGTCACCATCGGAGTGAACGTCATAAACGCCGTGTTCACTGTGCAGCTAAACGGAACTGGACATGCAACACTCACACACACACACACATAGACACACACGCACACACTTCAATGAACACACACACATACATACTCATACACACACATCAATTCACACACAAGTGGCGTCGTTTATTGAGGCAGGATATCAAAGGAAGAGGAATTCAATGCAACTGAGACGGAATCGCAGCCGGAGAGTTCATTTCATTGGCATTATGATGGCTGCCAACGGCGTCGACAAGTGTATTCAAAAGGTGCCCTTTCACACTCCCTCCTCCCCCCCACTTCCTGTCTCTTTCAGTGCTGCTCTCTCTCTCTCTCGCTCTCTCTTTTTGCCTTTGCTGTCGAGGGAATATCCCAAAATTTCACTAGGCTTACAACCTTTCAACAAGCAGCAAAGAAATGCTAAAAACAAGGCAAAATACTTTGGGCAATGCATGCTGAAATACTTTGAGTTCGATGCTAATTGCAGACACAAACTAAAGAGCATTACAGCACTCAAGTTCGAACTGTAAATGTTTCGATTTAATGCATCATAGTTAAGAGCCAAAATGGCATACTTAAGAGTTAAGAGTTAAGCTTTGCTTTTACAATGGTATATTATTGATGAAAGGAATATCGATAGTTATAATAGTGGTAGTTATTGATGAAAATCATTCCACAAGTGTGATCTATATTTCTTTTTCGATATTCCAGATAAGATATTTAGAATCTCTTTCATATTCGATATTCCATAATCGATCATAGTAAAGCATTCAAGAAATTCGGAGCCCTTTAGCTTTGTTTGACACAAGTCTGTGAAACTTTCACAAATTCTACCCTTAAAGAAATGCACTATGAATAATTATAATTTTCTTAAATGGGTATAAAGTTAGTTAATGTTTGTAGCTAAGTTTAGTTACCTTTTAGGAGAATCTCTGTATTTCTCTAATGATTTTAGGTTTATCCGTTTTTAATAATACTTTTCATTCATTTAGCAATATAATAATATTAATTGTTCCAACTTATTGGAGTTAATTGTAAATGTGCCCATATTATATATATCATAAACATATCAAATGTGACCGTATAATTTTAAAATACATCATGTTGTTTTATTCTCTTAATATAATTCTATGAAATGTTCAATCTAGAACACTTTGCGAAACTTTTACATAACTTAAACATTCCTCAGTTTGTAATTTCTGGGCTGGCTTATCGATAGTAGTCGAAGATGATATATTTATGATTTTTAGGTTTTTCATTAACATGTTTTTTTATTCTCTTAATATAATTCTATGAAATGAACAAACTAAAACATCTTTGAACTACTTTTAAGTATCTTAAACATTCCTGTAGCTGTAATTTCTAGGCTGGCTTATCGATAGTAGAGTTGTTTGTAGTGAAGGCCTATCGATATTAGCAGCCATTAGGACACTTGTCGTTAGCCGCAGTTGCATATTCATGGCAATCTGTGGCAGCCAACGGAGAGCCGAGCCGAGCAGCAATTGTGGCCAAGCTGGAAAATCCCTGCAAGCTAGAGGGGGGGGGAGGGGGGCAGAAAAAGAAGAGGAAAAGCTCTCAGCTCTGAGCGCTCAACTCTCAGTTCAGAGCTCGCCGTTGACCACAGTGCAGTGCAGCAGCGACGATATTCACATCATTTTTTGTCCAGTTTACAGTGCCGGATGAAGTGAAGTGAATTTTGAGGTAGAGGGAGACAGAAACAGACTGAGAGAGAGAGAGGGAGAGCGATAGGTGGCGACACGTCTCGCACACATTTGCCACATCAGCAAATGATGTGAAAATGTCATTTCCAGGCAACGAGCGCAGACACACACACACACACATAGAGAGAGAAGGTGCAGGACTCGACAGGACTCGCTTCGACAGGACTTACAGCACTCACAGGATTCGCAGTCGCAGTCGCTGCAGAGCTCAGCACAGCACCGCAATTGGAAGCCAAATTGGAGACCAGCTGAGCTGTCGATGGGCCGCTGCTTTTGGTTATCAAATCGACCAGGCGAAAGGGGAGTGAAGAGTGCCGGGGGAGGGAAGTAGAGAGAGAGAGGGGGGAGAGAGATAGGAGACACTAGACAGCAGACAGTCGACAGGATGGCAATGTGCCGTGCAGTAAATTTGTGGCGAGGAAAAAGCGCACAAAGTACGAAAACTAATGATGGGTAAAGGCGAGAGACGTGGCCCCAGCCAACTAGAGGAGAAGAAGGGAAAGGGAAAGCGAAAGGGGATGACAAAGAGAGGGAGGAGCAGTAGCAGCAGACGATTGAGCTTATCAAATTGCCCATGCATGTCACAGTCTCGCAATGAGTGTGTCTCTGTGTGTGTGGCGAGGAAACAAATCAATTTTAATTGAAGCATTTGCCAATTCACAAAACACGTAGCAAACAAAAAAAAAAACAAAGGAAGCTGCACAACGCAAACAGACATATGAAATCATTGAATACTAATAAATGATTTCACGAAACATATTCTACATAGAATTTACTTATTCTCTTTAGATAAATAGATTGTAAATAAATAAAGCATATATATATAAAATGAAACATATTCCAGAGTGAGTTTATACAATAATAAACAAAGACAACTAGCCCGTTCATAATTAGAATACCAATAAGAGAAATGTTCAAACAGTGTGCCCATATATTTTGTTGTCGGGATTTCTTTTATGAATTTATTGTTTATATTTTGAAATTAAAGCCCTAACAAAAAGTACAACCATGCAATAAACAATTACAATACCATAAAAAGAGGTTAAACAGTGTGCCCATATATTTCGCATTAGGGATTTTTATGTCTTTATGATTTTATATTATGAAATTAAAGCCGCTACAAAAAGCGCAATTAGCTACTCCACAATTAGAATACTGAAAAGAGAGAGAGCTTGAAACAGTGTGGCCATAATGTTATAATGTCGATTTTTAGTGCTAACGCAGATGCATCGATTGCACTAGAGTTGTGGTATTGTATGATATAAAAATGTATTTCATAATTTTCAAATAGTTCTCTTAATTTATTAACTATTGTAAAGTATACTCAAACAAATCCTTTCAAGAATTTACTACATATGTTAGAGTGTGTTTATATTCTAATTAGATTTTCTATTTCGAAATGAAGGCTGCAAGAAAATGCATAACCAGTCACTCCATAATTAGCATACCACAAAGAGAGGTGTTAAACAGTGTGCCCATATATTTAATTTTCAGACTTTTTGATGAACTTATGATTTTTTATTACGAAATTAAAGTTGCAGCAAAAAACACAATTAACCATTCACAATAGGAACGCTGAAAAGAAAGAGCTTAAAACAGTGTGCCCATATATTTCGTTTTGATATTTTAATGATGTTCATTTTAGGTGCTAACAATGCTGCATCGATTGCACTTAAGTGGTGATATTGATGATATATATTTCCATTATAATATTTTTCAAATTGCATTTTAATGAATTCAATAATTTTGCTTCGCAAGTTTACTTTTTCTTTGATATTTCATTTTTGGAAGATTGTTGGAAGCTTTAATCGAAAGTTGTAATAATAAAAACAAAGCGTTTTACTTTTTCAATGTTGAATTGACAGAAAGGTCGAAGCCACTTTATATTTAGCTCTATTTTATAATTCTAAACAAGTTCATAATTAGGTATATTAAAGCGAACAGCTTAGAGCAGAGATTTCTGTGGGTGTGTGTGTGTCAATGACTTGGTAAAGTTAATGGAACGCACATTATTTTTATCGAGTGTCGTGTATCGATATGGTTTTGGGGCAAGAAGGAAAAAAGTCTGTTAAATGCCGCCACTTAAGCGCATAAAAACAACAATTTATGGTTAAATACAAGACACTTTGGGAGGCGTGGCGTGTAGCCATCAATTTGACCAGGCCAAAGTCGCCAACGAAATGCGGCTAATTTAAGTGTGTGTGTGTGGCAAGAAAATGGGTGGAAAGAGGAAAAGAGGGAATAGAAAAGAAAAGTCGAGGAAAAAAGCTAAAGTCAAACACTTGAATTGCGACGACTTTGTTTTGTCAGCCAAACGAATTGGGCAAATGTTTGATTGAAGGGTGAGCGGCAAAGGGGAGACGAAGAGGGAGAGACAGAGAGAGTGAAAGAGAGAGAGAGAGGGGAGAACTAAGGACTGAGGTCAGTGAATGAGGCAGCAACTAAAGGGCAACGAAACGGAAATCTAAACGTGGACGCAAAAGCCATTTATAGTAGTAAAACTTGTCTTTGACTTTTATGCCTTCGTTTGTGGACCCTTTAAGATATGTACGAATAAATGTAGATGTATGTGTGTGTGTGTGTGTAATATATATATATATAACATTAGTATTAGCTGCTCATTGCTGCTCATTGACTTTTTTCGCTTTCGACTCTTGCCACACTTGGCACAATCGTTTCATTTAGCTGCCACGTCCAGCGAGCAAGTCCATTGACCTGCCCATTTTCTCCTCCCCTCTCTTTCTCACTCTCTCTCTCTCACTCTTTTTCTTTCACTGTGTACTCAACTGTACTTGTCGTGCTTTCGTTTGGCTCACAACAATTAATTTGGTGATTTACTTAATTTCTTTTCTTTGGCCAAGAGATTTTGTGGCCAACTGCAAACCAAATACGAGTAACCACAAAAGTTTACTTTCGCTTTGGTCTCCCTCTCTCTCACTCCATCTCTCTCTCTCTCTCTCTCTCTCTCTCTCTCTCTCTGTTGCTATCTCGCATTTGTGCTGCCAATTAGGCAAACGGACATTTGCTCGGCTGCCTCAATTGCCATTTGTTTCGCTTAGCCGCCATGATCGATGCCTGATTGTTTTCAACTTGTCTTTTCCAACTACAACTCTAACTTCTTCGCTTCCTCCTCCTTCTTCTCCTTCTTCCTTTAATGCGTTACGTGCGCGGACTGTTGCAATTTGTGTTGCTGCTTTGCTTTGCTTTGCCTTGCCACAAGTTGCGTCCATTACGTGCCACACGCTTCGCACGTCGAGTGCAACCTCGATTTGACTAGCGGCGGCTGCTCTGAGATTTGCCCAGAGATTTGCTCGCTAAGCCCTGCCGAATATGCACACTCATTCATACACACACACACACACACTCACACACACACTTAAACACACACACACTCACACACACATGTTCGTGTCACGAGGCAAAGCACGAGCACGTGACCAGCTCCAACTGAAAACTGAGACGATTCTTAAGAGAACAACCTTTGCTAAGATCTGCAATAAATATTGCAAGCTCCTTTGACAAGTCGTTGTTCTTTATTGAATTTGATTGAGCAATCAGTCAATCAACTTTTTAACAAAATTCTATGACAAAGTGCAAATTTGATTGTCAATCACGTTTCTCTTTATTAAATTCGATTGAGCAACCAGCTAATCAACAAAAAAATAGGCAAAATTGGCCAGATTTAGTAAAATGTATTAAGATTTGATTGAGCAATCAGTCAATCAACTTTTCAAAAGAGATTTAACAAAATTCTATGACAAAGAAAGTGCAACTTTGATTGTCAATCACGTTTCAATCAAATGCGCTTCTAGGACAAGTCATGTTTCTTATTAGAATTTGATTGAACAAACAGTAAATCAACAACAGAATATTGACAATCACAAATTAAACCTGATTTAGTACAATGTGATTAATTTTTATTAAGCTATCAATCAATCAAGTTGTTAAAGGGCAAATTAACGTTAACAAATTTGTTAGACAAAGAAAATGCAAATTTGATTGCCAATCATGTCTCATTCAATTCTGCAATTAAGCAATCAGTCAACCAACAAAAGAAAATGCAAATTTGTCCAGATTTAGTACAATTAAATAAAATTTGATCGAGCAATCAGTCCAACAATTTAAAGCGCACTTAACAATTTAGTTTGACAAAGAAAATGCTAAGTTGATTGTCAATCACGAGTACTTTTTTTTTTAAGAAACCTTACAATTGGGTGAATTGATTGATCAATGCATACTTTTCAATAATGCGACAAACGAAACTAAATGAAATTAACTGCCTAAGCATAAGAAAGTATAGCAGGTTAGATGTTTAAATATGATTGTCAATCATTCAGTAATACACCATACAGTAAATTCAATTAACTTTTCAAATAACACTTAGCAACATTGCTTGACAAAGCACATGCAAATTTGATTGTCAATCACTAGATCAGTCTGTCGTTTTAATCAATTCTTCTTTGTAGAGACTTAAACTTGGAAACTTATCAGTACCAAATTTAAATATTTCATTTATTACTTCATGATGGATTTGTGTATTAACAACTAATCAATCATGAAGTCAATCAATCAATCAGTTGACAAATAATTTAAACATGTCATATATTTGAGTATTCAAAATTAATGCAATCAATCAGCTGATATTTTACTTATTTCTGTGAGTCAATCAATCAAACAACTGACAAGTAATTAAATCATGTCATATATTTCTGTATTCAAAATTAATTCTATCAATCGTGCAGTTAAACAATCAATCAGGTGACCATTTATTTATTTTTGTAAGCAAATATTACGCATACGTCAAGTAGGTCCAGCTGCGCATTTCAATGACTAATTGCTGGTCAACAGCTGAAGTATCATTGGCCACACTTGACCAGGTTTTTCGTTTTTTACTCCTTTCGGACTTTGACGTTGACGTTACCTTTGACTTTCGGCCGCTGCTTGAGAAATTCGTTTTTTCGTTTCCCTTTTTGTGTATGTTTTGTGTTGTTGTTGTTGTTGTTGTTGTTGGTGTGTTTTTTAATTTAGCCCCGGATCAAATTTGAAATTCCATTGCAACTGGCAGCTGGAGAAATGCTGGAGAAATGCAGGCAAAACTGGCAAGTTTCATTTGTGTCAAAGTTGTAGCTGCGTTTTCATTAAGTCTGTTGCAACAACGAGGGCTTCAAGAAGACAGAGAGCCAACGAAATGTTGAGCACAGAGTTCAACTTGATTTGCATTCGTATCCAGTGTCCGTTTGGCGACTCCCAACTCCAACTCCAACTCCAACTCTAACTCGGACTCCTTTTCGCCCAGTTATCGTTGTGCGTAGTTTGCTGCTTTCTTTTTGTTTTTTTGGGAGGGGGGAGATTGCGACTCACGACGATTGCGAAAGCAACAAATGATGCGTAAGAAATGCTTTAATAAACATGCAGCACACAAAACTTGTTTGCCTGCTGCCTTTTTGTGTATGTATGTAGATACCCAGTAAAAGTTGACAGCGGGTAGTTTGATGACAAAGAGAGAAAACCAAATTTTTGTTTAGTTGTTATGCTTGCTATATAAGTTTCCACTTAGAATGAATTCAAAATGCTTTAGGCTAACTGCTAGTTGTGCATACCCCACGTATTTAGCTGCTACCTCTTCCTCCACACACACACACACACACACTCGACACACACACACACACATTTGGCAACTAGTTTGTGCCATTGGCATTTCCGGACCATTTGTTTTTTTTGCGACCATTTTGAGATCGGATCAGCTTAAGTCTTT
This sequence comes from Drosophila niveifrons, assembly GCA_035046325.1. NCBI lineage: Eukaryota > Metazoa > Arthropoda > Insecta > Diptera > Drosophilidae > Drosophila > Drosophila niveifrons. The sequence goes on from JAWNOC010000071.1 coordinate 634,417, forward strand.
AACTTGCAGTTGGGTGAAAAAGTATTTCGGTTTTAAGGCTAATAAATATTTAAGCAAGAGGCTGCCCCCCAGTCGCTGCACTTGCAACACAGTAGGGATAGGAGAAGGGGGGAGAAGTGTTGCAGAGTTGAAAGCGAGGAGAGGAGACAGCAAAAATATGTGCAGTCGGAAACAAACGAGCGAGCAAACGAGTTGAGTAAATCAAGCCGCACTTCCGTTTCAAGCTTCACTTCAACACACACACACACACATACGTATACACACACACACACTCGCTCACACACACACACACTCTCTCACATATGCAGCTGTTGTAATATTTTGTATTGCCTGCTTTTTGGCGCACTCACAAATGAAGCCACAGCCCGGGCACAACGGCAAAAGCATCGCCCTCTGTGCCCCGGCGAGACTTGTGTGTGCTCTGCTGTTGTCTTGTTTGTTGCCTAGACTGCCACACACATACATCCCCCTTTTCCCCCCCCTTCGTGTGGCACGTTGCTTGTTGCGTTGTTTCCATTCAGCTGCTGCTGCTGTCTGCTGTCTGCCTTGCTTCTAACTGAATGAAAGCCTTGGCGCGTTGACTGATTCCGAATGGATTTTCATGTTTTTGCATCACTGCAAGAGTTGTTGAGAGTAGCGAGAGAGCAAGGAAGAGGGGAGGAAGAGGGGAGAGAGAGGAAGGGTAGTTACAAGCGGGGAGACACTAAATCCCCATAGGTGCAAAATAGCGCACTCCACACACAGCCAACGAAGCATGTGCACATTTCTGTTTTGCTTTACCATTTCCCGCTTCTTACATCGCAGCTCACCTCACCCCCCACTCTGCGCACTACTCCACTCACTACTCTCTACACACACCTCGGTTTGGCATCTTGCTTCTCTTTTCTGCTGCTGTTGCCATTCTTCGCTTGGCTTCGTTTTTTGTTCGCTGTTCTTGCAACAATGCAAGCCTCAGGTTTAGTTTCACTCAAAGCTGCACTTTATACCCTGGCAATGTGGCAAATCTGGGGTAGATTAGCTTACCTATGATTACATTTCAGTTGTTTTGAATTTTCAGATTTATTCCGATTTTTCAGCTCTTTTAAAACTGAATTCTTATGTCACAAAACACATTTTTAATATATGAGATTTCTTACCTTGTTTTTAATATTTATTCATTTAGAAAGCTGATTTTGTGTTTTCGATATGTATAAAAATCGAATTTATTGAGATTTTTGTTTACTTTTAAGCTTTTATATATATGTAAAATGTAATTTACTGGAGTGTTCTTTGCTTTTGTTAGACAAACTTGGATTATTTTTTCTTATGTTTAACATTTATTTATATTTGAAATTCATAAACTTTGTTTCTCTCTTTGACATACTTAGCAATGGTGTTTTATTTTATTTTTATTTGTAAGACAAACTTGGATTACATTAAATTATCTTAATTGTTTATATATGTGCAATATGACAGCTTTGTTATTCTGTTTTACATTTTAAATCTAATTTACTGTCTTTTTTTTTTCATGTATTGAATTTTTTGTTAAAAACTTAAAAACTATTTTTGATTATGTATGATAAATCAATATTAAATTTAGCTTTGACAAGTAAATATTTATTTGATATTTATTCTTTTTTAAGCTATTTAATATGCACCTTATAACAAACAAAAATTTAATGCACAAATATCAATTTTACTGGGGTATATATAAAAAAAATGTACTGAAAATTTGAGTGTGTTTATATTTAATCTACTGAACTTTGCTTTTAAATACTTTGCTAATAGCTTTGAGGTGTTTAGAAGAGTGTTGTCTGCTTTTTTTGTAAGACAAACTTTGATTATTTATTAAATAATCTTTAACTTGTATTCATATGTACAATGTTTCAGTTTTGTTTTTTGAACCTATCAAATATAAATTAATGAAATTTTAGTTGCTCTTTTGGCCTTTAAATAGTTTGTTAATAACTTTTTTTTTTGCTTTGACAGACAACTTTTGTTTTAATTTTAACTGCTGCTATTTAAAATTGCGCTAAACTCCAAGTATATTATTATTATTATCAAAACTAGATAACAAATTGATTTATAATTGTCTGTTTTGGATTTCAGCTAGTAACAAGTGTAATTCGATCTTTGATTTCACAGTTAAAAATCAAAGTAAAGAAGTTTTCTTTAGTTTACAATTTTCATTGCCTACTTTCAGGCGTTGTTTATTCTCGATTAAAGTATTCTGCAATTTGTGTAGCTTAGACAATCGATCGCTTGGTCCAACTTTCTTGTAGGGTATCTTGTAGTCGAGTAGTTTGTCTGTCTGTCTTGTGACTTTTGTTGTTGTGAGCTCAGCGGCCAAATACAAAACAAACTCTTTTGCTTCGTGCTGCTGCTGCCGATGTTACTTTCTTTCGTTCCGAGTCGAAGGAGTTTGGAAGCAGAGACGCAGAAGCTTAACGATGTGCTTAAGCGGAAAACAACGTTTCGTTGTTGTTGTTGTTGTTGTTGTTGTTACTGTTGTTGTTAACGTTGTTGTTGATGATGTTCTTGTTGCTCTTGTTATTATTATTGCGGTTCTTGTTGCCTCTCATTCGGCATTGTTTGCCAATGCTTCCACAAAAAAAAGCAAAAGCAAAAAACAAGAAGGAAAATATTTTCGTAGCCGCGACGCGTGTGCTTTTGTTGCACGTTACACGTGGCACGTTGTATGTTGCACGTTGCAAGCTGCTCAGACAGTTGCACAAATCGTAAAGTCGGCCGCCGATTGGCCAAGTTGGCAGGCGCCAATTGCCAATTGCATATGCTGCTCCTAAATCCGATTCCGACTCCGATTCCAATTCCCTGCAGCGCTCTCCCCCTCTCTCTCTCTCTTTCTCCCTCTCTCTCTGTCTCTCTCTTTCTCGAACTTGTCTGGAGTTGCTTCGAGTTCCCTGCGGCAATTCTGGACAATGACAAGCTCGACGTTCATGTATGGCTTTTGGGGCTTTCGACTTATTGAGGTGTTAAGCCAAACATTTCAGCCACACATTTGTTGCCCTTCCTCTTCTTCTTCTTCCTCTTCTTCTCCTTCTTCTTCTCGTTCTTCGTCTTTGTCTTCAGTAGCTTCACTTTACCCCTTGCACTGACCAACGCTTTGACTGTAGATTTATACGCCGCGTATACTTGATGTGTATATTTATGGGGCTTGAGGGCAGCGACGTCGACGGTGCAAATGGAAATGTGATAATGATTGCACACACGAAAGTGATAGAGAGAGAGGGAGGGGAGAAAGAGAGAGAAAGAGAGAATTAGGGAGAGGGAGAGAGATGGACTGATAGAGATAGAAAGAGAGAGAGAGACGGAAATATAGGGATCAAGAACGAGAGAGCGAGTAATAAAGAGAGTGAGAGAGATAGGAAGAAAGATAGGAAAAAAGACCGACGAAGAAAGTGAGAGCGAGAGATAGAGACAAAGACAGAGGAAGCGTGCAAAAAAGATAGCGAGAGAGTAAGGGAAAGATAGAGAGTGAGAAACAGAGAGAGGGAGAAAGAGAGATAGAGATAAAGAAAAAATTATAAAGAGAGATAGAGAGGACTGAAAATATGCCACTAAAAATAAAGGTTAAAGCATTAAAATCTTCTTGCGATGAATATTAAGAAGTTCAATGATAATAAAGATCGATCGACAAAACAATTGAAAACTAACACGCGATATAATAAGCGAAATGCGTAGAAGGCAGCTACGCTCTCTCTTTTTCTTTTTCTTTCTCTTTCATCCTCTCTTTCTCTTCCTCTTACGCTTTCTCTTTCTCTTTCACCCTCTCTTTCTCTTTATCCTTCAAATATCAAAGATCTTCAGGCAGACAAAAGCTGCTTACAATTCAGAAATGACTTGACGGCAAGTTCTCTTTTCTACATGCAGACAAAAGCTGTTTGTAATGCTTGGTTCAATGGATTATTTTAGTCAGTGTTGAAAATCACTCATTAAATAAAAATAAAAAGAACAACTACTTGAAGACAAATTAAATACAAACTCTTCTATGATATGCATGCAGACAAAAGCTACTTGCTATGCAGAAATGAGTTGCAGTTAATGTCAAATGCAGATGCAGACAAAAGCTGTTTGCAATGTTTGATTCGATGGGTTATTTTGATCAGTGAGAATTAAATTATTAAAGACAGCTTGCGCTTAAATACTACCTCTACTACAGACAAAAACTACTTGCTATATTTAATATAAATTGATATGCAGACAAAAGCTGCTTGCAATGAGTGATGCAATGGATTATTTTGGTCATTCATTAAGTAATATAAAGAAAAATTTGTTTAATAAAAATTAAAAACTAACTCTTCTATGATCTGCATGCAGACAAAAGCTACTTGCTATGCAGAAATGAGTTGAAGTTAATGTCAAATGAAAATGCAGACAAAAGCTGTTTGCTATGCCTGTGGTCAATGAATTTAAATACGCTCACTTGATCCATTAAGTAGCAGCTTTTGACTGCATTTTGACTGCATTTTGCAATCGAAAGGTGAAACGTGCTTTTTGTGCACCGCAAAATACTTTCGAAATCAATATGCGATATATAAAAACGTAATTAAATTAATGCAATGCTCAAAAGCGAATGAATTGAATGAATTCAACTGTTGTTGTTGTTGTTGTGTCGTGGTTGTTATTCATTTAGCATTTTGCATTTTGGCGAGTGGCACTAAAACGCAATTCCTCATTAGACCGCAAAACTGGAAAGCAGAAAAGGGGAAAGTGGAAAGTGGAATGCAATTATTTAAGAGCCATGAATTGTGGGGACATAATTAAACAAGGCTTTTGCACTTGTCACGGGCATAGACAAAACATGCACAGACATGCAGCGACATGCATATGAATGTCTCTACTACAAGTTGTGCCCTCTCTCTTTCACCCTCTCTCTGCTTAAGGACAACATAAAGTGTCCTTGACTGAGGACGAGAGCAGAGAGTGTGTGTGGGGGGGGGGGGGCAAAATTGTTTTTGGCAAAGTGCACAATGCACTTGACGACTGTCACATTGGACACATGGACATGAATGAGCATGTACTTGAGCCTCTCCACTTGCAACTATTGTTGTTCTCGTTGTTGTTATTTACATATACATATATTAAATGCGGTGGCAGGGCAGCTGGCCAAAGGGGCAGAGACAAAAGAGGGGGGGCCAACAGTATAAAAATTGTCCTTAAATGCAACAAAATGAGGACAATTGCAACAACTTTCCGGCAATTTTATACATACTACACAAAACATACATACATATAGTATATATCTATAGTATATTTGGTATATATGTATATACTGAAACAATGCCATAGTCTCATTCTCATTCTCTCGCTGTTGTTCATAGTTTGTTATTGTTATTGTTGTTGCTGTTGTTGGGTCAGCGCAGGCGGCAATAAAAATTTGTCCTGCGGTAAATGAAATGGATAGCAATTGCGATTGCGATAACCAAAGAGTAGAGAGAGAGAGAGTGGGAGAGTGCGAGAGAGAGAGGCAAATATTGGTCGAATTCACATTGAAATACAAAAAAAAAAAACTGAAAGTTGTTGGGCAACGCGACTAAAAGATATGCTTGAAAAAGAAAAGAGAACACATTCGTATTATAATTCGAAATTAAATATGAAAACTAAAAGTTAGTATAGAAAATAATAAACAAGATTCCAAAATTTTGCAATTTAATAAAAAATAAAAAAGCACAAATAGCTCAAAAAGATTCAGCAAATTTTTCGACTTGAGGTTTAAAAAAGTTATTATGCAAAATCAGAATTATTTTCAGCATATTTTATAAAGTATTTCATAAATAGAATTATGCAGCATAACAGAATAAAATTCAAATAAAAATTAATTTGTTATTTATATTCTATTTCGAATTTCTTTATTTATATTGTTTGACAATTTAATACCTAATATAGAAAACCATAAATAGCTAAAAATATTTAAAAATTTTGTTAAACAAAGTATTTATTAAATAAAATTATAAATATATGCTGAAGAGCTTTAACTTTAAAAAAAAAAGTAATTCATGCAGAGATATTCGCAGCCAGTTTTCAATAAAATCATATTCTACAGATATAGCAAAAAATATACCACAAAATACTAAAATATGCCGTACCGCAAAAATACTAAAATATACCATAAGCTATATTTGGTATTTTGTTAAAGTACTACATTCAAAATATATACCATACAAAATATACCACATTGAAGTAGCAATTTGTTGGCATTCGAAAGTATTTCTTAAATAACTTCTACGAATTTTTATATGATTGCAACCAAATTTTTAGCAACTATAAATATTGCTTGCATTTATGGCTTTAAATATATGGTGTTTGAAATATGGAAACAAAGTTTGAATTACCATATTTCACTACGTGGTTCATTAATTTTATCACTTTAAGATATAAATTATTTAGACAGAATGATTAAAGCGATTTAACTACATAGGTATTTCCTTATTTTAAATCAAATAGTGCAATTGAAACTCTTTTTTAAATTGCCAAAAAGATGCAACTTAAATTACGATAAAAACGAGTACTATAGTCGAAAACTTGAATCATCTTCCTTGGCATAATTTTTAAGCATAGTTTAAATTGAAGTTTAAAAAGCTGCTGCTAATTGAAAAGATTTTAGCTAGCGCGAAATTGAAAACAAATTCGCGTATGTTATTAACGAATGCTGCTCTAATCTTGAATGTAGATAAAGCACTAATTTTGAAAGATTCTTGCAAGAGGAAATTTGTTTAAAATTCTTCAGAATTTTCTATCATATTTTGCTGTATTTTCGAATGTGAATGAAGCATTAATTTAGATAGATTTTGGCAAGAAGAAATTCATATAAAATTCTGTAGACTTATAATAATTACTGAATTGCAATTTAAGCAAGCGCGAAATTATAAAAAAATGTTGGCATGTTTTTTGCGAATGTTACACTAATCTTATAGGTAGATAGAGTATTAATTTAGAAAGATATTCGCAAGAGGAAATTTATATAAAAATTGTGATCTTAGATTGATGGATGAAGCAGTCAGTCAGAAAGATTTTTGAAGAGAACAAATAATATTTTGCTGTAGTCTTAGAAAAAGAAGAAGCATTCATTTAGAATGATCCTATACTATATATAAATACTATAGTCTCAGATAATTAGTAGAAGCATAAATTTGGTTACAATTTAATCAAGGGTGAAATAATTTTAAAAAGAAAAAACTCGTTTATTTGCCAGCAAAGTTGAGTCTTACTCGATTTACTTTCTACTCTAGGGTATCTGCAAAAAACATATATAAAAAAGAAAGCAATACAAATGCAAACAGTATAAAGTTATACTAGGTCGAGGTCAGTTACCCTCTTTTTCCCCCCTCACTTTATCCCTTCTGCACTTTATTGTTTTTCATTTTTTTCGGGGGCGTATTACAGTTGTTTTCCAATTTTTCGCAGCATTTCCTTCCTCTTTGGCTGCCGTTGGTGGTGTTATTGTTGCCACTGTTTGTTGCCTTTCGATTTCTGCACTTGTGTCAGCCGGCAGCTCCATTAGTTTTTTAATATCATCAGGTCGCATCAGGCATAAGAAGCGGAAGGAGATGTGGATGTGGATGAGTCTCAAAGTTGTAGCCAAAGTGGAGCGTTTAGTGGGTCAATTGGGGGCGAGAGCAGAGCGAATTGTGGCATCGACTGTGGCTAATTAACAAAAGTCCAGATGCCAGAGATGCACAACGGAAAACGGAAAAGGAAATGGTAATGGAAAGGGAAAGGGAAAGGCATATGATTGGCAAAAAGGGGAAAAGGAAAGGGAAAGGGAAGCGAGAGAAATTGAATGGAAAGTTTTGTTTCCCGTGAACTTTGACATCAATTTTGCCAATTGCGTTTGGCATCGTTTTTGCGTATGCCGCAAAACTGTGTCAGGTAATTGCAAAAGCGTTCAATAAGCAGGTCAAACACACACACACACACACACACACACACACACACACATACGCGCATATGCGAGTGTCACTTGTGTGCTGCATAATTGGCATATCAATTGAGTGTCCTCTGCTATTCAACTCTCTCTCTCTCTCTTGCTTTGAAATTATCTGAGCTATGCATTCGTGCATTTAACTCTGACTCAGACAAAGAGAGAGAGAGAGCTAACTAAAGAGTGAGAGAGAGACAGAGAGTGAGGGGTGAATATAAGAGACTGAATTGCATGCATAATTAAATTTTACACTCTCTTCTTTTGCTTTTTGTGCCCCCGAAAATTGTCGAGTCGCTGCGAAATGCAAAGCGGTCGAATGCCTAATTTATGCACCACTTGAAGTGAAATCGTGCGAAAACCAAATTTGCACACCACAAATGCCCACAGACTACAACTGAGACTGCGATTGAGATGGAGAAATGGAGATTGAGGCAATGATTCAGCTGCAGATGCAGTCGCAAGTTTGCAAATTCCCGCCAGCTGCAGCCGCCAATTAAACGGCACACAAAAGGCCAAAACCAAAGCTAAAGCCAAAGAAAACTGCATTTATTAAGTGCTCAAAGCGGGCAAACAAAACGCGGCGTATACGTAATATGTACTTTGATCAGTCTATTTAAGAAATGCAATTAATAGAATGTAATCAAAAGCGACAAACTTTGCTAATAAATCAGAAAATAATAAACGAAAAGTTATGTCAAATTTCAGGAGAAGCATAAGGTAATCGATTGGTAAAAAAAGTAAGTTAAAGACGAGGCGAAAAATTGAACTGAATCTTTAAAAATTTGTAGGAATTAAATGCTTAAACTTTGTTGAAAAATTATCCAACTTGCATATGTAACAAGTGCAGCAATTCAATGTATTATCTAAGTAATTGGTTGGTAATGATTTTGAAGTGATTTGATTATAACAGAATTTTGATTGATGTATTTAAAATATATTAAGAATTCAAAGAGAAATGTATAGAGAAAAACACAAAGCTGAGCTCACGCATAGTTAAGCAGCTCGCTTCTAGGCTCAGCTTACAAAGAATAAACAAAAAGGGAGTGAAACTCCCAAATAGCAAACAGTAAAGGGAATAAGAATAAAGCGAAGTACATATTACGTATACGCCTCATGAAAATGCAAAGAATGAAATGAATGCAAGGTGAATGGCAGGCAGAATTAAAAGGGAATAACAAAGTACAATTGATTTGAATGGTGAAAGATGAGCAGAGCAAGCAAAAAAGAATGCTACAACATGCTGTCAAGTCATATTACGTATACGCCACGTGTGAAGTTAGAGTTCATGAAAGGAAAGCACATGAGTAGAGTGGGAGAAAAAGAGAGAAAGACAGAGAAAAAGAGTGCCAGCATTTGATTGGAGATAACTTAGAACACACTGTGTGAAATTTGTGGTATAGGCTGCCAAATGGTCACATTACGTATACGCAACGTATAGCTAGTCACGTCAAATGAAGCGCGACAACAACGAAAAATAAGTAAACTGTAAAATAGATAATTAAATATAAGAAATGTAACTGACAAATCACATTGCGTATACGCCGCATAAACAACTAAACTGCAAAATGCGCTATTACGTATACGCCACGTGTTAAGTAAGAGTTCAAAGGGGAAACACATGAGCAGAGACCGGAGAGAAAAAGAGAGCGAAAGAGAGTGTCAACAGTTAGCAATAGATATCTTTGAATACACTGAGAGAAATTTGGCAGCACATACCGCCAAAATAGCATATTGCGTATACGCAACGTATTGCAAGGCACGTCAAGCGTGAAGCGCGACAACAATGGAAAATATGTCAACTATAAAAAAACATAATTTAATATCAAAACTGAAGCTGACAAATCACATTACGTATACGCCGCATAGACAAGTGAACAACTGAAAATAGTCTACAACGAAAGTGGCCCAAAATTCAATTGAGTTAACGAGTTAAGTTAAGTGAAAATAACCAAAAAAAAAAGAGGAAGAAGAAACACTTGGCATCGAGCAAGTCAATCAGCCATCAATATGCCCCATTTTTTTTTTGGCTGGACAGCTAATGGGCATAATGAGATTGCCTGGCGACGACGACGATGACAAAAAAAAATATAGACGAGCAGAAGACGTTGCTTGCCCCTTGACTGTCTGCTGCTGCTGTTGCTGCTGATGATGAGAGCTTGCGAACCACTCGACTTTATTGCTGAAGTTTGCAATCCAACGACGAGCAAAAAAAATAAGCAAAGCTGAGAAAATGAAAAAGAAGCCAGCAGAAGAGGAAGAAGAGGCAGAATATCCATGGCTTCGCTTGGCATCTCTTTGGCATTTTCTTGCGTCTGCACTTGAAGGCAATCAAATGTATTTCGACTGGCCGGACGAAGTGCACTTGCCATCCTCCAAAAAAAAATGGGGGCGTCGCCACAGAAGCTGTGTGCAACTGCCACTCGATTATAAGGCCTCGAGCATAAATATTAGCAAGGCGTTGCCGTTGACGTGACGCCAGAGTTGGAGTTGGAGTCATTTAAATGTTGCTGACATTCTTCCCCCCCCTTGATTATGCCTTGGCCCCAAAAGCTGTCACCGCTTAACCCTTTAGGGCCACGCCCACGACGACGACGTCGCCGCCTTCGCCATCCTAGCGCACAATGAATTAAATGAATCTCAATTTCCGTTTGGTTTGCGGTTAAAAGCCGCAGTCAACGTTGTCGTTCAGCAAATGCAAATCCTCGCAGCAGCAGCAGCAAAATGAAAACAAGCCCAAAAAAGTCTCGCACAAGAAAGAAAAAAAGAAGAAGAAAACCAGCAACAACAACAACAGCAAATATTGCATGCCGCATTCCTTGGCGCGTCGTCGCCAGTTTCAAGTTGGTAACTGGTAACTGCGAAAACTGCGAAAACTGCAGCTAGCAAAACTCCATCTTCATTTGAAGTTCGCCTCTGATTCAGTTAGCAGAGCCAGACGAAGAAGTGTAGAAGGCCGTCGTAAATTGCTGCAAAGATGCCCGGGCAAAACTTTTGTGCCGGCAAAGCGCGCAAAAACTTTTAAATACGCCACCAATCCCAGACCCGGAGACCCCAAGACCCCAAGACCCCAAGACTTAGAGGCCACAGCCATGTTATGCCAGTTGTCGAGGCCAGTTGCAGATCAGGCAACAAGAACTTAGAGCGAGAGCGGTGTGTGGAGACTGGCAAGTCAAGTCGTTTTGGGTCGACGGCGGGTCGGCAAAACTTTTGCGATTTGTTTGCGCGAAATAAACGCGACGCAGATAATTTGCGCAAAAGTTCTGTTACGCCGGCACCTCTCGCCGCTCGCCGCTCGCCGCTCGCCTTTCGCTTCTCGTCTCTCGCCTTTAGCTTCTCGTCTCTCGCCTTCTCGCTTCTTGTCTCGCCTCTCGCCTATTACCACATTTTCTTCAAACTTAAGTCGACCTGCCATTTGGCGCTCTTAATTCGCTCTTTTGCTTAGTTTTCGCCGCTTTTCATGCTGATCGGCCAGCAAATTTGTGCAGTTCACTTGTCGCTTGCACTCGTTAGTCAAATTCGCTATCAAGCAGTGACAGAATTGGCTTCTTATTTGTTAACTCGTAGAAAGCTATTCGCTACTAGTTATAAATCATTTATTTAACACTGTGTCGTATTTCTACTCGTTACGTTTAGTTCGACGCGATCGCATTGCATTTAAGCAATTATTCGCTACTCTCTATTTACTACTCGCTGCTCTTTACTCGCTGCTCTCTACTCGCTGCTCTTTACTCGCTGCTCTTTACTTGCTTCTCTCCACTCGCTGCTTTGTACTCGCTGTTGTCTACTCGCTGCTATCCATATTGTATTCGTGATTAGTTGGCTTTAAGGCTATGTATATTTTTCTATGATGTATATTTTATCCCTTTGAATTATTTGCAAGAATTAAGTTCTCAAAAGTTTACTCGTTGTTTGAATGCTTACTTATTAAGTTGTATGAATTTTATTCACCTACTCAATGAAAACTATTCGTTGCTTCCTTTAAGCACACCTTTCTTATGTTGAACCTTGTTTCCCCTTTTTATATTAAGTTGAATTCTTTTACTCGCTGTAACCTGCCTGAACATCTAGTTCCACAAGGTGCAAACAATAATATTCAATACTCGTTTCTGCTTCATTCTGGACTAATACAATTGGTGATTCGATCTGTTTACTAACATGGCGTTAATTTATTTATTTATAATACAACGACAATTTAGAATATGGAATTTAAATTTGCACATAAGATTTGTTGCTTTAAACCAATTACTCGACACCCGCAGTTTGCTTTCGAATTACTCGTTACTGTTTACTCGCTACTCGTTGCCTTGCCTTTGACTTGTTGACGGCATGTATGCGAGCAAAATCATCGGTGGAAATAAAGTCAATGATGGGCAAACGTGTCGTAAGCGGCACCTCAGGATCATTTTGCTTTTGACTCAGATGTGGCTTCATAATAGCTGCTGCTGAAGCGTTGCCACCGCTCGATTGAAGCAACGAATGCTTAAAGGGCATGGGAGATAAACACTGTGTTCGTTTCTTCTCTGCTGGCTGCTGAGATTTCTCGCTCTTTAGCTGCAACGTTTCACGTACAACGAGCAGCGTTTGTGTCGCCTTCGTTGGCGTTGATTTGTTCACAGTCGTCTTCATCTGTTCCGGTTTGTTTTCTTTCATTCTTTTTGCTGACATCAGCGGTAGCAATGCATTGGCCATTAGCTTGGATCGTCGCACCGTTTGTTGCGGTCGCCTTGGGCGCCATTTGAACTTTTTGCTGGGCGCTATTTTGGGTTTGCTGCTGAGCTTTGGTTGCGTCTTGAGCACAGTTATTACATTGACCTTTTGATTGGTGTTTGGTGATTTGCACGACTTTGACTTTGACTTTGATTTGGATTTGGATTTGAGTGTTTGTTGCGTTGACTCTTGTTGGGTTTTTTGTTTCACTATTGCCATCTTTTTTTATTTCGTTGTTGTTTCTTTTTTTGTTGTGTTGTTGTTTTCAAATAAATTTTTGGCTGACTGAATGTTGAATGTTGTTGATTGTTGGCTCGAATGTTTTGTCGACTCAAACTGAACTCTAAGCTGGCATCTGTCAGACCGAAAGGCCTGCTTGATGAGGGACGATATCGCTCTGGATGTGGCAACGTTTTTTAACTAGCTGACTGACTGACTGACTGACTGCTGGAATCTCTTTCTCTGTCCGTCTGTCTGTTCGCATATGAACTGAACTTGAGCACGTTTGGGGCAAGCTCTCTTCCCCTGCCACCATCAAAAGCTGCACTGACAGTTGCCTCTCAAGACATCCGCTTCCTTTCACCGTTCACCTTTCACCTCACAAGTTCAACTGCAAATACACAAGTGTTTTTGTTGGTACACATATATAATATTTTTTATACCCGCTACCCAGAGGGTAGAAGGGTATTACTTACTTTGTATTTAACAGGCAGAAAGTATATATAGCCTTGATCAGCTTCAACAGACTAGACGATATAGCCATGTTCGTCTGTCTGTCTGACATTCTGGTATATTTTGTACTCTATGGTATATTTTAAATCAGTAATATACCATATATGGGCTTTGGTATGTTTCAGTATTTTTGTGGTATATTTTTGGTATATTAATTTATTGGTATATACTGTACTTTTATGATATATTATAAGTTAAGTACAATATCGATATACCAATTAAGGGCTTCGTTTTATGTTTTAGTATTTCTGCGGTATTATCTGGTATATTTGATAAAAATAATTAAATTGTTATATTTTGTACTCTATGGCATATTCGTAATTTAATACAATATGGATATATCAAGAAATGACTTCGGTATATTTTGGTATATTTTGGTATATTTGTGGTATACTGTTGGTATGTTTTCGAATAAGATTTTATTGGTATAGTTTATACTCTAAGGTATATTTGGAATCTGCTAATCGATATACCGAGTATAGCCTTTAAGTTTTAGTATTTTTGAGGTATATTTTTAGTACATTATTTGAACGGTATATTTTGAACTCTATGATATAATTTGAATTTAGTTCAATATAGTTATACCAAGTATGGGCTTTGGTATATTTTAGTATTTTGCGGTATATTTTTGGTATATTGCTAGTATATGATTTTATTGGTTTAATTTGTATTCTATGGTATATTTTAAATATAGTACAATATCGATAAACCGAGTATAGACTTTATGTTTTAGTATTTTTCTGGTATATTTTTGAAACTTTATTTAAATGGTATATTTTTTACTCTATGATATAATTTGAATTTAGTTCAATATATTGTTAGTTATACCAAGTATGGACTATGGTATTTTTGAGTATTTTGCGGTATATTTTTGATATATTGCTAATGTATGATTTCATTGCAAATCGATAGCGGGTATCTCACAGTTGAGCACACTCGACTATAGCTTTCATTCATGTTTTTTATATATACATTTATATACATATATATATGAATTTTTTTGTTTTTATGTTGCTGCGCTGCTTGATTTTGTCTTCCTGTTGTTTGTCTTGGCCTTTGCTTTATGCGCTTGTTTGTTTTACTTTTGCCTAGTGCTCCTAGGTCTCTGTCTCCGTCTAAGTCTTAGTCTCGCGCTCTCTGTGATGTTGCCTGCTTGCACTTGACTGCTGCCACTTCATTCGCCTGTTTTCTTCCCTCCCCCCTTTCGCATTTCGCATTTCGGGCAACTTGAAATAAACTTCCGTTTGCTTTCTTAGATTTTTCCAAGTATTTGCATATGCTTTTGCCACCACCACCAGAGATATGGAGATAGACATGTATGGAAGTAACTGTGTACGTTGTTCCCCCTCCCCTTCTTTTTTTACAGCAGTTAACTTCGCCCCTTTCACAGTTGACTGGCTTTCCACATTGCGTATACGCAACGCAACGCGTGGCGGCATCATTTAAATTCATTTGCCCAATTTCATTGCATACTTTGCGGCAGCAGCTGGCTTTCTATTGATTTTCCCTACGTGCGTGTGTTTAAGTCTGTGTGTGTGTGTGTGTGTGTGTGTGTGTTTGTGTGTGCACCCCACTAGCCAAATGCAACTGCGGCAAACAAGCAGCGCAACAACAATCAGGACAGGAGCTGAAGCAGCAGCAACCGCCGCTAACGACTCATTAATAAAGTACACACATAAATTTCTAGAGCAATTTCGTTGCCTACTTTAGTGCGTTGCCCGAATATCTCTCTTTCTCTCTCTCTCCTTCTCTCTCGCTTTCTTCGTTTTTTTTCCCTCTATGATATGCTCCACTTCATACCCTGTAAGCTGTAAAGTAAAGGCTTATATTTAAGTTGAAGTAAAATATGTTGTGAGTTGGTTTCTTTAACTATCATTTTATGCAGTTTCTGTTTGATTTCTTATGGAATTCATTTTGTTTCATTATTCTTCATTTTTCTTACTACCTTTTGTTATGCAAAGTATTAGTTTTATTTCTTAATTAATTGTTATTTTATAAGCTGGCATAAATTTACTAGCGCAGGCTGCTTTAGTATTATTTTTATCATATTGATAGCCATGAAAATTTTGAAGTGTTTTGCAAAGTTACTTTTTTCAGACTTCCAACTGAGAAAACTTTAAGAGTTGAGAAATAAGATATTTCCTAAATGTAGTTTTATATTATATTTTCTATACATAGTATTATATGTTATATATGCGATCTTTAGCTTTATTAACTGCACTTTAAGAGTCAATAAAATGCTGAAACTCTTCTCCAAAACGTCTTTGCCAATAGTCAACAGAAACTATTTAAGAAATAACTTGTTGCATGCTTCAACTCGATTCATTTTCTATAAAATTATGTTATGCCCAGCAAGGGACAGGGTATCTAGCAGTCGAGTGGACTCGGCGCGCTTGTTATCGAAGTATGTTTGTGGCTGCCGCAAAACTTTCGTTGAGGTTACCAGTTTCTCTTAGCGTTTTGTTGGCTGTTGGCCGCATTTTGGTGTCAAGTGTTGCGTATCATTTAATGTGACACACTCGACAGCGGGAGCGGAACAGGGAATGGAAGATGGGAGACACTTTCGAGTGGCAGGCAACACATGTTGTATGCTACTCGCTCTTCTCTCTCCTGCCCCGCTTCCACCTTCCACCTTCCCCTTCATGCTAATTTGCTGCGCTCAGCAGTTCCGCATAATGCACGCAATCTGATAGTCGAGCTCGGAGCTCAACAAAAAAATAAATAACACACGGAGAGAGAGAGAGAGAAAAAACTTGAAAAAAATGGAAAGCGAAGGAATATCAAAGGCAACAACACACACAAAAAAAAAGAGAAAGTAAGAGACAGAATAAAAAAAATAGGAGAAGAAGAAAACAAGTAAGAAAGAAAGTAAGGAGGCAAAGCCTATCTCGTTTTTGCCATCTAATATCTATTGAGAGTGCAGCACAATCAATCTACTCGAAACAACTCGAAGGTATCTCCTCCATCTGTCTCCCACTTTGATGGAGCTTCACGTTTCCTCTCCTGACAAGCTTCCTGCCACAGACTTCAGATTTAACGCAAGCTCATTGAATGTGCCTCAAGTTTGTTTCAAATTGAGTTATTTTACTGAAGTTGGATTTTTATTGTTGCGAAATAAGAATTAAAAAGATTTTCATTACAAAAATATTTCTATTATTTATTTATGAAATTATCAAAAAATATATAATATTGTGTATTAAAACAATATTATATATTTAATCAAAAGTAATCAGCATTTATTTTGGCTACATGTTTTTCAATCAAAAAAATGGACACAACAACTCGAGCCGAATTTCTTTTTAAGAACTGTTTTTTAGTTCTTTAAAATCCCAAATCTTATATATTTGCTGAGCTCTAACGCACCTTTCTAGCTTAAAGTAGAGCCTTATCTTCATTTTATAATTACAACACTTGAGCATTTGACATTCTAAAGTGAATTTTCAAGAACTTTCAAGAATATTCAAAATTTTCAAGTACTTCAAAGGCTTACTTAGAATCTTAGAAACATATCTTGTTCACAATTATTATTATACATATTCATTATGTATACAAAAAGTTACAAAATAATATTAAATATTTAAATTAAAAAAAAAAATAATCAATACTTCTGTTGGAAATGTGCATGAGTAAAAAATATTAATTACTTAGGAGGCTTAACTAAAATATGCAAAATTTAATAATAGTTTAAATGAAATTTATTTTGGAAACTTTTTTATTAAGCTCGAAAAAATCCTGTTTATTTATTTACAAAGTTTCAAAATAGTATTGAATTCGATCGAAAATAAAACTCTTCGAATATTTAGTTTGCTTTATTAATGGTCATTAACGAAACTTGTTTTGTGTTGTGCTTTTGTTTGTACAGCAAATATTTATATTTGTTTAAGGGGATTTCGGCTTTGCCTTTGGCATTGATCGCTTCATCAGTTTAGCTGAGTTTAGTTATTTTTTTTTTTTGGGATATTGTTGTTATGCATTTAAGCTTGATGTGTGCGCTCTTTGGCCTCGCTCTCTCTGGCAATATATTAAACGCTAGTCTCTGCGCCAAGCCGCAAGTCATTTGTATGCAGCATATGTGTGAGTGTGTGTGCTATGTGTGTGTGTGTGTGTGTGTGTGTGTGTGTGTGTGTGTGTGCTTGTTGTGTGTGCTTTGATATGCTCATTTCCTGTGTTTGCTGTTGAGTTATGTCCAGCAGTCGCAGGCGAAATGTTTCCACTCGAGTCCGTTAAACAACATTTGATACACTCACAAAATTGTGGGGTATAAACAAATACATATTTGTAAAAAATGATTAATTTATTTCCTATATTAAATGTAGTATTAAATACTAAATTAAACACTAAATTCAGTATTAAATTTATACTAAATTTTACTGTGTGCTGATCTTGTATAAAATACTAAATTTTGTATTAAATTTTATACTACATTTAGTATTAAATATCAAATTAAAAACTAAGTAAATTAATAAATATTAAATTTAGTATTAAATCTTATACTACATTTAGTATTAAATACCAAATTAAAAACTTAGTAGAGTAATAAATACTACATTTAGTATTACATTTTTACTAAATTAAGTGTGTGCTAATGTAGTATAAAATACTAAACTAAATACCAAATTTAGTATTTTTTTTACTACGTTTTGTATTAAATAAATAATAAAATAAAATAAATAAAATAAAAATATATCGGTAATTCTCTAGCCAACTTAAAGGTAAAAAAACATATATCAAAACGATTTTTTATTTTGAATAAATATGAATCTTATAGTTCTAGATTTGCACTTTAAGTAGTTTTTTAAAAACTATTTCAGTTAATTTTTTTTTTTAAATTTTCATTAAAGAATATCTTTTATATATTTTAAATTGCAATTAATGTGAAATATTTTAATAAATGCTATAAAATTAAAGTGTGCAAATTTGACAATACTTTTTTTTCCACTATGCTAGTGTAAAATGAAATAAAACTCAACTCAATGTTGAATTCACATGATAAATAGGTGTAGGAAACAAATATATATATACAGCAGTATATATGTGTGTTGTTGTATATTATGCTGTTTGGGGAGTGTGTAAAATGATGCTGACAGTTGGCTTCCGAGTTAAGTTGTGGCTTTGGCTTTTGGCACGAAAATATGTAGCTGTACATAAACATTAGTTAAGCTGCTCGCTCACTTATCAACTGTGCCAGCCAAGCCAAAGGAGGGGGAACGAGTGGGGGGGAGTGGGGGGAAGAGGGGGGAAGATGACCGCGTGAGCACGTAATACAATTCATAGCAATTTGAGCGTGTTGTCTGATTCCAATTGTTTCACAGACAATGAATGTCATGTGCTTCATTCGTATGCTGTGTGTGTGTGTGTGTGTGTGTGTGTGTGTGTGTGTGTGTGGTGATTAGCATTTTGAACTGCACTTGCCAACGTCACAACGTCAGCGATGTTGTTGAGTGGGGTGGAAAGGGGCGCGGCGACTGCTCGTTATACCCGCTACCCCAAAAGGGAAGGGTATTATGAGTTTGTGCCTGCAGGAGAAGTATGTAACAAGCAGAAGACTTCTCCAACTATATAAAGTATGTGCATTCTTGATCAGCGTCTGTTTGACAATCTGGTATATTTTGTACTCTATGGGATAATTTTCATTTTACTACAATATCGATATACTTAGTATGGGCTGTGGTATGTTTTAGTATTTGTGTGGTAAACTTTTTGTATATTTTTATCTATATATTGTGTAATCTATGGTATATTTTTCAATTCAGCACAATATCAATATATCACGTATATGCTTTAATGTGTGTTAGTATTTTTAGGGTATATTTTTGGTATATTCTAAAATATGATTTAATAGGTATATTTTAAATTTAGCACATTAATGGTATACCAAGGTTATGCTTTAGTATATTTTAATATTTTGGCGGCATATTTTCGGTATATTTTTAGAATATGATTTTAGTGGTATGTTTTGTACTCTATAGTATATTTCGAATTTAAGTACAATATTGATATACCAAATATAGACATCGATATATTTTAGTAATTTTGCGGTATATTTATATAATATGATTTTATTGGTATATTTTAAATTTAGTTCAATATTGATAGTATATGATTTGGTATGTTTTTTGGTATTTTTACAAATGATTATATGGGAATATATTCAATTGAGTACTTCAATATACCAAGTAGTGGCTTTAGTATATTATAGTACTTTTTCAATACATTCTTTTATTGGTATATTTTAAATGCAGTATAATATTTAAATGCATTGTATATATTTTCGAATTTTTGTGGTGCATTTTTGGTATATTTCGGCAATATTATTTTTATTGCAAATAAGTATCGGGTATCACAGAGTCGAGCACACTCGAGTGCAGATTTCTTGCTTGTTAAGTTTGTCGCTGGGTTTTCGGCTCTCGTAATTTGAATGCAGACTTGAGATTGTCATTGCCAGCTCTGAATGTTAACTGCCAACTGCTGCAGCATTTATTGTGCCCATATCAAAAGTGAGTGAAATTTATGCTGACAGCGCAAAACATATGCCAAAAGCGTCATCTCTCTCTCTCTCTCCCTTTCGCTCTCTCGCTCTTTGTCTTTGCGTGGGCGTGTGCACTTAATTTGATAACATAATATTTAACTAATTTATTTGATATATATATTAGTATGTGCGTATATTCGCTTGATAAATGACTTTCTGCCTAGCAATTGTCCAACTCTCGATGCAAACTGCATTTAAATGCAAATGCGAATGCAAAATGGCAACTGAGAAGTGGACAGAAGAAGCAAATGCAATTTATGTCAAAAGCCATGTCAGACATGTGCCAAATAAAATTGTTGCAAATTGAATGCATTCCGAATGAGCAAATTGACCAATTGAGCAACACATTTCCCACCCCTTCCTCCTCCCTTCCTCCTCTCCGCTCCACAACAAACATTTTCCACAATTCTCTTTCTCTTTCTCGCTCACAATTGAGCAATTAAAGCGTGCCAAATCTTACACAATCTCATTTCGATTTTTCATTTTCATTTTCTTTTCCCTTCCCTTCCCTCTCTCTTATTAGAATATTGATAACCATAAAGAGAGTCGATTGCAAGTGAATTGTGTGTTTGCGAATGCACAAACGAGTGTATTCGGCATATGAATATGAATCAACATAATGCATTTGATTGAATTATCAATTAACAGCAGCAACTGAAGAACTCTTTGATATGGTTATATGAAGTTATTTGAGAACAACTTTTTGATTGAGTAATTGCAGGCATTTAAATACTATGAATAAATGAATGTTAAACAGGTGAAGATGTTGCAGAAATCTATTTTTACTGAATTAAACTGAAAAGACAGCTCGAATTTATAATTTCTTTTTATTGAATTCAAGTTCTACAAAAATTGAGTACTCAATTCTCAATATTTGAAATATATCAAAAGCCATATTTGGTATATTGACAAAGTACTTTAATAAAAATATACCATCAAGTGCAAAATATACCAGATTTGATATATTAATATAGTACTACATTCAAATTATACCAATAAGTGCAAAATATACCAGATTTTAGGCTTTTTTCCATTAAAAAGTATTTCTTATATAGCTTCTACAGCGAGTATAATAAAAAAACATTTGTCTGAAAAATGCTAAACTCTCAAAATAAGACCAAAAATTTAAGATTTAGGTTACAAAATTCTGTCATTCATCGAAATTCTTATAAAGTTTTTATCTAGATTCTTGAATCTTGATTTTAGAACTTTTCAGTATTATATATTTGATAAGTATTTTATAATAAAAACATAAAATTAAACTGAGAATATTGAGCGTTGACAATTGAATATTAAAGAATGAACATAAATATAACTAAATTCCATACTTTCTATAAGAACAAACATAATAATTTATTAAAATAAACAAACTTAATCTTGCTCATCAAAATGATGAAATAGTTTTTCTATCTATTATGCTTCTCACAATTAATTTTGTATGTGAAATAATATATTTATATAGATAACGCTAATTTAGTTTGTACATTTTTTATAATTGAAAATTTCCCTTACTTTTATAAAAATTAAAAACTAATTTAAAATGCTTAAATTAAAATAGCCAAAATACAGAAAGTTTTACACATTTTCCGCTCCACATTTCCATGCCAATAAGTATGCTATAGAAAAAGAGTTGTTCGTTGAATTTGGTTTAAATTCAGCAAATAATTGCGAAATTGTAATGTGGTTAAAATTGCGAATAAGTTGAGCACAAATTGTTGTTGTTGTTGAACTCCTTGTTGCTGTCGTTGTTGTTGTTGTTGTTGTTAGACGCAATTCATTAGCCAAAGGTTTCAGACTCATTTGCTCGAGCAAATACACTCACGCAATGCCAAATGAATAATGAATGAAAGGTGAAGCATGTGTGTGGTGTGTGTGTGAGTGTGAGCTTAGTCACAAGTATTTGCTCAAATCCTAATTGTGATTGATTTGCCAGGGTGCGGAATAGTTCAGCGTGGACTGTTTATAATGAGAATGGAGAGGGGAAAGAGGAAATAAGGGAAATGGGGGAAAGCGGAGACAACTGATTGAAAGGGCGTCAAAGCGAAATGAAATCTGTACGCCAACAACTGTGGCCATAACATAATGTTAAGTAATAGCACAACAATAGTTTGCTCTCGCTCTTGCTTTCGCTGTTTGCTTTCGCTGTTGCTTTCGCTCTTGCTTTCGCTCTTGCTCTCGCTCTTGCTTTCGCTCTCTCTGTCTCGCTCTCTCCCGCAGCTCGCTAGAGCAATTAAGCTGTTAAGCTGTTGAGCTGTGCAGCAGTTAAGCACTAATGATCCATCCCTCAATTACGACAACGGCAAGGATGACCTAATAGACGATACCTTCCATACCCTTACTTCCTTCCCTTTCCTTTCCCTTCCCTTTCCTTTCCTTTTCCACACCCCTTCCCCCGCTATGCCCATTAAAGTCAAATGCTGCTGTTGTTTAGGGGAGTGGGGGGACTAATTGGCGAAACAGCTGGAGATGAAACACGCTGAGAATGGCATCTCATGTCTTCATTATACCAATGTGTCAATTAACAATTTGTGCGCACTGTTTACGACCAGTACTCTCTCTCTCTCTCTCCCTATGGGTGTGTACTATTCGCTGCCACTGTTTTGCGGCCCCTCAAACCGCACTCAATTTATGCGGCCACGCCCCCCTTTAACTATGTGTTCATGTGTTCATCTCTCTGATACTCATATGCAGCCACTGTTCATGACCCTGACAACAACAACTACTGCTGGCTGGCACTGTAATAAACAACCGAGAACAACAACAACAACAACAACAATGATGATGATGAAGAGGCGAGCTCAGAGCTAAATTTCAGTCAATTTGTTTGTTTTCATTGTTGATTTAAGTGTCTCAAGTGCTCGTTGAAGTCACTTGTAATTGACGCAAATCAGTGTGAATAAGTGTGAATACACTCACTGAGTACCCCTCGCCGAAAAATGGGTTTCACTTTTTTTACACTTTTGATTGCGGCAAGTGGAAAATTGTCATTCAAATCATGATCATTTGCAGCTTGTAAGAGGTGCACTTAATGAACACTAGTCTTTTAATCTTGTAATGCTGGAATTATTTCATCAATTCAGTTGGTTTAAGCATTGCTAATAAGATGAAACTTTTGGGATATGAAATAGACAACATAAACTTCCTAAAAGCGCAAAAGAAATGATATAGCTAAAGAAATGCATTCAGTATTTAATTTGTTCTTGAACAGTTGCGATAATTGGGCAACTGAATTGAAGTTTGCTGACTGTTGAGCAATGCAAAAGAAACTCTTAATTTAATTCTCAATTTCTTATTTTAAATTCACTGCAATGAAATGAGTTTGTGTGAGCATAAAGTTAGGTGAACATTAAACTATTAAGCTGAAATTTGTAGAATATATATAGACTAAGTAAACATTATAAAAGCGCAATATAAACGATATAGCTAAAGAAGTGCATTCAGTACTTAATTTACACTTGAACAGTGGGGATAATATGAGAATTGAAAGGAAGTTGATTGACTTTTTAACAATGCAGAGCAAACTTTAAATTTAAATTGATATAAATTATTGTAAGAAGAAGTACTTAACATTAATATTTCTTATATTCACTGAAACGTAATAATACTGAAGTGATTCCTCTTCTTGTCGATAGCATAAAGTAAAGTTAGCATTAAGCTTTAAAGCTGAAATTTTTGGAACATGAAATAGTATACTTAAACTTCATAAAAAGGCAATATAAACTATAAAGCTAAAGAAATGCATTCAGTATTAAATTTGTACTCGAACTGTTTGGCAATTGAAACTGAGTTTTTATCAAATAATGCAAAAAAATTGATTGAAGAAACAAATTTTATTAAAAAGTGCACTTACAAGAAATATTTTTATTAGGATTTCTTAGCTTATTCGTAATCTGAAGCTGGGTTTATTCTAAAACTTTTTGGACACCAATAATACTACCAAATTGAAATAATACTAATATACTACATAAACTTCGTATATACTAAAATATATAATATATCAACAGTATTCAAGTTGTATTTAACTTGAACTTACATTACATTATTCATAAAGCAAATTAGAATTGCAAATTACATAATCAGATTTGCATATCTTGTCTAGCTTGAACACTATTCGATTTCAATGATATAAGCGAGCGATTGTCAGAGTCAGCAGCAGATTCCCATAGCTAAATAATGCGCTTTGATCAAAATGTATAATTGAGTGTTTTTTCTGGAATGGAAGTCGCGGAATATGTATGTATGCGCATTATACAATCGAATAGTCATTATTATTAGGTATGCATTCATTTGGAATGCACAAAGCCGCTCTACAACGAACGCTTGAGTGCCTCGAATTTGGATGAGCGACGAACGAATTAATTGCCCTGACTTCTGTGTTGAGGCGCTTAGTCGGCAATTTAACTGGCCAAAGCGCAGTAACAATTGCATTAGCGCCAAATCCGCTAAAGCGCACCAGCCAAACACCCCAGACAAACAGACAGATAGAAGGACGGCAGACAGACGGACAGACAGACGGACAGACGACAGACGGACGAAGCCAAGTCAATTGAAACATGCCGACAAGCTGCTCAAAGCGGATCCAGAAGAGCGACCAACAATGGTAGAGACCATGAAATTGCAATCGCCGTTGTTAGAACATGCGATTGATGGACTGACAGACGGACAGACAGACAGACGGACAGATTGACTGACTGACTTGTTAGATTGACAGACTGTGAGCATCAGAATGAATGCAATCGCATTGCAGCACAATTAAAGCCACTCACAGTGTGACACAGTCTGCAGAGCGGCAAGCCAACGCTTCCTATACCCTGTAAATGCATTCGAAAGCGGGTATGTTAAGCAGAATGGTGAATGAAAAGATATAGAAATATAATTTGCCTTAAATGAATGTTGCCATTACTTTCAATTTCAATTCAAAAAATCAAAAGATATTCATTTACATAATGAGTAATTGGTAAGGCGATTTTTGTGTAGCATTTTAGAAGTACTTTGATAGTTTGATTGCTTTCTTTTTAACGGAAATTGATATATGTTACATACATATGTATTGTACTCAAATTTAATAGAAATTGAAATGAGATTACTCTCACAGATATATATATGCGTAATTTTAATGGCAATTATTAAGAATAATATTAAAAAAAAAACTTTCAAATTTAATAAATTTTGTTTAACTAATTTATTATTATGAGCAATGGTAATATTGTGTTTTAGAATGCAAATTAACAAGAAATGTAAAATTATAAAAATACATTTCCAATTATTTATTATTTGATATTTAAAGGGTTAATTTTTATAGATATAGGAACATTATATGTTTATTCTTTATGTATATAAAACTAAACTATTGTACTGTAAATTCATTTCTTTATCGAAAGTAATAGCTAATTATTAATAATTAGTATAGGGTATTTGATAGCCGCTCATGGCTACGTTTTTTCCTAGGCGCTGCACGCCATTTGGCTGCAAATTGTCTAACAAAGACTTAAAGGATTAAAGCACAATAATCTCGTTTGTCAATTGTGTTTTATGTGTGTGTGTGTGAGTGTGTGTGTGTTAGATGCCACACACGACGCGATGCTCTCGAATTACGCCCCTCTCCACATTCCCTCGCTTCCCCCGCCTCTTGGCGTTTTGCTAGAAGAAAGACTGACTAAACTCAAACTGCGGCTTTTGGCTCGCAACATTCGTTCGCACATTCAATCAACGAAAATGAAAACGAATGGAGAAAGCAACGAAGGGAATGCGTGTGTGTGTGTGTGTGTGTGTGTGTGTGTGCAGTTATTCATTCATTTGTTTGCTAATAGGCGCACAATCAGACAAAATGACAGACAATCAGTCAAACAAACAAACAAACAAAACGCGGGCAGGCAACAAACGACATTATCCAAAGTCAACAGCATTCACACACACACACACACACACACACACATGGGCTGCGGGCACACACACACACACGCACTCGCTCTCACTCTCTCACTCGCACACGCATTAGGTGCGCTTTATGTTTATCTCAAAATGTGATGCTTGGCTGCTGATGAGTTCGTGCTCTCTCGCTCTCACTCTAACTCTAATCGCTGCTCGCACTCTTTGCCTCAGCCTTCGCTCTCGTTCTCATCCCGTCTCTGTCTAACAGCCTGCTCATAAGATGACGGCAATTCGTTAGCTCTTAACTTTGAGCTCTCCTTCTTCATCTTCATCTCCTTCTTCTTGTTTTTGTCGTTGTTGTTGTTGTTGTTGTTGGTGCATAAACCGCTTAGCGGCGTAATTTAAATCCCTTTTGTGTTCAAAAACTCGTGCAAAGCCTTTCAAAATAATTATCATAATAGCAAATGGCTTTTGTTGTTGTTGTTGTTTTCTTTGCTACTTCTCTACTTCTACTTCTCTTCTTCTGCGTCGTCATCTTCCTTTACTACTTACGTATGTATACCCTGCAGTGCCGTAAAATGACTAGCAAAAGTCAAAGCTCATGTTGAACTAAGAAAAAATTTGAATTTTTCAATTCTTCATAGCAGACAAATTAATGCAGTTGGAATATTTATTTTTAGCAGACATGCATATTCATGTTTGCATATTTATGTTTGCAGGGTATTTAGCCAGTCGACGCAGTCAATTATTATTTCTCACTTGCTATGTCGCATGTCTGTGATGTGTGTGTGTGTGTGTGCAGTTAGTCAACTTGTTGTTGGCCACATATTCATGTTGTTAAGGATGAAACACAATGAAAGCGGTAAACAGCAAACAATTTCCAATTGGATTGTTGGCTTCAAACCAGGCGACAGAAAGACAGACAGACAGAGAGACAGAAAGATAGAAAAGTCAGCATCAGCATTGTCTATCAATTTGCAAATTATGCAGCAAATTTGTTTGTTGCAATATGCAAGCAATTAATATGATTAACTCAATTAAGAAATTGGCAAGTTAAAGAGTTCAGGTGGCAAACGCAAGACAATATTAACTGCACTCTGAATTTCTATGCCAAACATTAATCGAATTTAACTTGCGTTCACTGTGACTTTTAATTCACATTGTTCTCAATAAAACTCTGATAAATAATTGCTTGCAATTATTGGTGTTTTACATTCTCTTCACTTCAATTTGTTTTGCATGCCAGAAAAGTCAAAGTGTCAACTCTTATTAAGTGCACTGTAATACTTCTCTCTTAACTTTGATGTTTGGTATATTGTGCACTCTATGGTATATTTAGTACGAATAGTATATGAAAGCTCTAAATATATTAAATGTTCGTACTATAAATACATACATTTTATACTTGCTTTGTGCCAGCAAAAACTGTATGTCACAGGCACGGAGAATTTGGTATATTCTGCACTTTATGGTATAAATAGTACTAGTAGTATATCGATGCACCAAATATATTGAATGTCCCCACTATAGAGATATACTTCTTAAAAGCTCTTTGTGCCGGCAGAAAATGTATGTAATAGACATGAACAGTTTGGTATATTTCACACTCTGTGGTATATTAAGTACTAATAGCAATGCCATGCACTAAATATGTAGTCTGTTCTATATTGACGTACCATGTATGGTTTTTCGTATATTTTAGTACATTTTTCGGTATATTAATTTGGTATATTTTATGGTATAATACCACAACGTGCCGCTTATATTGTTGATCAGTTGATCACTCTACTGTAACTTTCAATCCTCCCTTTTTTTCTTGATAAATATGTTGAATCATTCCACTTTTGAGTTTCGATTCGTTGCGAATGTTATGAATGCGTTGTACTTTATTTTCATAGCTCATCGACTTCTAGTGCGCCGAATACTGAATACAGAATACTGAATGCGTTTTGTGAACTTCCACTTCATGTAGAGGAAGCAGACAATCTTGCTTTTGAATTTGTGCTGTCATAAATCACATGCTTATTGAATGTAGTCGCGGCTTAATTACAAATCATTGCCTAATGAGCACAGTAAACACTCGCTGTCAACGACAACATAGTTGATGTTGTGCCGAGTTGTTGTTATTGTGTTGTCTCAATTAGTATTCAGAGCGAATCGATGTCAAATTGAAGGAAATTCAACGGGCAACTTTGAAGCTGTCAAGAAAACTCGCCAGCCAACTACTTACTCGATTACTTTTGCAACTAACTGTGTCTTTTGCTCGCTCTTCTTCTGCTTCTTCTTATTCTTCTTCTTCCTCTTCTCTTCTCTCACTCTTTTTTTTCCTTTTCTCTGCTCTCTTTGAAGTTCTTCGCTGGCTGCCAAACACAAATCACAATTAAAATGTCTGCTGGCGTTTGCCATAAAGTTTGCAATCGTCATTTCTGATTGCCTTAAATAGTATATTTTCAGCATTCCGTTTAGGGAGCAGGCAAAAGGGGAAGGGAAGGGAAGGGGAGGGGATACTTTGCCTAAGAATAGAATGCTGCGCTTGTTACGTGTAACAAGTAAACTTGCCGCGGCCCCAAAAGAGAGAGGCAACAGCAACAGTCGAGCCCAAGGGGCGACTTCCGCAAACCTTAACAACCACTGCAACACTAACAATCTCCCTCCCCTTTAGCTCCTTACCTCTATGTATGCTCCTCTCCCTCTCCACACACAGTCCATAGACATGTCAGTTGATTTTTATATATGGCTTTGCTTGTTGTACTTTCTTGTTTGTTGCCTCTGAAGGGGCGCAGAGTGAACTAGAGTAGCTGCTTGATGAGCAGGGTGTAGGGGTGGGGGGTTAGGGGGGAGTGGAATGAAGGAGCAACTCAGCTGGCCAAGAAGTCGCTCTTGATGCCGTGTGCAGTGCAATTTTCATGTCTGCGACTTGGTTTGCTTCTCTTTTCTCTGTTTTTTTTTGTGTTGTCTACACGCGATGTTAAACGTCTGGCGTAGGTTCCACACACGAACTTGCAGGCGGACAGACAGACGAACAGACGGACAGACAGACGGACAGACAGACGGACGAATCCAGACGATAGACGATAGGCAAATGCAAACATGAAACTTTTTCGGCAACAGCCATAAGCAGAAGCAAGGTGCGGCTAGCAGGACATCAGCACGGAGAGGCGGGGACGGACAGCCAGACGGACAGCCAGACAGACGAACAGACAGAGCTAGACAAGCTGTTGGAGGCAACCGGCGCTGCAACATCGACATCTGCTCCCTCTTTTGCGATCGGCGGCACCGCCAATCATTGGCGTAAATTGAGCTCATTGTGGCCTAACACCATTACATTCGCCAGAGTCTTTCGCTGTCTGACATGTTGTGTGTGTGGGTGGTGGCAACCCTGGCAGCACTGGCAACTCTGGCAGTCGACGGCGGCGTCTCCGATTGCGGGCAAGTCCTGTGTGAAGTCGTTAAATGCGGCAGCGTAAAATAAATTGAGCCAAGTCATGTTTCGAGCATGAAATGCATTTTTATTGCACGCTGCAGCCAAGCTGCCACATGCCACATGCAACATGCAACCTGCCACACCAAGACACACACATACGACGCGTTCAAATGCCCCCGAGGATGCGACGTATTGACTCTAGTTGCCACATAAAACTAAACAACTTCAATGTGCGATTTAAGTAAACTCAAAATATATTTTTGGCCTGTTGTCGATAGACGATAAAGAAATGTGACGGCTGATATTGATATATTTTTGGTATTAATCGAAATGTTCAACACATCACTTGGAGTTGTTTCCAGATGAGATATTTATTTCATTACAAAATTGAGATGTCGTTGAAATTGAAGCAATCAAAAGAATGGCTTCGACATTGAATTAATATGATTCCATTTCCAAATGAAAACAAGAAATGTGGTATTATATACTACAAATATACCAAACAAAATATCGGTAAAATATACCAAAGCCGTATTTTTTATAATATTTGATTCCAAATATATCATTTGGTGTATTTTAGTATTTTTAGTATATTTTAATACCGCAATAATGCTGTTTTGTTCTGCTTGATATTCGTATTATTTTGATTGCGATTTACTACAATACTACATTTTACGGAAGCTGTCATAAGTTTGGGATATTACATATATATACCAAATCCATTATTCATTTATGTTTTTAAATATTTTAGTATATTTCAAAATATACCATGGCTTTAATTTATATGATTTTATTAAAAGCAAGCAGGTGCGGTATTACTCATAAATTATACCATAAAAAATACTGAAATATACCAAGGCTGTAATAACTGTTTGATAATTATATATATATATATCCCAAATTCATCATGCGGTATATTTTAGTATTTTTTTGGTATATTTCAATTGTTTTGTTACATTTTAACTTTGCTAATTTCGAAATCAATAGCAAATGAAATCTTTTGATAACATTGATCTTATATTATATATATACATTTTAGTATTTTCTTGGTATACTGTGAAAATAATACTGCAGTTTTGCATTTATTGCAATTTAAATCATCTTTGTTTCCCTCGCATTATTCTGATTGCCATTTAACTTTGCTAATTTCGAATACAATTGCAAATGAAATCTTTTGATAACATTGATTATATTTTATATATTTTATAAATATGAATTTTAGTATTTTCTTGGTATACTTTAAAAATAATACTGCAGTTTTGCGTTTATTACAAGTTAAATCATCTTGTGTCCCTCACATTATTTTGATTGCCATTTAACTTTGCTAATTTCGAATACAATTGCAAATGAAATATTTATTGAATGCTGTGCAAGTACTTATCCGTTATCTCTCTTTGTTATCTGCTTATCTCGTTACAGGTGAGTTCATGTGAATGTGAATGCCATAACAATAAAAAGGAATCGCCAGCAAAGCAGCTCGCAGCTCAAACTCGAAGTCGCGTTGAGTGAGTAGAGTGAGTAGAGTGAGTTTTAGTCTGGCCACTAATTGCGCTGGCCATAATCCAGACAAAGTGTAGATAGAACCAACTGCTAACCGCCAAAAGCAACAACAACATTAACAACAACAAAAAGAAAAACAACAACAGAAACTAGTTTTTCGGCTCCCACTCTCTCTCTCTCTCTGTGAGTTTTATAGTATATGCTTTTGTTATTTTGTGTATGTTTTTAGTTCATAAATTTTAATGTAATATTTTCATGTTGTACAATTTGATGGCGCCAAAACGCTTACAACGCCGAAAATTATGCCATAAAAATGCACAGCACTAATTAGGCCAACAAGCGACCAGACAACCAACCAAACAACCAACCAACTAGCCAAACATCCAGCCAGATGTAAGCAAAATGCGTTTTTAGAAATGTTTCGCTGTCTTCCCTTGCTCTGCTTCTGACTTTCCCTCTCCCACTTCCTCTCACTTGTATCTTTATCTCTTCCTCTCTCGCTCACTCCTCTGGCTGTCTCCTACACTTTGGGCCGCCTTCAATCGCCGCCTTCTTAACGGCCGCACATTTTTTTTTTGTAGCCATTTAAATACCCTAACACTTGCATTCCCTCTCATTTGCCATTAAATATGCACTTATGCTATTAAAGAGAAATGCTATTAAGAACTATTCCAAAGAATCTTAATATAATTTCATTAAAAAGAAAAAATCTAAATAATATTCAATGGAAACTTAATATAACTTTGCTAAAAAGCGTTCAAAAACAAATCCAAATATTCTTCAATAGAATATCAATACATTTTCATTACACAATTTTAAGATATATTCATTCGATATGTGAATTAAATCAAAGTAGTAAAGGCAAGATAAAAGTTATGACAGAGCACATTTCTAAAATGAAGTTAATGGTATTATATTATAATTTATTTATGATAGCTGCCCTTAAAATATTAATATTCATTTAAAGCGTAGTATATAAATTTGATATGCTTTTTAGCTGACAAACTATATAAATATTTAATATTTAAGTCGTATATTTTTAACAAAATAGACCAGCAAACTTTGAAAAGAGACATCTTGATTATAAAATGAACTGAACACAAAATTTATATTGATCTTAAATGGACTATCAGAGAACAATTTTGTATCAACATTTTTAAATGATAAGATATATTTTAAATGTAATACTATATCAACATAACAAATATAGCCTTTGGTATAGTTTAAGTAATTTTGCGGTATATTGAGTTGGTATATTTTAAATGCAGTTCTCTATCAATATACCAAATGCAGACTTTGGTATATTTATTTGGTACATTTTGAATGTAGTACTATATCAATTGGTATAGTATATATATATATACCATATATTGGTATACTTTGAATTTGGTCCTTTATCAATATACCAAATTTAATCGTCGGTATATTTTTAGTATTTTTGCGGTATATTGTTTTGATATGTTGTTGTAAATGTAGTTCCATATCAAATACAAGCTTTTGTATATTTTCAGTATTTTTTTCGGTATATTAATTTGGTATATTTAAAATTCAATATCGTCCGAAGCTTTCTAACCTGTCTTTTTTTTTTGGGTACCATCAATTTGCATAGCTAAAGAGCATTAACAGTTCGGCATTCAAAATTTCTTTTTTTTTTTTGGTCCTACTGGAATTTTTTATGCTTTGCCGGACCCAACGAGCTGTTCTGCTCTGCTCTGCTCTCGTTGTGCGCCATTTCAGCTGTAAGTGTAATCATCGCACGATGAAAGCCGCTTACAATAATTGCCCCGCCTTGTCGGACATCGCTGAGCAGAATGAACACACTTTGTGGTACACTTTGTTTGTCTGTCTTCGTTTTTGTCTGCCTCCTTTTTTTTTTTGGTTAATTCATTTGAAAAACGCAGCGTTTTGTGTTGATTTCGCCCCCCACAGGCTTTAGCCAGAATCGTGAATATATATAATCTCAATCGTAAGTAGGCAACCGGTTGAGAGCTTCCCTTTTGGCTATGCAAATTGAAAGCTGCTGTCATTAGTGGGCTAAGTTTGTGCTCTGATTCAATTCGTTGTGCTGCGGCAAAGAAAACCTCAGCTACATAGTACTGAAAATGAACTTTGCCGAAGAAGAAGAGGAGGAGAGTTGTAGCAGCAAATTGGCCAACACAGAGCTCTGATTAACTTAAGCTGCTCTAAAGCATTAAGCTGATTATATTAGCTAAACCAATTTAATTAGCTGCGTGTGCAGCTCTCATCGCATCGCATCGCAATGAAATAATGAATTGCTAATGAATACTTTTTCACATTGCCCAGCATTATTTTCATATTTCATTAATAATTAACTCTTGTGGCTAGTGATTATTAAAGTTAATACGATTTATTGCCAGCTTATTATTAAATATGCCTATTCATATTTTTTATTTGAATACGAAATCTTTACTAAAAGGGAAAATTGTTTCAGTTAATTCGAAACTAACAAGTGTTATTCAAATGTTTAACAGCATTTGGCAATAGAATAGAATTATTGAATGTATATTAAATATTTGTTGTTATTTTGTTCAGAGTCGCTGAATTTTCAGCTGAAATGCAACGGAGTTTTCCTTATAAAAAGTGGAACTGTTTAGTATATAATCAATTGTAATAAAAATCAACTATCTGCATATTTTACAGGGTGACAAACTAGTTGAATAAGATTTGTTTAAACTATTTGTTGTTATTGGCAAGAGTTACTGAATTTTCAGTTAAAGTTCAGCAGAGTTTTCCCTCTAAAGCCTAAAGTGTAATTCTTTAATAAAAATTAAAATGAACTTAAAATATTTACTGTATTCTTATGTACCTCAAATAATCTGTTCGCTTACAAACTAAAAGCAAAAAAAATTAATTTTTTATTATCAAGAGTCGCTGAATTTGTTGTGAAATTTTTCTTATGGACTAGCATTTTGCCATTACTTTCGAAAGTGCCGAAATATTCCGAAATTTTATGAGCCGAAAATTCAAATTCTTTTGTATATAGTCAAATGTATTACAAATTAACTATCTATACATTTTATAGGGCTGCAAACTAATTTAAATTCATATTTTCTAAATCTTTAGCTGAAGTATAGTGAAATTTTCCTTATAGAGCAAATGTCTGCTATGAAAGCAGAATTATTTATTTGGATAAAATACAATTAATTGTTATGAAGCAATGTTTTTCTTATAACTTTAAAGCCTTTGTCTGATATATTTGAGAGTGCCTAAACTTTCAGCTGAAAAGCAGCGAAAATTCCCTTATAAAACCTTTTTTTATAGTCAAATTTATTGAAAATCAACTATATGTATACTTTAACTATTACACCAACTGTTTGAATATATGAAATATTTATGAACTAAGTAAGAAACATTGTTTTTCTTTTGACTTACAAGCCTTTGTCTAATATTGTTGAGAGTGCCTGAACTTTCAGCTAAGCTGCAGCTGAATTTTCACTAACAAAAAGGGGAAATTTATTTACAGATACTTATTTTTTGTTTTGAATATATGCTACATATATCCTTAGTGCTTTAGTCACTTCGGCTTATCTCATTGCAATAAAGAATTGCATTCGGTATTTTCAATAAAATAATAATAATAGAGAAAGCTGTTTTCTTAGCATACTGCCAAGAGTCTCTGAAATTTCAGCTGAACTGCAGCTGAATTTTCTTTATGTCTTCAAATTAAGTTCACTACGTATTGAAAAACATATTTTTGGCCAAAGTGAAATGGAAAATATGTGAAAATCGCTTGAATTTACTTGCGAGAGTTTTTCGCTTGATAAATTTGATTTTGTGCCGCTTCGTTTGGCGCTCGAAACTAAAACGTTAATAAATAATTTAATTTATGTAAGTATTTTAAGGCGCTCATAAATGTTATTCATGTGCTTGGTTGTCTGTCGACTGTTCCCCAAAATTCCCTGGTTTCCCTTTCCCTTCCCCTTTCCCTTTCCCTTCCCCCTTCCACCTTTAACTCAACTCAATCGTTTTGCTCGTTGTTGAGTCGTTTTTTTGTTTGGTCTTCTTTTTTTGTTGGTCAGCTGCGAAATCTGGCAACAAAAATCGTGAACACAATATTTATGCCTTTTGCTTTGTTGTGCTGTCAATGTTGTTGTTGTTCCTGTTGTTGTCAACTTTGTTGTTGTTGCTGTTGTTGCGACATTGTTGTTATACTCTTGTTATACTTTTTGTAGTTATTCTTTTTCTTTTTTCGTTTTCGTTGTTGTGCCTAGACGAGGGTTGACATTGCGGCTACGCATTCAACTTTCATTTTGTGTGCGTTGTGCCTACAATTTTTTATAGCAGACTGCCAGATACCCTAGCAAATGCTCAACGTTTAAGTGTGAGCCACTGAGCATGCCCCACTTTGGGTTTGATGCTAGGGTATTTATAACAAACTTTTGGCCATTTATGTCATTTCATATTTATTAAGCGGTCGCCGCATAATTGGCAACTCTGCCTCTATCTGACGACAATGGCAACCCTACTCACACTTCTCTCTTTTACTGTATTGCTGTCTCTTTTGTGGCGTGTCGCACTTTGTTGTTGTTTGTGTTGTTTTTTTGGGGGGTACAGAGGCCCAAAGTGCAGCGGTTAAAAGCGACCACCGAACCGCACAGCTTGGCACTCTTAACGAACACCACATGGGATGCGATGCGATGCGTTCAACGTTGGTTCGAAAAGTGGTTCGAAAAGTGGTTCGAAAAGTGGTTCGCAGCGGTTCGCTTTGGTTTCAGCTGCTGCTGTAATAAAAACGCTGCATTAAATGATTACACTTTAAAGTGCTGGGCATTTCTCTCGCATTTCGCATCTCGCCATCAATAAATGCATTAAAGGCGGCCACACAGTGTTAATTGAGTTAACAGCGCTTCGTGCACTCAGCCAAAAACTTGGCTAAAGTTGCTGCAGGCAATGCAACAACAACAACAGCAAATGCAAATGATTAAGCGGCAAACTCTTTTTTTTTTTTAATGCAAATTACAATGCAAATGCTAATGATGCGGAACAGTTTAATAATTGTTTATCAACTGTTTGTGTTTATTTATTTTCATTTGTTTAATCACACTTTTTTTTAATGAAAGCCTTGAATTGTTAGCTGTAATGGAAATTATAATGCAAATGGCAATGAATCAGCAATTAAATAAATAATAATAATTAATAACTATTTAAAAATGAGTTACTAAAACTGTTGTTACTGAATTATATTTGATCAACTGCAAATATAAGCATTAAACCTAATTGAGTTACTAATGAGAGGTTCAAATTCTTGCTAGTAATGAAAATTGCAATGCAAATGCTAATGCAACTGTAGCTCATTAATGCATTTAAAAACTGTTGCTGAAAACTAAAAAGGAATCGAATAGCATGATTTATTCTTTGCATTGCGTTGAAAAGTTGGCACTCTAATGAAAATCGCAATGCAAATATTAATGAATCAGCAATTGGAGTACAGTTTAATAATGAGTTACTAAAACTTTTGGTCTTATTTATAATTGATGAATAGAAAGAAAACCAATGCATTGAATTGAATTACTAATGACAGCTTTTATTTTTGCTAGTAATGAAAATTACAATAAAAATTCCAATGAAGCTGCAATTCAATTGTATTTTCAAAAATTATTGCTGAGCACTCAAATAAATAGTGACAATTAAAAGCAATGTATTCATTACTGTGGGTCGTTAGCGTTAGCAAACGATTTGAAATATAGTTGGCTGTAATGAAAACTATAATGCAAATGTTAATGATTCAGCAAGTGGAAAACAGCGCAATAATCAGTAACGAAAACTGTGCGATCTTTTTTATAATTGATCAAGAGAAATATAAGCATTAAATGAAATTGAATTACTAATGAAAGTTCTTAATTCGAGTTAGTAATGAAAATCACAATGCGAATGCTAATAATGCTAAAAAGCAGCATTAAAAGAAATTTATTTATTTCTTCACTGACGAAAGTTTTCAGTTCTCGACACTAATGAAAATGGCAATGCAAATGTTAATGACAATGCTTTTGTTGTTGCTTATTTCATATTTGTAAAACTTCAATATAAAAGCAGCACTTAAAGCCAATTCGTTTATTGCGTTGTTGAGAAAAGCTTTTAATTGTTTGGCTCAGTGTGCGTCGGTCGTTGTTATCGCATTTCGGTTGACTGTGGTTGAGGATTGAGGTTGCAACTGAAGTTGGATTCGAATTGAGTTCGAGATGGAGTTGAAGTTGAACTTGGAGTTGGAGTTGGAGTTCGAGTTGTGGAGGATTGGCAAAGTGCTGGCATTGCATATTGTATGCCACTTGCTGCATATCACGCATACGTCATGTGGCACTCAGATGAAGTGACGCTGTTGCCTCCGCTTGTGGCAACTGCAGCTGCTGCCTCTGGCTTGCCTCACTTTTGGCGCACTTGACTTTGACTTTGGCACATCAAAACCCATTTGGCAAACTCCGGCCCAAACTCCCATAGACTTGAGGCCATGTTTTGTGGTTCTCCTCATTGTCTCCTCTCTCTCTCTCTTGCGCTCTCCTCTCTCTTCTCTCTCCTTGCTCTCTGTCTCCGTTTGCGGTTGACTCAAAGCACTCGTAGCATTTGCATATTTTATTGTGTTTTAATTAACTAAAATTCCACATTGATTCTATTTGGCTCGAGTTGAGTTGTGTCTGCTCAGACTTCTCCTCCTTTTTCTCTTTCCTCTTTCCTCCCTCCCTCCTTCTCTGTCTGAAGCGAAGCGCATTTCGTCCTTGTGGCCAACCAGCCACGCGTATTGGACGCGTTGAGGTCTCTCCTCAGATTATACACTATACTATATACATACAGACATACATACATATATACGTTGTAGACATTCAACTCGGTCACAGCTGGCCAATTGAGACTTTGTGGTCGATATTCTTGTTTTTATACCCGCTACCCATAGGGTAGAAGGGTATTATAAGTTTGTGCTGGCTGGAAATGTATGTAACAGGTCGAAGGAGGCATCTCCGACCGATATTCTTGATCAGCGTCAACAGCCGAGACGATCTAGCCATGTCCGTTTGTCTGTCTGTCCGTCTGTCCGTATGAACACCTAGATCTCGGAGACTATAAGAGATAGAGCTATAATTTTTTTTCGACAGCATTTGTTACTTTTGTACGCAGATCAAGTTTGTTTTAAATTTTTGCCACGCCCACTTTCGTCCCCGCAAATCAAATCAAATCGAATAACAAGCGTAATTTTAAAGCTAAAGCTGCGAATTTTGGTGTATATAATAATAACAATGGTATTCATGTTTTTTGCAAATTTGGTTACAATCAGATAAAAATTGTGTCAGTTATTGAAGAAATACTTTTGTATGGGCAAAAACTTATTAGGGATCTCAGTTGCTTTGGCCGACAATCTGGTATATTATGCCGTCTATGGTATATTTTGAATGTGGTACCATATCGTTATACCAAATATACCATTTGGTATATTTTTAGTATTTTTTCGTGTTTTTTACCGCAATATTTTGCTTTTATTCTAAATGGGTATCGGGTATCTCACAGTCGAGCACACTCGACTGTAGCTTTCTTACTTGTTTTGTTATACCCGCTACTCACAGTGTTGAAGGGTATTTTAACTTTGTGCTGGCTGGAAATGTACTTTACGAATCGAAGCAGGCATCTCCGACCCCATAAAGTAAATACTCTTATATTCTTGATCAGCGTCAAGTTTGTTTCGAAACGTACAGCTGAAAATTCAATAAGAATAAGAATAATAATAAATAAATATTGAAATGGAGCTGCGCAGTAGTACCAAACGTATAAAGGAATGGCTCAAGTCCTGCGGCGCTTATGAGGATGGCATGAAACTGGAGGAAATGAAGCAAAAGTTCCAAGCAATGCAAATGTCGGTAGTCTCGACAACTGCCATGGAATCTTTGGATCGCCATGAAAGCGAGCTCGACAATCGCATGTCAAACAATTCACCAATGATAGCTGATAGCCCAGTGGAATCCTTGAACGAATGTCGCAGCTTCGATCGCAACTGCGACAGTCCACCAACTAACCCCATCCGTATGGAAGTTCAAGCTGTGGTCCATCATCCGCTCAACTGGAGTCCACCCAAGCGGCGTGGCAGCGATATCGATGCCAGTGATGTGCAAAGCTCTAAGCGACAGAAGCTCAATGTCGCAGATCATTTCGCTGATGCCACGCACATTTCCATAATCAGCTCTGATTCGGAAGCAAGCGACGAGGATGATTAAAGTCGCCTCTTGATCGGATCCAACCTTTGAAGCCCTCATTTTGTCAACTGCTGCCTTTATTGATAATTATGTTAATACATATATATACGTAATTCCATTATAATTCCATTATAATATACAACTTGGTTTGCCACGCCCACAAGCGTAATCTTAAAGCAAGATCTGAATCTGAAGTCTTTT
This sequence comes from Drosophila niveifrons, assembly GCA_035046325.1. Lineage (NCBI taxonomy): Eukaryota > Metazoa > Arthropoda > Insecta > Diptera > Drosophilidae > Drosophila > Drosophila niveifrons. The sequence continues at coordinate 673,497 of JAWNOC010000071.1, forward strand.
TGATCCCTGAAAACTTTGCTTGCAAGCTGCAGTTATTCAATTCTTTGTTAGGGGTATTAGTTGCTTTTGTTGACAATCACAGATGTATTTTGCACTCTATGGTATACTATGTATAATAAGTGCAGTATCATATTAATATACCAAACACATATATAGAATTTAGTATTGTTTGTGGTATATAATTTATGGTATATTTTTCAAAATGAATAGCGCAATATTTTGCTTTTATTGAAAATGGTTACCGGGTATCTCATAGTCGAGCACACTCGACTTACTTGCTTTGCTAGTGTGTGTGTGTGTGTGTGTGTGTGTGACTAGCTGACAGCAGAAGAAGAAGAAGAAGAAGAAGAAGACACTTTGCAATCAATTTTGCAGACTCACTTTAAGCTAAGCCAATTTTGTAGGAAACCTCAAGCAACTTGAAGTTTCCCCCTTAAAAAGCTAACAAGCTGCAATTTGACATGCAAAACACTTTAACAACTATCGAGTTGCCTCAATTCAATTCAATTTGTTCGGGCTACGAAAAACATGCAAAAGCAATTGAGGCAAAATGTTTAAAAAAAAAATAAACTAAATGATATCACAAGAAGTTTTTAATTTAAGAACTTTTAAAAAGAATATTACGCAGAAACAAAAAAACAATATTAAAATAGACATTTCTGAAAATAATTTAAACACAAACAAATTATAAATTACATTAAAAAATCAATGAAAATCTTTATATCAAGAATTTTTAGGGACGGAATAAAATAATAAATTTTCACAAAAAACGTATGAAAATCCTTATTTTAAGCGTAAAAATAATATAAAATAAATTGATTGAAACAAAATTGGGTAAATGCTGAGATAATGATTTAATAAAATGTTATTTGTTTAAGCATTTTCAAAAATTCTTTAAGCAAATAATATTAATATTAAGATCGAAAAGTAATGAAATTTCCGATTTGAAGTACTTTGAAAAATTATGCAAAAATTAAATAAATACAAAATTAAAAACTTTATGAACATCTTTATGTTAAACTCTTTTATAATTAATATTAAAATGAAAAATTCCAATTTTCATAAATTAATGAAAAAATTAAATATAAAAATTTCATAATAATCTGTATCTGAAGTCTTTTTGATCCCTGAAAACTTTGCTTGCAAGCTGCAGTTATTCAATTCTTTGTTAGGGGTATTAGTTGCTTTTGTTGACAATCACAGATGTATTTTGCACTCTATGGTATACTATAATACTATACTATAGTATCATATTAATATATGAGCATCTGAGCATCTTTATGTTAAACTTTTTTATAATTAATATTTAAATGAAAAATTCAAATTTTTATAAATTAATGAAAAAATTAAATATAAAAATTTCATAATAATAAAATCAAAGTTAGATATTGTTTGGATCATATTTTGCCGTAATAAGAAAATATTTAAGAAAACTAGTTAAGCAAATGGTGTAAAAGATTAATTAAATAAGTTTGAGAATATGAATGCAAATGTTTGCCTTTTTTTATGCTTATATCAAGTTAATTGTGTTGATAAAAACAAAAGGCAAAAACAAATCGAAGTTGAAATTGAAATCAAAATCGAATTGTTGCAAAATTCTGGCACGGAAATGGAAAAATGAAAATGCGATGGGAAGCGAATCGCAATCAAAATAAAATTGTTATGTAATTGCAATTATCGCTAATTGTTATAAAATAATTCACGCATTAATAACTGCATTTAAGTAATGCAATTTTCAATGTCAATTTTCATTTACGACCAAAACAAACAACAAAGGCAAAAAGTGTGTTTTTGTTGTTGGCTTTTGTCTAAGGCAATAAATCTGCATTAAAACTCAATTTGCATATTTGCAAAAAAAAGGGGAAGTGAAGTGAGAAAGGTAAAGGGAAAGGGAAGCGGAGGGAAGTGAAGAAGCAAAGTCAAGCAGCCGGATTTAGTGTGTTGAAAAATTAAATGTCATTGCTAAGGCCAGGGACTAAAAAGTTGTTAGCTCATCGCTGTCAGCTGCCACTTGGATTTTCAGTTTCAGTTTCGGTTTTGTCCAGTTAATTTATCAGCAAAGCAGCAAATTGTGTTAAAGCCAGAAGAAGTAAAGAAAGTTCGACTTGTTTGTTGTTGTTTGACATTTGAACAAATTAAATATTGACTTGTGCTGAAGAGTCTATCAAACAGCTTGAAAACGAACAATTTTCAGCTGATAAATGCAGTTTGATTTGATGACTTTGCCTGCCCTTTGGGGCTTAACAATTCTCAAATGGCCAAAGTGCCAGATAAAAGCCAAGCCAAAAGCAACTACGCTTCCCTCTCTCTTCCCCTTTCTTCTTCTCCTTGCCTTACACACACTCACACACACAGAAGTCACAGCTGCACGCAAATATTTGCCGCACTTTTTATGGCAACGTCCACGACGATGATGCTGATGAAAAGCGAGTAGCGAGTAGCGAAAAGCAAAGAGCAACAAAAAAAAAAAAAAAGAGAGAAGCGGAAAATCCTTTTTTTTATGGGATTTGTTTGGCATTCGCTTGTCATAAATTTAACAGCAACTAAATATTTGATTTGATTTCATTTCATTTGATTTAAATTCGCCCCCCAAAAGCGAGCGACAACACTTGATTAAATGACGATATTCAGCATTTTAACGATGTGACAACAATTTTGACATTCAACATTCAAGTGGGCAAATCGTTGAACTTCAACTTAAAGTATTCTTAATTAGCAGTTTAGCAGATGAACAATCATTTCATTATTTTGTGCGCACATAATATATTATTTTATTGGTTTAATTCTTAAAATAAGACACAGAGAAAAGCAGTTCTTCAATCCAGATTTTGATCTTAGTACTAAGAATATTGTTCTCTTAAGTTCGTCAAAAATATGAACATCTTCAAGTTTATTATATTATTTACTTGGAGGTCCGAAGAACCCTTCTATATTTTTAAATTTATGGCATGCAAGCTTGAGATTCTCAAATGCATATCCAAATAGTTTCAAATATTCATACTACATTTCAATGTTTGTTTGATACTTTTTGGATTTTATATGGGATACATTTTTAGAATCTTTTCTTAGTTGTCGAGTGTTTATACCCGCTACCCATAGAGAAGAAGGGTATTATAAATTTTTGCCACCAAAAAATGTATGTAACAGGCAGAAGAAGATATCGCTGAACCAATAAATTATATATATTTTTGATCAGCGTCAACAGGCGAGACAATAAAGCCATATACAACAAAAGAAAGTTGTTGAAGTAAATAAGGAAATGTTTTTTGTTTTTTTTTTAAGAGTTTGATTTACGTTTGACTTGATGTTGACTTTATGATATATTTTGAACGTAGTACTTTATCAATAGACAATATTGATATATTTCTTAGTATTCTTTGTGATATGTATTTAAATTGCTACATTTTAATACCGCACTGTCTTGCTCTTATTCACAATGGGCAGCTTTTTTATTTGTATCAAAATTTCAGAACGGAATAAAAAATTGTATACAAAATTAGATGACAAATTATAGACAATTTATTGGCTAAATAGTTTTGCACGATGTGCCATTAAATATTGGAGATTGAAACTTTACACAAAATATTATATTTTATAATATTGCATTGCGTATACTTGATATTACGTATACGTATTTGAGTTGCGTGCCCTTGAATCGTTAAATTTTTGTTAATGTGCAATGTTTGCAAGTAAGAAACATAATTCAAATTAATAATTATGTTCAGATCAAACACTCTACTCGCTAGCAATATTTACAGGGTATTAAAACCTAAACGAAAATAAGAACATTTTCCTTAAATCGAAACTGTTGCACGCTTAGTACTTTGTTGCAATTGCCCATTTGTTATTATTATTCTTTATTTACTGCAAAAGCTTTTTCAATACTTTTCCGAAACTTATTCAATAAGCAGTTTTTGTACAAAGAAATTGCAGCAAGCGTATTAAATGTGTTGCCATGTTGAATAATGAAGTTTCCTTTAAAGAGAGAGAGAGAGAGAGAGAGAGAGAGAGAGAGAGAGAAAGAGAGGGAGTCATTTGTGTAGCTCGCTTTTTGTGCCCTTACTCAATATTGACAGCGGAAAATGCTGAAAATATTGAGGGAAACTGCGCTGTGATGATGATGATAATTTTTGTTTTTTTTTCTGTTTTATGTGGCACATGCCACATGTCGCTGCCACTGCGATGCGATGTGGTTGGGATGGGCATATTAAAGTGTCTGTCATCTAATTTCTTAGTGAAGCATAGAGAGGGAGATGGCGATAGAAAGAGAGAGGGAGAAAGGGAGAGGGAGATGAGCAGACGAGTTGCGTGTGTTGGGTGCAGGAAAATGAGCATAAAACAAAGTTTATGTGCAACTTTTTGATTACAAATGCAAATTACAGCGTCTGCGTCGACAGCGACAGCGACAGCGACGACAACTGCAACAGCGACTGAGGCAGCGACTGAAGCAGAGGCAGCGACTGCTGCTTGAGATGCTTGGGGTGAAAAAAGCGAGGCAAACTTTTTGATATGGGAAGCAAAATTGCGCCAATGTTTGTTTGTTTGCCACGTGTCTCAAAGCGAGCGAGTGTGTGTGTGTGTGTGTGTGTGTGTGTGTGTGTGTGTGTGTGTGTGTGTGTGTGTGTGTGTGTGTGTGTGTGTGTGTAAGCATGTAGAGCTTGTCTGGCATTAAGTTGTGCGCTGTTTTGGCAGCAAGTTGACAAAACATTTCATTTGCAGCCAAAAATGCGTAATCATAATGCCAGCACACGAGTGTGAGAGGGAGAGAGAGCATGAGAGTGGGAGTGAGACAGAGGGAGAGTGAAAGAGAGATAGACGCTTCTGTTCGTGATGCGTTTAATAGGCAGTCCTCTCGGGTTAATTTAAACTCCACTCGTCATAAAGTTGTGACTAGAGTTGGGTTCAAGAGAGCGAGAATGAGAGCGAGAGAGAGAGAGAACGAAAGAGAAAGAGAGAGAGAGTGAAGCTTAGTTGGAGACAGGAAAAGCCAAATGAAAAGTTGGCATCACACAAAAAATCGGTTCAGTTGCAGTTGCACGAATGTGGAAAGTGGAAAGTCCCCAAAGAGTAATTACTGCGATTTACACATTTTGCCAGTTTTGAAATATATGCTTATCTTAATGCTTTTGTTTCCGCTCTTTTTTGCTGCACATTATTATTATTAATTTGTCTGTGGTTGTTGAAAGCCAATTAATCGCATTTAACACTGTTGATTATTAATATTTATTAGCATATTATGCGTTATTTAATGGAGAATAGGTTTAGAAATTAAAGAGATATAAATAACTTAACAAACAGAATTCTCTTTAAAGTAATTTTTAACTCAAGCAGTAGCCTCAACTATTTTATTATGTCAACTATATTGTTAATTCGGAAATTAGAAATTCTTTTATAATAACTCTTTTAATAAAAAGAGGAGCAGACCCTTTTATTCTTAATTTACAAATTTAATGAATGGTTTAACTAGATTAAACGTTTTTTTTGTTTATTTTTGAAGCGCTTTTTTGCGTTCTAGAATGAGGATCATGATTTAAATGTATATATGTTATGAAACATATATTTTAAAGTACAAATACATTTTGCTCATAATAAAAATTAAATAAATTGGTGTAAATTTGAAGCTACTCCTCTTAAACTAAATCTTTGTAACTAGAGAATGTCGAAAGGCTTTTTGAAAGTATTGATTTTTGTCATTATGGTGTACTTTTGAATAAAAAAGTAAAAACTTAACTTAAAATTAAGTCAATCAATTTAAAAATAAATCTGTACGACATTCGTTGTGTATTCGCGACCTCAAAAAATGGTCGAAATTTCAAGCGAAAATGTAGAAAAATTTTAAAAACTTTGTTTCGAGTAAAACGCATTCAAAGTTTTTATATTGCCATTACTTTTTACTTTACATGTGACGGTTCCCCAGCTTAATTCGAAATGAGTTTCAAATATGCTTTTCTTGCACAATTTTCTATTGTATTTTAGAATATTTTAACTGTCTTTAAAGCAAACAAATTTTTACTGAATTTTGGAAAATTGTTCAGTAGTTTAACACCTTAAATCAACATTCTACATTAACTTTGTTGTAAATACTATTAAAATACTTGCGAGTATTTCATCAACTTTAACTGTATATTAACCGTTAAATGAGCAGCTGCCATCTTTAAACTGTAGAAGTGTAAAACTGAAGCTATTAAATACTTTTTGCTGATCACTCGTTACCAATTACTCATTAAGCCAATACTCTTTATTTGTTAATGCGCACATTGACTCGTTACAAGTGCAAGTTTCAGTGATTTGATAGCTGGGAGTAATTAGAAACAAGTTTTTTTTTTACTTTGAAACAAAAAAAGAGAAGGAAAATAAAACAACAAGTTTCCATATTAACTTCATAATAAATACCGTTAAAATACTCGCAAGTATTTCATCAACTTCAACTGTATATTAACCGTTAAATGAACAGGCAAAAGCCGCCGCCATCTTTAAACTGTAAAAGCTGTAAAACTGCAGCTGTAAACGGAGTGCGAGCAATTTAAGCATAATTTTCGCTTTATTTCTTTACGATTTTTGCTCATAAATTGCCAACAGAGACAGCCAAGCGAGCAAGCGAGAGAGAGAGAGAAAGAAAGAGGCAGAGAATAATATCAGCAGTGACATTTAACATCCGGCTGAAATTGTTCAACGCATTTCCCGTTTGGGGAAAATGCAAAGTCGTTGTTCTCCTCGACCTGCAATTAAACGCTTATCGAAAAGTTCGCCAAAAGAGCAAGTGAGACAGGGAAAGAGAATGAGAGTGTGAGAGAGAGAGACAGGGCAAAGAACGAGGTTGCAGCTGCATATAATTGGGGTTATGAGTTAAAAAGTGTCGTAAAAGCAGAGCTGCACTACATACATATATAGAGCATATAGCTTAAGGAATTAATGAACACCCACTTCTGCTGCTGCTGCTGCTTGTCAAGCGCTAAGCAGGGAGATGAGGACACAAAACAAATCGACTCATTCGCATGGAAATTAATTGCTGTCTGTGTAAGGGAAAAAACGTTCAACGACAACTGACAAATTGAATAATGACATTGCACCAACGTTGGCAAATTAAAAAAAAAGAGAAAAGAAAAACGCAGCTACGATAAAGCAAAAGCGAATAAAATAAAAAAAAAGTTGACAATTTTTCGACCGTGACAGGACTCGAACCTGCAATCTTCGGATCCGAAGTCCGACGCCTTATCCATTAGGCCACACGGTCACATGTATGGCAAGGCGCCAGAAGCCGTACAAATGAGACACGACGTTGACGTTGACGTTAACGTTGACGTTACCGTTGACGTCGACTGCGAACAGCGAACGCTGACGTGGCGCAGAGTCGAGGCTAATGGCACAAGCATACACATACATACACATACACATAAATAGTAATTGGAGTATGGGGAATAGCAGATGCAACCGTATGTGTGAGTGTGTGTGTGTGTGCAAAACAAAGCGTTGCGCTAATTAAGCGACGCTCTAATGAACAGACATATTTCCGCTCTGCTCGCACACACACCCCGCAAACTCAGCAGCAGGTAGAAGACAGCAACAAACACACTCACACTCACACACACTTGCACACGTCTGTTTAACAATAGCGGAACACGTAGAGCACACAATGAAAAGAAAAAAAGCGATTGCGGGAGGGAAGAGGTGAAGAGGGACGCAGAGAGCACGTTGGGGAAAAGAAATCTGAAATGAGAATGTCAAGGAAATGTGCAAAATGAGTTGTAAAGTCGTCGCATCGCATCGCAGTCTTGAGCATTGCATTTCCCATTGTTGTTGTTGCTACTCAACAGCACAGCAAGAACAACAACAACAACAACAACAAGCACTCTTGTGATTGTTATTGCTGGCAATGCTGCTGCTTCCGGTGGTGCGCACTGCGCATTTAATTAGCAAATGCTTTAAAGCCTCCACCTCCAACCCATCACGCAAAACAAAAAAAAGCTTTAAAACTGACTCGTAAAGCTGATTGTTACGATCGCCGCCTCCACAGTGCCTCTCAAACTGCGCGCAAATTCTATTTTTAGAACAGAACACAGCAAACGACGGTCAAACTGATTACGTTTGCCGTTTTCGTTGCTCGCTGTGTGCTGCTCTCTTGTTTGCTACATTGCCGCCGCCTTTCAAGGCGGCCCATTAGCTCAGTTGGTTAGAGCGTCGTGCTAATAACGCGAAGGTCGCGGGTTCGATCCCCTCATGGGCCACACAAAAATAACTTTTTGTTTTTACTTTTTTTAAATTTATTAATGCTTTATGCTTAAGTTAATGTTTATATATTATTTTTTTGTATGACTTTTTTCTCTCTCTTTACAATTTCTACTATGAAAATGTATAATATTCGTTTTAGTTTTCTTATTTAACATGTTTCTACCATTTGAATCTTTATATTTTTGATTTCTTTTGCATTCTTTAATACATATTTTTTTATTTATTTCATTCTGTATTTTTGAATAACACTTCTTCTCTCTCCAAAATTGTTTGTCTCTCGACTGATTTTTATTAATTTTGATGGCTTGTCGTCGTCGCATATTGATTGTCTTTCATTTCTATGTATTTATGTTAAAATGCCATTTGAGCTGAAATCTCATTACATTTATGGCCTAAAGTAGCTAAAGGCCACGCCTACTCTTCGCCCAGACGGCTGACGTTGATAAGTTGCGCAATTATTGCGCTTCGTTGGCAACGTCGTCGTCGTTGAAGTCGTCGCATTCGATTTTGCACAATTGAATTCAATTTCATTCACAATAAAATTTCGTTGGGCGCAACATCATGATTAGCAACATTTTCGACATCATTATCATCGTCAACTGGCAACGACCGGACTCAATCAGAGACTCATACTCAAACTCATACTCATACTCATGCTAAAACTCGAACTCGAACTTTGAATCGACTCGCTTCGTCTCGATTCCATTCACTTCGAATTCAATTCAATTCATTCGTTTCATTCGATTCATGGCTAACAATTTGCAGGCGCCAACTCAAAACAACATCACGATTGCCAAGGGAATGCTATAGAGAGAAGTGGGGGGGAGATTCCAAAAGGAGAAGCAAAAGGTTGAGGTTGCTGCCTAGGTCATAGGTCGCTGTCTGGGCCTTGTAAATGTTTTCATTTTCGTTCATTTTCAGCGCCGCCTTTTTGGCAAACATTCAAAACTAACTAGGCTCCCCCTTAAAAGGAGGATGGATGGGTGGGTGGGTGGTTAAGGGGAAAGAAAAAACTGCGGAAAAACACGATAATGTGCATCAAATGAGCTGTGCGCACATTTCGCAGGCGTCGCATTGGCTATTGAACTTTATTAGCCTTGTAGCAAGAGCTTCGCTTTTTGGCACAGAATCGGCACTTTGACTCGTTACCAGTTACCAGTTACCCGTTACCAGCAAGTCATCGTTACGAAGAACTACTCGTTATCAGTTGCCAACTACTCGTTACTTCTTACTCGCTGCCAAATAATCGCCATTAGCTACTCGCTGTCAAGTACTCGTTGCTGATCACTCGTTGCCAATTAATCATTACCTCTTATTCAATACTTGTTATTTGCTGCACATTACTCGTTACAAGTATGACTTTCTAATGTTCGCAAAATCATGAGAAATCAGAAACAAGTTGATTTTAACGTTAAAAAAGTTAAAATAAATTTGATTTTGTTTAAGTAACGAGAAGTTGATGAAATGCAACGAGTAGAAGTAACAAGCAGCAAGTGAAAAGTCATGAGCAACCAGAAACATGTTTCTTTTAAGATAAGAAAGTTATAAGAAACTTGTTTTGGATTATTCGCGACTTTTCGCCCGCTGCTTGTTTCTTCTATTCGTTAATTTTTTCAAATTCTCGTTACTCGTTAGATATCAAATGTTCAATAATTGTTCATTTTTGCCATTTTATTTATTATATGCTTATTGACCTGTTGCAAGTTTGAGTTAATAGTTAATCATTGCTTAGCTTTTTTCCGGCCAATTTCCTTTTATTTAATTTTTTTGTAGTTAAGAGTAACTCGTTACTCGTTAGTCGTGACCCGTTGTTCGTAATCTGCCATCCGTTATCCGTCACCAGTTCTTAGCTGGCAACTAAATTTCAAGTTTGAGCGAAGCAGTTTATCAAAAGCTTAACTAACGGCACGCACACACACACACACACATACATACATATGAACACACATACATACACATGTGTATATATCGTATAGAAACTCTGCTGGACATGTTCTTCCTCTGTTTCTTCCCTTCTTTGGTCTGCCCAGCACGAAATGCTTAACAAAAAGGCATATCAAATGAGCAGATGACTATGCAGTTACCCTTTAGACTTGAGCAACAGAGTTGGGTATGCTCAGGCCGATAGAGTACAAAATAATTTCATGATTTTTCGATTTATACGGTGATATAATTCATTTTAAACTTTATTTCTTGATATGGTAAAATACATTTATGAGTTATGTACTCGATTGCAATTTATTATTATGATAGAATTTATTTTAGAGATAGAAATTTATCTATATGATGGAGGTAGCTTATCGATTGCAATTTAGCAATATGGTAGAATTTATTTTCTAGTTAATTAATCGATTAAAATTTAACGATATGACTCTATTCAGTTATAAGTTCATTTATAGATAACAATTTATCGATACGATAGAAAACATTTGAGAGTTAATGTATCCATGGGAATTTATTGATATGATCGAACTCATCTTAGAAGTAATTTATCCGTTGAAATGTATCCATAAGACAGATTTAATTTCTAAGTTAACTTATTAATCGAATTCACTTACGAGTTATTTTTATATTATAAAAGATATTAAAAATAATGCTGCGATGTTTGGGCTTTAAAACAGCGAGATTGAAAAGGAAAGACTTTTATTAATATATAAAGTATGTCTTTATAGAGAATTGCGTATAGACTACTTTTCATTATTTTGCTTATAATTCCAATACTAATAACATACGTATTTCTCTTATCTTTACAGGTGAGTGCACTTAAAGATTCATTCATTTGGACTTTGTTATCTAAAACTTATCTGTGTGCTCTGGGATCAGCTGGTGAGTGACTGCTGAGCATTAATTTTATCATTTTGTCATCACTAGCAATATCGATAAGTATACAATATCGATAACTATACAATCACTTATTGATATTACTAGTGATGACATTAATGCTTGAAGTGATTTTATATTATTGAAGAGTGAAATGTGGACACATAAAGAAATGAGTTTCAGTTGAAATACATTTAACGATAGATCGTTAGGAAATCACTTAAAAGAAAGTGCTTTTAACTTTTGAATGCCATCACTAGAAATATCGATTGTCAGTGATGAAAGTAATAATGGATGATAGAGATAATGCCATAGATTATTTTTATTTTATTATATTAAAGAGAGTATTTAATACTACATTTAATGCAGAAGGCTGATGGGGCCTTATTTCTATATTATTTTAGTTAGCAAGATGTGAGCGTCAGTTATCTCTCACGTGTTAGTCGTGCATACCCCATTTGACTTAGGCTTAGGGTATAGACCTAGTTACAAAACACACACATCATTCTGGCTGGTCGTGCATGTTTCATGTCCACTTAAGACTTGGAAGACGACGACGACGACGACGACGAAAATCCCATTGCCCAGTCGCCTTCCCCCCTCGCCGTTGCCCCCTCCCCATAGTCCACTCTAGGGGGGGGGGGGGCTGTCCTTTGTTAACGTTGTTTTGGCCGTGGTTTAGAGTTTTTGCTGCCGCTGGCAGTGAATTACCCCTAAATTATGGTAATTTATTTTGCCCCAAAGAGCGATCCAGGGCAAGACGACAACCGATGTCCAATGGCCACCGGCGTCATTGTTGTTATCGCATTGCCAGGACACCCGCTTCGTTTCTCCTCCCCTCCCACACACACATTCGAAAAGTCCGCATGTGGCGCAACTTTGTGTCTTGGCCATTTAAAATGTATGCGATTTAGAAAGCGCTTCTTCTTCTTTTTGCTCGGTTATGAAGTGCTGCTGCTTCATTTTCATTCTCTCTGTCTGTGCCCCATTTGAGTGCCACGCCCCCCCCCCTCCTTTGTTGCTGTGAAGCAATTCGGCGACTCGCTGTCTCGATGTCTGTGGCTGCCTTTGACGCCTCGTCAGCATCTTGATTTATGTGCTCCCCAAACCCAAATGAAAAAAAAAGAGCTGGCTAAAAAAAAAAAGAATGTGAACTGCAGTTGCTTCAATCCTTTGGGGAGGGGAATCATTGAAAGGGCTTAGGAAGGCGGTGTGGGGCGGGGAGAGAGGGGCGAAGAGGGTACTTAATGCCGCGGGGGCAATTAAAATACAAAAATGCAAATAGCCAGAAAGTCCCGGAGCTGATGTTACACGCCGTTTGACTGCATTTTGTAGCTGCGATTAACATGTTGCCCACGCGGGGCTCATTAAATGCGTTTCCCTCCCTCCCCTCCCCCTACCCCTCTCCCACCACTCTCTGCCCGCCCCTTGTGCATTACGCCACGCCCCCAAGCCCGAACCTGACTGAGTTCCCTTTTGGCACACTCTTCAGTCAGTTTAACGACTCACTGCATCTGCAGCACCCCAGCGACTACATCAATTGTGTGTGTGAGTGTGTGTGTGTGTTTGTGTGTGTGTGACTGTGTGTGTGTGTGTGTTGTGTGACTGTGTGTTTGTGTGTGCTTAGAGCCTCACATCAAACAACAAATTAACGCCGAGGCACCACTAAAAAACCAGCAGAGCCGCAAAATTTCGAGCCACAGCTTTTTATGACGTTTTACAACACTGTTTTTTTTTGGGAGACGACTTCAGCTTCGCTTGATTTTCCATTAAAAAGTCGCAAATATTGCACTGCGCAAAGTTGCACTTTGCTTATTCAATAATGTTTATGACTTGAGCAACTTGAAAAGAAAATGTAGAAAATGTTTTAAAACTTAAAAGTGATTTAACTAAAAGAAAACAGTATTAGAAAGTCAATTCAAATAAAAAATAGTTAGTATAGACATTGCTAAGACATCAATTATTATTATTATTATTGCAATTGGAAAGTTCACGGGAATTTTGAGAGGCGCGTGATCTATAATCTTAATTCACAGCACAAAATTTTGAGTACATTTATTAGCTTTTCGCAATTAATCATAAAAGTAAACTAAATGCAGAATGAAAACTCTGCGTGCCAAAGATTTGATCAACAAAAGCGAATAGTATTTCAGCAAACAGTTGAAATTAATTTAATAAAGATATAGCTAAGTTACATAGAATAAATAAACTAAATATAAAGTATAACGCAGTTCAACGAAAAGAAAAGAAAATACGTAAATAAAACGAATAATAATATAAATAAAAAAAGTAAAATAAATATAAAGAATGAAGTAAGTAAAATAAATGATAGCACATTAATACAAAGTAAAACTTTAGTCATTGTTATGCTCTTTTATAATCTATACATTGTACACAATCTATAGATTGTGTATAATAAGTGCAACAGTTTGGCAACTCGTTGAACTTTGATTTGTGCATTTGCTGAAATTAGTATTGAATGCTTTTGGACAATTTGCAGCACTGTTGTTAATCAAGTTATCGATAACTGCTTTCTAGTAGCGTAGTCAATCGATTAACACGATTAAAGCGTAGTAAAAACAATTAATTTGTGGTTTTTGTGTTCTGTTTGTGGCATTAAAGCCAGCATTCAAATCGGCAGCAGTTGCTCCAGCAACACGCAGACAATACACACAAACACACACACACACACATGCACACACATGCACACGCATTCGAACATATCGATAGACAACATCCACTTATGAAATGCAATCTCCTTCTCTCTCTTTCTCTCTCTCTCTCCATGTCAAAGTGACCCTTAGCCTCGCATCCTCCCATCAGCATCAGCTTCATCTCTCTCTCTTTCGCTTGTTAGCAGTTACTAGTTATCGGTTACCGGTTACCAGTTACACCAGCTAGCAGTTACTCCTTTCACTCTGCTCTCTCTCTCTGCTTACGACTCATTTGCGTTTGGCGTTCGTAAAGCAATTATGACCCAATTGGTTTGCCTTTGGTTTGCCGTTTTCCACTCCTCTCCTCCCTCTCTCTCTCTCTTTCTCTCTCTTTCTAACTCATACAGCTTATCGCTTTCACATTTGTCTTCCTCCCCAAGCTGTGCTCTGCATTCCCGGCTCCATTGCAGCTCCTCGTTGATTGTGTGTTTAACCTGATTTTGCCGCCTTTATATAAAGTCATATGTGCACCGAGCAAAATCTGTGACTTTACTTTGACTCTCATTTCGATTCGATTTAGTATTTATTATTTAGTTTTTAGCGTTGAGTATTTAGCATTTAATATTAAGTATTTATTTTTATTTTTTGGTATTTTAGGGTATGGCAAAAAAAACTATATCAATTTATCAAACCTAACAAATTCAGTATACATTAGTGCTTAGTATTTATTATTTATGGTATATTTTGTATATGTTTTGATGTATTGTATGTTTCAAAGAAGCATTATATCAATCTATATATCTAAAATATAACAAATGCAGTATATTTTAGCATTTTTGCGGTATATTAGTATTTAACATTATATTATTTACTATTATTACATGTCAATATATACATAAAATACTAAATCGATAGATTTTGGTATTTTTTTTCAGAATATTAATTTTGTATAATAATACCATTACCATACATTTTGCTGACCATCTGGTATAGTTAGTATAGTCTGGTATATTTTAGCAGTATACTAAATGTAGGTTTTGGTATATTTCAGTGAATTTTTGGTATATTTAACTAGGTTTTGGTATAATTTAGTATATTTTTGGTATATTTAAATGTAGGTTTTGGTATATTTCAGTATTTTTCTGGTATATTTGTGGCTGATTTTATTAAAAAACCGTAACGGGTATATCACAGTCGAGCACACTCGACTTGATTTTCATTTCGCTCAGTGTAAAGCTGTTCTACGTGTTTGTGTGTGTGTGTGTGTGTGTGTGTGAGTGTGTTTGCTTGCTGTATGTGTTCGTTTGCCATGTCGCCATGTTTACTGTCCAAACTTATGACCAGTTAGCAAATGCGACCGCTGCTTCGGTTCTCACACACACACACGCAACATACCTAAATAGTCACACATACACACACACCCACACACACACACATGTACATACATATGTATTTGTATAGAGGTTAATGCTCAGAAATGAAATTATCACTTTCAATTGCAATTCCAAATTCAGCTTGGCCAAAGTGGCACAGTTAAAACAGAGAAAGAAGGAAGAGAACAGAGTGTGGAGAAGAGAGAGAGAGAGAGAGAGGAGAGAAAGAGGAGATTGCTCACTTCTATACTTAGGTGTTGAGTGCCGTAGCAGCGACGTTTTGACACGCATCAAATGTTCACGTGCCTTTTTTGTCAATGCGCTGAGATCACGCAAACAGAATCGTTGCATCTCATTCTCCTTCGCTTTTTCGCTCTTTCTGTTTCTGTTTCTCTTCTACTCACTCTCCCTCCCTCTTGCTTGCTTTCATTCGCTTTCTAATGCTGCTTGTCGTCTCGTTTTGTTTACAGCATTTGCCATTTGCCATTTTGCATTGCATTTTTTCATTTAACAATTTCTATTGCATACTTTTGTGCGCCCATTTAATTGCAACGACAACGTGAAGAATGCCATAGACGAAGAGGATAGAGGAGGAGTAGGGGGAAGGGGAAACAGAAGACAGCTTGCAATTTCGTGTGACTTGCTTTACCCGCTTCCCCCCCTCCTTTTGCTCCCTTTTCCACTTGTTGTCCCCCTTTTGGACTGTTGCGAAATTCTAAGGCGAAATTTCTATTGCTTTCTCTGTCTTTTGTCTGCCTGCTGTCTGTCTCTCAGTCTGTCTGTGTGTGTGTTTGTGTCTGTGTGTGTGTTTGTGTTCATTTCAATTTGTCTGTTGCTGTCCTGGCTCCCCCTCCCCTTGCTCATCATTATCATCAGCGTTTCACTTTTGCACAAATTAAATTTCTCGCTACGCTTTTTTGCTTTCGCTTTTGATTTTGCAGCCTGCCGCAATTTGTTGCACGAGACTTCTTTAAATAAGTTCTTAATCAGCAGCAGGCTGTCAACAGCAGCAGCAGCAGCAGCAGCAGTTGAGCTTAGCGGGTATGAGGTAAATCGCTGCCACACAAAGAGATTTCCCGTTGCGCGTCTGGCCTACAAAACAACCGCAAGTGCTTCGCCAAGTTGCATGCCACATCTGCTTGGGGTCTCTTTTAGCTTAAATGGAGCAGGAGCAGGAGCAGCTAAAATGGGGAGAAGGGAGCACTGCAATTATAAATGCATTTGCATTGTATATGCAACATGCCGCCATGCCACATGCCACACACACACACACACACAAAATCGCGTGCGTTGCTCTTGAAACGAGACACAACTCAAAGCTAAGTAGCACTCAACGTTTTCGCAGACAACAATTCCATTTCTATTTCTATATTTATATTATACACATAAGTAGAATATAAAAAAATTTATAGGAATGAAGCTAAAATCTGCACTCACTTTAAGCTTTAAATGGCTTTTCAAATCTGCTGTTTCCACGAAGCTGTTCAAGTTGCAGCTGCCAAAGCAAAGTTAGCAACACTTTTACTTTTAAAAGAAATCTACGAAAATTAAGTTTAATTTAAACATTCATTTTAAATTTCATTACATCAGCAAATAATTTAATTTGATAAGAAAAGTTGTCGATATATATATATATATAAACTGATTATAGCAGAGTTTTTATTAAAGTATTAGAAGTTTCATTCAGTTGCCTGAAAAGATACTCAAACTTTAAAAAAAATTGGTTTTAAATCAAGTTAAGGTTAAAAACATTTCGTTTTAAGATTAAAATCTTGATTCAAGAATGTTTTATTTTAAATTATTTGATGGCAAACTCTGAAAAGGTCATCGACTTGGAATCTATTTCAATAATTCAATTTTGTTTGTGGGAGATAATCACATTTTAATCTACACATAATTCATATATACAAAGAAAGTTAAAATTTTATAGAAGTGATCGATTTGTGCCTAGTGTTGATGCTGTTTAGGCTTTGCTATAATTATTATAACTTCATTGAAATAATGAATGCAATTCCTTTTCAATGAGACAATAAATGAAATACCAATAAGTGCATAAGTTCAGTGTGGTTCTTCTTTCACACTTCGGTTTAGCTAGTTTTAAGGAGTCACTTCAGTTAAAGCTTCATTTATTACTGAAAACAACTGCTTTAAGTTCATTCGAATGACTTTTAAGCAGAATTCTCGTTTACTCTTTCACGTTCACTTTCTGCCTCTACTATCTCTCACTATCTCTCTCTCGTTCTCGCTCTGTCTTTCAGCACATACTTCTTTCCCACTTCCACACTCACTCTTTACTCTAGTCTCTCTTCGCTAGCTTCACTCGCCGTTTAACTAATAAGAATAACCAATTGTTATGCGCTTCACTTTCGCTTTTTGCGTAGCCTACTTTTAAGCTTCTTCTTCTTCTTTGTTTGCTGCTATTGTCGTTGTTATTGCTGTTGTTATTGTTGTTGTTGTTTCTAATGTTGTTGCCTTGCATTTTGCATGTTGCTTTGCGTTGCAATTTTCCATTTTTTTTCGCAATTGTTTACTGGCTTGGCCTTGTGCCTATTGCGATCCACAGTCGCACAGTGCTTCAAGGCATCGAAAAAGTGCAGCAAAAATATTGCAAAGGTGTAGTTAATTAAAGTAAGCAATTATTTATGCTTTCTTCATATAATAATTACTATACTGTATTTATGATTCTTGAAAATGTGGCTGGAATCAGATAAAAATTGCAGAAGTTACTTAAGAAAGACTTTTGCATGGTTTAGTTGCTTTGTCTGACAATCTGGTATATTTAGTATTTCATGGTATATTTTGAATGTGGTATAATATCGATATACCAAATCGTTTATTCCATTAAAGTACTTTCGCGGTGTATTTTGGTATATTTCAGTATTTTTGCTGTATATTTTTTTGGTATAGTTGTAGCATATGGGTTTAGCTTTCGATCTGGTATATTTTGTTCTCTATGGTATATTATAAATGTGTTACTTTATATATGTACCGAACATAGCATTTGGTATATTTAACAATTTTTGTGGTATATTTTTGGTATATTTGTAGAAATATGAATTTTATTTATTTTATGATGTATATTTTAAATGTACTGCTTTCTCAATGCACCAAATATTGATTTCGGTATATTTTAGTATTTTTGTGGTATGCTTTATGTATATGTTAAGAATATGATTTTATTGGCTGTTGTTTTCTTACATATTTTATGATTAAGCTTAAGTTCTTTTGAACTTAGTACAAAAATGAACTATTTCTAATATGAGAACAAGACTTATTAATTTTAAAAATTTTGTCTGATATGCCGATAGATACGCACTAATATATTTTAAATTATTGTTTACCTTTTTTGCCCGCTTTCAAAGCACTGTGCAGGCTCTGCCTCGCTTTGCTTTGCTCAACTCATGCACTCATTAGCAGGTCAAGCCCCTAGGCGCAGCCTTTCTTTTGGGTCCCCTGTTGACTTGCCTTTCCCTTTTTGCTGGCTCGCTTACTACTGCTCTTCTTCTTCTTTTTGTGACTTTTATCGCGTTTCGCTGCCATCGCTTTACAATTTGCCAGTCATCTTTTATGTGGGGCAAATTTTGCTGTTGTTGTTGTTGGGGGCAGCTCCCAAAAAAAAAAAAAGAAAAAGTGTCGAGCTTGTGAATCTTCTTTGCCTTGAGCCCGTGTCCATTTCATTGCTGCTGCTGTTGCTGCTTCTTCTTCTTCGTCATCTTCTTCTTCTTCTTCTTTTTCATCTGCAGCTACTGCTGACTTCTTCCTTTCGCCTTTCGGCAGCTGCCTTTTCCATGGCCATATCCATTTCCATTGCCATTGCCATTGCCATTGCCATTCTCAGTTTTAGTCTCAGTCTCATCTTTGACACGCTTCAGTGGCTCCTTTTTTCGGGGCTTAGCTCCATTGTCCTAGCCTCTTTATGTGTGTGTGTAAAGTGTGTGTGTGTGTAAAGTATGTGTGTGTGTAAAGTGTGTGTGCGTGTGTGTCGCTGATAGCGCAAAACTGCCAGATGATTATCGCTGGGCCAAACGTTTTTTGTCAACTTTATAAACGAGCTTGCAGCATGCCTCATGCGGCCATGCGGCATGCAGCATGTGGCACGTCCGCAGCTCTACGCAAAAGCCCCTTTAACCCTTTTTAACCCCCAACCTCAAAGTCAAAGCCATTGTCTCGCTCCTCTGTCTGATGTGTGCACTTTGCCTCGCTTTGTTTGACTTGTGCTTTTCTTAACAGCTGCCCCAAAACACAGAGAGTGGGTGGGGTGGGGCATGCCTCATGTTGCTGCTGCTGCTGCTGCTGCTGTTAATTGGCTGCCACAATTTGACTTTTTGCGCCTATCAGCACACAAAATCAAGTCAAAGCCAAAGGCTGAGACACGCCACATCCTGCATCAAGGATCTGTCACTGAACCACATCATCATCATCATCCATCATCATCATCATCGTTGTCCCTTCAGCTTCTGCTTCTTCTTCTTTTACTGCTTCTTCTTCGTGCTCATCATCGCCATCAAACACTTTTGTGTGGTGCGTGACTATCGAGCTGTGTCACAGTTTTGCATACAAAATTGAAAATTTTCACTTATTGTTTGTCTAGCCATGGACAGCGCATTGACAGAGCACCCCCCCTTTTCCCTCTCCCCTGCCACTCCTCCCGCCCTCTTGCCACTTTCATTTGCTGCTGCTGTCAGAAAAGGGAAGAGAGAGAGGAAATGAGGTAGGTAGAGCGGGTTCTAGAAAGAGTGGTAGAGAGGAATAGAGAGATTAGAGGAGAAATTAAAAGAGATGGAGCGAGAGAGTGGGAGAAAGAAGGGGCGAGAGAATGTGAGATAGAAGAAAAGGAAGAAGGAGAAAGCTAGAAAGAGGGCACAGAGAGAAAGGAACAAAGAGAGGAACAGAAAGAGGGAGCGAGATAGGAGGAGACGAAAAGGGAACCGAGTGTCATCGGCTGGGAATTGAGCAAGCAGTGGGTGGAGTGGGGCGTGGCAGTGGGAGGCGCGATCGAACTGCGTCACTTTAACTCCATTATGCAGTCAGCACTCAACACTCAACGCTCATACGCCCCGTGAGACACGACTACAGCAAAAATTTCTAATATAATTTGCTCCCATCCCCCCCCCGGCACACCTCACTTCCCGCTTGGCTTGCACACATCGTAGTTAGCTGGTGCCACGCCCCGCCCCGCCCCGTCCGCCTTTTCCCAGGCGAACAACTCGGCTGCTGCAGTTTAGTGTAATTTTAGCAAATTTTTACCGCCTGCTCAAAGTGAACTAAAACACATGCACAAAAGCAAAGAAAAAAGGCTGAAAGAGAGTAGAGGAAGGGGTGAAAGGGGAGAGAAAGGGGAGCGAAAAACAAGCTAAAAAAAAAGAACCCGGCACAAAGGGCGAACGGAAAATGTTGAAAAGCAGAAGAATCGCGCTTGGGCTTCGTTCTCTCTATATGAATTCGCTTTTGTTTCATTTTTACGCTCTTTGCAATTCCCCCAGCTCAAGAGTGTGTGTGTGTGAGTGAGTGTGCCAAGTGTGTGTGTGTGTGCCAAGTGTGTGTATGTGTGTGTGAGTATGTTCCATATGTGTGTGCAGCATTATAAACTTATCATAAAATAAAGTTAGCTGCTATTCAAACCGCAAAATTTGCAGCGTCGCGTTATTAAATCACCAGCCAGGTGTCTCATATGTGAAGCTCTCTCTCTCTATGTGTGTGTGTGTGTGTGTGTATGTGTGTGTGTATGTGTGTGTGTGTGTGTGTGTGTGTGTGTGTGTGTGTGTGTGTGTGTTTACTGTAGGTGTAAAACTTAATAAGAGTGCCACAGACTCTAGCTGGTGCACTTTGCACTCTACGGATGGATGCAAGTCAAATAACTTGTAGACGAGAGCTGAAAATGACAAAACAACTTGTGTGAAACGGTTATGAAACGGTTATTGGCAGTTACTCAGTTACTCAGTACGGCAAGTTACTCAGTACAAGTTTGCTGTTTAAATGTATTTTTTTGGGAAAATGAACATTTTTACGAAACGGTTATGAACCGGTTATGAACGGGTATTAGCGATAATTGCTGTAAAGTATGCTATTCAGTGAAATTAGGCGATATAAATTAAATTTTTAGAAAAATGAACATATTTTGGAAAAGGTTATGAACAGGTTATGAAACGGGTATTACTGTAAAATAAGCTATTCAGTCAAATAGCAGCATTTCTTTGGGAACAAATGTTGAATTTCAATTTTGGCTAGCTATACCAGGTATACCGGTATGAAGTGAGCCTCACGATACAAATGTCTCGATAGGGAATATTTGTTGTGATTGAGCCTCTATTTATTTTTTTTTGTTTGCTATGACCTCTGTGAAACCTATTTAGTATACATCAAGTCATTGAATAGACAACATCATATTTTTTCATCGTGTTAAAAATGACGAATTTTGTACCAGAAAGTGATGATTTGCGGAAAGCATTAATTTTTTGTTTTCATCTAAAGAAAAGTGCTGCAGAGTCGCATCGACTACTTGCCGAGGCATATGGTGATCATGCTCTATCAGTAGCAACATGCAAAAGATGGTTTCGACGCTTCAGAAATAATGATTTTGATGTGAGAAATGAAGAACGTGGAAGACCACCAAAAAAGTTTGAAGACGCCGAATTGCAAACGATATTGGATGGAGATGACACTTTAAGTCAAAAGCGAATGGCAGGAATCTTAAATGTTGCACAACAAACAATTTCTGACCGTTTAAAAGCTATGGGAAAGATCCAAAAGTGTGGAAAATGGGTGCCACATGAATTGAATGAAAGGCAGATGGAAAACCGAAAAAACACTTGTGAAATTTTGCTTCAAAGACACGGAAGAAAATCGGTTTTGCATCGGGTTGTTACTGGCGATGAAAAATGGATTTATTTTAAGAATCCTAAACGGAAAAAATCATGGGTTAATCCGGGACAACCATCAACATCGACTGCAAAACCAGATCGATTCGGCAAAAAGACAATGCTGTGTGTTTGGTGGGACCAGAAAGGTGTGGTGTACTACGAGCTCCTAAAACCTGGTGAAACCGTTAATACTGATCGCTACCAACAACAAATGATCAATTTGAACCATGCATTGATCGAGAAACGACCAGAATGGGCCAGAAGACACGGCAAGGTAATTTTGCTCCATGACAATGCACCTGCACACAAAGCAAAACGGGTTCAGGATGCAATCAAAACACTTGGCTGGGAGCTGCTACCCCACCCGCCGTATTCACCAGACTTGGCTCCGTCCGACTACCATTTGTTTTCATCGATGGGACACGCATTGGCTGAGCAGCTCTTTGATTCCTACGAGGAGGTCGAAAATTGGGTGTCTGGTTGGTTTGCTTCAAAAGACGAACAATTTTATTGGCGTGGTATCCACAAATTGCCAGAAAGGTGGTCGAAATGTGTAGAAAACAATGGCCAATACTTTGAATAAAATGTTTTTTACTTTCCCATTAATCATTAGTGTTTTATGTTCACAAAAAAACGCTCATTTCATACTGGTATACCTGGTAAATCGGTTATCTAGCGAGTATGGAACTCATAAAAATTGTGTTACACGAAAGCCATTTTTTGATAAAAAGTGTTCAATTTTGGTTTTAGCAAATCGGTTATGAATCGGTTATTGCCGGCTGTAAAAAGAGTTACTTAGGGAATTTGTGACTATTTGGAGCAAATGTAACTTTTAGCTAAACGATTTTTAAGCTTTTATGAATCGGTTATATATCAGTTATCTATACATTTTTTAGTAAAGATTATTTTTAATATAAATATCATTGAAACTTGAATTTAAGAATCCCAGTAACTATATAAAACTGCAATTAAGTCAAGTGTTGAGCAGGTAACTTTACTATTTGCACGCTTTGTGTCCAGACATTGATTAATAACGTCTAAGATATAAGCTTACCTTTCATAACTGCAGCGCTTTATGCTTTCTAAGTGAATGAAGTTAGGGTAGATGAAGCGTCGCGGTTCAACTAAGTATACACTGCAACTATTTACCAACACTGGTTGTGCAGTGCAGCAAAAAAAAAAAGAATGCAGGCAAATCAAGGGAAACGAAACGAAATGAAACGGGGAAAAGAGTCAACGAAACGGAATGAAATGGAATAAAACGAATGACGCGAGACTTTGCGTTGGGGGCAATAAGTGATGGCAAGAGGTAAAGTGAGGGGAGGATGCGAGTCAGGGAAGGGAAGAGGAGGAGGAACAGGAAGCGAGGCGTAGTTAAGCAACGCGACGATGAGGAAAAAGGAACAGGCGCAGGAACAGGCAAAAGCAAAGGCAGCGACAAACAGCGACAAAAGCAAAAGCAGCCACGTTGACATTTTCTCAACTTAATTAATTTTCAGCTACCCCAACTAATACACACACACATACACTTGCACATGTAGAGCACACACACACACACACACACACACTTGCACACTCAAGGCAGGGCTCAACATTTTGTTTAGATTTTGCTTTACACTTGGCGCTTGATTAAATTTGGAAGGCAACGTCAGCGTCAACTTTAGCTACAACGTCAACGGAAACGACAAACGACAACGTGTGGCAAGTGGCAAGTGGCAAGTGGCAGCATAAATATTTCAATTTCAATTAAAATTAAAATTTTGAAACGCCTTTTTGTTGTCGAGTGTTTGCCAGACACTCAACACCGCACTACAAAAAGCACAAAGCAGATGAAAAACCAAGCGTAGACAGCCAACCAAAAAAAATATTGGCAGAGAAAAATGTATATGAAAAAATAGATGTAGCTATAAAGATAGAAAGATAAAGGTGATGTTAGATGGATAGATGATAGATAAATGGATAGATTGATATATTTCTATGTATTTAACTTTTCGTCTATCTATCAACAGTCTAACTATCTCCTTATCCTAACTCACTTTATTGTATATATTTATCGATCGATGAGAGTGTTGAAATATTTCGTAATCGTTAAGTTACTTAGAGATATAAAGATAAACTGATAGTCTGTTAGATCGATAGAGAGATATGGAGAGAAACCGATAGATGGTTAATAAGGTAAGCAGGTAAATCGATAAAAATATAATCTATTGATGTATAGTTAAACATATCGATAGACAAATATTTCAGTAGTTGAATTGAGAGCCATGCGCATTATTAAATAAACGCAACGATAGTTATAGTAGGCAAATAATTCGATATGTCAATAGATATTATAAGACTATCTTCCGTCTGTAGGTCTCTCTCAATATATATCTGTCTATCGATTGAAATATCTATCGATGGGGAATATTGAGAGAGACCTTTACTAGGCTGATAGTTTTATAGCTAGTGAGTTTGGTAGATCGATGAATGGAACACAGATTTATCGATATTTAGATCGCTTAATAGACAAATATAGCAACAGACAGACTGAGAGTATATGTATATCTCGTCATAAGACAAATGTATCTATTTATTTTTATTCTAATAACAAATACATTTCCTCATTGGCTTGAACATCAGTTAAACTTGATCAATGTATCGATTATTATAGTTGACAAAGAGTTCGTTATATCGATAGTAAACTAAATTGATTGTTGTCGAACGATATTACTATCGATAGATAGACAATGCAATGAAAATACATATTGATAGTAAGTTAAGCTCTTTAAATCTTTCGCCTTTTAAATCGAGAAACTCTCTGAACTCGTGAAAGTAAGAAATCTGCCCTTCATCACAAATCTGCAGCACATAAATTGCCTCAATTCTCTTCAACTATTCATTGTTAATTGCTTTCACTGCTTTCCTTCACTTCATTTGATTTACCTTCATTTCAATTCATTTCAGTTATTGTTTTGCCTGAAGAGCATTTGATTTTTATGCGCATTTGTTAATAACATATTTCTACAACTTGCGTATTATAAATGTTCCTTCAATTGTTGTTGTTGTTGGGTTCTTTTATGTTCACATTGTTGTTGGTCTCTCATTGCTGTTGTTGTTGTTGTCGAGTTGTTCTTCAGTTGATTTATTCGCGGTGTTTTTTTCGATCAACTTGAACAAAAGTTGAAGCCGCACTTTGCCGGTTGCGCTTCAACGGCTCGGAATGAGTGGATAAACTATCAAAAGCGGGGGGCGTTTGGTCGACTCTTCTCATGGGCGTGGCCAGTGCGTGCCGTTAGCCAAAAGAGGATGGCGAGAATGGGAGAGAGAGGGGGAGAGGAAGGGAAGCATAAATGGGCGCAAATGCAGTGGATGCTTTGCTTTCCTTTGCTTTGCTTTTCGCGACAGAGATTGTGAAAGACAAAAGGGAGGAGTGGGAAGAGGGGGAAATGGGCAAAAATGGCGGCTAGTTTTTGTTATTATTTGCTGTAGTTATTAGCTGTTAGCGCCGCACTGCGAGGGCAGCCACAAAAGTTGCGATGTTTGTTATGTTTTTTCTCTTTCTCTTTTTTCTCTTTCTGTGAACTCTTTGTGCTGCCCTCGCTGTCTGTGGCAATGCGTGTGTTTTGTCCTCGCGGGCACAGACTTGCTCACCACGCCCACAACAGCCAACGCCCACATTTGGCAGTGCAAGCCATCTACTTCCATTGCTTTCTCTCCCTTCTTCCTTCTCCCTTCTTCCTTCTCCCTTCTTCGCTTCTCGTTCGAATTGCAAGTAAAGCATAATAAAGTTTGACGCAGTGCAAAGGCAAAAAATTTCTTTTTAGCGCTTTAAGCAATAAATGGAGCCAAGGCAACAGACAGAGGCGGAGAGAGAGAGAGAGAGAGAGAGAGAGAGAGAGGGAGGGAGGAAGAGAGAGGGCAATCGGTATGAGGGACTTTGGCTTGTTGTAATAATCATTTCTTAGGCAAAGCGGAAGTTATTATTTGCCATGCAACTAACTAAAAAGCAGAATTTACAGAAATTAGTTACAGCCCAGAGAGAAAGAGACAGAGACAGATAGAAAGAGAAAGAGAGAGAAAAGTGTACGGAAGGAAGACAGAACATTTTTAATGCCGGACAATGAGCAAAGTTTAAATTGCAGTTGGGCCGAGAGTTAAGCAAAGAGGGAGAGACAGAGCGTGAGAGAGAGAGAGAGGAGAGAGAGAGAGAGAGAAGCAGAGAATGATGTGACCCACGAGAATGCAGCGCAGCCAAGTCGAGCAACAAATTGATGAGCTGCCAGACACAAAAGTGTGGAGTGTAGAGAGAAGCGAAGAGATTGGAGAGAGGCACAAGTAAAGAGGAGGAGGAAAAACGGGTTGCAAGAATATGTAATGCCAAATAAACAAGGTAACAACTTTTGTTGTCAGTTGTTACTCAGTTTCATTTACAATAATAACTATTATAGACAACAAATTTGTATTTAACAACTAAGAAAGCAACAATTGAGTGTACTTTACCTGGTATCCATTTTCAATAAAGGAATATACCACATAAATACAAAAATATTGCACAATTCCAATAAAACTATATTCTTAAAATATTGAAATATACAAGAGTTCCAATAAAACCTTATTCTGAAATTGTAGTAAATTAATGTACCGCAAAAATACCGAAAATATACCAAAGTTTGAATAATACAAATACACCGAAAATATACCACCAAAAAAAATTGAACTATTACAAAGCTTTAATAAATGAATATACCACAAAAATACCAAAAATATGTTAAAGTTACCATAAAACCATACCGAAAATATACCACAAAAATACTAAACTATTTCAATCATTAAAGTTACAATAAAATCATACCGAAAATATACCACAAAAATACTAAACTATTCCAATCATTAAATCACTACTGCCAAAATACTGAAATATAGCGAAAGCTACATATATTTGGTAGATCGATATTGTACAATATTCAAAATATACCATAGCGAATAAAATATACCAGACTATTAAACAAAGCGACTAAAGTCCTATTTTTTATACCTGTAGCGGGTTTAGGGTAAAAGGGTATTTTAGGTTTGTGCCTCAATGAAACACTTTGGCTGACAATCTGACATATTTTGCACTAATTTTGTAATTTTGATTCAATTGCGTGCTGCATTTATTGATGAAATTCACAACTGCGCTTTGTTCAACTTCTCTGTCTGCACTCCATGACGTATACGTAATGTGCAATATGTAATATGGCAATCAGCTTGAAATTCCTTAAGCAGCCGCGTGCGGCAAATTGAAAATCCATAAAAATTGGCAGCGACAGGCGAAGGCAGCATCATCAGCTCCAACATCATCTCCATCTCCATCTTCATCTCCATCTTCAACGTCATCGCCAACGCCAGCGGCGAACTCTTGAGCAGCCAACGAACTAAGGCCAAAGAAAGTCATGTCTTCGCCTTTGCCGTCGTCTGTTGCTGCTTCAGTTGCATTTGCTACGCCTTCATCAGCTTCCGCTTTGCCCTTCAGCTGCTTTGGTTGCTGCTGCTTCAATTTCTCCTCTTCTTGCTGCAGTTGCTTCTCTTTGGGGTCGTCTTGCTTACTCCATCTACGTCATCATATCGAAAGTCAAACAACTATTGAACTTTGCTGTTGGGGTTTCAGCTGCCAGCTAACAAGTTGTTGTTGTTGTTGTTGTTGTTGTTGTTGTTGCTAGTTGCCGTTGTAATCCACTTAAAGTCTTTGCAGCCGTATCGTCATCGTCATCGTCAACATCATCGGCATCGACTTCGACATCGGCATTCCGGCTGCTTTTGTATACAGACTCTCTCTCTGGCAGTAGCCGCAGCTGCCAAGCGATTTGCATAATGTCATAGAGAGTGGAGAAGGGAGAGGAGGAGAGAGAGAGAGAGAGGGGGAGAAAGATAGAGAGGGGAGCTAGACAGTTGCATAGCTCAACTAGAGTTTTAACTGAGCTCAGCGAGCAACTGTGCACAATGGACACAATGGCAGCTAACAAGCCAAAGGGGGTGAGGAAGAAGGGCGAAGAGAGAAGAGGAGGGAGAGTGGAGGAAGGGGAGAGACAAGGAAGGAAGAGAGAGGAGGCAGGTCAAGGGATCTCCAAGTCTCAAAGTCGTCGGGGGTCGTCATCAAGTTCTTCTTGTTGCTGCCTTGGCGAGAGCTTGTTTACATTTTATGGCATTTTATTTACTAATAAAGTCTTTATGAAGTTAACCGAGAGAGTTCGACATGCAACTCCCTCTACCCTCCTCTACCCTCCTCTCTTTTCCCCTCCTGTTTCCCCTTCAGTTTCCTCTTCCTGCCAGCTTTTGTGCTTTTGTGTTTAAGCCGTTCGCATAAATCATGCAAAAATTTGTTTGGCATTTTGGCTAGCTGCAAACGCAATTAAAGTGCTCACAGCAATAAATTCATAAATATTATTCAAATGTGCATTAAATGCACAACAACAACAACAACGAAGTAAACAACATTTGAATTTTGCAACTAGATTTTTTTGTTTGAGAGTAGTGGAGGCTAAAACGTTTACTGCTGCTCTTCTCTCTTCACTCGTCTCTCGACCGTTGGCCACATTTACCGCAACGACAGTGCGCAAATTCAAATGCACTTCCTCTAGTTACACAACAGCAACTAAAGCAACAACAACAACAATAGAAGCAACAGCAACAGCAGCAGCCACGACAATGACAACAACACGTGTCAATATGCTGCGGCACTTTTGCTGGTTGCGAATACCCAGCACAAATACCAGCTGAAAGGGTAGCTTCGAGCAATGGCGAAAGATAATAATTGCTTGTTTACATTCTTGATTGAAAGATTAATTGACTGATTGATTGATAAACATGTTTGATTGATTGGGTAATTGAATGATTTATGATTGCTTATTCAGACATTACATATTATAATATTGATTGAACCATTTAATGACTGATTGTCTAACTTGTTTGATTTATTGATTTATGAACATTTCATATTTCTTATATTATTGATGCAACGATTGATTGATTAACGTAATTGATTGATTAACGTTATTGATTGATTGCGTGATCGATTGATAACTTAACCTATTGACAAACGAATAATTGCTTTCTAAAAGGTTGTCATAATAGTTGCCGATTTATAACAATTTGATCGATTGATTGATTGGCAAAAGATTTTGAAATTCATTTGTTGGTTTCCGAATGTTTGAAAAGATTGAATTCTTTCAAGGTTTTCAACTTTATTGCAATATGATTGATAGATTGATTGGTTGAGAAACAGAATGGACTCGCTTGATTTATTATTATAAAGGTTTCATTTATTGCTCCTTGCTTGATTGATTGACAAAAATTGTATATATATATAATAATTATAATTATATAAGAAAAACTACCTAATTATTACAAAGTGATTGATTGATTGATTGATGAGCTTTGCTTACTTTTTAAAGTATTACAATAAAAATTCATTAATTATTGTAACTGCCAATTTAGTACACATTGCTTGGTTGATTGATTGATTGACTGATTGATTCGATGTTCGATTGACACACGATTAATATGATTAATTTGCGTTGTGCATTATTTTCATATTATTACAACTAGACTGAAGGAGTTGATTGACTGATTGATTGATTGATATAGGTCTGAGAAATTTGTTTGCTTCACACATTATTATAATAACTTTTCATTTATCACAATTGTGTGTAAAAAATCGCACTCATTACAAAAATTGTTGTTACTTTTTGAACGCTAGGGAAATTACAGGGTATCGATTCAACTGGCATCGCCGCTTTTCACTGCGTGCTCCGCCTTTTAGTGGAGCATGCAACAACAAACATTTTGCGGTTGCCGCCATCCCATAAATATATTTACAAATATTTATCAAAGCGTGTTGCATGCAACAAAATATTTCATATATTAAATTTACATGCATTTCACATTTTTGTGTGTCGCCATTGCAACGGCTCTTTTCAGTGTTGCAAAATACGCGAAAATTGCGTGAATTTCAATGAAGACATCTTGATGGAAATTTGCGATGCAAACTGAGCATCTGCAATATTGAGTAAGCATCGATTTGGTAAATTTAAAATTGAAGTGGGAAACTTATTAGAAATTAGGGAACTATATTTTACGGAATTTAAGTGGCGATTAAATCGAATGCTTAATTTGGAAATTAAATGAATTTTATTGGCTTGACTTTAAGCTAAGTAAAAGTGAGAAGGGAATAAGTAATTGGAGTATAAAGAAAGAGAAAAGCAATAAGTAAACTTTATTTGGTTATATTTTGTATGTAAATAATTTAAATTATGCAATTTATTTGTGCTGCTTAAAAAGATCGCTTTGCTGTCACTGATAAATTCGAAATTAAAGTTGAAACCTATAAGAAATTATAGAACTATATTTCAGCGAAAAGTTGTCAATTTAATTGTAGACTTCATTCGGAATAAAAATGAGTTGTATTAGCTTGGTTTGAGGCTAAAACGAGACAATAAATAGTAATTGGATTACAAAAAAAAAAGGAAAGCAATGAATAAACTTTATGCCATTATTTTTTGTTTGTTAGTAATTCAAATGAAGCTGCTTTAAGAGATCGCCTTGCTTTCACTGCTGGGGATTATGCTGCAAGTTCTCGCAACAGTCGAACACTTATCATCAGCATTATGATGCCATCATCACGATGATGATGATGATGATGATGATGATGGAGATGATTATTATCGTTGCCTGGCAATGTCTGTCATACATATTTCATGCGTTTTCAATTTATCTGGCAAACTGAAACGAGTCGAGAGCCCAACTAAATGAAGCAGATCCATCATTGTGCAGCAAGCAGCAAGCAGCTAAAGAAAGCAGCTCGGACAGTGCAAAAGTAGTTGAAGCAAGAGAGAGAGAGTGAGAGAGAGAGGGAGAGAGGGAGAGCGAGAGGCAGGTGGCATGGCAATATTGTGGCACGCACATGCTGAAACTCCCACGCACAAAGCTCGAGGCCATTGTTGCCGCTTCATCTGCCAAGTGGGCGCCAATTCATCATTCAATTGTTTACCAGCGTCTCCCACTTCTCCCCTCTCTCTCTTTCACTCTCTCCCTCTCTCTCTCTCTCTTGCGTTCACTTCCTGTGGAGATTTAGAAGCTTTCCGTTGCGGATTTGGGCGTCGAAGCTGCATAAAATCCAAATTCAAGATGATTTAGGGCCACATTCAAATGCGACTTCCACTTCAATCAATTAAAACACTTTCAATGACAAATCGAATCTTGAAACTTCAAACTCAAAGATATTTTAATATAAAACTGACATTTGCAATATTAAGCGAAGAACTAGAATAAGACATTAGAGATGTAAAACGCAATTAAAGATTATCTTGGTCAACGTTTTGCTTAGATTTGTTGAAAGCGAAAGCAAACGGAAGATGAACATTAAGATTAAGACAGATTGATGAGCGCTGCGATAAGCTGCGAGATTTATTGAATAAAATGTCAGATGAAAATGTTAATTAGAGAAACGAACAAGAAAGTTACAGACTGTGAGATACTCGCTATTTATTGGTAATAAAAACAAAACAGTGCTATATTAACTTTAAAATATATCAAATATTTATACCGAAAAAATACTAAACATATATATTTGGTATATTTATACGACATAGTATATTTATTGGTATATTTATTTACATTCAATATATATTTCAATATTTATATTTTTAGAATATACCAAATTTATATACCGCAAAAATACTAAAAAATATGCATATGGTATATTTATATGCTGCAACATTCATAGTATTAACAAGTGGATTTTGATAAATATACCCAATTTATATACCGCAAAAATACTAAAAACACCAAATGGTATATTTGTACTCTACTACATTCGTAGTATAGAAAATATAATCTATAGAGGACAAAATATACCAGATACCAAAGGCTACATTTGATATAATGATGTAGTACTACTTTTATGATATACCATATAGTGCAAAATATGCCAGACATCAAATACTCTATTTGGTATATTTGTATAGTTCTTCATTAAAAATATACTATATATCATAGAGTGTAGAAAAAAAGTATATCTCTAGAGCTAGAACTAGAACTGGAATTAAAATTAGTTAACAAATGAAAGGCAGTTGAAATTGAGAAGCTGCCTCTCTTTCTACTGCTGACCAATCGATGGCTTCGTCTTCGATTTGACTTGCAAACTTTCCGCTTTCCACTTTCCACTTTGTCACTCAATGCAGAGGGAAGCGGATCAAGCAATTGGCATAGTTTTGCAATTAAATGGAGTTGTTCCTCGTCTCATTTAATGGCAATTGATGACGATGATGATGATGATGCATTGATGAACGCCGGCATCACGTATACGCACAGTTGCACGCATTTAATTGCAATTTGGAAACACACATTCACTTGAAATTGAGCGCAGCTTAATTATTTACTTGCTGTGTGCTTTAGTTAGACACTGTGACGAGTGAAGTTGCAATTATGATGAAGCGAAGCTCTGTCTCTCTCTCTCACTCTCGCTTTGTGCTCTACTCTAGGGGCGACACACATAGAGAGGGGAGAGGAGTGAAGGGGAGAGACAGGGCGACAGCAGCCATTGTCCTGCACATTCAAGTTTTTAATTAACTGCCTGACAAAGATTTCGTTTTTCAGTTTTTTTTTTTGTTGCCTTTTGTGTTAGGCAGAGAGCGAGAGGGAGAAAGAGGGTGCAATAAGGGAGGGAAAGGGGATGGGGAAGGGGGAGGGAGGGGTCTGGAAATTGTGCGCCTGGGGCGCATTGCCACGAATTGACATTCCCTCGTTTGCTCGTCTGGAATTTAATAAGCCCGAATTGTTGGCTACACGCCATAACAACGAGACAGAGAGCGAAGGGGAAGGGGGGAAGCTACCCCCTCTCTCTCTCTGTGTGTGTGTGTGAAATTGAAAAACTACCCCCAGCGACATTTGCTAATTAAACTTTTTGTTAAACGCTTAAAACATATGGCGAGTGCCAATACCTCCGAAAAAAAAGCACCGAAAAGAAAAAACGGAAACTCAAAAAGAAAAGCGGAACTGAAACTGGAGCGCCATCTTGTCAACCCTCCAGTTGCAAGCTGTGAGGTGCATTTATGCAACCCTTACCGAACTCCCCTTTAATGACAAATGGCTGTCAGTTTGTCAGATGCCGCTGGCATTGCAGCTGCTGCGCCAATTGCCACTTAACAATCGGACGAATTGCTACAAAACTATTCGAGACACCTTACCACCCCCCTAGACTACCCCTAGACCATCCCTAGACTACCCCTAGTTCACCCCTAGACCATTCCTAGACCACCCTTAGACGACACGTTGCAGCTAGACGGCAAACAGCCAAATGAAATGTGGAAAAAGTCGAGCACAACTAACGCCAAAAACTTTTTTTGCACCTTTGCAACTAAATAGGAAGAGGGTGGCGGGTGGTAGGGTTGCCACCCGAACGAGCAAAAAGGGAGGAAGGAGGCAGAAGAAGAAGCAGCTCGAAAATGAATCGAAAGTAATGAATGACTAAAAAAGTTGCAGTCTAAAGTTGAAGCTGTGCATCGGCTATCGGCAGTCCAACACGACGGGCCAGGGTGGCAACCCTGTCGCTATGCGAGGGCCAGTCGAGACTGTTTGCTGCTTGGCAAGTTCGCTGTGCAATTAACTGTGAAAACGCTGTCACAATATTTCAAACTTTTAATTGTTTGCGCAATTGCAAAGTGCAACACGGGGCCAACACACTGGCAACTCTGGCAACTGGCAACTGACAGCAACTGCATTTGCAACATTGTGGCGCCACAGCAAAGTTAAAGTTAAGTTGCATTTAAAGGCGCAATTCGGAATCGTGTCGTCTGCCTCAGCGCATTCCACATTCGCCTAGTTGTCCCTGTCGCTTCCTCTCTTTCGGACTTCTTCGCTCTCCCCTTCCTCTCTCCCTTTCTGTCTTCCTTCCCAACTCTTCTCAACTCTTCCTCTCTCCCTTCCTCTCTCCTTTCCCTCTCCCTATTCCTCTCTCCCTTCATCTCTCACTTCCTCCTTCCATTCCTCTCTTCCTTCCTCTCTCCATTCCTGTCTTCCTTCCTTTCCATTCCTCTTTCTCCAGACCTCACTCTCCCTTCCTCGCTTTCCCTTCCTCTCTTCATTCTCATCTCTTCCTCTCTCCTTTCCCTCTCCCTCTTCCTCTTTCCCTTCCTCTCTCCCTTCCTATCTCCTTTCCTCTCTCCATTCCTGTCTTCCTTCCCTTCCATTCCTCTTTCTCCCTCCTATTCCTCTTTCACCCTTCCTCTCTCTCTCCCTCTTCCTCTCACTCCTTTCCTTTCCCTCCTTTCCTCTCCCTCTCCCTCTCACACTCACTTGGGACTTCGTTTTACTCTTCGCTGCTCCTTTTTGTAAAAATAATTTAACATGAATATATCGCATTTCATGGAGTCATACATCACACAGCGGCAGCCAACACATGCCCCGCCCCCCGCCATCCCCCTTGCTTGCCTGGGCGTTGGGGCGTGGCACATTGCAACAGCGGGCAGCAAGCTGGAAGCGGGAAGCGGCAAGTGACAGCTCTAACATAAACCACAATAATATCCAAAGTCATGAGGGAAGTAACCAAGTGTGAATTTTCGGTTTGTGCCTCGCGAACCGCAGCGCAGTCAACGTCGCTGTCGCTGCCGACGTCGCTGCTTACGCTGTTGCACCCTTGATGACTTGGCCAACATCGCGGCAATGGTCAAGTCGAAAGAAAGAAAGAAAGAAACACTTAAAAAGTACAACTGCTCTGGGAATTATGGCAAAATGACTTTTGCAGGGTATCCACAAGTCGTGTTGCCTTAGTAAATGCTTCAATTCAAGAGTCCATTTAAGTTGCACTTGCAACTTGTCTTGAACAGCAAAACATTTAATATGAAAAGGCTCTTAAAATGCATAGCAAAAGCTTTGTGAACCCAAATTAAATTGCTTTATACATAAAATATGCTTAAATATGTTTGTTAAATGTGGTTGAACTAAAAGTTTATATGGCATTTAAATTAAGATTTATATTTGCTTAATTAGAAGAACATTTAAAACAAACTTCACTTCAAGAGTCTTTCATTTGTTGAGTTGATCTTAAAGAGCAAGTTATTAAATCATTTATAAAAAATTTTTTGTATTCATTTAATTGGGAGGAAATGTAGTTGATTTTAAAATTGGAATTTACTGTTGCCATTGATATACATTTTTAAAATGCTTTAAGCTTTCATCATTTTCTTTTAAGATTTAAAATATTACTGAAAACATTTTAAAGTATTCATAGTAATATTTTAAATTACTTTTTCATATAAATCTTAACAAAGAAATATAATATACTTAGCTCGAATTTCTTTTAAATGTAACATTGGGCATGAAAGGATTAATAAAGAAATTAATATAATACAAATAAAATATGCATAGACACATTCCAAAGTTTTTGTATATCATGGTATATTTTTAATGCAGTAGTCTGAAACGATATACCAACTATAGCATATGGTATTTTTATGTTTTTTTTTTGTGCCACAGCCCACAGTTTTTATATTTAATGGTATTTTTTCAATGGTGTGGTATATCGATATACCAAATATACATTTCGGTATAGTTTGTATATTTTGGTGAATTTCCACAGTACCTCAACGCTTCTCTCTACACTGCAACGCACAAATGCGTGTTAAATTAAATGTTACATTTTAAAGGCAACAAAATGTTGAAAAACAATTAAATGTTGATGCATTTTCGCAGTCGAGTTAACCGAGAGCGCATTGCAAAGTTCTTGCTAGCCGAGTCGAGTTTATTACTGCCTTGAGTCCTTTAACTTTAACTTCTGCTTCAACTTCAACTGCTGCTGGGTGTATGTGTGTGTGTGTGTGTGTTAGTGTGTGTGCTGTTCCAACTCGCTGGGCGCCTGTCGCTGGGGTGCCTCTCGCTCCTTTCCTTTCGCTTCTTTCCTCTCTCGCTGCTTGCAGTTGTTTTAGTTGCTGCTTCCGTTACGCGGACAGTTTGCTTTGCTGTTTTTATTCTTGTGTGATTCTTTGACTACACACAGAGTGTGAGGGAAAGAGAGAGAGGGAGGCACACGAAAAAATGTTGCAACAAAACATTTACGACGTCATCGTTTCACAATTTTCGTCCAGTTGTATCTTAAAATAAAAATGATTGTTGTTCTTGCTGCGGCGTCCCAAAGCGAGAGCGAGAGGGAGAGAATGGGAAGGGGGAAAGAAAAGGAAGCAAAGCAAAGCAAAGGCAAGGCAAAACGAAGAAAACAAAATCTCGTGTCATTTATCATGCATTTCCACTTTTGGCTTCCGTCGGCCGGGACAAGCCCCAAACACACACACACAAACACACACGCACAGACGAATGCACGGGGCGAACACACACACACACACACATAGTCGAGTGGGCGACGAACTGGATGAGAATGACGATAGATGCAAGAGGGCGTGCAAGAGGACGTGCAAGAGGAGCTGACTGCTAAAATGATGTGTGCGCTGCCTCAGCCGCAGGGCAACAACTAACAACAACAACAGACAGCGACAGCGACAGCGACAGCGAAACACACAACAACAAGAACAACAACGACAAGAATAACAACGAAAAAATACTCCGAAATGAAAGAAACAGACCAAACACATTTCAGTGTCAGAATATTATTTTTTCTTTTGTTTCGGTTTTTATTTTTGTTTTCTTTTTCTTTTTTTGTTTTTTTGTTGTTCTGCAACTGCAGCGCCCAACTCTGTTCTCTGGGGCCAACATCCTGTTGTCTCTTTTCCTCTCGTGCACTGCACTCTTTTTCTGACATGCTGACTTCGTGTCATCACGATCGTTGAGGATCTCAGCTCAGCAGCTAGCTATTGTTAAGGAGCTTTTAAAGCACTAAATGATTTATGAGCAATAGCGAGAAAAATGATAATTAATGTTTCGCATGCAGCTTTGAAATTAAAAATACCATTCTATATATAAAAACAATGCGTTAAAAAAGTGGTTTGAAATAACATTCTAATTACATTAAAAAGTAATTAAATTGGTATATTAAATACAAGAACCATTATTTGTATGATAACTTTGAAATAGCATTGCTTACGACCTACACCTTCCAAATTTCGAGTCAACATTTTTTTATGAAAGCTTAATTTAATTATTTCGAAATAATGTTTAATTTTTTTTCTTATATAAGCTCAAGGCTTATAGCTTTCTCGCTCGGACCTCACCTTTTCCGAATTTACCAACACTTTTTTCGCTAGGTTTTCTCTTTATTCAATCGTTTCTTAACACTAGCAATATTCTTAGCTTTTAACACTCTAAGGGTCATATTAACTTAACGGTCGTATCAATTTAGACTGAACATATTACACGTTAGTTATGGTTCGTTAGCATCTATAGATCAACATTATATAGATAAATATTTTAAAGTGATTCCAAAGTCGTGCGTGACACGAGTTTATCGCTAACAGTCAGAGACTTAAGCTAGCCGATTAATGTACATTTAATAGAGAGGAGAGGGACTAAAGCGGAGCGAGAATGCCAATGAGAATTGTTGGTACGATGGCAAGGCGATGAAGTGGAGCAAGAGAAGAGAGTTGAGAGGATGGAGAGGGAGATAAAGAGGCATTTTGTTGGGGGGACAAATGAAGCAGCGCACAAATCATCGTCAGTCGACCAATTTATGCGTTTTCATTTGGCCACAACAAAAAAAAAAAAACAGCAAATTAATAAAGCATACAAAAAATGGAGGAAAAGAAAATGGAAAATCGCTGCTCAAAATCGAAATAAGAAAAGGAAAGAAGGAACGAAAAAAAAAAATTGAAATGCTCTTCAATTAATTTCCTTCGAGGGCTAAGCTACATTTTGTTTCTGGCTGGCAAACTTGCCTCGTCATTTTTGCGGCAATTTGAATATGGAAATGGAGCTTTGAAGGCATCCAAACATTTTGCATTCCTCCCCCTCCCATTATCCGCTTTCCCCTTCCCCTTCTACCACCACAACAACAACGACAACAACAACAAAAAAGTTGCCCCAGCTTCGAGGTTCGAGTTTTGAGTTCCGAGCGTGGCCCGAAATGATGGAAAAGTTCTTTAAATTGTTTGCTTTTGAAATGTGGCACAGAGAGAGACAGAGAGGAGAGAGAGAGAGAGAGGGAGAGAGTGGCATTCAATTCATGTGCCACATGTTGAAGCAATTGCTTTCCCCTCTCCTCCCCCTTCACAATGAATTGTACATTTTTGCAGTCATTGAAGCACATTTGAAAATGTTGTTTGCAAATCGCAAAAGCGAAAGCAAAATCGCTTCCTTTTGGCATTATCCAACACTGCGCCAAAGCCAAAGCGTTTGCCAATTGCCGCCGGCTATTGAGCGTATTCGATGAGCAGCTCAAATAATTTCAGCTTTCAACTTTCAACCGCGAAAGTTTACTTAAAGCGCACAAAGAGCGAACAATCTGCCGAAGGGGTTTCCATTTATACTTGTCTTGTTAATGAATTAACCCAAAAGATGATGGAAAAAACTTAAAATTTAAGAATTGCAATTGCATCTATCAATCGACTAATTAATCGTTACTTTAATTATTTAAAGTTGTTATTTAGCTTGTTGATCAGCGAAGGCAAAAGAAGTGCAGCAAATGCTTGAAAATATCTCCTGAAGAACAATTTAAAAATTGTAAACGTTGTTGTCAATCTTTTAAGCAGTCAATCATTATTTATAAAAAAAAGTAAAAAACTGTATATATTATTTAGTAATTTTTTGTAGTTAGTAGAAGGTATATAGTATATCCATATTTCAAATATACTCTTCGGTATTTTATTTGGTATCTTTTGTATTTCATTGTATATTATGAATATAGTAGTATATTAATATACCAAATGTAGACTTCGGTACATTTTTTTTGTCATTTTCTGATGACATAAATATTGTTATAAAAAAGAAAAATATAATACCTTAAACAATTGAAGAGAAACAAGAGACCACTTTGAGATTTCAATCAATCAGTCAATTGGTCAATCATTAGTTGAGAAGTAATTTTATACGGTATTTCATTTGGTATCTTTTGTATTTTGTGGTATAATTTTATTTCAGTAGTATATTGGTATATGTTATATAATGCCATAATTTTGTATATTTCGATTTAAGAATTTTAAACCACTCAATCATCATCAATCAGCTGCAATTCTTTATAAATCTTTTTGATACGCTTACGAAAACTAATGTATTAAATAGTTGAAAAGAAACAGGAGACAAATTAAAGGTTTGTGCTTGATTCAATCAATCAATCAGCAAGACAATCATTTAGTCATTCAATGGGTTTTTATATGTTAACTTAATCTGATGGAAAAGTGTGTCTATCATTGTGTATATACGAATATCAATATATCGAGAGCCTTTGTTGGTTTTGTTGGGCTAGCAATAACGAAACGCTGTGAAGTGGGCGTAGACCACGCCCCTCTCCCTGATGCTTTGACACTTTTGAAACAACAACAAATGTAGCTGGCTAGCTGAAGCAGCAGCTGCTGCCGAGGCAATGAATGGAGTTGCAAGTGGGGGAGTTGGGGGAGTGCCACATATGCGGCAAATGAAGTGAACTGAAGCGAGGGAATGGAAAGAAGAAGAATGCAGACTTTGGCGATAGCTGCGCCAAACAAATGCGACGCCATTTGGTCTGTGGCAACTGCGTCTGTCTGAGACTAAGAATGTGACTGCCACTGAAACGGAGACGGAGACTGAAACGGAGACTGAGGCAAATAACCGCAATGAACTTGAGCCCAGCTGTCAATGTGATAAATAAACTTGGCTTGCCAAATAACAGACACAGCTCCTGGTCCAGGTTGTGTGGCATAAATAAATAATATACCAAAGCATGTTTATACAATATTTACCCTTTATCTTTCTCTCTCTCTTTCGTTGCAGCAAAAGTAACAGCGTCTCTGACTGTTGTGTGGATTCTTTTCTGGACTTTGGCTTTGTGGATAGAATCTGTTGAAGTATGGGCGTGACGCGCCTTAGTCTCATGCTGCTGCTGGCGGCGGTGCTGCAGCTCAGCCAAGTGGATGCATACTCCAGTACGTATACGTAATATAGTGCACTCGTATCTCTCGTATCACTCGTAGTCGCTATCTCTTTCTATCTCTGTGTGTCTCTCTCGCGTTCTCTGTTGTGTCCCTTCGAGTATTCGCTCTCTCTCTCTTTCTCTTTTATCTCTCTCTCTCTCTCTCTTTATATGTCTCTCTCTCTCTCTCTCTCTGTTTCTTTCCGTGTGTAATAAATGTACTGTGTAATCATCACTACTTCTAATCATCATCATCATCAACATCATCATTACGAACATCTGCATCAACTTCATCATCGTGAACGTGTTTTATCATCAACTCGAGTTCCATTTTTAATTTGTCCTATTATTTCTGTTTTCAACTTTTTCTTTTTCCCCCCACTGCCAACAACAACAACAACAACTACAACACACTGAACAACTTTCCCCAACAACAAAAACACACACGACTTTTGTCTGCGTCTTCCTCTCGTTCTTCGTTCTTCGTCTTCGTTCTGCGTTCTGCGTCTTCGTCTTTGTCTCTAACTTCGACTCGCTCTGCGCTACTGTTGCCATCTCGCTCTCGCCGCTGGCACAGAGTATGGACGCGGCTGCGGCGACATCGGTTGCCTGCCCAACGAGGAGTGCGTGATCACCAGCGACTCGTGCAGCTACAATCAACGCGATGGCAAGGATTGCGGCAGCTATCCGACTTGCAAACGCAAGAGCGGAGGCAACACCCACCAGGCGAATCCCTCGTCCCCATCGTCTGCGGTTAATCCCTCAGGTATTTATTTACGTTTACGTTTTCATTTTCATTACTCTCTCTCTCCTCTTGCCACTCGTCACTCGTCGTTTACTCCCAACTTCGTGCTTTTATCACTCGCGACTCGTGACAGACGTTTTGCAAAATCAGAAATTGCGAGGGCAATTCGACAAGTTAATCTCTTCGTTCGCCCCCCCTCCCCACCACCAAACACCCCCCTGTTATCATTTGCTTTTAATTTGAATATACTATATATTTATGATTTACGTGTCTACAACTACAACAACAACAATCGAAAGAAGAGCTTTACACACAAAAATACATTCAACACACGTGCTCTGCTTCTTCACATACTTACACACGTTATATCTCGCAATATATATACACATATATGTATATCTCACTCACTCACTCGCTCATTGGTCAAGTTCGTTCACAACAACAAAAGAAAAGAAAAACGCACTCTCACTCGCACTCGCACTCTCTCAATCGCGCTCTCGCTCTCGCTCATTCATTGTCTCATTGAGCTGCACTTTGAAAGTACATCACCTCCGTATTAATGTTTAGTACTTAAGATTTGTTTATATGTATGTGTTTTGATGCATACGTCTACACCATGCTTCTGCTCTCGCTCGCTCTCTCTTTCTCACAAAACACAAGCACACACACACACATTCATACGCACGCATTCGCTGCGATTGCTGCCAACTTTTGCTGTTCACATGAGCCGAGCTCAATAACAGCGCTCGCCTCGTAAATAACATAAAGTGAGATCTGCAGCTTAACAGTCAATTGCAGTGGAGCAGAGCTCGCTTATGATATGCTGGCAATTGCTGTTAAGTTAAAGCTGCTGCTAAGCACAGACTATGTTAAGTTCTTGGTTAACAGTTTAAAGGCAAAGAGTTGCTTTAGTGCAATGATTAAATTACTCACTATTAAATACGTACATATATGTAAATAATAATAGAAAATTCAAAAATCTTTAAAGTACAAATATATCAAATAATACTATTATCAAAATCTAAAAGGTACATAACAAACAATAGAATGAAGAAAACACGTTCTAAAATCAAGATTTTTGTCTTAGTACTAAGAGTTTTGATCTCAAAAATACGTCAAGAACATAATAAGAAAAAAATCGTATAGTCTTTGTTTTTAAAAGAACACAATATTTAAGACGAATGTTCTTGATTTTATAGCTTGTTTTTTTTCTGTGTAGTCGCTGTAAGTAATCAACAACAAAAGTAAAAGCACCGGTAATATTATATAACTAAACTATATATAACTAACTATAACTATACTTAAATAAATAATATATTTACATATAGTAATATTATATAATTTGAATATAATAAATATTAACATATAATATAATAAAATTGTTATCCATTAGACAGTCAACTGCAGAAATTGATATAACTGAATGATCACACCAAGAAAAGATGACAGTGACCAATAACATATTTCTCCTCTGTTATTCACATAACATAGTCTGTGCTCAACAGGAGTTCATTAACAGCAATAGCAGCTGTAGTTGTCCCACTCGCTCTGCAGTCGCAGCAATGCGCGCGTCGCTTTCAGCGCATAACTAACCGCAATGTGTACCATATTCTTCTCTCTCTCTCTCTTTGTTTCTGTCTAACTAATCGCTCACGCACTCGTGGAATGGTAATGGTAACTGCTTTGGGGTTGATTATATAGGATCCAGCCTGAATACGGGACCTGAGAATAACATATTTGCGCCCGCATCATCGAATCCCACACTTAACACCTACACATACTTCAGTCACAACAGCAATAACAATAACAATGGCCATCATCAGAATGGGGGACAATCGTCGGGCGGCAGCAACGGCGGCTCCTCATCGATGGGCGGCCAGGGTGGCCAACAGAATGGCGGCCAAGGCTCCCAGAAGGGATCGCAAGGCGGCGACGCGGGGGGACTGGGCAACAGCGGAGCTGCGGGCGCCTCGGCAACGGGCATCGATCCGCATTACGTGTTTGGGGCGAAGCATCACATGCCCATCATCCCCAATATGCCCATCTTTCCATACAACTCACCCACGCAAGCGCCATCGTTTCAACAGTTTCCCCAACCCAATCATCCAGGTAGCGTCCTCAATCCCGGATATCCCATGCATGGCCTGCAGCCGGTGAATCCCTACAATCCACCGTTCGTATTTGGTCAGCTGCCCTTCTACTCGGGCCCCGCCGGCACTGGCGGCCCCCCAGGCGGCGGTGGCGTCGGCGGTGGCGGTGCCAACGTTGGCATCGGGGCCGGCGTCGGTCTCCCCAGCTCGAGTATGGGCATCTTGGGTGGCGGCGGCGGCGGTCTGGCGCCATATGGCAGCAACTATCAGGGCTATCAGACCCATCACACCAATGCGAACATGTACAATAAGCCGCCGCCTCAGTATCAGAACCAGAATCAACAGAATCCCTACAATCGCCAGACCCAGGCGCGTCCCTCGGCAGCGGCTCGTCTCAGCGATGCTCCACAAATCGGACTGATCACGCTGTTCGCTGTGCTCCTGCTGCTCTTGAATAAATTGAGCACCAACAATGTCTACGACAGCATTGTCAGCATCGGCAG
Source organism: Drosophila niveifrons (assembly GCA_035046325.1). Taxonomy (NCBI): domain Eukaryota; kingdom Metazoa; phylum Arthropoda; class Insecta; order Diptera; family Drosophilidae; genus Drosophila; species Drosophila niveifrons. The sequence goes on from JAWNOC010000071.1 coordinate 716,775, forward strand.
CACGTAATAAGATGCAAGCGACAGCAGCAGACGATCCACATTCGATCAATTCAACTCCTGCAACGCAAAAACACGACGACGATCAATATTATGTGCAAACAAAAAAAAAGAAAGAAAGAAAGAAATCAGCAACAAAACAACAGAATCCAATTGCTTTGCTTTTCAGTTGTATTATCCCACAATCCTTACACTACTCTATTTTTTTGGTTTACGGGCATTAGTTTAAGTTACAATTAAGGGCAAACAGTGCAGCAAACAGGAACAGCAACAGAATAAAAACAACAATGAATGAAATTAACAGTTGAAATGTGTAAAAGCTGGTATCTTTTGCATTAACTATCCTTGCAGTCAATGCTCTTGGATAGTAAATGAAAAAGCTGACAACTATGGCACAATAAAGGCTGGCTGCTATGACACTCACTGTCACTCTTCTAGACCTACAAGTGCTAGCTGGCTGCTAACCATAGAATACACAGATACTCCAAGTTTGAAGCCGAAATGTATCATTTGCAACAGCATTATTGCGATCCCAGAAAAGATGACCAAGGCGATTAAAACCCCAGACCCTCTTCGGCTCATTGCGAAGTTCGAAGTTCGAGCGCAACTCTTTTAAACGCCAAGTGCAAGCTGACTGCTATGACACCCACTCTTACTCTCCTTAACGTGCGATTGCCAGATGGCTGCTATGACACTCAATCGTACGCTTCTGTACGTGCAAGTGTAAGCTGACAGCTATGACACTCACAGTTCACTGCACTGATGCTGCAATTCAAAGCTATGATACTTGATACACCTCTGCTACAAGTGCTGCCAGCTGGCAACTATGCAAGTGCAAGTGAAAGCTGACTGCTGCGACACGCAAACTAACTCTTCTCAACCTGCCAGTGCTGGCAGCTGGCAGCTATGACACTTACTCGAGTCGAGCAGTAATTGAATACATTTAAATAAGCAGCATAATAAGCAGCGAGTTAAAACTGCAAGTGGATACAATATATTGTGTGCACAAGTATTTTCTCAGCATTTCTTTAGCACATTCTTTGCCTGCCACACACACACACACACACACACACACACATACAGAGATGAGAAGTGCATATACGTAATTTCAATTTAATATTGTGCTCGCTTTGTGCCAGTCTTTATCTCTCTGTTCATGTGTGTGTGTGTGTGTATATTAGTTCATTTGTGTGGTCTAACTATCAGTCAGTCCGTCCGTCCGTCTGTCCGTCCGTCTGTCTGTCCGTTTGGCTGGTCCAAAAGCTTCTTTCTGGCTGCACTTCTCTCTCATTCTGTTTTTTGCAGCTCAATTAAATTGGAATTTAATTTCGGGCTTAGTCCAGTGCCTCGACCAGCCGCAGACCTTGGTCCAGGCAGACAACACACTACACACACACACACACACACAGATACACACCCATACACACAGTTGGTCAGTTGTGTGCATGTCCTGGTTAGATAACAGCTTTGATGTTGATGTTAATTTCATTTTTGTTGATGTTGATGCTACGAATTTTGTGGTAAACTCAACGCAAGCATTTCGGGGCTATCATTCCCCTCTTGTTGTTGCTGATGCTGTTGCTGATGCTGTTGCTGATGGCCCATTCAGAGTTGTTGTAGATACAAATACGAAAATACACACGCATGTCAATCAAAGTGCATAACAAGTTGCTTTTTAGACTGCAGCAAATTGAAAAAATCAAATCAAAAAAGCAAAAACAAAAAAAAGAATATTTAGAAAAGTGAGCTGTGCACAAAGTGCACAACTAAACATAATAATAGCTAAAGTATAAATGTGTTTTTTTTTACATAAATATCTATATATTAAATACACAAACATATATATATACAAAACGATGTGTATCTAAACTAAAGGAAAAGAAAAGAAGAGTTAAGAGAGCGAATTGAATGGAAATCAACAACTCGCTTTCAACAACAACAAACAATGAAAATACAAAATACCTAAATGAAAACCAAATAAAACTATACACAATTGTATAAACGAAACTTGAGCAAAAACTGCCAGCAAAAAAAGAGGAAAAAAATAAAACAGAAAATAGAAAACTGAAAATATGGATTCAACACAGAACAGAAGATGAACAATGAGATCTAACTACGAACGCATATTGAAAAGCCAAAAGTGTCAATAAATAAACTCGAATCAAATCGCATTCATTCAACAATAGCAACAAAAAAAAACCATTTGCAACATGCAACATATTGCATGCCACACACACACACACACACGATACAAAAAGCAGTTAATTATTATATTTTTTTTTTTTTGCCTTTCGACAACAGCCACTGGAAATATTAGAAAACATATTCATAATTGTTTGTTGCTCAATTGTTTTTTTGCTCATTCAATTCGTTTATTAAATAAAACATTTTATGATATGTTTGTTAAGTTGAGAACAATAGCTGAAGCTGGCTTTTGTTACAGGGTATCTGCTAGTCGAGCAATTTCGACTTGTTTATTTTACTATTATTATTTCGATGTATTCGTATTAATTTGTGACATGAATTTATTAACGCATAAATAAATGAACTTTAAACAGTGGGAAACAGAAAAAAAACAAACAAACATGAACAACCGAAGATATTTACTCCGTCCGACATCGAACACTGTTGTTGTTATTATAATTATTATTTTTTGGTCGATATTTATTTATTCAATAAAGCGTTGTTCCTAGTTGAGCAAAATCTTGAACGTGCGGAAAAGAAGAAAAACAAGCTTCACAAATATTAGTGTGACCGTCTTTTTCAATCTTTATGACCCTAAATTTGGCACGGAAATGGAAACAAATCGAAAGTTTATGGTCACACCTATTAAATCATTGAAAGAAACAGATGAAATCATATTCTATTCTATTTGTTTATTAATCGAAATGACGCGAATTTGGGAACAGCGCTTAACACTGAAAAAACTCACATACACACACACACTTACACACACACACCTCACACACACTCAGACTCACATGCACATTCACATTAACATTCACAGCATCACTTTGAATGGAACCCAACTAAAACTGCCATTTGAACAGTATTAAAGAACTAACTAAAGCATTTTTATCGAATATACTTTAATCGAAACGAACCCCGAAATACAAGTAAATACATACATATAAAGCAATCCCCGATGTGCATGCTAGCAAATAATCATAGTGGTATTCAGAATGTACTATATAGTACATATATGGTACATACATATATATATTCAATCTCTCAGATACACACTCTTAACTCTGATGATAACTTTGGCGTTGTAAATAGCATTGGCATTTATAAGAGTATATAATACATATATACAAATATATATATACTATATATATATACCACAACATATATACTTGATATACTTAACATTACTGATATACTTATATAGTTATAAACATTTCAACAAAAATATTACAAAAAAAACCAAAAAAAAAAAAACAAATTTACTAATCGAAAAAACGGCAGAGAAGACTTATAAGAACTAAGCAAACAAAAAAACAAAAAACGAAACAAAATCAAACTCAAAGTTGTGTAGAATTTAAATGTTGCATTAACTATAACGATGAACGATAACGATTACAATTACGATAAACGATAAACTGTAACGATTACTAATACTGACACTAAACAATTATCGATTCGATAAAGCAAATTGCATACGTACATATGTAACAATAATAATATTAATCAATTATCGATAACGATAACGATAGGCAATTGACAACGATACAATTGGCAAACAAGAAAATCAAACAAAATAAAATTGACGCTGCAGCTGACCAAAGTTATCGATGCATTTATCACTCACGATAATTTTAACTATTATATAGATTAACGATCAAATGCAATGCATAACACGATACATTTATCGATAGTAGAGAAGCTGCAGCGATAACGCGATACATTTATCGATAGTAATGAGTAATAACACGATAAATGTATTGATAGTAGTTAGCGATAACACGATAAATGTATCGATAGTAGGCAAAGATGACGCGATTGATGAATCGCAGCTATAACACAATAAATCTGTCTCTAATAGTCAGCGATAAATGCATCGATAACACCATTCAATGTACCGATAGTAAGCAAGCTGCAGCGATATGTATCGATATGTAGTAGGCAAGCAAATGCATTAATGCTAATCAAAGAGAATAACGAGCAACTGTAATGAAACCTAAGCTAAGTAAAAGCAAAAAAGAAAAATGAAATGAAAAAACGCCCGCATACCCAACATTTGATATTGACTTCCCTTTCAGCCTCCCCTTCTCATTCACCCCTTTTAAACCTGCCCCCTCCGCTCCCCTCTAACAGCATCTTGTGCTTGCCATTCATAAAATTTCGTATATAATTGTTTGTATTGTTTTGTTTTATTGTGTGCTTATGATTTCTAAACGCTTTTTGTGTTTTATTCCCCCCCTTTATTTTTCTGTTACACTTTCTGTTGCTTATTGTGGCTAACACGCGTCTGCTTGCTGCTGTTGCTGCTGACAATGATGATGCGGATGATGATGTGGATGATAACGATAACGATAACGATAACGATAACAACGCACAGTGAGCAGCGGCAACACGCACAACTCGTTTGCGCCCAACTCGCCGAGTGCTCCGCTGCCGGAGTCAGATGCTGGCGCTCAGGGACAAGCTGGTTACGGTGGCGGTGGCGCAGCTTCAAGTGGTGGATATGGTGGCGGCTTCTCGGCTGGCGGTCACAGTCTCTATCCCTCGCTGCCCACGAACAACGGTGGCTACAATCCCAATCCCAATCCCAATCCCTACAACGGCTACAGCGGACAAGGTGGCTATCAGCCCCCTAACCCGGTGGCTATCAGCCACCCCATGGCGGCTATCAACCAGCTCCCGGTGGCTATCAGCCTTCGCCTGGCTACACTCCGCCCGCTCCTGGCTATGACAATGGAGGCGGAGGCGCCGCACAGAAGCCCAAGGAAAAGGGCGGCTTCTTCTCCAATTTCTTCTCGAATCCGGCGGTGAGTCAAGCAGTCTCCGGTATCATTGCAGGCCAAATAGCCAAGCAACTTCAGGGCGGCGGTGGCAACAATCAGCCGCAGCATGGAGGCGCTGGCAATCAGCAGCCGTATCAGCCAAGTGGCGGCTATGGCGGCGGTGGCAACTCTGGTGGCTCCTCATCGAGTGGCAGCAACATTCTCGGCGGTCTTCTTGGCTCTGTGCTCTCCGGTGCCGGAGGCAGTGGCAACAACCAAGGAGGAGGAGGTGGAGGCGGTGCCAGCAATTTCCTTGGCAGCTTGCTCAGCGGTGCAGGTGGTGGTGGCAACTCTGGCGGCGGTGGCGGTGGCGGTGGTGCTGCCAGCGCTCTTGGCGAGATCTTCAACTCGAAGAACTTTGGCGGTCTCTTCAGCGAGAATCCTTCGTCCTCGTCTCGCAGCAACAGCGGAGGAGGAGGAGGGCGCAAGTTATCCCACTCAAGGATCCAACTACAACAACAACTATGGCAAATAATCGGCCGAAGCTTTTGGAGGCGGAGCCCGCCACATTCAATTTTTATACTTTTATTCTCAATCAAAATGGAGGCATTTCAATTACAAACACACACACACACACAAGACAACAACACAACTACAATTATACAATTATTATAACAGTACTCGTAATTATACAGTTCATATTACAAACAGAACAAACAAACAAACAACAATTCGAAATTGTGAATGACAAATTTGCTAAACAAACAAACTCTACAGAAAATTCAATAAATTTGTAAATAGAAATACGTAAGAATTGAAAGCCAGTCTACAAAGTCTTTTCATCATTGTTCTTCGATTTCCCGTTTTTTTTTTCAGTTGTAACTAAGCAGGTAAGTAGCTAAGTAAGTATGATATCAGATATCTTAGATCATAAATAAATAGTTAAACAAATAATGATATTTGAGTTGCAAACAAATCATGAATTTCACATCTTGTTTGATTCTTATTATATTCGCTTTTCATAGGGTAATAATAATAACTTCAGAGCTTATGTAAAGTGGCATAAGATAAGGACCTTAGAAATTTCTCAGTGTACTGTCAATTGCTTGGAAAATCTGGTATATTTATGTAGTATATAGTTCAATCAATATACCAAATTTAGCCTTCAGTATATTTTTGTGTATGTTAGTTTCAATCAATGTTTTAGTACTCGATATGTTTTAATAAACTTGGTGATAAGATGTCTGTAAGATACCCGCTTAAAATATACAAAGAATAATAAAATATACTATATGTTATATTTGTTAGATTTGGAACGGGTTTCTGGCATGTAAAAAAAGCTACACTCTTATGAGCTGGGCTGTGAAATAAAATACTAACAAAATGCCAAAACATTTTGAATGCAATATTTGATAGATTTTAAGAGGATATCTGAAAAAAAATAGTAAAATATTCTGAATGTTATATTTCGTATATTTTTACACATCGTCGACTACACATCACCAATAATACTAATCCCATTCATGTGTACTCTACTGTGATGTACCATTAATACTAAAATATACTGAATGGTATATTTCGTATATTTTAAGCAGATTTCTCACAGTCGAGCACACAAAACTGTAGCTGCAATTTCAATATGCCAAATATATTATTCAATATACAAAATATACCATTTGGTAGACTTTAGTATTTCCGGTATATTTTAAGCGGGTATCTAAAAGAATACTAAAGTATATTTCGTATATCTTAAGCGGATATCTCACAGTAAAATCAAATTACAGCTTACAGTAAAAGAAGTGCAGAAAATTGTGGCATATGTTTAGATTTCCATTCGCGAAAATGTCAAAGCCAAGGAACAACAAAATTGCGAGTGAATGAAATTGGAATACTCGAAAATAAGAAGAAGATGGGCTAGTGTAAATACAGTCCCAAAAGAAATGCATTCGCATAATGCGTTTACCAACACTGGCAGCGTTAAAAGTGGAGCAAACACACACACACACACACACACAAAGAATGTCGAGCTGGAGTCGCTCGATTTTCCCCCTAGATGCAACAATATATTATGCGCTAAGATCCTTTTGCCAAAGAGCGAACGCTAAAAGGCAACAAGCAAAGAGCGTGGAAGAGGAAGAGCAAGAGGGGGAGGGGAGGAGGTAGGAGGAGGAGGAGGGGAGGAGGTACGGGCTGCCTGGCCATTTGGCTTTGGTTAACCGACGAGCATTTTGTAATTTATTTAAGTAATAAAATAAATATACGAGCATGTGCATTGTAGGCGACGCCACCTGCAAGGAAAGAGGGGAGGGGAGAGGAGGGGAGGAGACTGAGAGTCATGTGTGCTTGTGGCAGCAGCAGAGCGAGAGCGGAAGTGGGGGAGAGGGGAGGAGAGTGGCACAAGCAGGTGGCACTTTAGATGGCTACCTCGATGCCTGCTGCTTGGTGTTAAGCGTCGCTGTTGCTGTTGTTGTTGTTGTTGTTGTTGTTGCGCAGCGAAAGTGCGCTTCAAGTGGAGAAAGGAGAAGGTAGAAGTGGGCAGGGAAGGGAAGAGGAAGAGGGTGGAGGCAGGGGTGCGGCACCGAGCACCTACTTGGCCAAAGTGAATTTAGTGTCAAGTGCAGGAAAATGTGCAAAGCAGCCGGCAACGAGTTAGTTTTTCATATTTAAGCAGCACTCGAGCAGCGGCAACAACAACCAAAGAGTCAAGCGGCAACAAGAGAGCAACAACAACAACAACTTAGAGGAACAACAACAACAACTAGGAGAACAACAACAACAACAACAAGAAGCGGCAACAAGCTGCGCAGTCAGCGTAGTTTCCTTTGGCCATAAGCAGCGTAAGTATGTTTATAAGTGAGTGTGACTCAAACATGTGTGTGTGTGTGTGTGTGTGTGTGTGTGTGTGCGACAGAGATAGAATGCATATATGTGTGTGTGTGTGTGTGTGTGGCAATGGCAAAACAATGACGCGACGCATTTAGAAGCTGCAACTGAAACAGCAACTAAAACTGAAACTGAAACTGAAACTGAAACTAAAGTCGAAGCTTGAAGCTTGAAGCAGGCAGCGAACCTTCGGATGTCGTTGACTTTTCAAGTCGCATTAGGCGACAACAGCGCCAGAGCTAAGTAGATGGCGAGGGGGGCGAGGGGCAGGAAAAGTAGAAGGGGGGCAACGCTGAGGAGGCAACGCTGAAGAGGCAAGGATGATGATTGGAACGAGCTGCGCATAAAAATACTTGTAAGAGGCTTTCAGCTTATTGTTTGCCACACACACACCGACACACACACGCAGTCTGTCTTCCTCACACACACACACACACCACATACATACACACACAGTCTCTTCGGCATTTTATGATTACCAACACCTTCCCCCCTTTGTCAACGCTTTTCGCCCATCGCACAGCGGCTTAATTTTATTGATATTACGCGCAGTTGTCACAGCCAGGTTGACAACACACTTCCCCCCTACACAACCCCCCCCCCCCTCTACTCACCACTCCCCGCCTCTTGCTTACACTTGCTTTGCGGCAGCCTATTAATTTTTATGCCCACGACGATTTTTATAAACAGGCGCAGCAAATGTTGATGGCAACTCAACTCAAACTGAATTCGACTCGACTCGACTTGATCAACTTTTATGCACACACTTTTGGGGCGCCTCCAATCCAATTACAGTCCATAATCAAACATAAAGTGAGCGCATCAGCGTCCAATGCCCAAAAAACACGTGCTTCGCTTTTACGACCCAACTCTCAACTCTGGAAACTCTTTCAACTGGCTGCAATTGAAGAAGCTGCTGCAAATGTGCAATTTAGTTTTGCTGCAAATTAGTTTTGTGCGAAGGGCAGTCAAACATATATACCAAGTACTAACTACGCCTACACACACAATGTCTTAAAAGTGCCAAGAACAACAGATTTTGAATGAAACAGAAAGTAAGGAGTAGAAACAAGGCTCAAGTACACTTGACTCTGAGTAGAAAGTGCAGCATTTTGCTGTTAATCTACTTAATTAATATACCGCAAATATACTAAAAGCGATGTTGATATACTATTACAATCCAAATGTACCGTAGGTTCATAATATTCCGGATTAAACAAGTGTTACAGTGAAGAATTATTATAACGAAAAAAATACTAAAATTCATATACATTCAAATTATCATATCAACCAGAATAAACAAGTTTTTCAGCTGAGTATTAATTACTCTTTAAAACTACCCAATCAATAAACTATAATCCATGTACATAGATATACTGTCACATTAAAAATACACCTAGGTATATTATATACCAGATTCAACAAGTGCAGCTTTCAAGTACTATTCTTGTAATCTACTCAATTAGTAAAACATTATTAAAATTGATATCGATATACTATTGCATTCTAGATATACTAACTACGAAATACACCACATTCAATTTAGAAATCATTCTAAAAAGAAAATAAAATAAATGTACCAAACTATACTGTATAATATATTACTTTTAAAATATGCCAAATACATTTGAAATTTACCGTATACGTAATATTCCAAATAAAAACTGCAGCAGTTAACTATTTCATTACAGAATGCAACATACAGATATGAGATAACATTTTAATTTCTTTCTTTTTTAACTGTATTGATGCATATCTAAAACTCGCATCGAATCGTATCTATGTTCGTATGTTTTTGTGATGAGAACAAAAAGTAAAAAAATAAATGAATAAATATTTTGTATGTTGAAACATGAAATTAAAAATTCTGCTTTTAAATAAATTCAATAGCTCTCTTAGTTTGACTTGTATAATGATTTAAAGTTGTCAGTTGGTGGTGGTTGAAATAAACTTTCATAAACTTTATATACTATTTACTTTTGTGCATTCTAATAATACATAATTATACTAAGTAATTTTGACATTAAAGTGAATTTTATTTACTTAACTACCTTCAATGCTCCTTCAATTAAAAAGTTAATTTAATGTAAAGTGGCAAATTTGCATGATAATTTATCATTTTGAATGGTGACTTTATATTGATTTGTATATAACCCTGCCTAAACTATCCTGTATATATATAGTGATAACACATTTCTATATGAATACATCGAAAACTCGTTTCAAATCAGCTCGATGAAGACTATCTACTTTTTGGCATGCTAAGATATATTTATAGCTCGGCGCTAAAGCTTCTTCAATTTATTGCTGCATTCGCAAGATACTTTTCATTGCAAGCCGAACTTCGGTGACTGCATCTTGCAGATATCCGTGCTGCATTCACTGCAGATACTTTCAACGCTAAACCAGTCTGTCAATTGTTTCCGAAATGAATCTATTTGACTTGTACTCGTAGCTTATAAATGCATTTTTATCACTCGTTTTCTCTTTCGCTGCATTGTTTTTTTTTTGCGCTGCATTGTTTTTGTATCTTTGAGTAACGAGAATGTAACATATTTGAAATTCATTTGTCTGTCCGCCTGTCTGTCTGTCTGTCTATTTGTGTGCAACATGCTCGCACATTTGCCACATTTGCATGGGGCAAACACAACATTTGCATATCATACGAATAGATGCAGATACAACTGCAGATACAGATACATTTATGCTTCACCGATGTCCATGTATCTTACAGATGCTTTCGTTTATTGCTCTGACTTTCTGTGTGTATTGCTCTGACGTTCTGTGTTATAGTTCAAAATAGTTCATAGAGCAACTAGCGGATGCTTTTGTTTTGTTTTAGATGCAAAAGATACAGCGTAGAAATTTGCTATCAATAGCAATAACTATCTAGTTTGTCCAGATAAACAGATTACTTCATTTTCATAAATGAAGTGCCAATCTTTTTATCCCAACTGAACGATTTATTTATGGAAAAGAGGTAAGATATAATTGCTGCTGCAAGGCTACACAAACTCCTCTTTGTCTTTATAGAATAATAATCTCATTAATTGTCGTTATTTAATTTACTCGTGTAGTAACAAGAGCTAGAGAGCGAGCGCTTAAAAACCTTTGTGTTTTTAACTTTACTTAATATGCAATCGATATTTCGATGAAGTTTTGCATAGTGTTGTTTAATATAAAGTTAAGAAATAATTCTGTTACATAACAGACATTAGCGTCTGTATTCCGTCTGTATGATTTTCTACATTAGCATTTTAAAGTTGATTGGCAACAATAATGAAAATGAATAAAAATGGCTTTGGCTTAACTCATTGATCTTTTCGATAATTTTGTATTTTTTTGAACTTTTTCTAATCTAATTTTATAGCTGATAAATGTTGACAAAGCTTGAGAAACTTTTGCATTCCGCTCAGCAGAAATTTACTTCCAATCTCTCGCAATCTTCTTGCAATGCTTTCAGTTACAAATTCGAAGCAGCTTTTGGGATAATTTTGTATCTACTCGTGTGAGTATCTTTAAGATACATGACGAGCCAAGCTGCGTCGATGAACTACTCAAATAAGTAACAACAACAAAAGCGGCAGCAACAACAACAACAATTCGATGCGCTGACAATAGAAAAATAAGAGTATCTTTTGCTAGCGAGTGCTGCGCATCCTGCTCAAAGAACATTGTGAAGGCACTAAAGGGGGGAATGACAGAGAGAGAGGAAGAGGAGAGAATCGAAACACTTTGCTGTTATTGTTGCTGCTGCTTTCCATGCTGTCGCTCAGTTCTCGCTTTTTGCATGGACAACTATTTGTGTGTGTGTGTGTAAGTTTGTTGCTGTGGGGCAATAAAAGCGTTACAACTTAATTAATTAAGTGCAAATGATAAAAATGACCAAGCGGCACGAACAACTCGGACCAGCAACGAACACAACAGCAAACGAAACAACAACAACAAAAACAATAGCAACATCAGCAATAACGTAGTAAACTGCAACAAACAGAAAAAAAAAACGCAGAAAAAAGAAAAAACTAATTAAGTTTTATGTGCAATTTTCGTGGCTGAAAAGTTTTGTCCGCTTCCTCCGTTGTGCTGCATAGTGTGTGATGTTGTGTGTAGTGTAGTGTAGTGTAGCATCGTGTTGTACAGTGTAGTGTGCGTCGCTTTACGTGCCACGCCAACATTTTGTTATTTATGCCACTCTCTATCTCTGCCTCGCTTTCTCCCTCTCTCTCTCTCTCTCTCACTCGCTGGCAAATCTGTGCGCTGACATTTGCGGGCGATTAATGAACGCCACACAGTGCTGGCAAAAGTCTTTAATTTGCGACCATTAAGCAGCATTAAGCAACTTGAGTTGCTTCAAGCAAGCGCAAGAGCAACAACAAAAAAACTATTGCCTACTTTTATGGGCCAATTGCCAAGGCAAGACAAGCACCGACCAATAAATGGATGTGTGTCAAACAGCTGGCAAAATTGATTCCACTGTAAGCGACATTACAAATTGGCAAGCGTTATTATCTTTGCAGTGTTGCTTCGGTATAATTTGTACCACAGGCAATCACGATCGTCCTAAAAATGTCTGAGGAAAACATTTTTTTCGATTTTAAAGAGATATCTTTGAATGACAATTGAGATGCCTAGTTGAGCTTAAAAGATATTTTCATGTTTCGTCGTAATTCCGTCGCATGATGGATTACCAACTAACAATAATCGAGCATGTTGCGTTTTTTTTAGTTACACCTGATCTTTTCCTGTCGGGTTCTTTAATGAGAGCTATTATCGTGCGAAAGGACATTAAGATCGTCCTTGCGGCTCTCGAGTTATCCTGCATTTTATTATTTTAGCATATTTTCCATTACAAGTATTGTATTCTGAACGCTAATGTTTTCGCGTTTATTTTAAATTTGGAAGTACAGCAAGTGCGATATGAATATAATATATAAATATTTGGTTTTAATTTCTTTATTTTTTTCAAACCGCCACGAACGCCAAAAATTGCCAAGTAAGCAGACGGAATACCAGGCGAACATAAATCAGAAGCAAGTAAATATACAGCAATTCACTTGCGTGCGAAGTGGCGGCATCTGTCGTTAGAGCGCGCAATTGCTATTGGTGTTGCCGCCATCTTTCGTTCGTTCGAGTAATGACAGCTAGAATGGGCGCCATCTATCGTTCGATCGAGTAATGACAATCAGAGTGGGCGCCATCTATCATTCGATCACACAATTTAAATTGGCGCCATCTATCTTTCTATCGCTAAATGACGATCACAATTGGTGCACCCTCAAAGTATGCAACAAAAAATTTTGATTCGAGCGATGGCATCTGCGCACCAATTTTAAATTTGCAGTTTGAAATTAACAAACAAAATGGAATTTCGTCAAAACTTAAAACACATATTTTTATTATTTTCGTATTTTTGCATTACCTCTCATAAATCACTAAGATTTTTCGCTAAACTTACCTTTTCACTAGCCTACAGAAAAGTGCGTATATCTCAGCCATATACTATCTGATCCTTGCAGACACTGTATCAAACGAAGTCCACTTGGGAAAGCTCTCGACTGACCAAAGGACATCCAAATCGTCCTTGTGGTTCTTGAGTTATCCTCATTACTAAGACTGCAAAATTACCAAAATTTGAGTCCTTTGATGATCTCATGTTTTTTGAAAGCCATCCGATAGAGTAAGTCCTTATGAATCCAGCAATGCTTGTCCGTTGAAAATCCGGCAGGATATGGCCGAGATATAGCGCTTTTTCGAAAATTTAGTCCTTTTGCACCCTTAAAGTATGCAATGAAAAATGATTGGCTTGCATCAATTTCCAATTTGAAAATACCCGAGAGCAAATCTGCTATAAGCTGTGCACTCCAATAGATTATCAATTTAGTTGAAAGTCAGCTGAAATACCAGGCGAACATAAATCAGTAGCAAGCAAAAATGCAAAATTTAGTTGCTGGTGGAGTGGCGTCATCTAACGTTTGAACGCGCAATTACGATCGAATTTAGCGCCATCTTTCGTTTGCCCGCGTAGTAACTATCATAGTTAGCGTCATCTATCGGTCGATCGCGCAATGTAAATTATTTTGACGCCATCTAACGTTTGTTTGCGCACTGATCATCGCAATCCGCGCCATCTAGCTTTCGATGGCGCGCTGACAAGCCGCCATCTATCGTTCGATAGCGTAATGATAATCGTAAGTGGTGTACCCTCAAAGTATGCAACAATAAATTTACATTTTTGGTATTTGACTCTGCGCGCCAATTTCAAAATTTATTTTTAAAATAGACAAACTAAAAAAAAAAGTAAAACTCATTAAATATTGAAAAATTATATTTAAAAATTAAAAAATCCACCACATCTTGGCCATTTTAAAGCATGTCTTTAAATATATATTAATAGACACTAACAGAAAAATTTTTTTCAAACAATAACGTTACAAGGATTTTCTGTATTTAGTAATTTGTTAAAATTAGAATATTCTTAGGTTAAATCTTCGCTCTCCGAATTGTCATAATCCATATTATTGGCAGTTCAACTGAAAGTTAAAAACACAAAAAACAACATGTGACAACAGTTGCTGTGCTTGATTCTTGTTAACATGCGTTTGGCGCGTGGGCCAAATAAATCAAGGCCAACCGCAGCCGCAACGAGTTAAGCAACAAACTGGCGGTGAAACAAAATGCAGTTACTGTGATTTACTCAGCCGCTTTTCTCTTAATTTGCAACTGCGTTTTCCCCAACAGCATTGTTGCTGTTGCTTCTTCTGCCGCATAACATTTACAGAATTTGCTAAACAAACTTGAAGCCACCCCAAGCAGCCGCTCCATCAACTTTTGCATCTTCTCTGTGTCTTTTTGCCGTGATTCCTCGTGTTGCTGCACCTCAATTTTGTTGCATGCCACCGACACGTAAAGCAAGAGCAGCGACACCAGCGACTGGCAACAGCAACAGCAAAAGCAACAGCAACAGCTACGCCGCAAGCAATGCAACTCAGTCTCCAGTTTAACGTCTTGCCTTTCTCCTTCCTCCTTTGTCCGTCTATCCTCATCGCCATCAGCATCTTTAGATGACTCTTCCTTCTCCCCATCTCTTTCTCTTCATCTCTTCTTCTTTCTCCTGTGCGCATTTGCTGCCATTGAGAAGTTGTTGAAAAATATTTGTCGTACGCAATGCAATGCCTGCCAGCCAGACAGGCGACAAAAACGTCAGCAACGAGATGAAAGCTAAGTGAAAAAATAAATGGAAAATGAATAAATACATCCATTATTAAATGATCCTAATAAATGTTTCAAAAATGTTTACTATAAACACTTTTTGAATTTTCAACCAATTTGGAATTCTGTGTTATTAATTCCATCAATTATTTATTGCCAATGCATTTATTTTAAATTTGAATTCCAAATGAGAATTCACATAAAACAACTACTTATTTAGGCATTAGACAAACGAATTTAATGTTTTGAATTATATAAATATGATAATATTGTAAGTACATCATATAAACATCTTCTTTACCAACACAGAATTCTATTAAAGTTAAAGTTCTATCAAGTTAAATACTGAAAACAAAGAACTTAAACAAAAAGAATAATTAAAGAATTTTGAACTCTCTTTATTAGAAAAACTTGCTTAACCTTATAACAATTTGATTTCTAGCCTGCTCATCGCACAGGGTATTCGCAAGTCGAGCACATTTCACTCGCAAAATTGTTGTTGATTTGCAATTTGCAACATTTAAAATACTTTGCATAGTTTCGTCGGCTGTGCGTAACGTTAAATGATTATGTGAGCACATCAGTGTGTGTGTGTGTATGTGTATGTGTGTGTGTGTGTACGTTTGTCTGTGTGTGTGTGTGTGTGTGTTAGTTCATAGTGCGCATATTGAGCGGGAAAACTTTTAACTTTGGCACACAACTTACCTCAACTTTTGCTGTTGTAAAAATTTGTCAACTTTCTGCCCCATCTCTCTTTCTCTCTCTCTTTCTACTGCTAGCTGTCTCATTCTGGCTCGATGAGTGACTGACTGGCTGGCACGAGTCAAGTTCAGTTGCAAGTTTCGGTTGCAGTTGCAACAAAGTTGAGCCTCGTAATTGATGCACTCAAAGGCGGCATGCAAAATGTAGAAAACTGGCGCAAAAGAACTAAAGAAGCAAAGGCAACGTGCAACTTGCAGCTTGCAACTTACAACTTTGGCGTGTCCAGCACAAGAGACGCACGTCTTGCCAGGTGATAAATTCCAAAGAGAAACACACGCAATTTAATTGATTTGCAGCATTGAGCATTAAACGAATTTTCCTTCCACTGCATTCGAAAGAATATTTCGAATCGTGCAAGTTGCAATTAAAGATTCACTTATTTTGTGGCAGCAACTTTGCAGCATGTTCTGCGGCAGCAGCAGCAGAAGAAGAAGAAGCACAGGCGACAGAAGACAGGAGAAAGAGCAACAGCAGAAGAAAACTTGTGCAGCTGGCAAACTCAAATATGAAAAGACAAACGCCACACAATGAACAACGACAGACAAATCAAATGTGTGAGGATGAACAGAGAGAGGAGGTGGTGGGGAGAGGGGAAGAAGAGGAGCGGAGAAGGGAGGGGGGCAAAAGGTTTGCGATTGCTTTGGGGCATGCATAAATTTGGAAGCAGTTGAAATGTTCAACCAAAGCGAATTTTGCTTTGTTTTGGCGCCTCAGCTTATGCAACACGAAGCAGACAATTATTTTAGACGAGTCTATGCGACTGCCGAAGACCCTTTCGGTATGCAGAAGAGAGTAAGCGGTTCATTATGAGAGAGAAAAGAAGAGAGAGAGGAGAAAAAAAAAACATGATTTTAAATAAGTCTAGACGACTTCGAAAAACCCTTTTGGAAGTGTTATTAAAATGAAATTATTATTAAGTGAGAAAAAAAGAAAGCGATTTGTTGAGAGTGATAAAGAGAGAAAGTGGGAGAGAGAGAGAGAGAGAGAGAGAGAGAGAGAGAGAGAGAGAAAGAGAGAGAGAGAGAGAGAGACAGACTGAGCAAGCATTGAACAAAGTTAGCAGAAGAATCTATGCGACTCTAAAAGATCCTTTTATAATTCTGTGTGTTATTTCAATGAAAATAAAGAGAAAACATGAAAGCTATGCTGTGGTACAAGAATACATAGTTATAATAAGATCTGATATAATATTTCAGCTATACGATTGTGCGAGACCCTTTCGGTGCGATATTTAAATGGAATTATTAAGTGTGCAAAAGATTTGGCTATTTACTAAGAGAGAGAAAGAAAGAAAGAGAGAGAGAAAGAGAGAGAGTCAAGGAAAGACCCTTTTGTGAGTTATTAAAATTAAAATCAAATTATTATGAAGAGCAAGGAAAGAACTGACATAGAGAGAGAGAGAGAGAGAGAGAGAGAGAGAGAGAGAGAGAGAGAGAGAGAGAGAGAGAGAGAGAGATAGAATTAGTAGACAATTTTGTGTATTCCTTAAGCGAAAATAAAATTTGGATTTAATGAAGATGTATGAGGAGCAAGAAAAGTACTAAAAGAGAGAGAAGGAGAGAGAAAAGTTAGTAGACTCTGAGTCACAATAATTACATGTATGTATCTTATTAATAATAAAAATAAAATAAGTAATTCCATTTGAATTACGCTCTTTCTCTCTATGTATCCTTACAAGACCCTTTCACAACTTTTGTATACATATATTCTTAAAATAAAAATAAAACTATTATTAAGCGTAGAAAAGTCTGCTGTGCCACAAAGTTAGCAGACTCTCTGTGCCACTAATAGAGGACTATGCAATGATCAGGAGTAGCAAAGCAGGCAGCAAAAGTAGCAAGAGCAACAGCAACGGCAACAAGGAAGTTGCAATAGTCGGAGCTGCATGCGGTTTGCGGTGGCATTTTACTTGCTGCATAGTTTCGCCACCAAACGAGCAGTGAGAAAGCGAAGGAGAAATGGAGAAAAAAAGAGAACAGGCTCAACTTGCGCTACAAAACCCACAAAAATAAAGAGACAGAGAGAAAGAGAGATATATAGAGAGAGAGAGAGAGAGAGAGAGAGAGAGAGAGAGAGTGTAGGAAAGGCGACGACGACGACAAAGTATGGCAACAATGCATAACTTTTTGCCAGCTTCTGCCTCTCTCTTCCTCCCTCTCTTTTCTCACTCTCTCTCTCTCTCTCTAGCTGTGTGCGAAAAATTAGAACCGCAAATCATTTTGAAAACAATGCATATGCCATGTCATACGAGTTTTCGTTCTCGGTCTCGTTCTCATTCTCATTCTTGTGTCTGGGGGCAGGCAAATGGCTAAGGAGTCTACTCTCTCTCTCTCTCTCTCTCTCTCTTCTCTCTTCTCTTTATGCTTGCTGTCTCCTAGTGCATCCTTGTTTCTATGGCTGCTGCCCACAATCTGTCCAGGGAATTCGACAGCAACTTTGTCACATGACAAATATTTGAATTGCAATTTAAGGTGAGCTGCAACTCGATCTACTTTACTTCTATCTCCTTCTCTATGCTTCTCACTCTTCTTTCTCCTGCTCATTCTCCCTTTCTCTCTTCTATTGTCTTTCTTTTAAGCTGCTGTGAAAGCTCTCTTGTCACTTTTAGTTCGCTCAAGCAACAGCGTTTATAAAAGGTGTCTGCTTTAGTGAACTTACGGCCAACAAAAGAGTTTGCTAAGGAAATCTAAAAAATATATGTATAACTAATATTAGCTATAAGGTTATATAGTAACTTGCTAAGCTTATTGCATTTGTTCTATTTACTCAATTTTATGATGGATCTCCTTGTGTAAGAGATTTCTTGCTTCCAGTCTTTGTCCCATAACAAATTACAAGGAATTTTTAATCAGAAGCTCTAAAAAAAGCTACAGAAGCTGCTTTCTCAGCGTCTGTTCTACCTCTCGCTCTCTTACTCATTCTTGTCTCTATCTCTATCTTTTCCTCTCTCTCTCTCTCTCTCTCTCTCTCTCTCTCTCTCTCTCTCTTTTCTCAGTCTCTATATGTATGTACCTACGTATAGGTTATATTTCTATTTCTATTTCGACTTTTACATAAATGTATTTAATTGTAAGCTAAACTTTTACAATAAACACTACAAAGAAAATGAGCAATAATTTCTGCGCATTGAATTTCTGGCATAAGAAATGCTTATGATTTGTACGTCATACGATTGTTTTCAATGAACAAACTTACCTTTTCGCTAGACATAAGAGGAAATGCGTTGGTTTACATTCTCGCTGTATTCCATTCCATATCATTTACTTTTTGATCAGCTTCCTATGCGCTGTCCATAGCACTTTCTCCATTCCTTCATGTCTCTCTCTCTCTCTCTCTCTCTGTTTCTCTTTCATCTCTTTCTTATGCAATGGCTCTGAAAAGATAGAGTGAGTGAAAATATAGACTGAGCTCCATAGTACAATATATGTAGGCTGGTATTATTCTTAAAATATACACACAAAAATACACAAAAATACTGAAAAATGTAAAAGTCAACATTTGGTATATCAATATACTGTTGTGTTGAAATTATATCATATAATATACCAAATACTACTATTATCGATATACTATTAAGTTGAGATTATTTCATATAATATAACAAAATGTATCGATATACGACAGTACACATCACAATATACTATAAAGTCATATATAAAACACCAAAATATATATTTATAATAGTATATCGGTATACTACTACATTCACAATATACCAAGGAGTACAAAATGTACCCGCATGTCCTTCTGCCTGTTCTTCTTTAATACCTTTTTTAACATGTATTACTTTATTACTTTCTCCGTCCTTTTAAATCTTTCTCTCCCTCTCCCCGTCTCTCTTTCGCTTTATTTCTTTAGCATTCGCTCTGAAAAGCTAGGCAATTCGAATAGATTGGTTTCTTCCCTTTTTCGCCGTGGGCACTTTCAATAATTTTCCCTTCCGCTCGCATCCCTTTTATCCATTTTGCGGTTTCAATAGTTTGTCTCTTAATCGATACTTAATCTGCTTCCCTCTCTCCTCTCTCCATTCTCCACTCTTCTCACCCCTCAACGCAGTTGTTGCGTGTTTATAATCCTGTCGTCATTTAACAGCTTTGCGTGCAGCGAAAGCAACAACTTGCTGCCTTTGCCTTCTGCCTCGGCTTCTGCTTCTGTTTTGTTTTCGCTCAGCCTTTAGCTTTAGTTTGTGGCACACACACACACACGCGTTGCAATGTGGCACATAGTCATACTCGCTGCATATGTAAATGCGGGCTTAACTTCCCACTTCCCTCTCCCCTTCCCCTCTCCCAATCAACTCCAACTTCATTCGCTGCTTCTCGTTGGCTGCTGCTTTGCAATTTAATATTCATTTTGAAAAAGGCCCATTTACATTTGCGCTTTTGTGGCACCTTTACTCACCGCGCATGTGTGTGTGTGTTTGTGTGTGTGTGTGTGCGCTTCAACATCAACGTCAACGTGCAGCACACACACACACACACACACACACATATATGTATACACAAAACACACGTGGCGTATGCGTAATCTAAGCAAAGCTGCTTGCTTTTGTTTGACTTAATTCAACCGCAAGGCAACCCCAAAGCCTGAGCAACAGTTCACTGCCCCTTTGACTCCCCCCCCCTCATCTCTTCCCCTCTCTCTCTAGGGTTGTACCCCCAAAAAATATGCAGCTGTTGATTTATAGAGACAATGAGCGAAGTTCCGTAGTGAATGCAATCATCGTAGCTGTTGATGTGCTCTGTGCCACAAAGCAGCAACAGCAGCAGCAGCAGCTGTTCGTCTCCATTCGCATCGATGCAACACAACTCAACCCTTCTCTCTCTTTCTCTCTCTCTAGCTGATGGAATGCATCGGTGAATGGACAGCACTTGGCTGACATTTGGCCTCATTGGTGCAGACAGCGCCGGTGGTGTAGTGGCGAGCATGGTTGTATCCCAAGCAGCAGATCCGGGTTCGATTCCCGGCCGGCGCAAAACGAAACAGCGAAAAACACACACACTTCTTTTCCTCCTCTTCCCTTTCTCTTTCTCTCTGCATGTGTAACAAGTATTGTTCTTATTGTGCGTGTGTGTGTGTGGCTTTCCTTTTCTCCCTTCTTTGCTGCATTTTACTGGCAAGTGCCTCGACATTGTTGTGTGTAACAGCAGCAACATCAGCACACCGGGTGGAAGCACATTAAAGCTCTGCTGCTTTCGGCTGATTTACTCTCTGAATGAAATGCATAATTCTTCAACTTGATTACTCTTTGCTTGTCAATAAGAGTGCCTGCGAAGAGCCTTAAAGCGCTGCTTTGCATTTAAGAGTAATAAATATGCAACATTTTGCCAGCTAAAGAAATTACAAATCATTTTTCCATCTTTCTATTAGTTGAACGCAAAGAGTTGCCTTCATTTTGTTTTCTTTGTTCATTCATCAATGACTTTCTTTGCCTTAATTTTCTTCATCTGCAAAACAGTTCCTGTGCTATCCATTCTGTGTTTACTAAAAGTTCCTTTATTTGGGTTTATTTATTTATAATTAATCAATGCAAATGTACCGTTTCATTATATGGAATGAGCTGTAGCGTTTCTTTTGCTTAAACAAATAGGAAAGAGAAAATCAAGTGAGCTCGAATGTGACCGCATAAAATATACCAAATAAAAATATAAAAAAAGAAGAACATTAAAGTATTTTTGATTATTTTTGGTATATTGAAATAATATTACATTGAAAATATAGACTTTCGGTATATTTTCAAAGTAATAGTATATTGGTATACCAAATATAGTCTTTGGTATATTTTGATTGTAATAGTAGATTAAAATACCAATATATATGCTGGATATTGGTATTTTAATCTACTATTACAATCAATATATATCAAAGACTATATTTTGTAAACCAATATACTATTACTTTGAAAATATACCGAAAAGGATAACATAATACCGAAATGTACCGCATTGTTCATAAAATATACTGAAATATATATGTTTATAATATATTCCTTTACTGAAATATTATATAATATGGTATTTAATATGCTGAAATGTACATTGGTTATTATTAATTACTATTACATTAAGAATATACCATAGAGTATAATATAAGCCTAAATATGTTTTGGCATTTACATATATTACTACATTCAAAATGTACAATAAAGTACAAATTTCTGCCAGTTCTAATGTTCTAATACTTTCTTATCCTAAAGCAAGCTTAGCCAATGCACTGAATGGACAATGAATGGCAACTACTCGAGAAACTTTCGAGATTCAAATTACAATTTAATATACCGAAATGTACATTAGTATATCAATATACTGTCACACTCAAAATATACCAAAGTGTATAGAAATATATCTGCCTTTATCCTAATATGATTCAAAGTACAATATAATATATCTTAATAAACATTGGTATATCAATATACTGCCACACTCAAAATATACCAAAATGTATAGAAATATATATAGAAATATTATCCTAATAAGCGTTCTTGGAGTAAACTACTCAATCAGCCCACGAGTTGCGTGTGATAAAATGTTGATTACGCGTCGCGTTATGCAAATAGAACTTGTGCATAATCACATAACTCAGCCAGCATGCAGTGCAAAGGGTTGTCGAGTAAGTGAGTAAGAGAGAGAGAGGAGAGAGGGAGGGAGTTGCTGGCCATTGAAAGCGATGAAAACAAGCGGAAAGCAACAGCGACCAGAGCGAAGGACACAAAACACAAAACACAGGCCGCAGGCAGCACTCGAAACTAAGCTGAGCACATTGAACTCGCGCCGAAGCTGGCAAAAAGAAAAGAGCAGCAACATTTTACAGTATGCAAATATATATATTTTCCATTTTTTTGCGAGCTGTCTTCTCAAGCTTGGCGACCATGCGAAGCCGCTTCCGCTGCGGCAACCTCGCGTCTCAAGCGATTGCCATAGGTGTAAGCACAGAGGCGATAGGAGTCGAGAAATCGATCCATGCACAGATTGATGCAACTCTGCTCTTGTCCGCTGAGATGATCGCGTGGTCGAGAGACGCACTTTGCGAAGCACTTGCATGTGATGTCCGTTAACAGCTCTTGCGCATTCGCCATGGCTATTTGATGCTTCAGCTGTCGCATTATCATCACAGTTTCGCCATCGTCAGCTTCCATTTTGTGTTAACTTGAAATTTCTATTTGAACACGTTGCCAGATTTTTGAATTTCTAATTTCGTTTTCGTTTGCTCCCTCTCAATATTTAGTTGGACATTCGATTGGCAGCCTACTTTTTGTTCTATTCAGCCCAAATCATTTCGTCTTCGATTCCCTTTCGCAGTTCGAGTTGCAATCGCTTTCCATACGCTCTGGCCACCAGATTAAATGAATCCATATATCTGTCCATGCAGAGTGCGATGCACTTGCGTTCGTCGCCATCGAGTTCTGTTTGCGGCTCTTCGACGCACTTGCGAAAGCATTGCTGGGAGAGCTTGCTCAGCATCTGCTGCACGCTGATCAGCGTCGCTGCTTGCTTGAATCTCAGCTGCATTTCATCACGCTTCGCTTTCGCTGCTTCCCTTGCTTTGTCCTCCTCCAACTCCGTTTCCATTGCTTGACATAACTTGTGTGTGTGCGTGTGTGTGTGTGAGTGCGTGGCTAAGTGTTTGTGTTGCTGTGTGTCGCTTACAGTTTTTCTGTTTTCCAAATCGTTATTCTCTTCGTCTCAATACGCCTACTTTTCTTTTAATATATTTCATTCCCATTCAATTTACTCGATAAGTGCAAGCTTTATTACGTATACGTAATGAGATAAGTGAGAAAGCTACAGTTGAATGTTCTCGAATTTGAGATACCCACTATCTATTTTGTATACTTCTTCTTTTCGTATACATTTCATTTCGTTTCAATTTGCTGAGTGCACAATTTATTACGTATACGTAATTTGAAAGAAAATCTATAGCTCTATTTCAATTGGGAATTTATTTGAAACTACATTTAAATATGCTTGCTTATACTACGTTTTATATGCTTGTCCGTGAATTTACTTCACTTAATTCATATATTACGTATACGTAAGTTGGTTATTCACATGTGTTTCTTAATATTTTCACATAATATGTATTAGCCTAACACTTTTCATACATTTAATATTTAATTTCAATGAATTCAGTTGAATTTATTGTGAGATGTACGAGTATGTACAATATATCTTGGTACGTATACGTAATGAAGTATATAATATTACGTATACGTAAATTAAAAGTGTGCATCCACAATTTGTGTGTCGATGATTACTTCGCTAACTAATAATGTGACATTGTCTAATATCTTACTTGATTACTGGCTTATACTTTATTACGTATACATAATATAGAACGCTGCATCAATTGAAGTTTTGCAATAACTTATGATATTATAATTATAAATACTCTTATTATAATTATAATTACTAGTACAAATAATGGTAACGCTAACTTATTTTGTATATTATTCTTCAATTTAAATACATACATTACGTATACGTAACGCCCAACTCTTTATTCATCTTTTATATATTTGTGAATATGCAAACACTTTAAAATACATTTTGTATTACACATTTGTAATACTATACTAGTTTTATTTAACAGCTTTTACTTTAAATGGCATATACTTAGCTTACGTATACGTAATCTATAAATTTCCAACGCTTTTCTTTACTACTGTTACTTTGTATTGATTGTTCCTTTGCACTTTGTTACTAGTAAATGCTTCTTTAGTGACTTTAACTGACACTTTGACTAATAATAGCAATTATTTGAATGCATTCACTTCACGTCATGCGTATACTTAATTACGTATACGCACTGCGCAACTGAGCTGACGTGTAGTTTTCATTATTGATACGCTGCTTCACATTCTTTAGAACTTTTTGGTTTGTTGCCCTTGCTCCTTTGACATCTCCATTTAAGTTTGTGCTTTGCTGTTTGCTGCTCTGCGTAATTCTAATTTGCACTCTTGTCTCTTTCTTCTCCCTCTCTCTCTCTCTTCCTCTGCATCTACCTCTCTCTAGCTGCATTTCAACCTCTTCGCTCTTCTATGTTTGTTGAGCCACTTCATGTGTAGCATTGAAAGCAACTTTCAATGCTGCTCTTTCACATTTCCATCTGTCTGACCGCTGCTCGACTTGCGCTTTAAGCACTTAAACCGATTACCAAAATGAGCCACTAACTGAGATTCGTTGAAGCAGGCTTTAAGAGGAGGGAGAGAGAGCCTACAGGTGGAGAGCGTGTTTTGTCGCTTGCCCTGCGAATCGAATGCAGATGGCTGAAAAGTCCGTTCTGTCACGTTTTATATTGATATTTAAAAAAGCAACAACCGCAGCAGCAACAACTACAGCAACAAAAGTAATAGCAATAATAGTAACAGCAATGCCAACATGCAACCCACAACAACAACAAGAACAAGAAGCGAGCAACAACAACAACTAACAACAAATGGCTGAACAAATTTCTGCGCATTTCCCATTTGCCACTCGCGACGTACGTGCCACGAGACACGGCACAGTGGTGCAAATCGTCAACTTAGCGAGCAAATATCGAAATGTTTGCCATCAAATAATTGCAATTCATTGATTTGCTTGTTATTTTTATTTAACTATTATTTACTTATCTAACATCATGAGTCATTTTTTATTTACACTTTGAATGTGTCTAATAAGTTTTCCAATATTAAAGTATGCACTACACATACAAAGTGTATTACAAGTGTGCGAATATTATCTCGAAAATATACAAAAGATGGTTGTCGAGTTGAACGTTGCGTATACGTAATAAAGTACGTAGTAAAGTACATGTCAACAAATACTTGTACATTTGACCAAAAGAAACTTTGGTGGAAATATCTGCGGACCTATTGAACAAATGTAATAATTGAAATAATACAAAAATGAATTTTGAAATAATTAAATCAAAAATCTGCTCTTTTCAAAAGTACTATTAATTTAATAGATTTTAGATTTAATTAGTAATTAAACCAGTAAAGCAATAAAGTACTACAACAACATACTTTAGGGGAAGCTCATTTAGGCCAAGTCTCATAGTCATATAATTGGGACGTGAGAGTGAAAGTAATAAGTTATAATAGTAATGAATAATATTTGAAAATTTATAGTACAACTGAGTAGTGAATTCTTAGACATATTTTATAAGTAGATAAGTAGATATTTAAGCGATCATATTTTATATAAATAGCACAAACATTCTTCTAGTTTAGTATGGAAATTAATGGTGAATTCCGTTTGCCGCTTTTAATAAAATCTAAATTTGAGAATATATAGTTTACGGTTGACTACATTTAAAAGGCGAAATCTGTCAGTTTGCACTTTGTGCCCACTGTTCTCACTTTGTTCCCACTGTGCTAGACTATGGAATAGAAGCCGCTGCTGCTGCTGCTCCTGGTATTAACCCATTGGAAGGCGGATGCAGACGATGGCGTCCACGTAGCAATGGATATGGCGTTGCCAACGCAAAAGCCAAGCCAAAGCCAAAGCTGAAGCTAAGGCTGAAGCTGAAGTTGAGACTGAGAGTGAAGCCAAAAGCAAAGCCAAAGCCAGCGACACGGCACGGAAATTGCAATTGAGTGCAAATTGCTGGCAGAATGGAGGGGAGCGAGGAGGGTTAAAGACAACACCGAAGTCGAAGAAGCAAATTTAACAACTTGAGTCGATAGTCGACAGACGAGAAACGAGAAACGAAATGTTCTGCTAAATATTTCATAGGCTGCAGCTCGTAACTCGCCTCGAGTCGGCGTATGAATAAATCTCGACGAGATTTTCGTGACTGGGACACCCACAAAAAAAACAACACTGACTTTAAGAGAGAGGAGAGAGAAGAGAGAGGAGAGAACGAGGAAGTTAACTTTAAGGCCGATAAGCAGGCCGGCTGACAGCCTTTGGCTTGCGACTTTGATACTCGCAATAAGGTAAGTAAACAAGTGGGTCGTCACGCCTCCCATTCTACGCCTCTGCTCGACTCTGCTCGACAGTTACAGTTACCCTAGAGCTTCATTGGCCCATACGCACGCACAATAACAAAAAACAGAACTGAGAAGGAGGAGAAGGGCAAAGAGAAGGAAGAGGGGCAGGCTTCAGTTAATGCCTGTCTCTCTGACTCTCGACTGCCGGCTTCCATTCCCAGGGGCTGCTGTTCATGCGGCCTTTGTTTGCTCTCGACGTTGTGTCGATTGTCACGTTCGCGGCGCGATTTTTATCGCGCACAAAACGCTTAAAACGCAACTTTAATTTAAGTTACTGCAAAATGCCATCAACGTCGCAACTGCAGCTGCTGTTGCTGCCTCATTTTATGCACAGCGTCTCGCCAACCAAATTATAGAAATAACCAAGAGTGTGCGTGTCTCTCTGTGTGTGTGTGTGTGCCTATACTTCTAGACTGTACAAATGATTGACTGACAAAATGATAAGCTAACTAACAGCTGCCGGCTCTATGTGGAACTTGGCATATTTATATACTATTCTTTATATGTACTTTATATATTCATTTTGATTAGCTAACAAATAATATATTTGGAGTGTAGAACTTGTTGACTTTACACTGGCTAAGTTGTTTAAGAATTTTGGTATAATTATATATTATTTATACTGCACAGCAGTAGTTGTAGTACTTAAAAAGAGGATTATAAAGAATATAGATTGAGTTTGGAATGTGTAGATAAGTCATTATTTAAATATTGTCTGTATACTAAGCTGTGCAGCTTGATTTCTGTTACTTGGTATATTTATATACTATGTATACACAGTATTTATATGCCACTTTGATTCGCTTACAAATAAAACATCAATGTAAAATGATTAAAGGATAGTAAGTCTAGAGCTTGTACTCTTTTAACTGTAGATATGTTAAGTAATTACTTTAAGAACTTGGTATGTTTTTGTTTATACTGTATTCATATGTTATCAATATATCAATACTATATATATATTATTTTCATGTCACTTTGGTAAGCTATCAAATAAAACCTTGACTGTAGAGCCTATTAAGTTTTCACTAAAGCTGGATATGGGATAAGTAATTAATTTCGAAATTTGGTATATTTATATACTTTATATACTGTATAAATTCATATACCAATTTGATAAGCTAGCAAATAATATAGAGAGAGTAAAGAACTTGTAGACTTTCAATTAGAGATAGTTAAAATATAGTAACTTGTTGTCTTTTGACTAGAAGTAGTGCGTGGATAAGAAATTACTTAAAAAACTTGGTATATTTCTTTTGATACTGTATTTTTAAGCTATCAGTACTCATTGTACAGTATTTATATGTCACTTTCGTAAGTTAATAAATATGTTAATATATGTATATTTTGAGTGTAACTCGAACTTGTCTCCACAAAGAAATTGTTATGGGATAACTAAATATTGTGAAAACTTGGTAT
The DNA here is from genome assembly GCA_035046325.1 of Drosophila niveifrons. Taxonomy (NCBI): domain Eukaryota; kingdom Metazoa; phylum Arthropoda; class Insecta; order Diptera; family Drosophilidae; genus Drosophila; species Drosophila niveifrons. The sequence continues at coordinate 744,966 of JAWNOC010000071.1, forward strand.
ATTCGTATTCCATATATACTGTATTTACAGTAGTAGCAGTATTAATAGTAGCAAATCATATAAATTGCCAGTAAATAATTAGTTTAGCATTGTGTGCATTCTAAACTTTGTAGCTTACTTTTTTGAACTTGGTAAATTAATGTATGGTATTAAAGTACACTCTTTAAATATTAAATAATATTTCTTTTAGTATTGTTTGCATTCAAACCTGTACAGCTTGCTTTCTGACATCTTAGCTTCATCTCATCTTTACTTTTACTTATTTTCTGCTATTATTTCTTTGCTGACTTCGCAGTTAACGGCAAATTTTTCTCGTCAGCGATTTGCAAGTATTTATCGTGTTTAAGCAAATCGTTGCTCGAATTAATTTCAATCGCATGGAAATTTTAATTGTTTGACAACTGACTGAAATATTTGACAGCATTCAGAATTGCAGAGCAGGGGACAAGCTCACTTTGTGTCTAAACTGATTGAGTGCAAGAAGACAATTGAAGTAATTAGTCCTTTGTTTGACATTTCATTACATTCATCTATCTGGCCAGCCGCATTTCAAATTATACCCTGCAATCTGTAGGGAGTAAAAGGTTTAAGTATAAGACTCTTTTTTATACATATACATTTGTTAGTTGAGAGACTTGTTAAATTGAATTTATTCTATTCAATCTCTTATTCGAAATAAACATTAAACATTTACGGGGTATCTACTAGTCTATCTATCTCTCTCTCTCTTTTTCGTTATTCTCGAAGCATTCGCCAAAGTCATATCAACTAAATTGCACATCAGAGTTAACACTGAATGCTTGTTGTTCTTCTCCATTTTGTCCTCATCGTCGTTATCCTGACTGTCCTTAAATGTTTTAATTGGAATTTACAAAGTGACAAAACTGAAATGACAATTCGACAATGGAAGCGAGCTTCGACTCTGTCTCTGACTCTGTCTCTGTCTCTGAGTCTGACTCTGACTGCTCAACAGCAGATTACTTAAGCGATACACCATTTACATGCGAAATGAAAATGAAAATGAAATGATAAGCACGTAAAGGAGGCAAAAGGATGCCGAAAAAGGATGCTTATGTGGACATGACAGAATGAATAATGTTTTGATTGGCATTGCGATTGCCAAGGTGCAATTTTAAATTTGTCCTGTGAATTGTGCAATTTGTTATCGGATCGCAGCGATTATGTTTTCATTCTCTGACTCTGACTCTCACATACCCTGCACACAAACACGACAAACTGCAATTGACAAGTGACTGACTGACTGACTTACTGAAGCATTGATGCATTGACGGAATTATCTATGAAGAGCTTCAAACGGAAATGTGAATTTGCCAAAGACAGCAAGTTGAGGCGATTTTAAGCCTAAAACTTTTTAGTTTGAAGTTACAGTTTTGTAAAAAAGTATGCGACATTCATCATATTAACTCGACTTTTATATTATAATGCGATTGGCATTGTATAAGACTCGGTTTCGTTATGAAACAAGTAAGAAATATACTATAGAGTGTGTTCGACTGTGAGATACTCCTAAAATGCACCAAATTAATGTTTAGGAAAAATACTAAAATATACCAAAGGCTATATTTGGTATATTTATATACTACTACATTCCAAATAGAGCGGTATTAATCTTAAAATGCACCAAATTAATATTTAATATGCTGAATGATATAATTAGTATTTTGATATACTGAATTATTATTGAAAGTTACTAAAATATACTAAACTATATATTCGGTATATTTATGTACTACTACATTTCACATAGAGCATCCTCAATTATACCAAAGGCGTTATTATTATTATTATTATTATTATTATTATTATTATTATTATTATTATTATTATTATTATTATTATTATTATTATTATTATTATTATTATTATTATTATTATTATTATTATTATCAATAGAGCGTTATGATTATTGAATTGCATCAAATGAATATCCAAAAAAAAAAAAACTTAAATATACTGCATGATATATTCGGTAGATTTATAGACTAAAAATCAAATACTATAGATTTTAAATAATACCAGATTGTGAACCAAAGCAAATAAAGCTATAAAAAATTAAACAAATTCTCAAATAACTTCTTAAAATTTGCGATTGAAGGTGCTTACTTTTTCCTCTTATATACATATCAGCACAACATTATAAAACCCTTCTAGCCGGGTATAAATAAGGTAGAATTTATCTGAAATTACGACAGCAGCTGTGACTTGAAATTAATGCAGATTCGCACGTGTGTGACATATATTTAATTATGAATATAAATATATTAATGTGGTATATATATGCATATACTATATATAGTATATTTATATACTATATGCGTTCATAAATGTAAATGGCAAAGAAATGCGTGTATTTAATGCGTTGATTAAAATCAGCGCCAAAAATACGCAAAAGAAGCAAGCAAACATTGAGCAGAGAAGAGAGCAAAGGGATAGACAAAGAGAGAGAGAGAGAGAGAGAGAGGGGGAGAAACAGAGGAAGCGAGGCAGCAGCTGCTGACTATCGAAAACGAGTCGAACACATGCAGTGCGTCATTTATGCGGGCCAATACACGCACACACACACACTTACAAACTTACACATAAGCACATACATGAGCAAAAAGACAGAAAAGCAAAGAGAGAGAGGGAGTGAAAGAGAGAAAGGGAGGAAGGGAGACCAGTGCACACAGCTGCTCAGGTAAATAAGCTGCACTTTAAAGCAAACAAACAAAAACAGCAATGAACCACAACGCAGCACCGCACCTTCTCCCCCCTCCCCCTCCTCCCCACTTCCCTCTGCCCTTCCCTGCAGCTCATTGCAGCAGAGATCCAAACTGGAAGCGTGCCCAATCTCATCAGCCAGACTGCGCTGCTTTCTCTCTCCCACTCTTTGCCACTCTCCCTTCCTCTCTCTGTTGTAGGCCTGTAAAAGCAGCCAAAATGGCGTTCAACTCATGAGTGTGCGCGGGTGTGTGTGTGTGTGTATTTGTGAGGTCGAAGAGGAAGAGAGCTGCAAGCAGGCAAGTGAACAAACAGTCCGACAAACAGACAGACGGACAGACAGACGGACAGACGGACGGATGGACGGATGAACGGGTGAACATAGAAAAATATTTTAATAACTACTCGTACTCCATTTGCCGACCAAATGTTTTCATTAGCCAACAAAAAGAGCATCGCCAGTTGATGTGGCCAACAAGCTGGCCAGTTAAGTTAACAGCGACAGCGAGGGACAGAGACAGAGAGTGAGGGAGAGAGAGACGGGGGAGTTGTGGCAAAAATATGGTTAGAGAGGAAGAGAGAAAGATAATAATAATCGATTGTCTGTTGGTGAAACTTGCATGGCACTCTGTATATACCCTGTAAAAAGTGACAGCAGTGAGGTAGCTTCACATGCATAAAGACAGAGCAAAGTAGAAAATGCCAACTACTCAAAAAGCTCCACTAAGCGCGTAGTGCAGCTTTTAACGAGCTTTCATTTTGTAAGCAGTAAGTTGAGCTTTCGATTGTCAGTTAATTTTTAAAGCTTAAGCTAATGAGATATATTTTTAAGTACAACTTTAAACATCGAAGCAGAATTACCGCAATAAAGAGTAAAATACTTTGAAGTTGATTGAGGCAAACTTAACTTAACTCAACTTTTTACAATTTTCGAAAATTATTTGTAGCTTTTGTCAAACAAAGTTTTGATACCGTTTCAATATTACATCTTAATTATGACTAACTCATGTTCAGCATCAATTGTGAACTTTTCCAGTAAATGCCTTAAAAACGTCTACTTAGTTCAGAGCTTTAAAGCTGCTTGAAGCTTGCTGCAGCATTTCAAAAGACAAACAACTGATGTGTTAACTTTTTGTCATCACTTCAGGTGAGCTTTCACTTAATCACAACTAATTTAAGTTTCTACTACTTATTTTTTTAAAACAGATATTTTATGAGCTTTGAAGGTACTTGAACTTGAATGCTAAATTCTGCATAATATAAATATAAATACAATCTTCTCTTTAAAAGGTTGCATTATTTCAACTTTAAGAAGCTTTCATTAAAGCAACTCTAGCGAATATTGTGTTTATACCAATCAAAAGCTAGTTAACTCTTGAAGAGCTTTAAAGCTGCTTGGACAATTAATCGAACGAGTTACCCTTTAGGGAGCGGAGTGTGTGTTTGCAGCATTGCCATTGTCATTGTCAACGTGGCCTAACATATGAGCGTTTGTTCCTTCCTCCCTCCCTCCCCCCTGCTGTTCTCCGTCGTCCTCCACTCTATTTGGCTTGTCCATCCGATCGATGCAAACAACATTGTTATTATTTTTAAAAGTGATTTTCGCGTTCTCCACGCAGCTGTGCTCGTTAAAAGCACAAACAAAGCCAGCTCGACTCGACTGCGATGGCGATGGCGATGCTGCGAATGCAGCTGGACCACGACCTGGATCAGCAGCTGGATTCTAGAGCGCTATCCTCATGACTTCCTATAGCTCTTCTCCACCCATACCCCTCCTAGAATATGAGGCAGGCAATCCACTTGCCAGCCGCGTTGTAAGTCATTTATTGAAAATCCCACTGCAGTCAGTTGTGGCGAGGATGTGGGAGAGTAGTAGAGGAGAGAAGGGGGTGACACCCCGTCTGGATTGGGAAGAGTGGGTTAAAGCTGAACGAACGAGGACGCGCCTCGTTCATCCTCGCGACCAAGTATGACAAACAATAGCCAAATGGCTTTTTCCTACAACAACAATTTTTCAATATGCTCAAACAAAATGACCGAAAAGAGTTGGCTCGCATGTGGCCAACGGAAGTTGTGGATGATGGCGATTGAGGGAGGGAAAGAGGGAGGTAGGAGGGCGGAAAGAGGCGTAGATTGGGTCACATGGCCACATGAATTGCTGTTGTCGATGTTGTTGTTTTGCTCATCGTTCTTGTTATTGTTTTTATTATTGCGCATTGTGCGCCGGCTGTTGGACTCACTGACTGACTGACTGACTGACTGACTGAGAGTCGACTGTTCTCTGTTGGCCAAGGCTGTGTTAAGAACATTCGGCTGCTCGATTGTCGCTGTCATTAAGTGAGCATAAATGCGACAGCAACAATCAAACAACAACAACATCGTCAACAACAAAGCGGAAGGCGCAAACAAAACTGAACTGCGTTTGCTTTTCCCTTCTCCTTTCCCCATTCTCCCCTCTCCCATCTCCCTTCTTAGTCTGGCCTTGATCCTGTTCCGGTTTCAGTTTCAGTTTCAGTTCGCTGAATGTTTTGCACATCTGTTTTGTGCTCATCGCATGGTCGCTTCTTCTGCCTTTGCCTATTGTTGCTCCTCCACTTCTCCTCCTTCCCTTTCCACCCCTTTCCTCCACTTCTCCTCCTCTTTCCCTCCTCTTCCTCCTCTTTCCTCCTCTTCCTCTTCTTTCCCTCCTCTTCCCTTCTCTTTTCCTCCTCTTCCTCCTCTCTCCTCATTCCCTCCTCTTTCCCTCTCTTTCCTCCCCTTTCCTTTCCCCCTTTAACCTCCTCTTCTGCTTCTCCTTTTATTCTATTCTCCTCTTCTGCTCCTATCCTCCTCCTTTTCACTTCCTCTTCTACTTCTCTTCCTACTTTTCTTTTCATTCTACTCAATACACTTTCTCAATTCCTCACCATCCCTACTACGGTTATTTTTCCCTTTAATTGTTCTCTTTAACTAATCCCTATTAGGGTTATTATTCTCTTCTATGCTTACACTTTAATCATATTTTTCCAAAACTTTATAATGATCTTATGCTATAGCCTTATCATTTGGTTTTCTTTTCTATTCTCCGTTCTTCTTGATACTCTTTTATGATCTTTTACAGAGTGCGACACTCTTTTTCACAACTGTACATCTTTACACTTCTTACTATTTACATTTTTCTACCCGCTATCTTTGGAGTTATATAAGTTTTATAACTTTGTGCTTACAAAAGATGCAAGGTAGATGAACATTCTGGTATTTTTGATACTCTATAGTATATTTTTTGAATGTAATAGTATATTTTTATACCAGAAACTGTTATGTTCAAAATATGCAGAATCCTTTATTTGATCTATTGATAAACTGTTGCAATCAAAATATACCGACGCCTTTATTTGGAATATCGATATACTGTTTCACTCAAAATATACTGACGCCTGTATTTGATATATCCATATACGGTTTCATTTAAAATATACCGTAGAGTATATACATATATATACTTGCTTCCGTTTCTTTCCCAATTGCCCTGCAGCATTCTGTAATTTTCCCTCACTCTCACTCCACTCTCTGTCCCTCATCCTTATTGGACATTTTTCTCTCGCGTCATTCCTTTTGAATAAAAAATTGCTAGGGAATAAATTTTAATTTGTGACATTGGTCAGTTTGTGCCCCAACAGCTGCAGCTGTAGTTGCAACTGCAGCTCCAACTCGAAAATTGCGATTGCAGCGACAACCGATTTCAACCGATGGCAAATGGGAGGATGGCAACAACATGAACAATGGGAACGGCGAATAGGAGAAAGGGGAATTGGAGAAATGGAGAAATGGGGGGAATTTCAGGGCGCATTTTTGGTTGGAAGTTGGGGGAATTGGGTAATATGGGGATTGATGTCGGCTTTATGTCTCGCTGCGCCATAACGTTATGTTCGTTGAGCTGCGTTGACGTTGACGTTAACCTTATTGTGACACATTTGAACTTTCGGCAATGCGATTTCGATAACGATAACGAGAACGATGACTATAACGACAGCGATAACGATAACGGTTACGGTAACGGTAACGTTTATGACCATACCAATGACAATCAACAATCAACAACGTTCTCGTTTCCGCTTCAATTTAACAACCTCAGCAATGCGAACAATATAGTAAAGAGTTAGCAATATACTGCATATCGTAAATAGTATATAGTATATATTTGGTATATAGTATTGTAAGTCTGTTACAAATCGTTACATAGCGAGACTTTGCTTTAAAAAAGTATGCATGGCATTGAAAGAAATGCATTGAATAAAAATCATATTTTCCCAAATTTTGTCATTTCTTTTCCTACTCTATTATTTGTCAATTGAAAGTTGGAAAATATTTTATAGTAAACAAATGTAATTATTAAACACATAAATTAAGAGATTTTTAAAAAAGGGAATTCAAGCAAATGAATCTAGTTGGTAAAAAGTCAGCAAAAATATCAATAAGATTAGATGAAAGGTGCAATAAATAAGTTATTCTCATTTCTCATTTCGATAACATTAAAATTGAACACTTTAGTGAAATGAATTACAGGGTTCTAATAACTGCTGAACAACTTAATTGAACTGCGATCGATAACTACAAGTAGGCATCGATAACATGGCAACTCAAGACTTCAACGAAATCAATTACAGCGTAACTTTAAGTCGAGCACACCCCATGCAATCGTTTTCGCCATTAACGCAAAGTGCACTTTGACTAATTGGTAAATAGTCTAATTATTACGTAATTACAATGTAATCGATTAATGTAAGTAATCATCGATAACATGGAAATGCAAGATTTAAACGAAATTAATTAATGCTTGCATTTCAATTCATGCATTGCCAGAAATGTATATGTCTGAGACGTTTTGCCGCTCAAGGCAAGCATATGAAATGCACAAACACAAATCCAAATAGAGAGACAGAGACAGAGAGAAATAGAAAGAAAGAGAGAGTCAGAGTCAGAGTCAGAGTTGAACAGATTGCATGCATAACTGCAGTTTGGTATGTAAATCAAATAAATGCAGTATTATATTCCATTATGCGAGCCTTGGGGGCAGTCGAGTCAGAAGTTTTTGGCTTCGCCCGCCACGAAGTGAGAAAAGAGAAGACCAGAGAGAGAAAGAGAGAGAGAGAAAGACAAATTGCAGCACGTTGCATTTTGCGTGCTAAACACAATGGCAGCAACTTAAAGTCAAGCAAACATCGAACTGAAATCAACGCGCGGGGACTGCAGGAAAGCACCGATGAATTCGGGCATGACGGGGAAGGCAGGAAGTCAGCAGCAGCAGAGAAGGAGGAGGAGGAAGAGGAGGAGGAAAAAGCACATTAAACATAATCATGGCCACATAAATATGAGAGTAGTTCCTGCCTGTCCTGCTTGCTTGGCTGCCTGCCTGGGCAACTTTATTGATATTTGATTAAAGGCAACACACAGCCATAGTCATAGAAAGTTTGCATTGCAAATAACCTGAGAGCCGTGCACTTTCTTCGAACCCAGTCAACATGGCACCGCCTCCGCCCTCTTCTCCTGCCTCTCTTCCTCCCCCCCTCCTTAAGCTTGATTTGTGCACATTTCGTGGCACTGATAAATCAATAATGTGCCTTGCACCTCATTATAATCAATAAATAAGTTGACAAACAGCCAGAGCCACATTTCACTCAACTTCAACATAAACATACATATATACTGCATATACTAGAAATATACCAAAATGAGCAACGAATCGAGCTAAAGCTTTGCACTTTGTTTAGTTTGGCATTTTAACTTTAGAAATTTGCTGCAAATTATGCACATTTAATATGGCTTCAAGAAAAGTTAAGCATTTTGATTATAGTATATTCTAAGAGCCAAGAATTAGTGAGTCATTTGAAAAAGTACTGAATATTATTTGCTAAGATAAAATTTTAAGCAACTTGTAATAGAATTGAAGAATGATATGACAAATGTATGCTAAAAATATACTGAGTTTCTTCATATTAATAATATTAAATATAAAGGCTTAAAATATATACCACATAAACCAGAAATATACCAAGATGTGTGCTTTGAGCTGAAGCAAATCTTTTAGTGTTTATTTTGGCATATTTCACTCTAGAAATTTGATATTATTCCACAAAATGTTAAGAACTTTGCTTATAATATGCTTTTACTATAGTGTTCGCTCATAGAATTTGAAACTCATTTGGGAAAATACTGAATATTTTTTACTATAGTGTTAGCTAATAGAATTTAAAACTCTTTTGGGAAAATACAAAATATTTTATAGGCTAAGCTAAAAACCATTAGAATAAATGGTTTCATTGTAATCTTGTAATTGAATTGAAGAATAAACTAAGAAATGTCTGCCAAATTTCTTCATCTGAATAATTTGAATAGTAAAGGCATAAATATATATACTGCATATACTCAAAATATAGCAAGATAAAGGTAAGGGCATAAAATTGTTTAATAATATTAAAATACCAAAGAAAGTTTAAGCTTAAATAATAAGTCGAAAATAGTTCACACATTATTCAAATTGCAAACGAACTTTTCTAATATTAAATACTATAAATTACTTTAAATACTAAATAGTTTCAGCCTAAATACCCTAAAGTCAATATCGATTTAGAATGTGCATATGCTCAGTTGAAAATATGTCAGTGTAAGACAAACAGAATGTGTGCAAAGGTCCTTAATGATTTGAGGAGCACAATAACTTGAGAAATTAACACAAAGCACAATGAATTTAGTTTTGTAATTGAATAGGGAATTTAATTGAAATTGGCCACACTTGAGCTGTCAAATTGCAATGGGAATGTTGTAAAATATCAATAGAGCACAAAATTATCGAAACTTTGTGTGTGGGTGTGTGGGTGTGTCTGTGTGTGTGTGTGTGTGTGGACATCCCGCAGGCATTTACATATGTAGGAATCCTTTTTGGCCAAAAAAGACTCGTAAATAAAATTTGCCTCTGTCAAGCGCAAACGATGACGAGCTGACGATGTCCCTGCAAATACCATAAAGAAATTGTTGTCGTTGTCCTTGTCGTTGTAGAGCAAGAGTCCTTGCTTGGAGTCCGATTCGGCGGGAGTTTGGTAGGCCACAGCAGTCTAGCTGGCAGCAAGCGACAATCGTTGTCCTCCTCCTCCTCAATGGCAGCCGTAGTAATGCTTGCGGCCAGCAACTGCCAGGAAGCCCTATGAAATGTTATTTATTGGAATTGTGTAATAAATGTGACCAAAAAGTGCACAAGACATGCACGAAGTGCACACCACACACAACATACACTAGACAACAACAGACAACAGCAGCTCTCTCTCTCCCTCTCTCTCTCTCTACACTGTCGAGCAGAAATATCCTTCCGCTTTGTACCTACTCAAGTCTGTCTGTCAGCCGTAGGCTGATTATATTTCCTTTAAACTAAATACATGCTATACATATAATTTATTCATTCGCTTTAATCTCTTGTCACTGGCAATGATTTATACCTTTGGCATTTCTTTGCATGCTTCGCAAATATTTATTCTTTGCAATTGCAAATTTGTTGCTCTTGCTTACATTTCTATTTGTTATTATATCATTTTAATCCCTAATCGCTTTCGCATTATTTATAAACAAAAATCATGCAATAAAATTCAAATTGTCGATTTCTTTTCTTTTGCTTGTCGTATACTTGATATTTTTTTCTTGGCACAATTGTGAACAATCTTTTTTACATGACTGCATTTAAGGAAGAAATTTCCTCTGCACATGAATTCCTCACATTGAGTTATGTGGTTAGGTTTATTAAATGCATTTCTTATCTTTGTTTGTACGGATTCTTTACTTAATAAACACAAAGCAGAACTGTATTAAAGTAATAAACATTACGTTTCTTTTCGCAACTTTTTAAGCACATCAAGTTCCCTAGTTCCCTAATTTTAAACACATTCCTTTTTCTAATAGTATGCCAATAGTATCTCCAATAAAAATTACTTGATTAACTATATAATAAACTATGAAATTGAATAAAATATCCTTTACTTTCGTCTTCTTTCCGTTTTCTTTATTTTCTTTCCTTTTATTTTCTGATTATTTCTTTTATTTCTTTTTCATTCCTGTTTACACTTTTTCTTTTCTTTTCTTTTCTTTTCTTTTCTTTTCTTTTCTTTCCTGTTTATTCGATTTCTTTCTTTTTCCAACCTTTTCTTTTCTTTTCTTAACTATTATCGAAATCTATGTCTTTGTTATATCATCTACGTACATTAAAACGCATTCATAGGCATTCTTCCATTACATCATTCGATTCAGTTCATTCAATTTAATCATTTCAATCAATTTTATTGCATTGCATTATTTTGAACAGCAATAAAATTCATTAGCATTGCATTATCATCTAATTTTAATTGATTACATTTTAATTGCATTATCTGTATTGTGTTCTCATTAGTCTCTATTTATATCCGCTCCCAATAGGGCAAAAGGGTATTATAACTTTGTGTCTCGATCTCAGAGAAATAAGAGATAAAGCTATAATTTGTTTGATAGCAAATAGATATTTTGCGATATTTCAGTATTTTTTCAGTATGTCAATTTTGGTATATTTAAATAATAACACTCCACATTCGAGCACAAAAATAAATACATATTTTGGTTTATTTAAGTATTATTTCGGTATGCCAATTTGGTATATTTAACACTGTTTTATTCGAGCACAAATTTAAAAACATATTTTAGTATAATTCAGTATTTTTTTGGTATATGAATTTAGTATATTTAAATTATAGTACTGCACAGTTTTATTCAGCGGGAATACGAAAATCAAGCACAAATATAAATGCATATTTTGGTATATTTTTTAGTATTTTTTCGCTATATAAATTTGGTATATTTGGAGTATCTAACAGTCGAGCATACTCAACTGCTTGCTTAATTGTTATTAAATAATTTGAATCAAGTTCTTTGCAATTTATTGCATTTTAATTTAACGTTTTTTTTTCAGTATTTGAGTTGCTCTTCTTTCTTTCTGCTCCAACTATATTTGGTATAATTTAACTATTGTCTGCTTTAACAATTTGACAAGACAACAGAATTGTTTTCAATGCTCAGTGTCATTTCATAAGCAGCTATTAATCAATTTGCAGTTAGTGAAAGCTCAAAACCGAAGTCAATTTTTGGGGGCTGAGAAGTGGAGTAAGAATTGCTTTTTGGATGTCGAGTTAATCGCTGAGCTGATCGCTCATTTAGGCAAAATACCAAAATGGCAAAATGGCACTCGGAGCTGGGAGCTTGAAGCTTGGAGTGCTCAAGTCGTCACAATTTATGTCAGCAAACCGACACGGACTCATGCACTCACGAACAACCAACAAGAACAACAAGACATCATCATCATCATCATCGAGTTGAAACGACCAAGAAAACACTTAGCTAAACCCAGACCTCAGACTCCAACCATTCTCTTCCCTTCTCCCCCTTCTCTTTCTCTTCCATATTGGAGACTTTGGTTATCCGGTTATCCCTGTGCCTAACTGTCGGGGCATTCGAGTTCTCAGTGCTCAGGTTGACAAAACGGAAACAGGTCCTTTGAGCACCGACGCTTTGACTTTGCTCCTGCTCCACCAAGTGTGGCAAGTGGCAAGTGGCAAGTGACAAGCGCACGTATGCAGCAGGACACTCTAGAAAGAGAGAGAGCGAGAGAGAGAGTGTGTGAGAGAGACACCCACATCACATGTGAATTGTCTGCTCTGTTCTCCTCTCTCTTTTGCTGTTGTGTGTTGTCTAGTGTCGTGTTGTCTGCGTTGCACAGTGTATATGTTACCGTTGGGACTTGCCCCTTCCCCTTCCCCTTCCCCTTCCCCTTCCCCTCCCCTTCCCACCGCTTGCTTGCTTTGGGGACTTTGCCTTTCTATCCGAAAATTTCCCATCGATTTGATTTATATGCAAAATATTTAAATTTTATTGCCAGTTTGCATATGGCTACGGCAACGGCTCCGTTTACGTTTACGGCTACGTTTTGTGGCATGTGCCTCATCCTCGTTCCCATTCCCATTCTCGTTCTCGGCTTAAGTGAGATCGATAGTTGTAGGTGCTGTTTAAAAGGCAATCCAATTGAAGTAAAAGTCGGGTGGGGGAAAGAGGGAAATTTAGAGGGAGGGGGGCGCTTCATTTAAAGCAGCTGAGCCAAAGTGCTACACATAAATTATGCACTTTTTGTGGCCCATGGAAACCGAAATCGAAATCGAAATTGATGCCAGAGCGAAAGTGTTGTCCACTTGCCCGCTGTCCACCTGCCACGCCCCTTTTCCCTCCCGTCTTCATGCAACTGCACACCTGTGTGCAGCATTTATTTATGTTTATATATTTATGTGCATATTTATGCTTTTGTTTATGCTCGCATGCAGCATGTTTATGGTCTCATTGCCTTTCGCTGTGCAACTGCAGTCAAGTTTATGAAAAGCTAAGCAAACTGCAGTAGAAACTCTCTTAGTGACTCACTTATTTATTGATTGTGTCTTGAAGCGGAGCATTTCCCTAATATTGATGCTTACTTTAATGATGATAACAAATTAGATGGAACATTTTCGTGAAAACCAATAAGAAAGCTACCCCACTCATTTTTTTTAAATATACAAAAAATATACTTAAAAAATACTTAAGTATACCAAAAGCTATATCCGATATAAAAGTATAATATTTGCATATATATCGCTTCTTCAAATTTATAGCAAAATTTCTAGTTTTATAAAATATACCGATGACTATATTTGACATAATAGTTTAATGGATTGAATAACCAAAATTTCCCTAAAATTTACGCTTTTATTAATGCTAATACAAAATTGGTTAGAAATCTTTGTAAAAACAAATAAAAAAAGCGACACGCTACCCAATTTCAATCACAGCAAATGTTACGATATTGTTCCTAAAATATATGGAATTAAAGTACTGAAAAATATATTAAAATATACCAACGCCTATATAGTTTAATATTTCCAGCTAATACATGTTTTCAATTTTCTAATATATACCGAAAGCTAAGTTAATATTGTCTAATATGACAATTTTTTAATTAAGTGCAATTTGCTGATTAGCTTTAACTTTTCTAGACTAAAATTCTATAAAATATTATATAAAATGAAGAAAAAGAAGAAAGCGCATAATAATATATCAAACAAATACTAAAATTTACTATATTTGGTATAAGAGTTTAAGTCCACATTTAGCTTCACAAAAAGAAGAAAGTGCATAAATATTACTAAAAAAATACCCAAATATACTGTATATGGTATAATAGTTGAATAATTAAGTAACAATTTCTAATTTAGCTTAACCTTTTTTATACTAAAATACTATTAACTATTATAATATATTACTCAGTTGATCGTTATTCTTCATTGATTCATTCAATACACGTATATAAAATGAAGAAACTGCATAGATATTTATTTGCTACAACTTATCTTGCCAATTTATAATCCAGTCTGTGGCCAATGCAGTCAGCCAGCTCTTGTCACTGTGGATCAGCACAGCCACGCCCACTTTGGACGCCCACAAGTTGTCTGACGACCTTTGCCAAGAGTTGAGTTGAGCGACAAAAAGTTGACTCATTTTTCATTACTCATCCGCCCCGGTGGCCGCGCTTGAGAGTTGTAGGCGTGTCAAAATTATGTTGATTGTTGATTGCCGGCCAAGGAAATAATTAAGCGCAGCATCAGCACAACACAAGAAGCTTGCCACTTGCCACTGCCACTTGCCACTTGCCACTTGGCGCACAGTCAACAATTTGCATGCGGCACCAAAAAACAAAACAGCAAAAACAAAAAAAATAACCGAGATAGCATCAGCCAAATTGTCAACACAGGAGGAGAAATGGAGGAGGTAACGTTGTCATAACTGTTTCTTGCTACACCTTTTGCCATTGCCACTTGCAACTTGCAACTTGCAACTGCGGACGAGTTTTTCATCGGCGCATTGCGCGCAGTTTTTGGTCTTTGGCTGCAATCTAATTAGCCAGCGACTGGGCCAAGTTTTGATTTACATTTGTCGGCTCGATTGCAGCGAGATTGTTGCACAATTAGTCCCTGTTTGGTTGCCAGTTGCAAGTTGCAAGTTGCCCGCTGCAAGTTTCCAGTTGACTTGGTTTACTTGGCACTCGACTTCTACTTCTGCAGTCACTCTGCTCCTTTTTTGCCTATTTACTTCCATGCAAAACAGCCAGTTGAGTTTGTCAGCTAAAAGTCTTAACCCATTAGACGGTAATTAGCAAGCAAAACAATATTAAAGATAGATTCTTAACAATGTTCAATTAACTAATCACGTTTTAAGCCACTTTGAAGTGTGCTAAACATTAACAAAGTAAGCTTTAACTATTAACTTTAATTTTAACCACTCAATAAATCAAGCCAACTTTTACCAGCAACTGTTGAAAGACTTCAACCCATTTTTCTTTTACGTTTACTTGATAATATTTCTTGAAAGCGAACAAAAAGCAGTTCTATAAAATATCAAAAATAAAATAATTATTCAACCTTTAGATTTCGTTCTTAAAAATTAGTGAGCTAATTAGTTAAAGAAATAACTTTAAATAGAAGTAACGGAAATTATCAACAGAATGTTCCAAAATTAATTACTAAAATATACCGAAAGCTATAATTGGTATATCTATACTATATTCAAATACTAAATTCAAAATAACTATATGGTAATCTAAAATATACCAAATTGTCAGACAAATGTATGCTGTTTTTGCAATACAAAATAATTTCTTGAACTAACTTTCCGACGAAGTTAATTATGTAATATTATTATTACAATATAATTATGAATTATACATAACATATCGATACGAAAAATTGGTATCCAAAATATTAAGATTCAATATTGTTAAAACAATCATACCACAATACTAAAGTATAAACAAGACTATATTTGGTATATCTATATACAACTACTTTCGAAATATACTACTATATACCAAGTTGTCAACCAAAACTAATCTTTTTGTCATACTAGAAGAATTCTTTCCGACTAAGTTAATATATGCTATTTCAGTATCCAAAAATTTATTTAATGAAACATGAAAGAATATACATACAGCTATATTTGGTATATTTACAAAATAAGATATTCAAAATATACTATATTAAAAACAATCAACATTGTGTAATGCTTTATATACTAAATAATAAAATATTCACAAAGTTTTATTTGGTATATTTCAAAACTACTCTATTCTAAATATACCAAAAGTTGAAAATACACCAGTTGGCCAAAAGTTTTCTGCTAAATTCAGATACTCAATTGGTAACGAAAACTGATAATAGCACATAGCAAATAATATTAATAATGAAACTTGAAATGAATTTGTATGTCGATGAGCAAATCGAGCATCAAATGGAAATCGAAATGGAAATAAATGTTGTTTATTAGTTGTTTCATAATTTAGAAGATTTGCGAGCAACGCGTTTTCAATTGGCGAGAGTTTTGGGATGTTGTTGTTTTGTTAAACCACAAGCAGCTAAGCATGAAACTGTAAATGAAAATGTAGGCGAAAATGAAAATGTAAATGGAAATACGAAAATACTTAACGAATGCACGAAAATAGAAATGCATGTGTAATGGGAGAAATGGGAGCAATGCATAACATCGATGCAATATATATTAACTGACAAAGGTTTCTATTCAAAATCCAGCATTGCATGTAACAGATTTCAGTTGACTGGCAAAATAATGTTGCAAAAGCAAAGCCAGTTAGTGGAAGAGGAGAGAGGGAGTGAGATGGAAGATGGGAGGCCATCAAAACCCAATTGGAATCACAGTTTGATTTCAGTTTTGGTAAACTTTCAACTAATTTCCGCACAATCGCCGCCGAAATCCGAGCGAACATCAAATCGAAACGACAAAACAGCGCTCGAAAATTAAATCGATCAATGGATGGACTCCACCTCTCCTCTTCCCTCTCCCCTTTCCCTTCGCCTTCTGTTCTGGTGATTCGACCACAGTCAGCAATGGGAAGAAGGGAAAAAAGGGACAGGCAGACAGGCAGCAATAGTCAGCATTATTACGGCTGGATGACATTTTATCGCATTTCATTAGCAGTCGACTCTCCGCGTCGATGCGATTGCAATAAGCGGAGGGGGGAGGAGAGTTGGGGAAGAGAGAGGGGAGAGAGAGGGGAGAGAGAGGGGAGAGAGAGGGGAGAGAGAGGGGAGAGAGAAAAGTAGTTTGGTGCTACAAATCCAATTCCATTTTACAATTCGTCGCACTTCATTTGCAAATTTGGGGGGCAGTGAGTGCAACGCGAAATTTTGCGTCGATTTCAATTCTTTTGTAACGTTTGTTCGTTAGCCAGGGCCAAAAAGTTCATCAGGTCAGCGGCAATGGCGATGGCAGCAAAACAGACCGAAAAGCAAACACAAATCCTGGCACGCCAACCCGGCCATGTTGACACCAATTTAACGCCTCGACTTTGAATCCATCGCCTCGCCCTCATCTCGCTTCTCCAACCCTGAACTCACTCCAGCCCTGCACAGTCATCAGCCCTGGCTTTGGTTCATTGTTAAGGCAACACCTCTCGACGACGCCTAATAGCATTTTATTTATTTATCACGAAATTTAGTCGCCTGCAAAGTGCTTGTCATCTGTTTGGATTTCCTTTCTTCCCCAAAATGCTCTCTCAAATATTTAACAAATTACCGAAAACGTTTCCCGTTAAGATTGTGCGGCTTTTCACGCTGCATAAATTAAAAGCAACACACAAACACAAAAAGAAAAACTGGAAAACGTCTGTTTGAGTAACACTCGAATTATGCTAAAAGTTAATCGACCAATTTCAGGTATTATCTTGTAATGTTATTAACAACCCTCCATTTCACTCACTCAAGTGCCTTCCACAATATTCGTCGAGCATCATCCCCCAAAAACTATCGAAAACAATCCACTTAGATGAGCACAAGCAAAACAATGAGAGCGAAAAATGAAAATGAAAATAAAAATAAAAATCAAAATGAAAATGAAAATGTTCTTCTGCTGTCTACCGCATGGCGCGCTAATAAATTACTACAAATAGAGCAAAAGAGATTTTTCACTCGCTCAAGAAAAACACAAATAAAAGTGATTGAAGCGAGTCTGCTAGACTTTCATAATATCCTGCAGACATCCTTAAACTATTTATGAAATATTAGAATACAATGTGATTAATAAGAATCAACTGAAATGTGAAAAATAAATGTAGTTTTCATCTTCTTCTTCATATCTTCTTTCAGCAATTTTAAAGTTAAGATTTTAAAGTTAAATTTTCAATTTGAGTTTTGTTTTATTTAGAAAATATTATAATTCTATGTGATTCATAATACTCAAATAAAAAATTATATTTTCCATTTATATATATATATTATTATATTATTATATTATTACTTTATATATTAATTTCGTCATCTTCAATTAATTTACGAAATAAATTTACTTTTTAAGTGAAAGTCTTTGTTTTTCTTTAATAATTTGAAGTATTTTTTAGATCAATAATTTTGTATTTTTCGTTCTCTCTGAAAGTTAATTGTTGATAAAAAAATATCGCTCTAACTGCGTTAGATATGTGTTATAATACAATTTCATTATTTATTTTCCATTCCATGATATTTCTAATGTCATTTAAACACTTTTCTTTTTATAAAATTAAATATTCCAATAGCTAACTTTCTATTTAATTATTTTGTTCAACCAAAATTACTTTCTGTTTTTCTTATTTTCACTTTTTATTATAGTACTTTTTATAATTTACTTATATAATTTCTTTCATTTTAAATTTTCAAATAAACAAATACCTTCATTATTTTATATTATTATTTTGTACTTTTTATTAAAATATTTATATAAAATTTCAACATTTTTAATTAATACTTTTTAACTTTTCTCTATTTATGCAATTTTCTTTATAGTATGATTTTCTAAATATACATCAAACTAAATACGATTTGTTTTCTTCATTTTAACATTTCTAATTCTTGATAAGCATAATCTCACTATAAATTCTGAAACTAACTGATTTGTCTCTATCTATCATCAAAAAAGAGATTTAATTTCAACAATACTAAAGAAAAACTAGTAAAAATGTTATTCAACATAAATAATAACAATAAAAATTATGAATTTTATTTGTACTTACTTTGATTGAATCGCTGTCCTTTGAACCAGAATGTGAAATGTAATTGAAAGAGCTGAAATAGATTAGGGCAATTATTAAATTGCAGTTATAGAAGTTCGATAAATTTAAAGTTTGAGGGCGCATAAATTTAACGACTCGCTTCAAAGTGGATTTCAATAGTTCAATTTTGAGAGCTGAACGGAAAGAAATGAAAGAAAGGCATAAAAAAGAAAACAAAGAGAAAAGAAAAAGAAAACGAAAAACAAAAGAGGGAACTGATGGCACAAGTAAATCAATTGGTTGCCATTAATATGCGTGGCATTCGCAAAAAAATATTGAGAGCATGTGGGTGAGATAGACAGAGACAGAGAGAGTGGGAGAGAGAGAGTGGGAAAGGGAGAGGGAGGGAGACACATGCTGTGGAAGCAGAATCGAGTTCGAGTTCGAGTTCTGTTTGGAGTTGCGTTGAATCTAGTGGAGTCGATAGAAAAGGAGGGAAAGGGAGGGGAGAGCGAGAGAGAGGAGAACAGCTGCTGCCATAAATACCACACGTTGAACATGTTACACACACACACACACACACACACACACATAGAATGGCCAGCAAGGTGTAAGTGAAACTTGCATATATATAAAAATATATAAAAATAAATAAAAAATACAAAAGCGATGGAGTCATCCTGGTTACTGATTGTGGCTCTCCTTTGGGCAGCATCTCAGAGTGTGTGTGTGTGTGTGTGTTTGGGTGTGTGGCATGCCCCACAAGTTATGTAGCAGCATTTTATGCGTAAATGCAAATTAAATTTTCACTAAGGGAACAGAGAAAACAAAACGACAACCAAAACGATGCGAAAACGAAACGTAACGAAACGAAACGCAACTCAAGTCAATGGAAAATTCTCAACTTGGGAATAAAATACTGAGTTGTTTTCTTAAATACTCTACCATAGAAAGAAGCTGCAATCGACTTAAAAACATTATTTGAAGCTAGTACATCTCTTTATTTTATTACTTCACTAGTTCACTTAATAGATTAAAATCAGGAAAAAAGTCTGTCTTATTAAATCAAGTAATAAACAACAAATTTCTAAGAAATAGTCAAATTCAATCTAGAACAAGTAAGCAAGATAAAGTATTAATCAGCATTCCTGATTGACTATTTGGTATTTAATATGTGCTATGGTATATTGAGTGAATATAGCATTTAGTATATTTAAGTATTTTGACATTTAGTATATTTTGGGGTATTCCGTAATCAGGGAGATATCCCACAATAAATGTGAAGTATACCAAAAAATTATACCAAAAAATATTGAAATATACTAAATGAAATATTCACAATATATGTAAATATATCCTAACAAATAATAAATACCAGTCTCATTATTGCTAGACGCAATTTGTCCATTTAAGAAGCTAGTGTCAATCAGGAATGCTCATTGATAAATGCTTAATGTTGTATGAAATCTTCATGTTGTCAATCCTTTTAGTTTTGTTGTTTTATTTTTTAAGAAAATGTAATTTGAAAATGTTGTGCAAACAATAAATATATAGAACATTACATTATTTTAACTACACTATTTTCACTATACTAGATAAATCGAGTACCTTTAAGCATTTGCTTTCATATACACTTAAATGAAGTGAATAAAATATATCGAATATATTATGAAGTGTGAAATTATGTTGAATTGTACAACTTTTATGTTGTAATGTCTGATAATCTTTAGAATTCCAATAACTAATATTCTGCATTTATATATTTCAAAATATATTGTATCTTTTTTAATTCTAAATAAAATTAGCGCTGTAAGATTTTCTCAGAATTTTAAAATTGTATATATTTTAATTCTAGAAATATTAAATAAAATAGCTAAAATTGTTTTAAAATTTATTTTCGATAAATTAACAAATTCACTACACCAAAAAAGCAGCACTTCTTTCATTTCGATTTTAAGTCTTGGCTCGCATTTCACACTAATTTATACAGTTTAATTATTCTAGAACACAAAAAAATAATCAACAAAATGCGTATGAGTATTCAGAGTTCGTTCGTGTGCAGCTTTAGCATTTGTAGCTTGTTTTTAGTGATGTTTTTGCTGGTTTTCTTGAGGTTGTCTCACGTTTCGACTTCTTCCACATCATCTTCAGTTGCTTATGCTCCACATTCTCTTTTTGCTCATACTTCTAGTTGTTGTTGTTGTGTGTTTTTGTTGTTTTTATTTTATTATTGCTTAAATTTACGCCAAGAGCAATAAAATATTTTAATGGCCACATAAAATGCTGCAGCATTTGAAAATAAAATCATGAACACTGGAATGAGACTGAGGACTGAGGGCAGGACCCACAAAAAGAGTCCAAGGACTGAGAGCTGAGAGCTGAGGGTTTTACGGTACAAATCTGAAACGTGTTTGGGTTTTGCATTGTCGTTGGCTTCTTTATGGGCCAACAAGACTGCGAAATAGTCAAGCGAAAACAATTTGCCAAATGAAAACGCGACGCAAATATTTGGCGCGTTTCAAGCGCGTTTATTTAAGCGCCTTCTAAGAGCTGTAAAAGGCAAAATGTGCTAGCTGTAAATCTATGTAAGACACTACAAAACAATTGAATGCAATTACAAAGTTTCTACAAGAAATTCAATCAACTTTGAACAGGTTTTTCGCCCGCAGCAAACCAGAGAGCGAAAGAGAGAAAGAGAGAGAGAGAGAGAGAGGAAAGCCATCAAAGGGGGCAAAGAATCTCGATTCTCATTCTCCTTTTCGCACCTTGTAAACACTGAGCCAATTAAACGCTCATTAAGTGCGCATTCTCTCTCTCAAAGAAGAGGAGGAGAAGTAGAAGCAGTCAGGACAGCAGCTCAACAGGACATCAGGAGAGCACAAGGACGCGTCTCGAGTTAATTTTAAAGCACAGTTTTCCGGCATGCTCAGGTGAAGAGCCGTTGGGTAAATAAAAGCAACAGCGACAGCAGCAACAACAAGAAATTTTATAAAAAAAAAAGTTACGAGTTCTCTTCTTGTTTCTCTTTTCGATTTTTTTGCTTCTGCTTCTTTCTTTTTTTGTGCTGCGTCAAATTCTTTGGGCGCAGCTTCATTATGCAGCCAGCGTTGTGGCAGTTTAAGGGTTAAGAGGAGGGGGGAAGGTGGGGAAGAGGGAAGTCAGCATTGTCTGGAGGCAGCAAAAGCAACGACGCCAAACCAGACGCGCCCAAATTTCTTTTGGGGCCCTTTTGGTCGCACGGAGAAAAACACATGAGACGGAAACGGATATTGAAAGGTCAGCAACCATAACACAACCCCTTTTTTAACCCCCACTCCCTTCGACATCCGTTTATGGATGCCTCCTAATGCCTTTCCACCTCCCCTCCCTTCCTTTTTGAGGCGCTTGAATTTCCTTTTGCACATTAAATCGCCACTTGCAGCACATTTAATTTGTTTAATTTGGCTTCAATTCGGCTTACCCCAAAAAGCAGCCGCAAAGCAAGTAAAAAAAACAACACATTGGATTTAGTTGAGTGCGCTCGACTGTGAAATACTCGCGAAATATTTTTGTATCGTTTTCTTTAAATTGATTTGCTTTAAATTTACCAATGCGAATATACGTAAACAGCTGAAATATACTGAAATGTATACCGATATACTACATTACATATTAATTGAAATTGACTCAATCGAATATACTAAAACAGCCTCGACGCTATACCGAAAAAAATACTGAAATAATTTGTTTATTGTTAAACTACAACTTTCCAAATTCTTTGCAATTGTCCAATTCGAATATACTAAAACAGCTTCACAGCTATACCGAAGAGATACTGAAATATACCTAAGTGTATATTTGGTATACCAATATACTAAAACATTTAAAATATACCATAGAGTAGAAAATATACCAAATTGTCAATCAATTGTCAATAAATTTAGCAATGTTCACTTCATTCGTATGCTAAATGTGTATTTTGTATACCAATAAACTACAATATTCAAAATATACCATAGAGCAGAATAAATACCAAAATATACTGAAATATATATTTGTTTTATTGGTACACTACAACATTCAAAAAGTTCATTGAAATGGACCGATTTAAAGTCAGTAAAATAGCTTTACTGAAATATACTGAAATGTATATATGGTATATCAGATTACCAACCAAACTATTAATTTTTTGCAATGTTCACTTTACCCATATACCCTTCTTCCAACTCATTGACGGATATAGAAAGGATGAGGACGTTAGCTTGATTGCCGCTGTACCTTTGCTTAGGGCGTGAGGTCAGCGCCCAAAAGGCAAGGACCTTAAAGTTGCTCGAATTATGCAAATAAAATGATAATCCTTTGGCATGGCATAAACCTTTAAATTGAATGATCCAAACAAGCACAAACTGTTCACTAAAGCACAATTTTTGTTCAATATCTGTCAAATATTTTCGATATTTTATTCAACAGTTATTGTGCAGTTGTTTTCCTTTTGTTAAGATACTTTCTATATCTAAGAGCTGAGTTGTTTTTATTTTTTTAATGGAATGTTTTAAAGGCAAGTTCAAATAATTCGCATAAAGTTATGCGAATTGTATTTGACAATCACTTAAATTATTCATTTATTTGTATTAAAGTAACATTTTTGCTTGCTTTAGTTTTT
This sequence comes from Drosophila niveifrons, assembly GCA_035046325.1. Taxonomy (NCBI): domain Eukaryota; kingdom Metazoa; phylum Arthropoda; class Insecta; order Diptera; family Drosophilidae; genus Drosophila; species Drosophila niveifrons. The sequence continues at coordinate 768,431 of JAWNOC010000071.1, forward strand.
TTTTTAGCGCTTAGTTATATTATTAATTTTTTTTATATTTCCTACATATTTTTTTATACTTCCTACAGCTTTTTCATTGATATAAAGTATCTTTAAGATGCTTACAATTTGTTGTAGCTTTCAGTGATTCACTCAATTTGTATTTTTACATTTTGGCCTCAAGAAATTTAATTTCAAATTTAAAAAGTTAAAGATGAGAAAGAAAATCTGATAAAACTTTAAAATAGTTCAAATTGTATCCCAGAAATGAACTCCTTTCTATATATCTCAGACTATAAAACATTACAAACAATATACTAAATATACATTTCGGTATATTTTAGAAGTTTTTGGTATGTTAATTGAGTTTTGCATTTAGTTTGGAATGACTCACTTGGTTATCAAAATAACTTCAAATAATTGTGCATTTTATAAGCAAAACTTTAACTGTTTCTAAAGCTTATAGTAGCTGTAGATTTGAAAGCTAATTGTAGTGTAAAGGAATGTAACATAACATCGAGTGTTGGATGTGTAATCTCAATATTGCATCTCACGTTGCCATCAATAAAGTTGCGAACATGGAAATAAATAAGTATAGTAAATATGAGTGAAGAAAGTCTTTTCGCTAAGCAGACACTTGTGTCTTTAGCTCAGAGCAGAGCACAGAGAATGGGAGCAGAGCTCTCTTTGTTATGTCTCGACTTCGACTTCGACTTCAAGTTGCAGTTTTGACTTTAAGTGGCAACACCCTCAAATCCTTTGCTTTCCCCCCCTCTCTCTCTTTGTTTTGTGTCTTGCTGGCTTGGCAAGACAAGCGTCTTAGCCACTTTCATGTGATTTTGTCAATTTTGTCTCCGCGAACGCGTTGCGACTTTTAAATAAAGCGAACTTCTTCTCAGTTCTCAGTTCTTAGTGCTCAGTGCTTGCTGCTGTTTTGGCTGCGCATTGATGCCAGAAATCCGTGCGATGTCTCCGTCAAATGTGTCTGCGATGTGAGCATATTTGCTTGGCACGCCCACACCACGCCCCCTCCGCCTTCTATTCGCATTTTTCGCCTTCGTTTTTTGCCATTTGGCAAGCTGCAACATGGCAACAAGGAAAGATGCGACTTCGATTTCAATTGCGTCAAATGCAACGTCGACGATGTCGTCGCTTTGTGTCTGCTTCTTCATCTTCCACTCTTTCTCTGCGCCTCCATTGCCCACAGGCTTCAGCGAGGGGAGGGTAGAGAAGGGGGAAGACAAAAGGAAGGGGTGACAAGTCGCCTGCCACTTAGCCGCTTACCTTAGCTGCTAACTGGTGACAAGCGCAGCCAGGGGGCGTTTTCTTGCCTTGTTGTTGACAAGTCGATGGATGCCAAGAAGAATGACTGACTGACTGAATGAGTGACTGAGTGAGTGACTGACTGACTGAGTAACTGACTAGGTGACTGAGTGACTGACTGCGCTGCTCTGTTGTCTGTTGGCTGCTTCTTCGATTACAAGTGAGCAGCGTGCTAATTAAGGTAACTGCTGGGGAATCGCAAGTGATGGAGAGGCATCGACGATGACATCGAGAATCAAGCAAACAACAAGCATGAATAATGGCTAAAGTGTGAACCCAATACGAGGAAACACACACACACACACAGCAACAACGATGCGCATTGATTCTTTTTATACCGAATACCCATAGGGTAAAAGAGTAGTATAAATTCTGGTAAATTGTATAATCAATGATATGTATGTATGTATATATACTCTATAGTATATTTGAAATGTAGTGTTATATAAATATACCGAATATACATTTGGTAGATTTTATTGCGCTCTATAGTATATTTGTAATGTAATGGTATAGAAATATACCACATGTATATTTTGGCATATGTTATATGTATATATGGCATACTCTATACTCTTTATTTGCGAAGTCGGTATATTCGGTATATTATATATTACTCAATAGTATATTTGAAACCTAGTGGAATATATACCCAACATGCATTTCGGTATATTTATTGAACTCTATGATATATTAGGGGTATATCTGTATACCAACATACCAACTATACCTTTCGGTATATTTTATTGTGCTCGATGGTATATTTGAAATGTAGTGGTATATAATCATACCTAATGTACATTTTGGTATATATTTTACTGCGCTCGATAGTATATTTGTAATGTAGTGGTATTTAAATACAGTAATTAGTATACTAGTAGTATACCAACATGCCAAGCATACATTTACGACATAATTGAAATATATTTGATTATCAACATACTTAATATACATTTCAGTATTTTTCATTGTACTCTTTGGCTTATTATTATTATCATTATACTTTATGGCATATTTGGAAATAAGTAATATATCAATATACCAAATATAGCCTTCATTATTTTCATTTGGTATACTTTTGAGAATAATACCCATTAGTTTTCCTTTTACTAAGATCAGGCAGCGGATATCTCCCAATCGAGCTCACTTAACTGTAGATTTTTTACGTATTTTACAATCAATGGATCAATCAATCAATCAATCAGCGAAAAGCTTTTAAAGTCTTTACCAATCAGCGCATGCATGCTAAGCATGCATCTTTGCTTTCTAAGCTATATAAACCATACTTATTACTTATATATTAATGAAAATCTATGAATAGAAATTGAAACTAAGTTATACTTAAATTCTTTGCTGCCTAATCATTTCCATTAATTTAATGAAATGAACATAATAAATAAATATGCCAACATATACTTTAAGATTAAAACAGCAAAAACAGAAGATGTTCATATCAAAGGCAATCAAATTAAAACAGCATTAAATCAAAAGTATGGCCATAAAAAAGTTGAATGAAAATCAATAGAAAGCGTCAAACTGTGTCAGGCACAGAGACAGCAACAAAGAGAGAGAGAGAGTGGGAGAGAGAGAGAGAGAGCGAGAGAGAGGGAGAGACAAAGTGGAGCAAATGATGTTGGGGCTATGACAAAGGAGGGCAATTAATTAGCCGAAACTCGGTGTTGGGCTTTAATAAATTGTAATGTGTAGAAAATGAGTTAAGCGCTAAAGCGTTGGCCCATAAAAAGGACGAAGGACCCAAGTGGACCACATGCTGGAATCGCAAACTAATCAAATATTTCACACATCAACTGTGGTCAAAAAGAGCGACAGAGACAGGAAGAGAGAAGAGAGAGAGGGAGACAAACATTGGGCGTGATGATTAATAGGCTAAGGATCTAAATGCAGAGCGAAGGCCTCAAATTGATGTTGATTACAATTCATCATTAAAATGCAAATAGGCCAAAGCAGAATGGCAAAGCGACAAAACAATGAACCAGACAACAAAAACGAAAGACAGAGAGCGAGAGAGAGAGAGAGCAGAATTATTAGAAAGAGAGAGAGAGAGTGTAACCTAAACAAACAACTGGCCACAAATTTCATTTGATGTTACGCAGCATCGATGGCCGAAAAGGACCCTCGACAAGGACCCATCAACGGGGCTTTCAACGCCAATTTGTTTACATGTCCCTGGCCATGTTCAATGCCCCCCAAATGCTGCTCCTCCTCTTCGACTGCTGCTGGTTGTCCGCTCGGTTCCGCTGATGGCGTTATTTATTGTTATCAGACACTCGAGCACATAAAACATTTTATCACTTGCCGCCGCAAGGGGGCGACAAAAAAAAAGAAACCAGCAGAGAAAATATTGAAAACGTATATATATATCTGATAGAAAGAGAGAGAGAAGAGAGAGAGGAAAGCAGAGAAATGATTATGCCTTATGTCAGAAGTCGGCGACACGAACGAGGGCAACAAGACCTTCCAATAAAGATGGAGAAGAAGAAAGCCCCCAGAGGAGCATCGGTCGCATCAGCAACTTCATCACTCAATGCGCCAAAGTGTTGAATGTGGCAAGGCGAAAGTTGAACGTTCAACGTTCAACGGAAGCGGATATAACGCGTCGTTGCCTGTTCCTGCTCCCGATCCAAGCTACAGCTACAGCTGCTCCTTTATCCTGCTCCACGCTGTCCATCTTTAAGTAATTTGTGTGCCAGGCAGCAGCCGGAAACGAGCATTGTGCCAAACGGAACGAAGCTGGACACTAAAAAAGCGCCAAGCGAGAGAGACAGAACAGAGATGGAGACAAAGAGAGAGAGAGAGGAATCACATTTATGTCCGTTGTTGTCCCTCTGCGTTTTCTATTATTATCTGCGCTGCTTTTTGGAACTCACTTAGCAAATGATTAATTAAGCCCAAAGCGCACGCCTAATGTTCCCCAAAAAAAAAACGAGTCCAATTCCAATTTCACAGCAGGCCACTGACCTTGCGATGCGATGCCGAGTCCGAGTCCGACTAATTGGTAATGGACCACGCTGATGGCCTGGCTTATGGGCAAAATGAAAAATTAAATATTTCCCTTTTGAAAAGAAATGAGCAAAAATTTGGCCTTGCTTTCCTTTTCTTTTCCTTTCTTCTGCTTTCTTTTTTCTCCTCATTCCTTCTTTGGAGAAGGCGGAGGCGGAGCAAGGTCAACTATTAGCCAAATGGATCGGAATCTAAATGCTTACTTATTGGGCATTTGAGCGCATGATTAAAGCCATCTCCCAGTGGGCCAATTACTTGCCTTACAAGCTATTCAGGTTAAGGCTTTTTGATTGTGAATGAACAATGATGAGGAATAAGGAAATGTCCAGCTCAACTTTTGACCAATTGAGGTTGTCTTACAGCTTAGCCTCATTTATATTGCGCTCTATTTGTCAATCGGAAAAGACTGCAAATTTGATAAGCCGCAAAGGTATTTTTATTTTCAGCAAAAGGATAGAAATTAACTAACAAGTTTTGAAGTGAATAGATTTCTATAAATTATTTAAGTACTCCAATGGGATTCAAGTACAACAAAGCTTTTGTTCAATCGGAATTACTGGTATGAATAGCAGACAAATTTAATAAATAAATTTAAAACACGTAGGCTACTACTCTTGAATATTTTCTATGGTAAAAATATAAATGAAATAAAAAAATAAACCCAAATAACATCTTAATATTTTCTCAGCTAAAAAAAATAAATAAACAATAAAATTAGCCAACTTTGGCGCGAAACCTAGAAACTGCACAACACTATAAAATTAACGTGATCTCTATCATATAACTTTTTTAACAAACTAATTAAAAATAACATGAAATTAGTTCGTTAATTAAGAAGTAGCTCACATAAAATGCAACTACTTCAAAACAGCCAGATTTGGCGTGAAGCTAGCAAACTGCGCAACACTGCAAAGCTAAGGCTATCTCGCTCACTCATGTCAACGCTAAGCTTGCATATTATGATGGAATACTGTGATGTCCATTCAATTACAACTTCTTGCATTAGGACGTAAGACATCATTTCTCATAACGTACTACGTAAGGACGTAAGCGTACATGAATAGTGCATACGAAGAATAAGCAAGCAGAGTACAATGATTACTGCTTGCTTGGCCACTGCCGGGCCGAGCAAGGCGTGGGGGAGGGGGGAAGTTACAGCTCACCTCAGCTGCCAGAGCTAATTCGAGTATTCGAGAATTTGCTGCGCTTCAGACAGATTGCATTATTTATGCACTTGTGTGCGAGGCACCGACTACGTTTGTCTATGTGTGTGTGTGTATTTGTCTTGAAACACTACTAATGTTGTGCTCAAGTCAGCGTCGACGTCGCTGCTGGCTGCGAGCGGGCAACAATTAACTTTGTTTTTCGTTTACATTTTCACGCCATTTTGAAATTTACTTTACCTTGGCTGTAGCAGCGCAGCAGCAGAAGTAACAGCAGCGCAGCACGCTGTCCTTGTTGTTGTAGTTGTTGTTGCTGGCTGCTTTTATTTATTTGCCATTTGCTGTGGCGCCCTCTAGCATCAAGTTTGCTCTTTGTTGTTGCTTCTTGCCGTTGCCATGCACTCAAGCAGAGCGAGTGCGAACGAGAGAGAGATTGGCGCAAAGAGGGCGGGCAAAAAGTGTGAGCAGCTGCAGGTCCAAGCCGCCGGGCTTTGCTTCGCACCTTTATGGACTTCTTCATCAACGCGCTTTGCTCCAAATAACTTTTACCGAAGAAGCAGCAGCAAATGAAACGAAGTTAACGCCAAGCGAAATGCACTTCACTCTACTCCACTCCCCCCAGCACTTCCCCTCACAACACAACACTACACTCGACACTCGCGTAACGTGCTGCCAGTTGATAAGCGCCACGGGCGGGCGTCTGCACAAGACTAATTGAGTTATTTGCGCAGCTTAGCTTCGAATTAAGGGGCGACGTCTAGTGTGCGGCCCTAACCTTACTCCTATCATCCTCTCTCACTCGCTCTCTCTCTCTCTCTCAGTGCTGCTGTGTGAGTGCAGCGAGGCAACAATTAACTGCAAAACAAATCAAGTTTCTTATATTTTATGCTACACCTCCCCTCTCTCCGCTATTAGCAGGAGCATGTAATTGAGCTTTTGTTTGCTTTTATATTTACAGCGAAAGCTTTGCAAAGTGCACTCACAAATGCATGGCATAAAGCGCTGCTTGCAAGCAGTTCACTTAGATATCAGAAAGCAGACAGTTTACGTAAATACGTAAAGATCAAAGAAAGCATACATGAAGCTAATAATAAAAGTTTGTTGAATTGCTCCGTTATTTTATTTGTACTATTTCAATAGTTATCCGGTCTTCAAACTGTTCCATAATCCGCTCTTTAGTTTATTTTCTCTCATTTGTTCACATCTTTAATCGTTTATTTGCATCCGGCTCTTTGTGGCGCAAATCAACCGTCGAAAAAAACTGCTTCACCTCCGGAAGGTAATGCTTGGGCAGCAGTCTAAGTGGCACCGATTCCAGGCAATCGTATCCCTCCCACAAGATGAGCAGCCACGTCGCATTCTTGAACTCGAAGGAGGTTCGAATGGCGAGCAAACGTCGTCGATCCTGAAAACCGTACTTCACATTCCCTTTTTCGTCCAAGCGCACACAAGTCTGAGGTCCGTTCATATCGCTTGGCAAATAAATGACAAACTCAATAATATAGACACAAGAAAAAAAAGAAAATTCTGCTTGAAGTTTAAGCTTGCACTAATTTTCTCGATTATTGTTAAACTTTTGTTCTCGTTGCTTTTTTCTATTCTGCATTGCATGCTTTGATTTCCGATTATAGTTCGAATTTTAGGCAAGAAAGGTGTTTAAATTTAAAACTAATCGAGAATGAATGCACTTCCATAGTTATTCAATTAAATTCTCCTACCACGCCCATTTTGATTTGCACTAAAAAAAAATATCTTTTTGCACAATTTCCTAATAAATTATTTTAATTATTCTGCAATTATTTGTTTGTACTTCCGGTTGGATTATGCGATGACAGAAATTAAAGCAGGCGAATTAGCGCACGCAATAAGCGTGCTCGACTGTCTGATACCCTGTAAAGGGGAGAAATAAGTCAATGTGAATACTTGCTATTAATTTTAAACTCCGATTATACACTTTAAGCTTATCGACTTATCGTTAAGTGAATGTACAGCATGAGTTATCGAAGTTATGGTGATTTACAGGGTATCGCAGGCATCTTAAATAAATAGTCAAAGCCACAGTCAATCGTTGCATTTATTATATTAACAAATAATTGTTGTTTTCATTCCTTTTCAATTGCAATATTCAGCGTCAGACAACGAACGAAAAACAGCAACAACAACAACAACAACGACTTCCATTTACACGCGTCCATTTTCATTTGCATACCAATACACAAACACACACACACGCACAAACATGCACACACATGCACGGACACGTTGAAACACGCTGTGCACGTTAATTTCGTTATGAGTTCAGTGTGCGCGCATAAAAAAACAAAATGAAATTGAATGCAAAGAAATGGAAGCCGGGCGCAAAAAAAAACACGAAGAAGAAGAAGAAAAAAAAACGCACAACGAAAATTGTGCGAATGTTTTTAATTATGTTGATTTTGCGCTGATTTAATTTGAGGCGCTCGCTTTACCTGGACATTTGAAGCTGTTTGGCCAAAAACCAAATGGAATTTAATTTAATCCTTTTGCAAAAATAATTTAGGTATTATCGCGTCCCTTTGCCCTTTGCCCCGCCACTCGCTTGTGCTGCCAAAGCGGAAATTCACAAAAATATACAAAGCGCTTTTGCCTCGAAAAAAGGATTCATTTCGTTTCCCCTTCTACTCTTTCCCCCTTTCCAATCCCTTTCCACACATGCCGCTCTCAATGATCCTCGAACCCGAACCACGACGAACAATATTGTGAAGCTAGGCACAATGGAATAGCAAAACTTCAAAAGCTTTCACACACACACACACAGCGAAAGAGCGAGAGAGAGCTAATGTTAAAGCGAGATAGATTTCAGCTGCTGACGCGTTGCCAATTCGCCGTGTTTCCCGTTAAAATTTTGGCCTTTTTACGGCTAAATGCTGCCCCATTTTCTATATATTTTTATTCGCGTTTGTTTTTTGCTATTTTTGAGCTTCTAAAAGTTGGCAACACTGAACTCGCAGCTCGGCTTTCATTGCACGTTTTAGTTAATGTTACACCATTTTGTATAATTACATTTCTCTATAGACGCAAAGCGAGCGAGAGAGAGAGAGGGGGAGGGAGAGAGAGAAGAGAGGAAAAGGACTCGGATTACTGAAGCTTCAAACTGCTTCATTAAATATGAAAAATTCGGTGCGCAAAGTTTTCGCTTCAACAATTCATTTACTTTGCCACTCTGCAGCTTCCATCTACCATTTACCTTTTTTTTTTTGCTTTTTTCGTTTTTCTTCTTATATTTTGCTTGTTTACTTGACTGCTGTGTATTCTAAATTACCGCAATTGATAAAAATATATATGTATTTATATTCTCTCTAAGTAGTTGTATCACAATGATTTGTGCTAAGTGAACCATCAAGTTCTTAAGCTGAACTTTATCTTTTTGGTGTTTCGGGATATATTTATATATAAGCGTTTGTCAACTCCAAAAGTTTATTATTCATTACTCTAAATACATAATTATGAACCGCGTAATTTCTTATATTTATTCAGTTCATAATAATATCTATCAAGTATATATTAAAACATATCATCGTGAATTGAATACAATTAAAATATATTCCTAAGATCACACAATTCGTAAGGATGTGTTTTAAAAATACTTAACAGGCTTGCCAGATTTATTTTATTTTAGAAAAGAAAAACTTATTCTTACCCAATTGTAAATTCCTTGAAGTTGAGCTAGAATCATTAAGAGAATATTTATAATACCATATGAATGTCAATTCAAGTATTTTATTACATCAATTATGATTACAATTTGTTTGGAATACGTATTTAGTTAAACTAATACTCCCTTAGGCAATAACGATATCAAAGTGATTTATCTGAAAATATATATATATGATTATACTAAACTCCCCAAAAACAGCATTATTACTTATAATTCAATCAAATCTTCCATAGTATAAAATCAGCATTCCGAGTGCTTTATACTTGGGAAGAGAGATAATCGTCCATAGCATATAGTATGTATATAAAAAAAAAAAAACAGATAGAAATGCATTCAGTGAACTCATTTTGTGCTCGATACTCCCTGGATACAAATAGTTAGTGTAGTTTAATATGCTATGCATAAGTTGAGAGCTAAATTTATGATTGTTTATTCGTTTTCCTTTTTTGCATTGCACTTGCCGGCGACATAGAAAATAACTTATATTAGGCTAATATTTCATTTTAAAGCTCTAAATTCGTCTAACAAGTAAAAACCCGAAATTCAAGATTACAGCTAACAGAACACCCAAGAGAAAAGAAAGAGAGAGAAAGAGAGAGATAAACTTATCACTGGCCTGAAGTGTTCTCACTTATCACACACATCGACAGCACAACAAACAAATAAAAAAAAAAAAAACATATCTTGTCTATAGAGTAAATGAAAAAAGAAAAAAAAAACTAAGTTGAGGTCTCCTCGTAGCCACAGTGAGTGTAGCCCGTCTCCAAGCTGCCGCTGACAGCCGGCGATTTGCTGGGCAGATCAGTGTGATTGCCATTCGTTGTTGCCACAGATGTTGCCACAGTTGATTCACAGCTGTCGAGGATGCGCTCGAAGACCGCCTCGAAGCGACAACGAGCGATGGCAAAGTGAGCCGGCAACTCCAAGCTGTTGGACATCTCGCGCACCACATCGAAGAGCTCCGACAGCGTTGGCTGCGGATGCGTTGATCCCGCCTGCCGCACCTTGACGAGGAACCGCAAGCTGTGCGCATAGTGTTGCAACTCCATGGCGCCGGGCAAACGTTGTGGCAACATCTTTGCCAGCACCGCCTGCTGAATGGGCGCACAGAAGCAACTGATGGCATAGTAGCCACCGTGTTGCGCCTTCAGCTGGGCGGGCGTATTGCTGGCCACGATCTGGCCATCCTTGAGCACAGCGACGTGCTGGCACAAATGCTCGATCTCGGAGATCGAATGCGATGTCAGCAGCACAGCGCGACGCGCTCCCAGCAGCTGTTCGATGGTCCGATAGACAAAGGATCGCGTCACCGGATCCATGTCACTCGTCGGCTCATCCATCAGCACTGTCGGTGTGTAGCCACAGCATGTGATCGCCACCGTTAGCTTGCGTCGGTTGCCGCCACTCAGTCGCTTCACCTGGATGTCGCGGTAGCTGCGCAGCTCGTACGTCTCGAGTATCCGCTCCAGCAGCTTATCCAGCTGCCTCACCCCTCGCAGCTGTCCATACAGACGGATGCACTCGGCCACGGTGAGGAGTGGGTCCAAGGGATTCGTCTGTGGGCAGTACGACAGGCTGGGCTGTTTTTCGGAGAAAGAGAGAGAGAGAGAGAGAGAGAATGGGAAATTAGTTAATATACCGAGAAATAATACTTAAGAATACCAAAAGTAGTATAATATATACTAATAAAATATGCCAGAGAGTGAGAAATAAGTTAACGAGATACCGAATGTAGTATAAGTAATAAGTTAAATAGCGATAATATACCAGAAAAATACTGAAATATACCTAAAGTAGTATATCTATATACTAATACATAATATACCAGATGAATCGAATTCAACTCAATTCTAATCGAACTTAATTATTCAAATAGTAATTAGAATATTGAAAAGGTAAAATATGAGAAGATGGGTTGTCAAGGGGGAAATAAGTTAATATTCTGAAAACAAAATACTTAAGAATACCAAAAGTAGTATGTCTATATACTAGTACAAAGAAAATATACCAGAGAGTGGAAAATAAGTTTATGAGAGATACTATACCAAAAGTAGTATATCTATATACTACTACATAACAAATATAGCAGGATTATAGGATTAAATTCAATTAAATGCTAATCGAACTGAAATCTAGAGCTTTATGCTTGCGGACGGACAGACAGACAGAAGGAATAAAGGTAATCAAGAGGAAGACTGCACAACTTACGTGCTTAAAGTGAATGTGTCCCATATCGGGCAGCAGCTGTTTCGTCAGCAGCTTGAAGATGGTGGATTTGCCGGCGCCATTCTTGCCCAGAAGTCCAAAGCATTCGCCGTGTTGCACCCCAAAGTTGACGTGCCGCACCGCATAGCGTCCACGGCGATAGGCGTGCCACAGATTATCGACCCGCAATGCCTCATTGTCGCCCACACAACTCTTGTAGATGCTCTGGATGTTGACCATCTTCAGCTGGCCAAGACGCTGCAACTCTTTGCGATACTGACAGTCCAGCTGGCTGCTAAGCTGTTGCCACCAACGCGTCAACACATGGCACTCAATCAAGACGTTGAGCACAAGGCCAATCACGCCGAGCACAGCCAAAGCGGTGTAATGACGCTGCAGCAGATCACTGGCCAGCGGATGCTTGTAGGAATCGATGTCGTAGCGCTTGAAGACGATCGCCACCATATAGTTCTTGCACAACTCGAGCAAACCATCGCCCAAGGCGTGCTGGGGAAAGACGAGGAAAGCGCTGTTCAGCCCATGGCGCCAGCTGTCCCAATCGCTGCCCTCAGCCACCACGCCCAGGATCAGAATGATGCCCATGGTAATCAGCGGTATGATGATGTTGGCGCAGAAGATCGACACGATCGCGATGCTCGAGTCGCTGAAGATCTTCTCCGCCACATGCACGGCTGGCACGCAAGCGAAGCTGTATGAAGAGAGCACACACACGATTAGATATAGATTAAAGAGTGACAATAGAGTAGCTTAACGTAAAGATATATGCTGAGATAGTTTTAGATACATAGATGTAGGATTAGATTGGTAAATAGCTGTAGTATTAAACGTATTTAGTATTAATCGTAATTAGAATTATTCGTATTCAATATTAATCTATCTAGTATTTAGTATAAATCACATTTAGAATTTAGTATAAATCGTATTTAGTATTACTCGTATTTAGTATTTGGTATTAATCGTATGTAATATTTAGTATAAATCATATTTAGTATTTATCGTATTTAATATTAATCGTATTTAGAATTAATCGTATTTAGTATAAATCGTATTTAGGATTGATTGTATTCAGTATTGATCGTATTCAGTATTTAGTATTTATTATAAATCTTATTTAGTATTAATCGTATTTAGTATTAATCGTATTTAGTATTTATCTTATTTTGTATTTGGCATAAATCGTATTTAGTGTTAATCGTATTTAGTATTAATCGTATTTAGTATTCAATCGTATTTAGTTATTAAGTATTTATCGTATTTTGTATTTAGCATAAATCGTATTTAATATTAATCGTATTTAGTATTAATCGTTTTTAGTATTACTCGTATTTAGTATTTATCGTATAAATCATATTTAGTATAAATCGTATTTAGTATTATTCGTATTTAGTATTCAGTATTAGTAAATCGTATTTAGTATTATTTAAATCGTATTCAGTATTTCGTACTTAGTATTAATCGTATTTAGTATTAATCGTTTTTAGCATTTCGTATTTGATATTAATCGTATTTAGTATTTACTATAATTCTTTTTTAGTATTAATCGTATTTAGTATAAGTACAGCAACATAATGCCAACCACTTACCTGAACATCAGCGAGAGCACCACAATTCCAGCGAGCTGCTGGCGATCGACAAAGACGGGCATGTTGAAGATAAAGACAATGGCCAGACAGACGATCAGAGCGAGAACCATAATGAGATAGTCCCAGACGAAGGCCACAAGCCAATAGGTGATGGCACTCACTCCGCTGAGTCGCTGCTGCAACTTCTCGCCATTGACGCGCTCGTTGACGAGATAAACCGAACCGGCAGCCACCACAAGACCAAAGGCTATGAGCAGAATGAAGACCATGCAGGAGTCGCCAGCCTGGCGGAGCACCGAACTCGTGCTGAGCTCGGCAAAACCGAGTTTCCACGGCTCGTTCAAGGTGCGCAGCTCAAAGTCGCTGCTGTTGAGAGTTGTGCGCAAAATGTGCGCATTGAGATCATTCAACCAGGCGAGCATCGCATGATATCCCTTGTTATTATACCAGACCGTGGCGCCGCTGCCATTCAGCGAATAGCCGCCATAGCGACGCTCTCGATACTCGTCGAGACTGTTGAGTACCCAGTAGAATGCCTGACGCGAGTTGTTGAACTCGTTGCACTCGAAGTTCGAGTCGCAGTCGCTGCGCAGATGTTCGAAGAGCGGTTCGCCGAACTTGCTCAGTCGCTGGCGACTCAGAAGTTGTGTGGAGTGCGGATAAAGAGCCCGGGTGAGGGGAAGAACGGTATCGAAGTCATCCTCGAGGCGATAGCTAACGAACCACATGGCAAACAGTTCAAAGATCGCTGGCAACAGCAGCACATAGAGCAACAAGCGATAGTTGCGACACAGATGACGACGTCTCTTCCCCATCAGCAGCACAAATTGCGACCAGCTGCTGGGCGCTTTCTCTGTCACATCGGCGGGACCCGTGACAATTGTGTTGTTGTTGTTGCTGCCGTTCAGTTGTGTACTTCCTGGCAATTGGGTTTCATTGCTGCGATTCAATTGCTCGAACTCCTGCTCCAGACTCGAGCTGCTGTTCAGCGACAGCTCACTTATGTTGCCCGACAATTCCTGCGCCTGCAAATGTTCGAGGAACTTCACGGCACTCGGTGTCAGATTCTGTGCATAACTTGCGCTAATGATCAACTGTTGAGCTCCTGCTTGCTGGCTTGAACTGGGCAACACTTGGCAATCCTTGAGCAGCTGTCGAGCCTGCTCGACGATGACGGACGAGGCGCTGACATCGTGACAACGCATCTCAATGCTGTAGTCCGAGGTGCACAAACGCTGCAACGAGTCGCGACTGTGCTGCGCCACAATGCGACCCTAAGAGGAAAATCAGAAAATAGGAAACATTTGTGGTTAATAGTGTATAAGAAAGTCACATAATTATAATCTTAAGAGTGAATTTAGGACAGCTTATAAGTTACACATTAAAATTACAGCCAACATTTCACTATAATGGACCCTTTACCACACAATGTAAGCCAACCAAGAAAAGGCATTACTTATGGGAAATTTGATATTAGTAAGATAAGGTATACATATGAATAACTAAGTAAAATAATTCTATACTTAATAAACTGTTATCGTATTTTAAGAGCTTGTAAATAGCATATGTTATAATCAACATTTAACTGTAATAGACCCTTTACCAAGGAAAGATATATATATGAGGAAACTGTTGGAAATAGAGTGGGATATATAATAAAGTGTAATTAACTATATTATTTAGAATTTTGCACCTTATCTTAAGACAGTTTTGTAAATAGCACAAGGAAATTACAATCAAGGTTTGACTATAATAGACCCTTTACCCACAGCAAATTGTTGTTAATAGTGTGGGGCACATAATAAAGTCAAATGAATATATTTTTAAAAAGTTTTTCAACTTTCATAAGACAGTTTGTGAATATCAAAAGAAAGTTGTAGTCAACATTTGACTGTACTCGACCCTTTACCACATAATGCAACAATGCTAAGGAAAGGGGTTACTTATGACAAAACTGTAGTGAGTAATGTCGGCTATATGATAATCAAGTAATACAATTATATTATTCGAAATTTGCAGTTGAACTTAAGTTTGTAATCAATACAAGAAAATTGCAATCAACATTTGACTGTAATAGACCCTTTACTTTGCATTTATGGGCCGATCGCTACAAAGCTTGGAAATTTAATATAAAATACCACACTCTAGCTATATGTTAAATGTACTTAGTAAGTTATTCTTATAATTTAAGTGTGAAAAGATTATCAAAATATATTAACATAAAAAAGGTATTTTTGCTGATACTTAAAAGTTCATATGAAGACATTTTTATAATGTAGTGAGCCTTGAATTCAAAAACTGTCAACTTACGTTCTGCATGATGAAGAGCGCATCGCTCAGGTATTTCGCTTCGTCGAGGAAGTGCGTGGCAAAAATGACGGCACGTCCTTGACGCAACTGCTCGATTAGCAGCCAGATGTCCTTGCGCGCCTTGGCATCGACGCCGTTGCACGGTTCATCGAGAATGACGACACTCGGCGAGGCAATGAACGCGATTGCCACACAAAGACGTCGCTTATAGCCACCAGAGAGTTGATGGGCGAAGTAGTTTTCGTATTTGCCAAAGTTGAGACTTTGCAGAGTGCGTCGCACTTCCTGATCCGCAGACGCAAGTTTCTGCTGCAGATCGCACTCCTGTGCACCGCTGGCTGCCTCCAGCTTCAGCTGGGCATACATCTCTAAATGTTCGCGTGCCGTGAGCGTCGGAATCAGAATGTTATCCTGCCAACAGACGCCGACATTGTGCTCGCCAGCAAGCAGCACTTGACCCGTCGTCTGCACCGTTTGACCCGTGATCAGCTTGATCAGCGTGCTCTTGCCCGCTCCGTTTCTGCCCAGCAGACAGGTGACCTGGTTGCGTGCAAAGTCCAGGCTGAGATTCGACACGGCGAACTTGTTGCCATACATCTTGGTCACACTTCGCAGCGAGGCGCCCAACTTGGCGTCCAGTTGAGCGCGAGTCACGCGCACAAAGCTGTAGTTGTCTGTGGAGTTTGAAAAATATATAGATATATGTATATATGTACTCATTCTTTAATGCAGAATATACTCCATAAGTCAGAACAATGTATTCATTACTCACTCTTCTTATAGCGCTGATAAGCAACTCCAATAGCCGCATAGATCAACAGATCGAGCACGAACATCAACAAGGCCAAGGCGCATTCACTGCGAGCTGGACCAAGCTCGAAGAGATGAACGACTCCCAATCCCTGTTGCTGCAACTCCATGCGCATCAGCTCACTCCAGCCCTTGGCGAAGGCCGTCGTTAAGGAGAGATCAACGAGGAAACTTTGAAACAGATTCAGTTTCGCGTCGAAGAGCAGCACAATTATATACGGACACAATGTGATGAAGAACAGCAAAGCGGCAGCCACTGCTCCAATGTTCGCCGATACAAAGAAGTTGGAGCACATATAACTGAAAGAAAAAAAGAAAACTTACTTATAAGAAAAAGAAATAGTTTAGTGAGGGAACTGCTTACCAGAATGATATGAGACAAGCGCCAAAGACTAGGCAATAGAACATCATAAAGAACCAATTGGTATAGGCGAGAATTCCACCAGAGTAGAGCACCAAGCTGATCAGCACAAAGATCACAAACAGCTCCAGGAAACTCATCAGACACCAGGCAATCAGCTCAGAGTGTGCTCGCAGGCCCATAGAACGCATCAGCTGCAAGATTGGTGGTAAATAATTAAGAAGAGCGTCAAAGTTGAGTCAAGTTAAGACAAGATAATAATAGTACAAGTTTGACGAATATGATAAAGCTCATAAGACGTCATTAAAAGTGAATTATTTAACTAGAGCAGATATAAACTTATCTTCTTCTCGCCAAACGAATTGTATATAGATTTTTAATTTTATTTATAGTTATCTATGTGCAAACTACACTAGATATTAAAATTGTGAAATAGTGATCTATAGAAAAATATTTGGTTCTCTACATTTGAATGGTTACTGAAATCCGAGTGTTTAAACAGGCAGACGGATAGACAGACAGGCGAGTTACTCACCATGCTATTGCGACTCTCTCGCATTCATAGTTATTTATAAGCAAACTACACTAGATATTAAAGTTGTGAAATAGTGATCTAAGGAAACACATTTGGTGAACCTTATTTGAATCGTAACTGAGATCCGAGTGTTTAAACAGGCAGACGGACAGACAGACAGGCGAGTTACTCACCATGCTATTGCGACTCTCTCGCATCCAAATGCGCTCACGCACACAAATGGCAACGACAACAACGAGACCGAGACAATAGGCCACTTGCACCGCCTGCGAGAGATAAAGACCACGCTTAAAGCTGCAAGAGAAAAGAATGTTAATCAAAAGGGTTTTGATCTAAGGATACTCGAAACCTACTCGTCCTTGGCATAGGCGGGATAGGGAAACTGTTTGGTGTAGAATTGCATGTCGTCGACATCGAATTTGATGGTCTTGGCCTCGATGGAATCGCCACCAAAGCTGCTCAGCAGATCGAGAAGTCCAGCACGCTTCACACGATCGCTGCGAACATCGGGCAACTCGCTGTCGGAGAGCACCAAAATATCCGGTTTGATTGTGGTGCCAACATCAACTTGCTCCGTCGCAGTTGTTGTCTCTGTTTCTGTTTCCGTTACATCCTCCTCCTCCAGTTGTGGCATTGTTGTTGTTGCTTCTGCTAGAGTATTGACTCGTGGTAGTTTCCGCTGGTTTCGCATCGAAACCGAAATCATCATCATCGTCGTCATCGAAGAGATCATCGTCGACACTTTGCACTGTGACCCGAGGCCGAGCCGCTGCCTCCGCTTCGGACTCTTGCTCCGACTCAATTGGTCCCAGCTGTTGACGCTTGTGCTTGATGATGCCGAGATCGACGAGCTGCTTCAGCTGGACAAAGCCACGATGATACTTGAGATCGACAAGCATGCTACCCGCTGGTCCTGGGAACCAGAATCGATTCTTATTCTCGAATGTTGGCTGCGTATTCTCCGTGTCCATGTGGATCTTGTAGCCAATCTCATTGTCTGTCACATTCTCAAAGTTGAGCGCAGCCAAAAAGAGACGCTCCTGATTCAATTCGTAAGCCCGATGCTGCAATTGCTGCACACTCGACACCGCCTCGAAGCGATCGACAGAAAGACATTCGAGCAGATCGCTGATCGTGTTGAGGATCTGATGAATCAGTTTGTTCGTCCGCACATAATTCATAATCCGCTCGATCTCATCGATGTCGAACTCATCGCCCACGAGACTCTTCACAAGCGGCGATCGCGCCAACTTCAACAGCCCATCGAAGGCCTCCTGGAAAGTCGCATTCGTGTGCAGCTTATTGAGGATCGTGGCAGCCGCATGGCCCAATTTCTGCACACGCTGCAGTTCCTCAAACGTGGCATTGGTCTGAAAATCAAACAAAAGATAATGCAATTAAAGTAAAGTGAATAAAAATTCCGATTTGTAGTGAAAACTTACAAACTTGACAATGCTGTCGGTATCCGCATTGGGCGGCGTGTACAAGATCTTGCCCTGTATGATCGGCTTGAGCACATTCCAGGTGAGTTTGCCCTGATTGGTCGATGTCACATCCAGGTATAAACGCTTGCAGTATTTTGCTGTAAATGAGATTAATTAGCTTTCATTTTAAAAGGCAAAAAGGGACTGCAGCTCTCGTCTTTCAGTTACTTTGGTTGGCAATCTAATATATATTTAAATCTTAATGGTATATTTCTAGTGCAGAAGTAAACCGATATACCAAATATGCTTTTTAAGAACTTTTTGTATTTTGATAGTATATTAATCTTATACTTGTTTGCTTTTGCGTTCCTTATAACGATAATATTGCTTTGGTTAACAATTTGGCATAGTTTGTACTATATAGTATATTTTTAATGTAATAGTAGTATATCGATATATCTTTTTCCTTTCTGTAAATTTCTGTATTTTTAAATTATTATTTCGGTGTATTTATTTGTTAAATTTTGAATGTATACATATGCATTAAATATATCAAAATTTTCCTATTCCGCATATTTCTGAATTTTTAAATTATTTGTTTGGTATATGTTTCTGGTATGTTTTGAAAGTAATAGTATACCGATAGTATAAAAATATACTTTTCGGTATTTTTCTTCATTTTTGAAGTATTTTCCGGTATAATTATTTGATATCTTTCTGTATTTTTGTAATTATTTTTTCAGTATATCCATATACTTAGTATATTGTTCAGCTTTTATTGAAATTATGTCGGTAAATTTTTAAAGTTAGAGATTATCGATATGTTTAATAAACTTTTCGGTAATTTCATTCACTTTTGAAGTATTTTTCGGTATAATTATTTGGTCAATTTCAGTTTTTTTTTTGTCCTTTTAATAATATTAGCCCACTCTTTACTCACTTGGCATGGCGCGCAGCTCGTCATCGTTGACCTCGCTAAAGTCCTCGGAGTAGAGAATATCGTTGACCAGCGGAATGCTTTCCGTGCTGGGAAACGGATGTCCGCAAAGCAAGATGCCAAACTTGACAAAAGTCTCACGATCTGCAGAGCAAAGAGTTCAGAGATTAAAGCAGGCAAACCGAAAATAAAAACATTTAGGTTCAAAATAGAAAAAGAAGAAAGTTTACAGAAAAAGAGAAATTGTAAAAAATTTATAAAATGAAATAGTTAAAAAAAAAAGATGTTGACAGAATAGCAACTTACTTGAAAAGAGCTTTGTGATATCGAAGCTGTAGTTCATCAAGCGTTCGATGCGCGGCACCAGCGAAACAATCTGGCTAATGTTGCCTGGCGATCAAAAGTAAAAGAGAAAAAAAGAAAGGAATAAACTTGGGAATAAATACGCTAAGACTCGAAGAACTCACTGCTGATGATGTCAAAGTGGCTGCTCGTTACCAGAGTTGTCACAGCGCTGACAAAGTTCGCCTTCTCTGGCAATTCGATGACCGCATTGTACAAGCGATCGTCGGTCACAAACACATTGATTACCTCGATCACAGAGTGCAAACTGCAAATGGCAGAATGAATATCTTAAAAAGGAGGGAGAAAAAAGGATGAATGCTGAACTGAAACTTACGGCGCTTCTTGCCACTTGGAGTACTCTTCGTATGGTTCGGACTTCAGGCACTTGTTCTCCAGACTGCAGATGTAGGAAAAGGCGCTGGGCACCACTTGATTCTTGGTCGGAAGGAGGCGAGTGGGAAACTGGCAAGCGTCGATCGGTTGCGAGTCATACTTGAGTCGGATGATGTAGAGCAGCATAAAGATGAGGACCGGAAACAACAGCAGCGTCAGAGTTAAACCCTTTTGACGCCACAACGCTAGCAGATCCTTGCGGAGCAACGCCTTCACCTCGCTCCTTGCAAAGGACATCGTGATCGTGATAGTGATCAACTTCAATAAACTTCGGCATGCAACACGATTTCTGCTTGCAGGCAATTAATTAGCCATGTTGTTGTTGCTGTACACAAATAAAATAAATGTTAGAAAAGTTACTTAGTTTACTTTGCAAATTGATAAGGTAAAGATTAAAGTCTGAGGCTGCCTAGAAAATTGCGAGGTTTTTCCAATCGATCGAAGTGTAAAGTTTAATATCTAATTTATTGGCGACTGCTACACTTAATGCACTTAATTCGAGAATATTACAATGCTGCGTCTATCGAATGCATTTGAGCGGAATGATTTCAAAAGCCGTTTAAAATGCAGCATTCCTGCATGCCCTATAGAAATTCCTACGCCGAAAGCGGGTATATTAAATGTGTGTGGAAACTAGAAACGAATTCAATTAGTCAACAATTTCTTTTCACTCTTAGATATTGTGCAAGAAATATTTCAGTTTACTAAGTTTACATATAAAGTAAATTTAAATAATCAGTTTTATTAACAAATTTTCTATATAAAACAAATTAATCAATTTTAGACAAATCAACTCAGTTTTTAATAAATAATACCCATTATATTTTAAGAATAAAATTTGTAAGAAAATGTTGATAAATTGAACATATGTTTACTTTATATTAATAATAATATTATATTACTTTTTTTAATAGAAAATAATTACTACATTTTCAGAATAATAATATTTGTAAGAAAGTGTTGATTATCTGAAGACATCTTTATTTTATCTTAAAATATTTATGCGCATTATATTTATTTGCAAAAAAAAATAATTATTGTATTATAAATATAATAAAATTTGTAGAAAAATGTAAGCAATCTGAAGATATATTTTATATTAAAAAAATGCATTTTATTATTTTCTTTTAATGAAAAATAACTATTCTATTTTAAGAAAATGGTTGCAATCTTAATATTATATATTTTATTTTGTATTCTAGTCAATGTAATCTATTTTGATGCCCATAAAATATTTATACAAAGTTTCAGCGAAGCTTACAGAGTAACTGGTTAGTCGAGCAGCGCTCGAAAATAGTTGGCGAAGCGCCAGCAAACAGGTTTGCACCACACATTGCGTATACGTAATGCGGCTGCTAATCAGCTGTGACAACTGGCATTTTTAATCGTCTATCAACAACAACAACTCGCTGTTTCCTCCACCAAGATGCAGCTGTCAAATGCGGAAATACTAAATCCGAACTATCAACATAATGATCGTGTTATCTCTTAAGAGGTGCGCCCCAGTTTTGGGCCCGATTGTGACCACGCTGCGCTCCAGTTCAAAGCAGAGTTGGCTCTCAGTTGGTTTGGGCCACCAAAGCGTAAAAAGCAGGCGTTAATAGATTCTCAAGTATTTGCGATAATTGCGCGTGTGACGTGTGAGAACCCTGAGATGATGTGTTGTCTGCCATCTATTTTATGTTGTTTATGCTCTTTATGCGGCAATGTTTTATCACCCCTTTGTCTGTGACTGACTGTGGGAATGTGATTCGAAGTTGCGATGTTGCGACGTCATCTCTTTGTTGACTTTCCTCAGCTTTTAATTGATATCCGCTATTTGCGAGAGCAACAACAACAACAAGTGATCAGCTGGCGGTTCACCTTGAATCTAAGAAACACTTCCACATCTCTGTGATTAACTGCAGCATTCGTTTTCCTCCTCTCCTCACAACAAACTCAGTGACATTTCGATGTCTTAAGCACACATTTTCCGCATTAAACGAATTAACCAGCGACAGCTTTAAGCAGCTTAAAAATCTCGCTTTGCTTCTGCATATATTTCAATAATCAATCAAATTAATAAATCAAGAAGAAATGTATGATAAAAAGTGGTGGAAAATGAATGAAATAAAATAATGCTGATCTGGAATTTTAATTTAATTTATTTGTATTAAATTTGGAATTAATTTCAAATTTAAGAAAAGGGCAAAACCTTAATACAAAAATACATTTTTCATGTCTGCAACAATGACAAAAATAAACATGCTCTAAAATAGAATAATACAAATGCACTACAAAGGGAAAAACAACAAAAATGCAATCCAAATAATACTGATCAATATTAGAAACATAAGCAGCAACTAAACTGGAATTATCAATTATTTATTTTGATTAAAAGAGGGAAAAAATAAATGCAGTACAATGGAAACAAAGCAACAAAACTTCAATTAAAATAAAAGTGATCAATTATAGAAGAAAAACGAGCAAATAAAATGTAAATATTTTTATATTTATTTATTTGATAACTTAATGCGAAAATACATTTTTCAAGAGTTTTCAATATAAACACGATCAAACAAAGAGAAAATAAAAAAAAGCAACAAAAATTTAAATAAAATAATAGTATTAAATAATAGAATAAACTGCAACAACTAAACTCGAATTATCATTTATTTATTTATCTTACATTTTCAATAAAAAAAAGATCAAAAAGCTCTAACCAAATTATAGTGATAAATAAGAGAAGAAACTGGAATTATCATTTATTTATTTGAATTAAATTTTGATTTAATTCCTCATTTAAGATCGAGCAAAAAGCTCAATACAAAAATACATTTTTCAAGTCTGCAATAAAAATAAAAATAAACACGAACAAAAATAGCAGCAAAAGCAGCATAAACGAGACCATTAAGATAAACTGGATTTATATATTTATATAATTTTATTAAATTTTGAATTAATTTTTAAAAATGAATGCTAGTCAAGTGACTTGAGAATTAGAATATCGAAGTTTTAATCCGTCTCAATATAGTCAGCGATCATGATGAGCCAGCCTAAAACTGCTTTCGCAAGATTTATTGCCAGAGGGTCGATCATTCAATATAAAATATGAGAGAGTGAGAACTGAAAACCAGTTAATGCCAATCGCAAAATTGACGTGCATATGTAAATCTTGACTTGTGACTTTTGATACCATCTGGTTGGGGGTTTTTTTTTTTTTGTTGTTGCGATTTTTCATTTTCTTCGCTCTTCTCTAGGCAATCGAGACTCTACAAAATATCTAAACTGTGTAAAGTCTACTGCGATCGGTTACAAAGTTCGATAAAGACATGATTGCTTGACTTGATTTGAAACTGTCTTGTCATGTTCTAACTTGTCTCGCAGCGTAGACAAAAGAATCGTACAACGAGTATAAAATTGTACAACTTGCGATTGCTAGACGATCGCAGATCGCCGCCGCCGTCGATCGCACATCGAATGTCGAGTGTCGACTTTTATCTATGCCATTGACACTGGGACAAGGCTTTTCCTTGACTTATTCTCAGCACAGCACAACACAGCACAGCTGCTCATCAAGAACTTAACAAGAGTTAAGATCAGCTAAAAAAAAACAATTAGCTATTGATTACAAGGCAAGCATCCACACATTTGCAACACTTGCAACGTCATCGTTTTTGGGGGCAACGCCTTAAACTGTCTCAACGTTTGATAATGCGGTTAAATAGAGTGAAGACAATTATTTCTTATTATAGTTAATGTCGATCACTTTCGGCTAATCTATGCTGGCATATTAAATGCGCTTAAGATTAGTCTAATCGATATATCAAACTTATTGATCGTTTATCTAATATGCATAAAGTGCCATCGATTATCATTGATCTTCAAGGCAGTTTAAAGTTGCAGACAGATCATCGATTATATTGATCATGATTGATCTTTTTCTGTATATTGATCATATATCTAAAATTCATAAAGTGCCATCGATTATCACTGATTTTGAATGCAGTTCAAAGTTACAGAATTTATCGATCATTTATCAAACATTTTTCTGCTTAATGCTCGATCTTTTTCTGCATTGATCAGTGTTTGATTTATTGCATTAAATGTAGCTTTTCTTTCTGTCAAATTATATTATATAATAATACAAAATATACATATATAAAATATATAAATTTTCTGCAGTCTCGCTCTGAGCTGATCAAATCTCTCTTAAGCAGCTGCGATCACTTCGATCAGTAGTTGCGAAATCGTACGTTAAACTGACTGCATTAAACGCAGACTGCAATCTCTGAACCAGTTGAACAACACACACAAGTGCAACTCGATGTTGCTCTCATTCAAATGACACAAGCTAATGACATGTGACGACATAAGCGATCATTTCATTGATCCATTAACGAACGATCGCTCGCCCCACTTGCGATCATTTGTTTATATTCGCATTCGCATTCGCATGTAATAACAACATATTTATTTCTATGCTGAATCTATGTCAACAATAAAATGCATTATCAGTTGTTAACCTGATGATAACGCAACACTTTGTTGATAGTAAAGAGTCTTCGCCTTGGTGAGTGCCAAGAAACGAGATCACAGATGATCAACGATAATCGATCATTAAAACTGAACAGCTAATTGTCTAAATTAGTTCGGGATGAGAGATTTGAAAGAAAGTCTTCAAGAAATTTCTAAATTGACTGAAAACTTTGAAATTATTAAGTAAAGAAATAAAATTGTTATTTAAAACTGAAAGCATATTTAACAATCTATGTATGTTAATAAATAAGAGAAAAGAACTGCTTTTTATAATCTTATAGAGAAGATTTTTGGCTTTGACTGAAATAGCTTTTTTCTTATTATTAATAAGAACTTGAATCTTATATTAAATGTTCTTGAAATCAATATGTGTATTAGGATTTTCATATTTGTAACGAATAGACCAAAATTCTAAGACCACTTTTTACACTTGCGAAATCTACAACTTAAATATGTTTAACAATTCAGCAGCTTATTATCATAATTCAAATTTTTTTAAACAATTTTGTGATCAAGAAATGATAATGAAAAGGTGGAAGAAGACTTGTCAGCAAAATCTATTTACAAAAATAATGACAATGAATTTCGAAATACTTAACGTGTTCTGCTTAATCAATCAAATAGTTTACAAGCGCTTTTTTTTTTGTGAAATATGTCGAGCAGACTTCCCCATTTATCAGGCAAATCCCAGACAAGTATATAATGGAGTAATGCTAATGAATTACATGCGAGAGCCCTGCTGACAGCGGCAACAATTGAGAGACTGAAAACAATTGCTTGTGATAATTAACACATTAGTAAGTCTATTATTTACAGCCGCACAACCATTTTGCATGCGGAAGAAAGAAGACGTCACATTATCGGCATATATTATGCATGTATATACATATATATATCTCTATATACATATATCTGTGAGAAAGATCGCACTTGTCAATTAGACAGTCGCAGCACGTACATAAAAAGTAAAGCTCGATCATACAAAAGACTCCCCGAGAGTTGCAAAGAGTTTTTAGGTATTGAGTTTCCAATTACCAGTTTCAGCTTCATTTCCAGTTCCAGTTCCAGTTCCAGTTGAATGGAATCTCTGCGGTTTTTGGTTGAGTTCTTGAACAGAAAAAAAAAACAACAAACTAGAAAAGCTTCAGTCGAGTGTGCTCAACTTTGCAGATACTCGTTACCCGACATCAATAGAGCAAAACAGTACGGTATAATTCATAGAATATCCCCAATTAATATACCAAAAAATATACTGATATGCATATAACGAAATGTATATTTCGTATATATATATAAAAATAAATATATATGGTATATCGGTATAGTATTTCATCTGATCGCAAAAAGTTCCGAGTTATATTTCGGTTTAGTATTTTTATCTGTGTGGTATAATTCTTAGAATACAACAAATTAATCTACCGACAAAATGCTTAAATATACAGAAATATATACATATGTATATCGGTTTAGTATTTAACTCGTGCGGTACAATTTTTAAAATGCACAGTAAAGTAATATACCGAAAAAAATACTAAAATATACCAAAATATAAATTTGGTGTATAGGTATAGTATTTTATTTGTTCACAAAATATTCACAAAATATTCCAGTATTGATGGACCTCAAAAAATACTGAAATATATTTAAATGTATATTTGGTATATTTGAAAAAAGTGCTCTCGCTATAGTATATTATCTGATTGCAAAAAGTTCAGAGTTTCCTGTTTTAAAATACCCGTGAAAATACTAAGAAATATACCAACATGTATATTTGGTATACTGAATACCCAAATATATATACATAAATGGTATATCGGTATAGTATTTTATCTGAATTTACCGAAAATATATCTAAATAAATACTGAAATATACTAACATATTTGGGTATACGGACAGACGGACGAACACAATTATCATTCCCTTCTACTCTATGGAAATTCGGTATAGCAACACACACATACACCGAGAAGTTTTTGTGGCCAATGAAGCATGTAATCCACAACTGTTTCTTTTACCAGGGTTTCAAGTGCAAAGCTGAACACACGGTTTGATTTACGACCACATCTTCTATAATTACTGTCGCTTCTTTCACTTGCCAGTTACGAGTTAAATTTAAAGCTTTAGACTAATTAAAATACTACCTCGCACATTCGCAAAGCAAAGCGAAACACATTAAGCACACAAATCACACACAAACACAAAATATCCTAACAAAATACCAAAGCAAAAGGTAGTTCAACTTGCATGCATTTGCAGATTTGGTGAATTTGCATATTTTAAAAGTGTATTCAACTCGCCGCTATTTATTTATAGGGTATACAAGTGTCAAAGCAGTGATTCATTCAGTTAATCGCTAATCGCTGGGTTCAAGTATCCATCAAATGCCGAACCTGTTGTCACTGGCAACTCTGAGGGGAACTGTTCTTCTTCACTCTTCATGCCTTTCTGGCGAACTGAGAGATTTTAATTAATTCAAATTAGTTTCCAGAGGCAATCTTCAAAGATTTCTGACAGACAGCTCAGCGTGTTTTTCTCTGCTGGGCGGGCTCAGTCATCAACGAAAAGTAAATCGAAAGTGTTAGATCTCATTACAACACACACATAAAGAGTATATAACTATATTATCAATCTATTCCCTAGCACAACACGAATGTCTTGCATAAGGAAATGCAATTAAAGCTCAACTTCGTGATGCATTCAAAATTGGCGAATTCTTAGATTACATGGGAAGCAGTTTGCATGGGAGAAATTTAATATAGACACAAATTGATTATTCAATTAAGAGTGTAATACAAACTTATCGAATAACAACATTGTAGGAAAGGTTCATAACAAATTTTAAAACTTTAGTCTTTATAGTTCCAGAGATTGTCAGTCGAAGAACTAGAAGAGAAATTCTGTTTGAGAAAAACTTTATTTCAAATATATCAATTGGAGATCAGAGTAAAAGATTCGATGAAATGGTAAACTTGAAAGTTTCTCCCAGAAATACTTTATTTCAAATTTATATTTATATTTCACAAGTGCAGAAAATGTTTTCAAATATATCAATCAGAGATCAAAGTAAAAGATTCCATCAAAACAAATAGCATAAAATGAACTACAAAAGTCAATTCTATTAAAAAAGGAAACACAAGCGATCAATCAGAGTTCTATCTTATTCTCTTAAGAATGTTTTGCAGAATGCTTCTATCAGATAAGAAGCTTACCTCAAGCGAAGCATGAGCAGTGACAAATAGTTAAGTTTTAGTCTAAACATAGCCAAAAAATGCTGTCTTCCGTCTATTGTTATACCCTGTAAAACGTTTTGTGCATGACACACTCAAGTCACACTTCACATCACGCTGATCTCTAGAAAGTATTTCTACCGGTCTGAGAGACGAAGCTATAGACGTGACGATACGTGAGGTTTGCCACCGACCTCAGGCAATTATCAGTTCAGTTGGAAGTAAACGACCCAGAAAAATGTGGCAAATAGTTGTGCGATAAGAAAACCACCTTGAACAATGTCCACGCCCCCAAGAAGGTAGCCACAGAATAATAAAAATACAATATATTCGTTTAATATTTATCTGTTAAGCTGAGTCGTAAACACAACAAAGCGAGGCGACAGATTATTGCAAGTGTTCTGAGAAGAAGCGACAACACAGCAAGAAGACTAATAAATGTCTGAGAAGTGCTTTTAGCCAGTTAATCAATAGCAATCCACAAAGTATTAGACAACGACCTTGGCCATGAGTTTGCTGCTGCTAACTGGCTATAGAAACAAATTCAACAAAAAGTGCAAAACAAAATTATAGACTCGGTAATGAGAGAAGGGGCGAAGCGATGCGAAGAGAAGAGTTATATGTAAGTATTAGCTACTAAGTAAGTTGGTAGTATATCAAATATACAAATATCAAAGTAAATAAATAGAAAACTCGTTTGTCGCAAGGCATCCAATAAACTCGTTTCCCCTTCATCAGCCCAAATTCCCTTCATTGCGAGCAGTATTACGAGTCTGGGGACTGAGACTGCGACTGACTTCGAGTACGACAACAAATACGTGTTTCATATAATGCGTTTTTATATTTTGATTATTATCCCCCACTTAAATTTACATGCCTGTCGCCTCGTACAACAACTCTCTGAACTCTCGCCTCTACACTTATACTAAGTCTATAGTATATAGTATATTAGTATACTATAGTATTTTTTGTTATAGGCAATCCGATTAACAATAATGTCGTGTTCTTGCACCCGTCACCATGAGTTGGCACTAACTAGAGACAGAACTCTAGACCACATCGAATCAAGTTAGTAGACTATTTATAAATTCCAAAACAATATATCTATATACTTATTATATACTCGAATTTAATTTTAAACTATATCGCGCATTCTTATTTATTTATACACATTTAAGCCGCTGTCTGCATAGGAAATGCTGCTGAGCTGTATCTTTTTTTGCATTTTATATTTATTTGTTTATTGTGCTTGTCGCTTTTTAATTCTCTTCAACCTGCTCAGCAAGTTGCAAGGTCATAATCGAAATGCAATTAAGCTACTACCTCGGCTGTGATATGTAAAAAACAAAAAGCGAGTAGATTGCTCACATGCGATAATCTGTAATATATGCACTCACATTTCGATATTAAATTTTACAGCTTGACGAATTTAAGGAATTTTGTGACCAAGTTGGCAGCGCTGCGCAATCTAATGGTAGCGCTAAATGCACTGCTTGCTCTTTATGTTGTCCGCATGCGATAATCTGTAATATATGCATTCATATTTCGGGTTCAATTTTACAGCTTCACAAATTTAAGGAATTTAGAGACCAAGTTGGCAGCGCTGCACAATCTAATGATAGCGCTAAATGCACTGCTTGCTCTCTAATATGACGAATTGTCGTTAAACCAGGAATCTTTTGTTACTCAAAAACATAAGTACAAAAAACGCTAGTATATAGGAAGCAATATCAAATTTAAATCATTAATCTTCTGTAGCTGGCGAACCGGATTAAAACAGTATTTGAATTAGAATGCTAGTAAAAACAATATGCAAAACATAGAGAGAACTAATTAGATTATTATTTTATATAATTAATATTTATTCTAAGAAACACGATTTATTTCTAGCGAAAGATTAATAAATAAAACTTATGTATATCAGATTACGTTCAATAATCAAAGTTGCACTTGTCTAATTTATGCATTTTTATGGTAGTACGTCAATTGTCGAATTCTTGGTAGTATTAAATTGATAATACAAATGTTTCAACTTGCTTTTGCATATTGAATAACATTGCTAATGAGCGCACTTAATGAATCATTATTCAGCAATTGCTACACATACTTATATAGTCTACTATATAGTTTATGCGGTTTGCTTTTGTTTTGGCTTTTCGATTAGTTTTCACTTTCTTTTAAAAGCATTGTTTTGTTACTTTTCGTTTCTTTGTTGGGGGGCCCTTCACACACAGACGGCACAATAAGCCAACTACACTACACAACAATAACAATAACAGAAGCAATCACACTAACAACTGCAACGTGCCAAGAAATCGAAAAGCAGTTAACGCGGCCAGCAGATACCATGTAAACGGAGTGTAGAGAGAGAAGAGAAGAAGAACAACAAACACAGCTGTTTTATATGTGTAAGAGTTGTGCAAGCAGTGCATCTTGTCGTAATGACAAGCAGTGCGCTAGAAGCCTGCAGAGACACATACATATGTACATATCAAAGTAAAGTTAGCTTTGACAGTCGCAGGCGCATTGCTATGACCACCTTCAATGGTCACATGGGCGTGCAGGGTATGAGAAATCAAGTTGAAAGCGATATACATAGCAAGCGATTAAAACAGCTGTCGCGTTGAGGACGCATGGACTGCGGAGAGACTTGACTGAGACCGCAAAAGCTTTTAATCAAAGCTTGCGCGTCTGACTGTTTTTGGGCAATTTCGTTGCACTCGTTGCTGGCGTTGTTGTTGTTGTTGTTGTTGGCCAAACTTGTATTAAATGCAATTGCAGCAACTTACCCCACCTTCTGCTGTTGCTGCTGTCGCTGTTGTTATTGTTGTTGTTACTGCGGCGCCGATTTGATATTTGAAATTCACTTTTTAGCACTTTACACAAAATGACAAACAAAAACAAAAATACAAAAAAAAAATTATGCCACACGATTTTTGGCTTGTTGCTGCCACTGCTGTTGCTTCTTCTTCTTCTGCTTCGTTGTTGTTGCTTTTGTTTAGTTTGCTTTTAATGGTACTTCGGTTATTGGTAATTTCGCTTTGTCGGGCATCAATTTTTACTTTCGTTACTCACACACACATACAAACACGAACGCGAACGAAGTGACAACGCATTCACACTCACACACACACATGTACGGACACGCACAGTAGTTGTTGTTGTTGTTATTCTTTAGCGTTGTTTACTTTGCATTTGCATCTCTTTGCTCACTTCTTGTTTGGTCTGCTGCCGTTGTTGCTGCTGCTGCGCGACTGCTGCTGCGTCGTGAGCTTCTTCTTCTTTTTGTGCTTTTAGCCGTTGCGCTTGCGCTTTGAGTTTGTTTTTTTGTTATTTGTCTTTTGCTTTTTACTGTTGTTTTTGTGTTTTTGGTTTTGCGTAAGCTCGCGCTATCGAAAGCTTTTTTGAAGAGACGTCCGTTGACAACGCTGGCCGCAACTGAACTGAGCTTCACAAACCGCGCTTACGGAAAATTATTTAATTCCACGCAGCGAATGCGGCGACGGCGGCGTCGCCGGCAGCAGCGACGTCGTCGTCGTTAACGTTAACGTTGACGATTCGAATTCGAACGATCGATAGCTCGCTCTCTTTCCAACTCTTTTGGGGGAGTGCAACAGCGCGCTGAACTCTTCCGTGATCGGTTCTAACTGTATTTTTCGTTGCGTGCCGCATTTACCAAAATACAAAAATTACACAAAAATTGGTAGAAAAGGGAGAAAAGTTAATTAACATGTCGCGTCTATGCGTTGCATGGACTTAATTGCAACATCATTTCCTATTTGGTCAGCTAATACTCTATATTAAAGCTCTTCTTCAGCTATTCTATTCTCTGCATACCAACAATATATACTCCCTCCCCCAAAAATCGTCAAGTCATGCTGAAGTCGCGCCGTCATTCACTCACTCAATCAGTCAGTCAGTCAGTTACGCATTCATTCAGTGAGGCGTGTAGAGGCGCCTTCTCAGTATCCAAAGTGTACCTTGCACTGACATGTAGATGGCGCTTAATGGATTGGAACCCTGTGTGTGATCATACTTTAACATAGCTCTGAACTTGAAGCGATCCTTATCATCTAGCCATTAATTCATTGGGCAATGAGCCCTGAAATTGACTAAGAAATATAGATTATGTTTAAATATTGTTCATTTGTTGCCAAAATATTGGCAAATAAAATGTATGACACTTTTCAAAATTAGGTATAATATTCTTCAACTTACATCTCGAGCAGATATTGATTAAAATTCTTAAATTTAAAACTCAAGCAGATATTTATTAAGATAAAAATAATATATTTTTGAGTTCAGATTATATTTATATATATTTAGATTTAAAAATATATTTATAATTTTATTGAAATTACATTTAAAATTGAAACGAAAAGTCGCATTTATTTATTTATTTATTTATTTATTTTTTTTTTAATTTTGACGCTTTAACTTTAAGTCTGTAGATTAAAACTGCTTGAAATAAATTTTACAAAAATTTGATTTGCACTTTCAAATCATTTAAAATTATAGCAATAAGCTTCAAGATGGTAACAAGAAAACGTCTGTTATACAATAACTTCTTTATTTCGAATTTCTTTTGCAGACTCTGAAGTAAAACAGTTGCATAAACAATTGCGAAGCGATGTTAGCTTTAACTTAATAATGTTATGTGTTTTATAATCTAATTTAAATTCTTTATAGCATTACAAATTCTTAACTTAAAAAACGTTAAACAAATTTAAATTCTTTATCTTAGTAACAAAATAGTGATTAAATTAAAGTCTATTTCTTCCATATCTTAGCAATATTACTAGAAATCTTGTATTGAAACTAAATAGTATTTAAATTAAAGTTTTGTTAACATATGTTTAGTTTGTTTGTTAGTTGGAAAAAGGGCAATTATTAAAGTATAATAGATTCTAGTTGGATTCGGTCCAGATAAAATCTGCACAAAACGACTAAATTGCCCTTCGTACCTAAAATCAAAATACCAGAACCATTCTGACCAGACAACAGCAACTAAAATGGCCAAAAAGTTGCGCTTCGCTGCGTATCAGTTGCGCATAATTGCCAAAGTCATTAAAAAACGTAAATACTGCGAGTAAGTGGTGAAAAAAAGAGTGGAACTAAAGCCAAAAATAGCAAAAAAAAATATATATATATATGTTTGTACTTTTATAGTAGATGGTCAACGAGAGTTCTAAACGAGAACACTCGACTTTAGAATACCTTGTGCAAATTTATAACTCTATAACTGTATAAGAATATCAAAGAGAGTGCAAGGAAAAGTCTATAACTACATAAAAATATCAAATGCCAAGTGCTTAACTGCAAAAGTATAACAAGTTTTAATCATCTTTTATTTTACTAAATATAATTAAATAGTAAATATAGTAATTAAAGTGCTGTCTGATGGAGCCTTCGACTGTATCAAGCTTTAACTATATATATTATATATTAAAATACAGAAAAATTAAACAAATATTTATAATTCTTATTGAATATAAAAAAATACTTCTTAATTTAATACTATTTATGTATAAAATATAAACAGACAAATATATGTTAAAATAAACTATTTAAATAAATAAATCTGATTAAAAAAAAAAAAAAATAAAACAAATTAATTTTAAATAACATCATAAATAAATGTTTCTTTATCGGATTTTAAGTATATTTTAAGTAAATGTAAGTAAAAACAAAAACAAATTGAAAATTGTTTCACAAAATAAAAATTCCTTTTTCGTATTTTTGAAGAACGCCTACTTTGTATATAAAGGTGAATAACTAACTATATTTAAAACTCTGCATACATCAATATTAACTAAAATATATGCTACCCACTCTGCCTCATTATTCCAGGGTATCGCAATTGCTTCCTATAAAATTATTTAATTAAACAAAACGCAATAAACGATGCCAATCTGCAATTTACGTTATTACCAGACAGAGACAGAGACAGAGTGGGTAAGAGAGAGAGAGAGAACAAAGCAAGAACATTTATACACCTATTTGGGTCTTGAAATTATCGGTTCATATTAGAAGTTGAAGTGGGGTCGAGGTTAAATCCATAACTAAGAAAAATCTATAAACAGCGCTTACAAATGATCATTAACTTATTTGTGAAGAAAATTGAAGAGTTGGGTAGCTTAGACTCCATAAAATTTATTCCTTAGCTCCCTAGATAATCAATCGTAAAAAATAAAGCATTCTAAATATTTTAAATGCTTATAAAAATGGAGTTTTTTATATTCTATGCGTGGTATTTTTGAATCGATCATTTCGGGATTTCGCATTTCTAATTGTAATTCTATTTCCAATAAAGAATTTAATTACAGCATGTGAAATATATATTACTAGATAGATCGCACAAATTATGGGTTTCCCAATACCCATTTATTATAATATATTGCCATATATACCACTTGATATAGAAGTACATACTTATAAAACCGCCCAAAAATAAAATGAAACAAAGCAACAACAAAGATAGAGCTTCGCCTCGCTGGACATTAACTGATCCACGGCTGATGTCATTTAACGTAATTAAAAAACTAAAGTTTAAAACAATAACACGAAAAACACAATTAAAACTTTTAATTGCAATAGAATTAAGTTTTTCAGTTGCTTCGACGATTTGAATTGCGTTAACAGGAAAATGTTCACGACTAACAGGACAAAGCATAGCAAGTCATCAGATGCATTGACGATTTGAATTGCGTTAGCAGGACACGACACAGCAGGCAGCTTTTGTCAGTCATCATGTACATTAACGAATTTAATTGCGTTAACATGCGAATGTCCAAGGCTAACAGGACAATGCGCAGCAGGCAACTTTTGTCAGCCAGCATGCAATGCAGTGTTGAGAAATGTTTGCAAATATTTAAATTTGAATTTTGTAGTATTTGGAAGGCAGGAAATGTTATTTGTGCAAAAGGTGTAGTTACGAAATTAAGAAAAGCAAAACTTTTCTATATTTTTTTGTTACAATGAAAATTGTGTTAATATACTTTAGTTTTTGTTACACATTAGATGTCCCATATGTTAACGTTTTTTTTTTTCTTTATTTTTTACGTAGATTTTAAGAACTGTGAATATTATTTTTCTTTTTTGTAATATAGATAAATGACCTTTAATTTTTATGTTGATTTTTATTATTTAAATGAAATTTGCAAAATAATAAGAAGCAACTTTATATTTTAAATAAATAAAATAATGAAAACCAACTAATATTTTCAAAATTACATTAAATGTGTAAAATAATAAAAATAAACTTTAAATTTTAATATTTTGATTATTATTATTTAAATTAAATTTGTAAAATAATAAAAATAAACTTTAATTTTAATATTTTGATTTTTATTACTTAAATTGAATATGTTAAATAATGAAAATCAACTTAAATTTTTATTATTTCAATTAAATTTGTGAATTATAATAAATATATTATTATATATCATATTATTTTTATTAAATTAGTTTTTCTATTCAATAAAAAAAAAACATCAAACTATTGCTCGGCAGCGAGGTCAACAATAATAAAATTTATAAATGCAATTTAACACTTGATGCGATTTGCTGCTAAGCAGTTGACAGCTTTATGGTTGCTGGACAAGCGGAGATAACTATATATATGTATATATATGTGTATATAGTGTATATATGGTTAGGAAAGGGGATGACCACTTAAGTGTCATTAGAAGTCAGCGATTTGCAATGCACAAGTCATGATTACAGTTATCCGCAGATGATAAACCGGTTATTTGATTTTCATTTCCATTTCGAGTGCTTATTACAAACTCGCTGCGCTTCTGAGGGGACAACAACAACAACAAAATGTTTCCGGCTGTCTAGAGCTATAAAGAAAAAGATCTAAACTGTAGCTATAAAAAACTGAGCACAATGCTCTACTCATTTTACAGGCAACATTAAGAATGACTAACAAAAAGTATTTATTTTAAAATAGAATTCATTTCTAACATGATTATGATGATGATAAACATGATTACTTCTTATCAAGATTTTAATTTCGAATATTCCATAGTCATACTCAATACTCAACTCATTTAGCAGGTAACATTTAAAATGCTTAACAAAAAGTATTCGATTTAAAATAAAATTCATTTCAAAATATAAATCATTTCTAACATTATTTGATAAATATGATTAGGATGATGATGAACAAGATATCAAGATTTTCATTAGTCATACTCAATACTCGACTTATTTTACAGGCAAACTTTACATTGCTTAACAAAAAGTATTTATTTCAAAATAGAATTAATTTCTAACATTATTTGATTTCCATTTCTGGTTTCATTTTGCACTTATGACACTAATTTTTATTCTCCAAACAAAACGAATATGTGATAAAATTCAATATGGGCTTACAAACTAACACAAAAACACAAGGTTAAAAAGCAACGCATCGAATCGAATTTAGTCTAAAATTATTGCTCCAGCAGATTGCGATACTCGGCGAGCAGTTGCTCCTCCTGCTGCAGGGGAAGATCGAGATAATCCTGCTCGTTGTGCGTGAGATCCGCATGCAAACGTTTATACGCCTGATACGCATCAATTTCGCATTTCGCCTTCTGCAGCACAGCATCGATGAGCGACGAATTCGCGGTTGCTGATGATGATGCAACGCTTCCCTGCGAAGTGGATGCAACATCAGTGCTGGCATCATCGCTGGCCAGCTTGGAGACGCGCTCCACCATCTGCAGCAGCTCCTCCTCGCTCTGCATGGCCTTCAACAGAAAGTCGGTGGCACGCATCAAATTGTTGCGTGTCGCTTCGAGTGCAGCGCGTGCCGTCGCCTCGGGAAAACCCAGTTGCAACAACGCCTTCAGCTGCACATCGTCCACGCTCTCCGGCGTCGGCAAACTGGCGCGCAACTCCGCTGAACCAGTTTGAAGCAGTTCCACCTACGGTAGATGAAGATGTGTATTACATTACAAAAACAAGTATGGAAGCTACAGTCGAGTGGGCTCGACTGTGAGATACTCGCTACCCACTTTGAATGAAAGCTAAACAGTTAAACAGTGCGGTATTATTCATATGCCAAAACAATATACCAAAAATATACTAGAATATACCAAAGCATATATTTGGTATATTAATATAGTAAAACAGTGTGGTATAATTGTTTAAATGTACCAAATAAATATTTAACAAAAATATAAGAATATATCTAAAGCTTTATTTGGTATATTTATTTAGTTCAACATTCAAAATATACCATAGAGTACTAAATTGTACCACATTGTCTGTCAACGCTGCTTAGAAGCGGCATACTCAGTATACTAATATGGTATTACACTTCAAATATAACATAGCGTACTAAAATATACCAGATTGTCAGCCAAAACTACTTAGACTAGTAATAAGCAGTAGTTTTTTCTTATTCAAAGTATTTCTTAAGAAGCTTTTACAATTTGTATGTGATCGCAAACAAAATCCTCAGAAATCATAAAGACTGTAGTTATTATTGTCTGTACCAAAATTCGATTCTCGCTCGATTGCGGCAATGGAATTTGACTTGCCAAAAACTTTAAACAAACTTGATGTGCGTATAAACATAACAAATGCCGTCAAAAAAGAATTAAGTCTCTATCTTTTATACTCTCTGAGATATAGATGTTCATACGGACGGACGGACAGACAGACAGCTAATCACGAATATGCATACTTTATAGGATAGGAAATGCCTTCTTCTCTATGTTACTACAGACACAAAGTAATAATACATTTCTACCTCTTAAAAAGCAAATACTTTAAAGCTTACCGCACGTTGCACATCGTTGTCGGCCCGCTTGAGCGCTGCGGCAGCCAGATGACGATCGAAACCCATCTCGGTGAGTGTGCAAATGCTGCGCGGATTCACCCAGTCGCTATCCTTGGCCGTCTGCTGTTCGTAGCATCGATGCATCTCCCGCTCCGACTTCGATTGCTTGCGGGCATCGCTGAGCTGCTGCTTTCGCTGGTGAATGAACTGCACGGCACGCTCCACGTTGCCCGAGCTGGAGCGGAGCGCGAGTCGGGCATCGCTGACATCGTAGCCCATCTCGACCAGGAGCAGCAGCTGCTCATCGTTCACCTTCAGCTCGTTGAGCACCGCTGCGGCAGCCTCAAAGCGTTCGTAGGCCGCATCCCGGCGATTCTGATGGAAGAGGACAACACCCTGGAGCAACTGAAGACGCATAATGAGCGCACGCTCTGGACATCCGCGTCCCTTGAGCGCATAGAGACGCGAATAGTTGTCGCCGTAGCTGCGACGAAAGCTGCGCTCACAGATGCCCAGACGACGATCGGCGTCGGGCAATTGCGAGACGTTCTTCAGGCAGAGATAGCACCACACAATGTCCAGATTGAGCAGCGCATAGTTGTCCACGGACTCCAGAAACTTGGAGTTGCATGCCGCAAACTGTTCGTCCGCCTCGAGCAGCAGCAGCAGCGCCTCCTCGTAATCCTCGCGATGCATCGAGGCGCGCGCCTTCTCGCAGTATCCCATCCCAGTGAGCAGCGCCTTGTTCTCATTTGGGGGCAAAAACACCGGATTGCCATCCTGATCCTCCATCTGCAAAATGGGGGAGAATATAAATTAATCGAATGCAGTTTATAACGTTGTTACAAGTATGCACTAATTATTAAACTATTGTACTAACAGCTG
The DNA here is from genome assembly GCA_035046325.1 of Drosophila niveifrons. Classification (NCBI taxonomy): domain Eukaryota; kingdom Metazoa; phylum Arthropoda; class Insecta; order Diptera; family Drosophilidae; genus Drosophila; species Drosophila niveifrons. Next base: position 806,944 of record JAWNOC010000071.1, read on the forward strand.
CATTTTAATTGTTTCGCTCTACAGTGTCACAAAGCAAACAAATAAAAGTTTAAATTATGAGATGAGTAAAAAACTTTGCGGAAAAGTTGCTTTGTCATGAGTATTATAAAAGTATAAAAGCCTTTGTCTACTTTGTCTTAGATAGTTCTGGCAACAATTCATTCATGCGAAAGGGTCTCAGGCAGCTTATATATTCGCTACTGACTGCTAACACAGAATGAAAACTTTGCTAACAGAAAAGACGCTTTATCTTTAACATATTATGAAAGTCTAAAAACATTTGCCAGCTATGTGAAAGGGTCTCAAACAGCTTATACTCGCAATTGACTTGCGAATCATAGGATAGAAAAAGTGCTACAGGGCAGACTTTGCTAGCAGAGAAGTTGCTTTGCCATTAATAGAAAAGCTTCTGCGACTTTATCATAAGAATTCATTCTTTCGAAAGGGTCTCAATCAGCTTATACTCGCTATAGAAAAAGTGCCGCGATTGAGACTTATTACAGGGTTTCAAAAATTAAGTTCCATATGCATATAGATTTGCTACTACAATCGCACTTTGTAATTTATAACTCATACATTATTAAAGGGTCTCTATTAGCCTAAACTCTACTCTATACTTTATGCAGTCATTGACTGTCTCTCTCTCTCTTCTCTCTTTTTCTCTCCCTCTCTACCTCGCTGCAGCAGCTGCGGTCCTTTCACACTCTGTACATTACAACTCATGCATTATTAAAGGGTCTCTAACAGCCTATACTATGCTCCATGCTTTCCTCTCTCTCTCTTCCTCTGTCTCACTGCAGCAGTTGTTAGTCTCTCGCTCTGATGCATGGTAAAACAGAATAGCTAACAACTCACCTCCATGAGCTGTGTATCTGAGGCGACCACAGCCTCCACATCGGCCTTAATCTTGCTGATGCGCTCGTGGAGTCCCGCATTTTGATTGTCGCCCTCGTCGCCACCGCCGACGATGATGATGAGCTGCTGATTGTTCTTCAGCTGCTGGGCAGCCAAAGTGCTGTTGGGTGCAATGATGCGACCGCCTGCGATGCACTTGACGTGATTCGGATCGCTCAGCTGCAGCTTGGTGGCAATCGTCTGTTGCAGCGTGGAGCCCAGCTCGTTGAGATCACACTTGATGTCGATGATGTTGGCGGTTCCCTTGCGATTGTCGATGCGACGCACTTTGAACGTGGCCAAGCCCGTCTCATTGAACTCGCGACGTGCGGCAAGTTTGCGCAGCGCATGATCCTGCAGCTCAATGATGGCGCACTTGCAACTGGAGGATTCGATGCTCAGCTGAGTGCTGAATTGATCAGCGAGCCTCTGTCAACAAAGTGAGGAAACAGTTTAAAAGATGCTCTTTGTTGCAGGAGTGGGGGGAAAAGTCTCACCTCGATGGATGCCTCAATGCTGCCGAGCTCCTCGTTGTAGTAGGGCTCCTCCCACAGCTTCACGGACTGCGCTTGCAGCAAAGCACGCACTTGCGTGAACACGTTACCAATCTGCGTCATATCAATTTCAATTCAAATCGAAACACAACGTGCTTAACGTGCAACGTTCTGTCGACGACACCAATCTTCGAATGACAATGCGTTTTACCAGTGCGGCTTTGCAGGGAGCGTGCTGTGTCCAAGTGCTGTTGCGTCACAAAAGAAATTTAACTATATATCGGGAAATACGTTTATATGCGTTTCTAATTGCATGACTTGTGTTTACATCTGTTTACAGCGAACGTGTTGATCTTATCGAAAAGCAGCAAAAACATCGATGACGCCACTATCTATATATCGATATTTCTGAAACCTTGTTGTTTTAAATATCGTTTCGTTGCAGCGCGCATCGAGTCACTGTTTGTTATTAAATAAATTATACGTTTGGTTAAGTTGAGTTATTAAATATTTACTATTTTTATTCAGTTATTTAATTTAATTTTGTTTCTTTATAAAATTAAAAAATATCACAGCACGGTGAGTCTGTAAACATGGCAACTGTGTCATTTGTCATATGTTCTGCTTCATGTTTCGCCATTATTTGTTTTTTTTTTTATGAAACTCAGGTTATGAGAGCAAAGAAGGACGAAGACAAAATGCTTTAGACGACTTCTACATTATTTGACAAACTGCAAACGAGCAGTTTTAAAGAACGCGCGTTTTCTTAGAGAATTTACTAATATACCACGCAATATACCAGCATGCCAATATACCGCGTGGCAATTATAGGTGTATTCTGTACTTTGGTATATTTATTGTGTGTAAAAACGTACTTGGAAATTTTGCCTGCAGGCTATCCAAAATGATTATTATTGTTATAATAAGCAATATTAATTGCAATATTAAATGGACCTATCAATCTTTGCCACAAAAATAAATCATTTACAAATAGTCCCAAAAAATTGATATATCGAGCGTGCTATCGATATTGTTTCATCTCTAGTAAAATATTTTTGCGCCGGTTTTGAAATCGCTTATTATGACGTTTTTGACGTTCCGTTACACACATTCATATTTTAAACAAAATAATTGTTAAAATTACATAAAAACAAATAATATATGTGTTATATATGTGCTACGCATGCGCTTAAATAAAGAAGTGTACAAGTTGAGAAGTTGCCATGAGCTGGCCACGCTTTAAAAGGAACAATTTGTGCGTCGATTGCAACTGCAAGGAAACGTTCCGCTTGAGCGCCCGCAGGCTCACCTGACGCACCTCGTCCCCCCGTTCCCGCTCAGACGGTCAACAAGGTGGTTGGTTGCTTACAACAACGCTGCAAGTGCAACGAATATTTATTTACCAAATGGTGGCCGTGCCGGCAACATCAATTCACAAAAAGTATAATATAAAAACCAAAAAAAGAAAGAAAAAGGCAAGAAATGTACAAAGTTTCATACGAAAATTGTGATTGTGATTGAAGCAAGTGAAGAAAAAAATTAGCGGTTCATTGTTTTCCGTTAGCAGCATAACTGTAAACGAATGCTCAAATTGCAAGTGTTCCAAAATCGAAAGGAAACAAAATGAAAGTAAAACAAAAGCCAACTGCTGCTGTCGCCACCACAGTCGCCGGCGTCGCAGTCGCTGGCAGACAGCGCAGCAAAGTGGAAGAAACAACAACAACAACAAGGCCGCGTCTGGCGACGGGGACGCAATGCGAACGTGAGCGCAAGCACGAAGCAGCGCGCAAAGAGAGAGAAGCGCAGGCGCAACTGAAACGCACAGCGACGTCAGCGTCGACGGCGACGCAGGCAGCGCGAACTAGAACAAAGCCAATGCGGCGCAGCTCGAGTGCAAGCAAAGCGACAGTGCGAGAGAGACAGACAACTGCTAAGAGCACTGCTGCTGCTGGCAGCTCTGCTGCGAATGAGGAGGAGGCAGCGCAGCTGCGACTGCAGCTGGAGCATTTGGCGCAGCTGTCGCAGCATGACTTTGAGCGCGAGTTCCGCAAGTGGATGGCGCAGGAGGGCATCGAGGGCAAGGTGCAGGCGCAGGTGCGCATGGACTTGATCAACAGCTTCAACAGCACATCGCTGGGTAAGTGACGATGATGATGCAGTTGCTCCGACTCCCCAACTTCCCTCCTTTTTGATATACGAACTGACTTTCCAGGTAAACTGCTGCGCAAGGCATCGGCATCCGCTTGTGGCATGCCCCATACACTCTTCGAATCCAAATCCCAGGAGCAACCGCCGGTGGACAGCGGCCAGCCCATGACGCTGGCGCTGCACACGCTTGTGGCCGAATTTCTCTACGCGCACAACTGCCACTACACGCTGTCCGTCTACTGCAGCGAGCTGCCGCCGCGCCACACGCTACCCGACTTCGAGAGTCGCAGCGCGTTTCGCTTCAAGCCGGAGGAACTGCAGCAGCTCCTCGCTGACATGCTCGGCGGCGAGCAGCACGAGCAGCTGCGCCAGACGCTGCTGCGTCTCTACGACGAGGAGAAGATCTCGCTGCTGCGCGGCTGCTTCCAGGTGCTAGTCGAGGCACAGCAGCGTGCTGTGAACTCCACGTTCATTAGCAGTTCGCTGGAGCAGCGCACGGCGATGACGCAAACACAGCCCACAGCTTGCCTCCTGACACAGCCAAATGTGGACACTAGCAAACTATTTGCAGCGGGTGAACTTGTGATTGCTGACAGCGATGCGGGCAGCGTCTTCATTGGCGCACGCGTCTCGCAATCGCTGCTGGGCGTGGAGCAGCAGCTGGGCCAACTGATGCAGAGCATGGACAAGTTGTGGAAATCGTGTGCGCCGCCTGTGGAGATCATTTCGCAGTCGGCATTCGAGCAGCTGGTGCAGCGCGAGTTGCTCGAAAGGCAGCGCTTGCAAAGCGCCGGGCAAACTTTGGAGCCCGGACAAACGGCGCTGCAACTGCCGCAATCGCAACCGCAGCAGTCGAAGGAGCTGGTCGATGCTGGGAATACGGTGCAGTCGCCAGCTGGTCCCATTCAGCTGCCCGCGGAGGCGGCGTCGGTGCCCAAGATGCCGCAGCTGCATGGCGAGCAGCTGGCCAGCCTTGCGATGGTGCAACAAGCGCTGCAACAGTTGCAGCAACAGCTGCAACAACCACAGCAGCAGAGCATGCAGCTAACGCTGGACAGAATGGAGGCGTTGGTGGGCGAACTCGCCGGCTGCATTCAGACGCTGAGCAACGTGCTCAATCTGGCCATGGAGCAGGAGTATGCGGTGGGCAGGCACAAGGGCTTCAAGCTCGGCTACCGCGAGGGCTTTGCGCATGGCCACTTCATGGGCATACAGGAGGGCATGCAATCCGCCGAGCAGCAGCAGAAAGTGGAGCAACCGAAGCCACCATTGCAGCTCAAAGATTCATCGAGTCAAACGCCGCAGCCGCCGGCGCCAGTGAAAGTCTCTAAGCGATCGGTGGCCAGTCAAACTCCGCACAAGCGTCAGCGACACCGCGCCACGAGCATGGAGCGGCGTCTGGAGGCATTGCAGCGTCATGTGGCCAGCCAGACAGCTGCTGGCGGTCACGAGGGACGCAGCTACGAGCAATGGATCTATGAGATGCTGCACAGCAGCAGCGGTCAAATATTTCTGGAGCGTGTCGAACTCTCGCTGAACAAGGCGCTGGAGCTGCAGAAGAAGCGACTCGACGAGGTCTTCAATGTGAAGCTGCGTCATCACGCCGAGATGATGCGTCTTAACAGCAGGCAGAGCTCCTGGCGCGTAAGTTGTTTAGCATTTCTCTTTCATCTCCCTCTCTTAAACCCAGCTAATCCTTTGCAGACACTTTGTCGCCATGTGGAGCGCGATTCGCAGTCGATGGAGGCACGTGATCTGGTGCACAAGATCTTTCGCCTGCTGGAACACTATGAAGCGCATCATCAGCTGCTCGCCGAGAAGATTCAGCAAACGGAAAAGGCCGCCGAGCAGGCGGCACGCATTGAGCAGGTCTGGAAGGATGCCAGCGTTCGGGTAACTGGCTGCAATGTGACGCCCGCCTCGACGACCACAACCAAATCAACGCCAACGGCAGCCGAAGCAGCTTCGCTAGCCACAGCTGCTTCAGCGCCCAAGTCGGTTGCTTCGGTTGCTAGTTCTTTGCCGCCCACGTCGACTCATCATGTGGCCGCCACTCCGAATGATTTGCCCACTTCGCTGCCAGCTGTTGAGCCAGCCGCAGAGGCTGCTCCAAATGTTGCTCCTGTGCATCCTTCCGCATCTCTGCAGAGTCTCATTCCGGGCGCTCTTCCAGGCTTTGTGCCCGCTCCGCTGCCAAGTGTTCTACCCGCTGCTCTTCCAGCTCCACTGGCGAGTCATCTGCAAGCCTTTCCAGCTGCCTCAGCGCCCGCTCCTGCCATGACAATGCCCACTTTGTTCACACATTTTCTGCTGCCTTTTGCTGCGCCACCCGCTGAGCCAGCAACAACAGCGACAACAACGACAACAGCTGCTGTTGCAGCCAGCGAATCTTCTGGACGTCCGCTGATGCACAATGTGTCCACGAATACGCAACTAGCTGCCAAGGAGCGACCGCAACAGACGCCCAGCTTTAACGAAGCGCTGCTCAGTGCCAAGTAAGTCAAAGTCCAAGACTTTTTATCAGAGTGCGCTTAATACGCAATGCGATAATAATAACTGCTATCGTTTGAGACATGTCAGAGTGAGAGCGAAGCGAGAAGCGAATGCAAAGCTACTCGCTCAGAGCGTACAGATTAATGTGGCTCGCTTCTCGCAAATCTTCCACTGTCAGATTCTCGCCTTACTCGTTGCTACTCGCTGTACTCGCTGTACTCGTTGCTACTCGCTATACTCGTCGCTACTCGCTGTACTCGTTGCTACTCGCTACACTCGTCACTACTCGCTTTACTCGTCGCTACTCGCTTTATTCGTCGCTACTCGCTATACTCGTCGCTACTCGCTGTACTCGTCGCTACTCGTCGGCTACTCGCTGCACTTGTCGCTACTCGCTTTACTCGTCGCTACTCGTTTTACTCGTCGGCTACTCGCTATACTCGTCGCTATTCGCATTACTCGTTACTACTCTGACATCAGCCTAAGCTATAGTAATAAATAGCAGCTGCCTAAATCTACATTCCATATATACTTACAGAAATCGCATGCTGCAGCTGGAGCAGGAGAGCGATCTGCTGGAGCAGAGCTTTCTGGGTTACCTGGAGCGTGCACGTACCCAGAAACCAAAGGCCAATGTCAACGCCAGCTGTGCGCTGGAGCAGCAGAAGCAATTGCATCGCACACTAGACAACTTTCGCGAGTGGCAGCTGCGCATGCGCAGCGAGGATGCCGCAGCCAAAGTCGCAGCCACAGTTCCCACTTCAACTCAAGCACAACCAGCTGTGATCTCGCCCATTTACAGCGGCTCTGAACTAGAAACGGATAGCTATCAGTTCACCAATGCGATTGCTGTGGCACGGCACAAACTGCTCTCGGAGTTGCATGCAACAGCTGCGCCCAGAGCTCCCACGACAACAGCGGAGATTGTGAGCAACAACAACCGATTGCTCGTCGATCAGGTGCAAGACGAGACGCAGGAGCTATTGAGTCGCGTCGAGGCGACACTGGCGCGTGTCTCGAAGCCGGCGAGCTTGCAACTGCTTGCGGCTGAGTCACAAATGCCGCTGGAGGATCCGCTCGATGCACTCAGCAGCAACACGCACTCGTCGCTGGAGCAGCTTGCGGCCATAACGACGCCGCCAGCAAGTCGCAAGCTACAACGTTCGATGGCCAAGATGCAGCTGCTCTTTGGCGAGCAGCAAAAGACGACCTCAAGCGTTAAGCGTCCTTGGAGTGCGCCCATTGTTCAGTTAAACGCAACTCAATTGGCAACGCGACCTCACACAGCGCCCAGCAGCTTAACGGATGCCCCAACTGCTGCTGCTGCTGGTGGTGGTGACAATCTGCTGGGACTGCTCGATGCCCTCAGCGATGTGGGCAGCAGCACGGGCAACAGCAGCAACAATCTAATCAGCAGCTTGGGTCGCAAGTCTCCAGTCGCATTTGGCGGCCAGCTCTCTGCCAGCTCAAGTGCGGGAACTTTATCGCCCAGCCAAGAGTTCTGGAAGCGCATGAATATGTGATTGTGATTGAACTAGTTCGAGCTCAACGTGAATATGTGATTGAACTAGTTCGAGAGAGTTCAACGTATTCGTTCCCCAATATTGTATATATATCTTTCTTTCGGCCACTTTGTTGACCAACCAAGAGTTCTGGAAGCGCATGAATATGTGATTGTGCTTGAATAAGTTCAAGCTCAAAGGATTCTTCCCTCAATGTATTTCTCCACTATAATATCGGTACCCAAAGATGTGTATATATATCTTTCTTCCGGAGCGCCTTTGTCACCCAGCCAAGAGTTCTGAAGGCTAAGCTAAGCTGCAAAGTGATTGAACAACTTCAACGTTCAAAATGTTCGTCGTCCCGCACCACACTGTAAATAAACATCGGCACATAGACACATGTATATATATATCTTTATTAGTTTTCAACTGTGGTACAGCAAAGCCTCTGGATGGCGAACGAGCATCAAATGCATACATCTAATATAAGTACACACAAATATGTATCTATGTAGAAGAAGTACATCGACATTTAACATTTACGAGTGTTTGCTCAACTTCTGCTTCAATCATTCAATCAAATTCCCTACATCTCGAAAAGGATCTCTCAACCAATCGATTCCCTACACATTATGATAACATCATCTCCATCTCATCTCAATCATTTACACCACACACACACAATTCAAATCGCTGCAGTTGGATTTAGTGTGCGGTAAGTTCACAAATCTTCATTTCTTTCATTTGTTAATTACACATCAATTTTGAAATACGAATGTGCGCGTTCAGGTGGGAATTGTATGTGTATATATAGTTAGTTAGTTGTTTATTATTTTCATTGATCCGTATCACAAATTATTTGGCAGGTATTCCATAAATTTCGTAAAAGATTTTCCTGATTGGAAAATGTCTTCGCATCGTTTTCTATTTCTGGGGGAGGAAAAAACTTTTCACTGGGCAAATTGAGAATATCGTTCACAAACATTTACATATACATATATCGGTTATTGAGTTAATATCTTATTGATCAATTAATATGTTAATTGAGTTGAAACCACAGATAAATATGGACGTCAAAATAGTGCAATTGATAACATGCTCTGCACAAATACTATTCTATATAATGTTAAGAAATTTGCAAAATCAATCAAAGTTATTTGAAGCGAGGTGATGAAATATCATTTTTAATGTAAGATATGCAAGATTGACAGAAGAAAGTCTTGGAAAACAGTGAAAATTGAGTTATCGATCAAATAGCTGATCGATAACATGTAAAACAAAGTTTGCTTAGCAAGTCGTCAATTAAACATTTAGTACTTAGTTTTTATGTAACGCTCTTAAACACTAAAACGAAACCTCAGCAAACTGTGAGGCATATTTTTGAATAATGCAACATGCAACACATGATTATCGATAACACACTTATCACATTGATCAAAACGACATTTAATTGAAAGTTATCAACCAGCTGAATATGCGATTTTTTAGTTCAAAACATTTATATTGTGACTGGCGTTATTACATTGAATTGATATCTAAACATGGACGTCAATAACTCATTTTGTTGATTAACACATACAATTGTAATATTTCTGGCAAGTGATAAGTAATCGAAAGAGTTATCGGCGGCAAAGTATCGAGATAGAATCGACAAATCGGGGGTACCCAATTGTATTTAGGTATTCATCGTAACGAGATTATTCTCAACAGTGAAAAAGTAGTAAAGAAGAATTTTGAGGTTGCCATTTAATATAATAGATCGATTTATCGATCAACCATCTATAACGTTTAAAACTGCATTCAATATCGATATACATATAATATGGACGTCTATTAAAAACTTCGTTAATTCGTGAAACACGCAGCAAATTGAAATTGAAAGATTCGTAAAGATTTGAAGCCGAAAAGAGATGAGGAAAGGAATGAGTGAAAAAGTCTTGAATGGAAATCGTTGATAGCAGAGACGATTAGGATAGATCCTTAAACTCTTTAAACTGCAGTTCCATTGATGACGTCGTAGACCTCGCGATATTGAGATTGAGACTGTTGAGCTTGCGACTGCGGTTGCGATTGCGGTTGCGACATATTGATGCCACCAAAGAGACTGGCATGGGAGCGACGACGTTCGCGCTCGAGTTCATCGAGATCGAAGGCATCGTTGACCGCAAAGCTCGCACGTCGCTGGGCATCATCGAAGGCGTAAGCACGTTGAAACTTCGGCGGATGCACCTGGGCACTCACAACTGGAGGCGCCGCAGTGTTGGCCACATACAACGGCTGCGGATGATGATAGATGCTCGCATTGGCGCTTGTGCCGTGTCCATAGTTTGAGGGCGATGAGGGAATCGCTGCTGGCCATTGAACGCCCGATTTGCTGGCCTGAGGCTTCTCCTCGTTGGGCCGAGGAGGCAACGGCAATGGCAGCGTCAACGTTGAGAGATAACGATTCTGTTGCTGCAACTGCTGCTGATGCTGTTGCATTAGCTGAGTGAAACGCTGCTGACTCGCACTGAAGCTGCTCTGCAGCGATCCCAAGCTGTCCTGACTGCCCGTCGGCTGTCGCATAAAGCAGCGTGGAAGCGTTCGACTCTGGCCATGCTCCGAGGCGAGGCGTTGCTGTGAGGCCCATGGCCAGATCTCGGATTGGGGCGTGTGCAGCGACAGATTCGAGTTGAGCTTGCGCAGCTGTGGCATCGGCATCGATGCCGGCATCGCATCCACGCACATCGAGCTGCGGCGCGGCATTGTAAATTGCCCGGGATCTGTGAAGGAAAAGACAATCGTATATTTGACTTAAAGTATATAAAATTGTAGATTACGTTAGAGAATACCTTCTCTATCTCTCCTATTGCTCTTCTTACAAGCTACCACTTTATGACTACGAAAACAACAAGCTGACATTCGACTTGTACAGACCCTTCAGCTATCTCAAATTTATGTAGCTACACATACGATCCTCTTAAGTGCAGTATTTATTAATTGACGAGTAGATAATATATCACTTATACTAGCACTTAATGAAGGCGATAAAAGGCTAGCGAACAGTTGGCTTGTTGAGACCCTTTAGGTTCTTTGGCGTGCAAGTCGCTTATCATATAAATTTATGCTTTTTCGATACGAGTTTAACAAGCACACAATTCACTTGTGGAGACCCTTTAGTCATTTATTTTCTTTTCGCTTATTTCTGCTGTTTGAAATGTGAGATTCGACGTTCTTATTTGCATACGAATACGAAACTTAAAAGCGAACATTAGACTATGAGATACCCTTTAGTATAAATATGTGTGCAGCTCTATTACTTAGAATTCGTTGGTAGTCGTGGTAGTTAAGTCGTGTAATTAAGAAGTCATCCAAAAAATTTAGTTAATAACTCCGAAAGTAACAAGCGAACATTAGACTTTAAGATACCCCTTACTATAAGGGTAAGTTGTGGTTAATTCGTAATACATACTAATACAACTTTTTACCTAATGACTGCAAAAGTAACAAAAGAACATTAAACTTTGAGAGACCATTTTGTGTAATTGCTTGCAATTCGTTTTTAATAACTCTTGGTAGCTAATTTGTGGGATTAACAATTCATCCTATAACTTTTAACTTAATGAAATTCAAACTAACAAGCGAACATTAGACTTTGAGAGACCCTTTCGTGAAACTAAAATCTTCGACGAGCGGACATCTTAAGATGCTTTGAGTACTATCGAATATGAACATGCCATGTAACCACAAGGCAATGTGATAGATACCCTGTAATTCAGAAATTGTATGTTTGACAGCAAAAGTAATAATCAAACATTAGACTTTGAGAGACCTTTTAGTGACACTAAGACAAGTACATAGATTGCATATTAAAGACACCACAATACAATGTGATAGATACCCAGTAGTGAAGCACCTTAAAATCATAGTCACAACCTGGACTCACCGGTCACTACGTAGAGATGATCGCCGTCTAAAGTGACGCCAGGTGGCGATCGAAACTGCCGGAATCCGTTGTCATCGCCATCGGCATCGTCATCGTTGTTGTTGTGGCTATTGCGATCATGCGAACTCTCCTCATGAGAGCGTCGCTTGGACGAATGCGACGATTGCGGCGGCTCTGGCGACTCCACGGAATCCTCGCTGGGAATGTAGTAGATGTTCTTGGGCTTGGCTCGCATGCCGGCACGCTTGCAGAACTCGTTGAAGAGCTCATCTTTGGTTTTGCGCAGACCACGCTTCAGGCCGCAGAGCCGAGCCTCGGTCATGTCGTCGTCTTCATCTTCGAGCGCCTCGTTGCGATTGCCTCGTGGCAAATGCTGTGTGTTGGTGGCCATGTTGCGTTGCTGTTTGCGCTGCATTTGAGCGCTCGGATTGAAGATGTCGGTGGCCGTCGAGACGGAGCGAGTGAGTGGAAACTCCTGTGGCAAATCGGCAAACGTTGCCGGCGGTGCGGGCAGCGGCAATGTGGCATGCAACGGCAAACGCGTTGCCGCAGTCGCTGAAGTCGGAGTTGGCTCCATGCACAACTCGTTCAATGACTTGGCAAAGCTGCGCGAATGCAGATTGCACTTGGACACCGCCGGCTTCTCGAAGAAGAAGCTGCGAAAGTTTGAGGGCAACTTTCAATTGAGAACTCTTAGTTAGATTCACGCTGATGTTGCACTTACCGTCGCTCCAGATCATTGTGCAAATACAGATTCAAATTGGAGCCGCCACCACCTGGGGCAGCAGCATTGGGATGCTTGCGGCATGCATAGCCACCGGGCAGCGTTTGCGTGTTGCATGTTGTGGCAGGCAACGGACCGCGACCAGCGTCGTGCACCTGATGCAAGCGAGCGTTCATCGAGCGCAACAGAAACTGTTGATACAGTTGCTCCTGCTGCTGATGTTGCTGCTGCAGCGGATCACGCGACTGCTGCTGCTGCTTGGCGGACACATTGAGCGACTCCTCCGAGGATGCCAGGGCTGCAGCATTGCCCGGTTGCCTGTAGCGCTTGTAGGAATGCGAGCGAGCGAGTTGCAGCTGCTGCTGCGATTGCTCCTCCTGAATCTTGGCATGAATGTTGGCCACACTGAAGCAGGGCAAACGCTGTGGCAGTGGAGTGGACGAGGATGTTCGAGTGGCAAAGGCGGAGAAATAAGTCATAGTAATTAGTCAAAGGCAAAGAGAAAAGTATCCATTTCATTATTGCGTGTTGCAGAAATCAAAATCAACACAAGTCTAATTATAATTCAAAATAAGTGAGGAAACTTGCGTCGAGTGTGCTCGACTGTGAGATACCTGCTAGCCATTTTTAATGACAGCCAAAACAGTGCGGCATTCATTTTAAAATATACCAACATAATATACCCAAAATATACTATAAATATGCCAAAGGATATATCAATGAAGGATTTTACTTGAGATCGTCACATTATTGAATTGATTTATTAAATTTTTATTAGAAATCACATTAATAACACTGAAGTCAATACGATAATTTGCTTTTGGTATACTTTTAGTATATATTTTAGAATGCTGAATATACCATAGAGAGCAAAATACAACAGATTATTAGTCGAAGCAGCTAAGACCCGATTGAAATTAGCGTTGTTGCCCATATAAAGGTATATCTTAAATAACTTCTACAATATTTGCCTGATCAGAGACAAATTTTAAGTAATCATAGATAGTAATTATAATAATAATAGTAATTATTATTGTATATACCAGAAATCGACTCTAGTTTCTACGCTTGTTATTCAATTTTGATCGATTTGGGGAAGAGTGGCAAAAACTTGAAACAAACTTGATCAGTCGAAAAGAAATTAAAGCTTCATCTCTTCTCTGAGAGCCAGGAGTTTATATGGACGGAAGACAGACAGACGAACATAACTATATCATCTCACTTTATAGATTTGGAGATGTCTCCTTCTGCCTTTTACACGCATTTCCTGCAAGCACAAAGTTGTAATACCCTTCGAACTTTATCGGTAGCAGATATAAAAACACATTTAGCACATCAAAGAGTTATGTTGTTGGACATTCAAAGGATTGCTTTTACTTTGCATCTTTGCTCGCTGCATGTTATGTGATAAGCAGACTTGCTGCGACCTTTGGCAACTTGTCTTTAGATTCAAAATTTTCTTGGAAAACTGCAACAACAATATTGCATTACTTTGAAATGAATTAATTCTGTCTTTGACGAGTGCTGTGATGAGCTGAACTTTGACCGACATTAAAGCGAAATAATCTGTGATTCATAATTACTAAAGTCACATTTGTGACGCTTTACTCACGCTGTAATAACTGAATTCCTGCAGATGGATGTACAGAAAGATGTTGAGCACACCGACAAATTCGGTGGCAATGAAGCCAAACACGAATAGAAAGAAACTCTGACCGTAGGTAACCTTGAAGAGCGCTGGTTGCAACGGGGAGCGGGGTCGCAACTTCGAGCCGATCTCTGCTTTTAGTATCGATATATAGGCTATCAAACCGATCAGCATAATCAGTCCTGCAAAGAGGATGGAAGAGAGCATTAGCGGTGGCTGCATTAGAAATGATATTGAAATTGTTTGTTGTCATTAGTATTAACTTTAATATGTGCATTATTTTAAGCTTTAGAAAGCTTAGGCATCGATGCTGAAATTTTAATTGATATCATCACATGCATTAGCATTATTATTAGCAATAACGTGATTATTGAATTTTCATTAGAATTCACATGAATTTACTTTTATATTAGTACGAATGTTGTCATTAGAATCAGCATTGAAAGCGTTAGAGTTAAATTTTAATGGGCATTACCACTGAAATTGTATTTGTATTTTAATTACTATTCAAGTATAAAATGCATTAGAATTATTATAGGAAGTAGCATTATCATTTTCATCATTGCAAATGTATTAGAATTCGTATTCTCATTACTTGCATTAATAATGAAATTGGCACTATCATTGAAAATTCATTAGAGTTCACATTAGCATAAATATTAAAATTAGCATAATAGTGCACTTCTATTCGAGTTCACATTGGCATTAATATTAAAATGGTCATTATCATTGATATTTCATTAGAGTTGACATTAGCATTCGTATTAGCATTATCATTTTTATTGAACTTACATTAGAGTTCACATTAGCATTCATATCAAAATTGTCACTATCATTGAGATTTCATAAGAGTTCACATTAGCATTCGAATTAGCATTAGCATTATCATTGAACTTCCATTCGAGTTCATATTAGCATTAATAACAAAATTGTCACAATCATTGAGATTTCATTAGAGTTGACATTAGCATTCGTATTAGCATTATCATTGAACTTACGTTAGAGTTCACATAAGCATTAATATCAAAATTGTCACTATCATTGAGATTTTATTAGAGTTTACATTAGCATTCGTATTAGCATTAGCATTATCATTGAACTTACGTTAGAGCATTAATATCAAAAATGTCACTATCATTGAGATTTCATTAGAGTTTACATAAGCATTATGACTGAACTTTTTCTAGAGTTCCCATTAGCATTAAATTTAGCCTTATCATTGAACTTCTTTCATTAGAGTTAGCTTAATGGATAATGGGCATAAATATTATTAACGCAGATGTTGGTATTATTATTTATATTGAAATTTAATTTCTGTTGGCACACTCAATTAGTATTAGTATTAGAGATAGCTTTATAAATGAATTTTGCATAAGAACTTTAAAGACAGACAAGCATTTGAATTAGTGATAATCGTTCAACACTTCTGATAATGACATTACGATTAGCATGAGAAATTTCATTGAATGTTCGAATTATCATTAAGTTATTGCACCGAACGTAAACAGCTTTGCAATTTGCCATTGAAGTATGAGCAATTGTCATCAGAGTTGAGGACTTACCGCTCACAATGAAGAGGATGCCAGCAGTGAAATAGTAGAGACTGTTGCGATGCGAGCACGTGGGGATCAGAAAGATGACAAAGCTGATGACCAGCACAATGCCAGCGCCCAGGAAGATGGGACACGACTTGGTTACCGTATCTGCAATTAGAGAGTGAGAGAAAGGAGAGAGCGCAGGGCGATGATGGTTGGTTAGCAGAGCAAAGCTGTTTGCTGAATGCTTTTGAGGAGGTCGCGTTGCCATCGGGCGAACATATACATAGATAGATAGATAGATAGTTGAAAACGAAAAAAGAAAGTGAAGTGACAAAAAAAAGAGAAAGAAAAGTGAAAGTAGCCGCGTCGTGTGGTTTTTTGCCTTTGGCGCTGGCTCAGGTTCAAAATCAAAGAGCGAAAAGCTTAGAGCAGCAAATATGTGAAAAAAAGTAAAAGTCGGAAAATGGGAAAAATGTCAAAACAACAGTAACAGCAGCAGTTGGTTGTCTAATATTTTTTTTTGTTATTTTATTGAATGTATGAAATTGCCACCAGCGGCGCCTTTGCAAATTAATAACATTGCTTTTGCGCTTTAGTTGTTATCATTGTTGCTGCCTGCTAATTGAATATTTTCAGTTCAAAGATTGCCAATGAAAACAAGAGAAATGAAAACATAATCAAATTGCAATCGTTTGAAATCAATACAAGCGACACACACACACATAAATAAAGAAAAGTGCGGAAGATGATGATGAACAGAGACAATGGAAATCGTTTGTGTACAATAAGATTTGCTCTAAGCTTCTACTTCTACTGCTGCTTCTACTTTGAGTTTCAAATGCACTCGCAAAATGTATTCATATGAAGTGCTCTTGGGATGGAGTGCAGAGAATGGTCCTTCTCGATTTTAAGTCTCTGCTAATCCAATTAGAAACGTGGCCAGCTGAACGAATAACTATTGAATGTCCATGAAGTATTGGGTAGAACACTAGTGCTCTACCCCTCTCACTCTGCTTAGTTTCTCTGTCTCTCTCTCTCGGTTCTAAGCATTAATCCCGGCATGCATTTAATTACCAGCAATGCTACGGATTGTAAACTTCTCTCCCAGCTAATGGGTGTTGTCCTTGAAGCCAGCTTGCATCCGATGCTTTGCTACTCATCTCATCTCTCGCATTTAAGCGCCAAGGATTTTGTTGCGTACCAGCAACCAGCAACCAACAACCAACCAGCAACCAACAACCAACCAACCAACAACCAACCAATGCAAATTTAAATACAAAAGAAAATTCAAATTCAAATACAAAACGAAAATAGCAAATGCAACTGGCAGAATTATTATAAATGAAAAATCCGCTTAACCGCAGCTGTGTTGTGTAATCACACTCACTACTCGCTACTCACTACTTACAGGGTATCGCTGGCGTCGAGTCGTGCGGATCTGGTTGATATCCCTCCTGGGGGAAGTAATCAATTTTGACGCAGTTGTATGTGTCGACATCCTTGCCTGCAAAAACATTTCAATTACATGCAAAACACGCAATAAAAATCTGGCTGGGTGTATGTTACAGTGAGTGTGTGTCACTAGCACATACCCTGTAAATTTGTAAGATTTACTTTTGTGAGCATTTGTGTTTAAGTAATGTGTTTTTGTAGGCAGATTCTTCTGTTTTCTGTTCATTTTCATAAATTACAGGGTATGTTGTACTATAATCTTTGAACATTTCTCATATTTTGTGTGCTTTGAAAAGTAGTACATTTGTTTTTTAGTTTGTTAGAAGTACAGGGTATGTTGTACTATATTTTACAGGGTATGTTAAACTTTATTCCTTGAACATTTCGCATGTTTTGTGCACAGTTGTGTGTTCGAAGAGCTCGCAGCTCAGTTTGTAGAAAGTTTTGTATATATAACGTTAGGGTATATTTAGCATATGTAGTTATTTTTATAAATTACAGGGTATATTGAACTATATTTCTCATATTTCGCACATTTTGTGCACAATTGAGTGTTTGAAGAACTCGCAGCTCAGTTTTGTAAAAAGTTTTATATATTTTTCATTAAAGTTTATATAAAAGATGCAGCTGCTATTGCAAATTACAGGGTATATTGAACTATATTTTCAATATTTCTTATATTTTGTGTATAGTTATGTTTTTATAGAACTTGCAGTTTAGTTTTGTAAGAAGTATTTCAAATTTTTCTTCAGAATATATACAACATATCTAGCTACTTTTATAAATTACAGGGTATATATGAACTACACCTTGTCACATGCAGTTTTCTGCAATTGTGCATACCGAATGTGATTAGATTACCGTATGAATGGACAACTTGAGTCGAATATACCCCATTTTCTGCTCATGTGAAACTACAGGGTATCGCTGTGAGGCAAATAAATCAGTTGTGACAGCCCGAGAGCAAGTCAGAGTCACTAATTGGCGGCTGTTGCTCCATTTTTGTTTGTTTACTTGATTGACTGACACGATGATTGGTCAACTACCAACAACAAAAGCAGCTGATGATTGACTGACTGACTGACAGACTGACTGAGTGACTAACCAGACTGATTGACAAACAGTTTTACTTGCATATTTTTGTTGGTTGGGGTATTACACTCTTTTGATTGCATGGCGCACATGGCGTATACGCAATGTCATTGACTCGAGCATTTGTCTTCATTTTCGGAAGTGAAGGATGGAAGGGAGGATAGAGGAGGAGGAGGGGCAAACTCACCTGGCAGCGTTGTGCACAATATCCAGAGGCTGGACTTGGTGTATTTGGTTAGGTAGACGCCATCGTCGAGTGCCTTGAAATTCGGCGTCCCATTATATTTGGCATTGGGCAGCTTCTCCTCCGTGTAGAGCCATTGGGGGCCGGCCAATGCGGCTATAACAATTGCCACTGAAATGCTGCAAGAACGAGAGACCCAACAAAAGAAAAGAAGACGAGGCCATCAAAAAGTCATTCTGCATACGTTTCTCACTCTCGCTCTCGTTCTTGCTGGTGTCTCTTTCTTGTGCTGTTTGGCCTGCAGTCTATGCATGTTTTTCCAACGATAGCAACACCCACACACACACACACACACACTCACACACACATACACTTTTGCTGAACAACAGAGCCTTACAGTTTGGCAGCGCTTGTAATGATGTAAAATACCAGCATGTGTGCTTTACTCCGCCCCTCACTCTCTCTCATTCTCACATTCAAGTGTGTGTGTGTGTGTGTGTGTGTCTGCTGAATGCTGATTAAAAATATCTGATGTCTGTGTCGTTAGCAGCAGGGAATAATTCGTACCTTTAAGCTGCACACAATGCTCAACTAGCGCATACTCAGTTCAAAATCAATAATCAAATTTCATTGTTATCGGTGAAATGTTTATAAAAAAAAAATGTCGGAATTATAAAGCATTAAATATAAAAATATTTCACACCTAGCACGTTAGAAAGCTACAAAACAATGCGGTATTAATACTAAAATATACCAAATTCATATATTAAAATACTAAAATATACCATAAGTTATATTTGGTATATCACCTAACACGTGCGGCACAATTCTTAAAATAGACCAATTTAATATTCTAAAAATACCAAAATATATTGGTATATCACCAACAAGGTTAGAAAGCTACAAAACAGGGCTGCATTATTCTTAAAATATACCAAAATTATATTGGTAAGCATGTATATTTAAACTTCATTCTTAATACCTAACACGCTAGAAAGCAACAAAACCGTGCAGTGTTATTCTAAAAATATACCAAATTAGTATTTTAAAAATACTAAAATATACCATAGGCCATATTTGGTTTATCGATATAGAAAACAGCGCGGTATTGTACTTAAAAGTTGCCATATGAATATTCTTTAAAAATTAATATACTAAAATAAACCATAAGTTATAGTTGGTATATGGTACAGAATATACCAGATAGTTAAGCAAAGCATCGAAATCGCCTATTATTAAATATGTTCTAAACTTCTAAAATTTGTAAATTCAAAAATCGATGTCTCACTTATTAAAAAAAGAAAATTGCAATTTCGTTATTAATTTGTAATTTTGTATTACAATACAAAAGAGCTGCAAATCAGCATTTGACATTTAATATTTTTCAGTGAGTGTTCCAAGGATTTTTGCAATGACAGAAATCAACACTAATAACCAATGAACAAGGTTGGCCAACTTATAATTCATAGCTCGAATTTCGAAAATATTCTGCACAATATATTTATTGAAATGTAAATAATAAATTACATACAAAAAGACCCATTTTTTAAACTTTTGTGCTATAATTTTCTGATATGAAACCACAATAACTCAAATAATTACAAAATATTTAATTTCATAATAATCAACAGTCTTTTATGCAACACAAAAAGAAAACTCTTTCAATAATCAGCAAATTAGCAAACAATATTTGTCGAAAATGAAATATCCATAATTAAAGTTAAAAGGGGGGAAAAAAAAAAGAAATCAAAAGTCAACATTTCCTTTTGATGCCTTCAATGCATGCAATGACACATAATCAATAAGCCGCAAATATGCAAATACTTTCTTCAATTAATTGTTATACTTAATTAAATATGCTATTCACATACATATATGTATGTTTGTATTTACTTTATGATATCATTAATAATTGCAAGTGTGTCTTTGACCAATTAATGCGTTGAAAATTTCGCACAAATTTGTGACGCATTTTCTCAACAGCGCAGTTTTAAATTCAATTACTGCACAAGGATTAACGATTGTCTTGTGGAGATTAAAGTATTGCATCTCGACATCTCATTGCTAAGCAGCAACAGGTGGCAAATAAGCTTGGTCTTTGAATCTAAAGTCTTAGTTTAAAGTTCATCACAATTCAAAATGCATTTAAATGCAGTCTCAATTAATTAAGTGTAGCAAACTCTTTTTAGTTTAATGTATTTTAAGAGGCATTCGAGTTACGAGCTGGCAACGGAACAGCTAACCATATGCCAAAAAAAAACAGGTACATGAGAATATCCAAAAAAAAATAAAAACAGCAAGCGCAAAATAAAAAAAATGACAAGTAAAAAAGTGAGAAAGAACGTTAATGGGCTTCCAGTTGATATGCATATATAAATGCCGCACAAATTGTTGGCTTAAAAAAAAAACGAGAAGAAGAAGCTACAGTTGAGTGTGTTCGACTGTGATATACCCGCTAGCCATAATAATACCTAAAAATATCAAAATATATGGTATATGGATATAGTACTACATTCAAAAAAAATACAAAATACAGCCCATTTTAAATACAACCACATTTTTAAAATATACTAATTTTATTTAACGAAAAATACCAAAATATAAAGAAGACAATATTTGGTATATCGATAAAGTACTACATTCAAAATATACCTTAAAGCACTACGAATACCAAATTGTGAAAGTATTTCCTAAAAAAGTTTGAGTTACCCGCCCCTGTGAGTGCGGTATTAATTTTAAAATATAAAATACCGTAAAATACTACAAATATACCATATGCTTTTTTAATGAAGTACTCAAAATATACCATATAGTATTAAAATATACCAGTTTGTAAGCCAAAGCGACTAAGACACGTAATAAATACACGTTTTGTCCATAAAAAAGTATTTCTTTAAAATCTTTTAACATTTTTATCTGCCCGCAACTAAATTTTCAGGGATCATAAAGGCTGTAGTTATTATTGTAGCGTTATTAAAATAGACCTTAATAATTAAGCTTGTTATACGACTTTTTTCGATTTGCGTGATTACGAAAATTTGAAGCAAACTTGATCTGCGTGCAAGCATAATAAATGCTGTCTAAAAAAATATTATATACTTTCTGTTATCTGATATCTAAGTGTACATAAGGACGGACGGACGGACGGACGGATGTAAATGCCTGATCAAGTATGTATATACTTTATGGGGTCGGAAATGCCTCCCGCATTTTGTACATTAATTAATTTGGCATATTCTTTATTGTTTTCTTTTGTTATACCCGCTATCCATAGGGAAGAAGAATATTATAACTTTATAGCAATATAATATTCTTCTTCCCTATGGATAGCGGGTATAACAAAATGAAACAATTAAGAATATGCCAAATTAACGTACCACAAAAATACCAAAAATATACAAAAGGTATATTTATAAGTAAAAGTAGATTACAAATTATACCAGCGTCAGAGAGTGAATTGAAGTTGAAGCTCAAGAGGTAGATTTCATTGAAGCGCCAACAAATAACAAATCGAATCAATTAAAAATATACCAAATTAACATACCACAAAAATACTTTAAATATATAGAAAACGTACTACATTCAAAGTATATTCAGAGAGTGGATTGAAGTTGAAGCCCAAGAGGTAGATTTCATTGGAGTGCCAATAAAAAATGATAATATCCGTTTAAACATTTGCAACATTCGTGAGTGCACTCATGCGACGGTCTTAACTCGTTAGTGAGTGTTTTATGCAGCAGTGCATGAATATTGCATTCACTTGTCAGTCACAACAAGCATTCATAAGCATTCACTTAACTCTGCTGCATGATTCATTCGCATGGCAAATGAATGTCAGTCAGTCAGTCAAGACGTTTTCGGCGAATCGCCTGCCGAGGGACGCTCAACAAGTTGTGAAGTTGTGTTGCACTGAAGTGCTCCAATGTTGCAATTCGAATTTTCTCGAGTGCATCGCTTTTAATTACCAGAACTCGATGCTCGATGCTCGATGCTTGGCCCATTGTTCTCTGCTCTGCTTAGCAACCGAAATCAAAATCTTTGCTAATACAATGAAATCGAACTTGCAAGCAAAATCGATATTATTAAACATGATTTTAATGCTCGACCAAGGTTATTTATTTTGTGCATAAATTCGTGTGTGTGTGTGTGCGCACATTGCATAACATTTACCCAATAAACAAACAATATAATTGAGTTGAATAATTCTTGCAGAATTTTATTACGAATTAATCTGTTTATGCAGAAAATGTCAATTAAGAGTTTTGGAATTTTAAGCTAGACTGCTTTTTATTTTTTTTCAAATATATTTTGATAAGACAAACGATAAGCAATTAACATACCACAAAAATGCTAAAAATATACCATATGATATATGTGGTATGTTGCTATAGTACTACATTCAAAATATACTAGATTTTAGAGCCATAAGCAACTAAGAAACGTAATAAGTGACACGTTGCGTATACGTGATATTTTGGTTACCTAGGTTTAACTTAGCACAACAAATTAAATGTTGTTTATAGTTTATTAACTGGTGATTTCATGTTGCACAAAACAAATTAAAGTTTTAATTTCTTTGATTTATGTCTGAAAATAGTTTTAATTTTCTTGTTTTTTAATTATAAATTAAAAGAATTTAAACATTTTTTCATATATTTTATCGAGCAAATTCAATTGATTATGCATATTATACGAATTTAAAGCCTGCGCTCTTTTGCATACACTTTACGCGTATTTTCTGCCACATAATTTTTGAACGTCTGCTTGACAAAGTATTTATGATATTGGCCTTCAATCAGCAAGGGGAAACCTGACAAATGCTAACTGCAAAATCAATGTAAAGCTCTTCATGTGCGTTGCGATTGCGATGCGAGAGTGGAGTGGAGTGAAGTCGAGTCGAGTTGAGTCGAGTCGAGAGTCCTTAATGTTTTCTCGCATCACATCCGCTGGATGTGGCGCTGAAGGAACGCGACGATGACGCGCATATTTTGCACGTTTCACGTTTTGCCAGCAAGAAAAAAGCAAAAAAATATGTATATGAAAAGGATGAGGATAAAAGGACGAGAGGACAGCAGCAGCAGCAGCAGTAGAAGCAGCTGCCTTCGGCCTCAGCCTCGGCTTCAGCTCTGCACTCAGAAGACATGCAGCACTATTCTGAGCGACATCGTCCTGCGGAGGACGATGTCTCTGGCAGGACTCTGACGTCTGACTGTCTGTCTGTTTTACTTGTTCTTCGTCGGCCTGGCAAATAATTGTGTTAGCGACACAAATCACTGCAAAGTGGGCTTAATTTGTTCGCAAACTATTTGCACAGACTCTTGAGTGTTTTTCAGTCTCCCTTCCTGCCCTCCTTCTTCCTTCCCCTTCCCTTCCCATCTATAACATTATGAAGAGCATCAACTTTTGTATTTTTGCTATGCGCCATTTTCCATTTCACACACATTTTGCATTTTGCATTTCGCTTAATTTAGGCGAACAACTTTTGTCGACAATGACAATCGCAATTTTGCGCATTCTTTCTGGCAAATTCCCGCTTCCCGCTTTCTCCATTGCTCACAAATATTTGCAAGTTCAACAGCAAAAACATCAACTAAAATTTCTCAGCTCATTTTCTCATCTGCAAACATTTACAACCTTGCGCTATTTTCTATCAATTTTGTGTGTGTGTCCTTGTTTAATTGCTTTTGACTTACATAATATAAACAGAAATTTGCAAAAAAAAAAATATAATAATAACTTGCTTGTTAATTGCAATTTCACTTGGGAATACAACAAAATATTACGTATACGCAGTGTTTGCAATTTCTTTGCAGCTTAGCTGCAACTTGTTGTTGCATATTATTTCTGCGAAAATTAATATACAGCATAAGTAAAAGCGTTCGAAATGCAATCCAAACTTTATGAACTATTGTTTATTGCCTGCAAAAGTTTTGTTTCGAAGAAACTGTTAAGATTGATGAGCTAACGGAAGACAAGGAAACAAAACACAATCAAATATTGATTGGATATACCGAAGGCTATATTTGGTATATTGATATACTATTAAACTCTTAATATACAATAGAGTATAATATAATATACCGAAGGTTATATCTATACTACATTATATTCAATATATACTATAGATTACAATAACTAAGGTCATATTTGGTATATCGATATTACATATAGACTATATTCGGTATATTTATGTACTATTACATTTGAAATATGTCATAGATTACAACACCGAAGGCTATATTTGGTATATAGATATACAGCTACACTTCAAATATACCATAGCATTCAATATAGTATACTATATTTAGTATATTTGTACAGTGTCACACTGAAAATATACCATATAGTCCAATATAATATACCGAAGACTATATTTGGTATATTAATGTACTATTACATTAAAAATATACTAAAGATTACAATATCTAGTGCTATATTTGGTAGATCGCTGTATTATTACACCGAAGG
Organism: Drosophila niveifrons; assembly: GCA_035046325.1. Lineage (NCBI taxonomy): Eukaryota > Metazoa > Arthropoda > Insecta > Diptera > Drosophilidae > Drosophila > Drosophila niveifrons. The sequence continues at coordinate 831,506 of JAWNOC010000071.1, forward strand.
TTATATTTGGTATATAGATATACTGCTACACATAAAATATACCAATGAGTGCAATATAGTTTGCTATACTTGGATATATTTGGCAAATTTGTATACTGTTACACTCAAAATATACATATATAGAGTACAATTTAAGATTAAAGGCAATATAATTTTACTAGAAGGAAGATTAAGAAATTGCTAAGCAGAAGTTGATGAGTTAACAGAAAGGCGAAATAAACACAATCAAATATTGTTTGACTTGATTTCGATTATTGCAATTTTGAAACTTTTCGAACATTGCCAAACAAATTTGAATTAAAGCAAAGCAAAAAATCTGAAACATATTTTAATTGCCTTGATTTCAATTAAACTTTGAAAATATATAAAAGTTTATTTAGTTTAAAAAATCAGTAATAAACTTCGTCAAGCTGCTGGCGTAGAAGCAACACGATTGCAACAGCCTGAATGACAGCTTGACGCTTTAGCGCTGTCTATCAGTGCGTATACTTAATGTCGCTGTTGAGCTGAATTGAATCACTCACCTGGCTGCAACAGGTGTCAGTAGCCACAGGTAACCACTTTTGGCTTTGCCACTCGCACTGACTTTGCCCGTCTTGTTGCCGCTGTTGTTGTTGCTGTTGCTGTTGCTGCTGCTGTCGTTGTTCATCGTGTCGACAACATGCGGCTGATTGTCAGCAACAGTTGCTGCTGCTGCTGCCTCTTTTGTTGGTGTTGTGATGGTGACAGTACGCTGTTGTCTCTGCTGCTGCTGCTGTCGTGTTTCATTTGCATTGTTGTTGCTGCTGCTGTTGTTATTGGTGTTGGTGTTGCTGTTGCTGTTAGTGTTGCTGCTGTTGTTTAGTTGCACATTATTAAACTGCAAATCGCTAAAGCTGCTAATGCTGCCGAATCCTGTCGCTGGAATGCTGCCCGAAATTGTATTGATGACGCCCGTTTGTTGTTGCTGCTGCTGCAGCTGCAACTGTTGCTGCTGTTGAGGAGTGCGTTTGAGGCAACCTCTTGGCAATGTTGCATATGGCGATTGCTGTTGCTGCTGCTGTTGCTGCTGTGGATAACTGTGCTCGATCGAAGCGCTCGTTGTTAGCTGATGTTTGCCCAATTGCTGCTGTGCATCAGCATGTTGCTGCTGCTGTTGTTGCTGTTGCTGCTGCTGCTCGTAACTGTTGCTTCTGCTGTACTGTGCACTGTAGCTAACAAGTTGTTGCTGTTGCTGCTGCTGTTGTTCGTAGCTGTTGCTTTGTTTATACTTTATGATGCTATTGCAATGTTGCTGCTGCTGTTGCTGTTGCTGCTGTTGGTTGCTGCTGCGTGGCGTGGGCAGCGTGCTGATGCTGTTGATGCTGTGCGTGGAGGCCACGCGAAACACATTTGGCACCGTTGGATGATCACGCATTTTGACACAATAACAAAAAGTAATTGACAAAAAAAAAAACAATACACTATGAACACAAGTGATATTTCTGGTTGTTGCTGCTGCTGCTGTTGCTGTTTGTGCTCTTGAACTGTTTGCCGCGTCAACGTGCAACGCGTTCAACAACTGCTCAACGACTGAAATCGCTGAACGGATGCCAACAAAGCCAACCAGCCAGGCAGCCAGGATGTCGAGTCCTGAGCAAAATAAACACGAACAGCCGAGCCGAAAGCAGCAAGCAACGAAGGGTTCATCGTTGTATGTGTGTGTGTGTGTGTGTGTGTGTGTGTGTGTGTGTGTGTGTGTGTGTGTGTGTGGCATGGGGCATGAGGCATGAGGCAGGTTTTGGCTGCCTGAGTGCCTGACTGGCTGGTTAACTGCTGGCGTCGCATCTACGCAGCTCAAAAGCGATTATAAAATAGCAGCAACAACAACAGCAGCAGCAGCAACAATAACAGCACAGATTGCAGCAGCAACTTGAGCAACAACAACAGCAACAACCAAAACAGCAACAAAATTTGCAAGAACAACAACAACAACAGCAACAACTACTACTGAAAGTTTGAGCAACAGCAACAATAACAACAGTAAAGTAAGTGCAGCAACAACAACAACCAAAACAGCAACATCAACTAAAATGGCAGCAACAAGATTCATGTGTTGCAGTTACAATAGCAGCAACAACTGCAAAAATGACAGTAAAGTGTAACAACAGCAACAACCACAACAGCAACTACAATAGCAGCAACAAGAGCAATATTTTGCAGTTAGAACAGCAACAACAACAACAACAAGAATAGCAGCAAAGTAAATGCAGCAACAAACACAACAAAAGTAAAGACAACAGCAACAACCACAACAAAAGTAAACCCAACAGCAGCAGCAACAAAAAGTATAAGAGCAAGAGTAACAACAAACAATATCCCAAAGAAGATGTTGCAATTGCAACAGCAACAACAACAACTGCAAAAGCAGCAGATTCAAATCAACACTAGCAGCAAAGTAAATGCAGAGAGAGAGCAACAACCACAGTCAAAGTAAAATTAAGAGCAGCAACAGTAACAATGAAAGCAACAACAACTGTAGGCACAACAACAACTGCAACAATAAACAACTTTCAAGAAGCTGCAATAATGTTAACAATAGCAGCAACAACAGCAATGTGCTGCAGTTACAACAGCAACAATAACTGAAATAACAGCAGCTTCAAATCACACCAAAGTAAACGCAACAATAACAGCAACTACTGTCAAATTTAGAGCAACAACAGCTGTAAGAACGACAACAACAGTAGCGACAATAGAAAAAGTAGAAGCTGCAATAATAGCAACAACAGCAGGCATTACAAGAATAACAGCAACAGCAGCGACAACAACAGCAACAGTGGCAACAACCACATAAATAGTAGAAGGAGCAACAACACTAACAACAATAGCAACATCAACTGTAAGAACGGCAGCAACAGTACCGACAATAATAGCAACAACAGCATACGTTACAAGAATAACAGCAACAGCAGCAACAATGGCAACAACCACAGAAATAGTAGAAGGAGCAACAACACCACCAAAAACAGGAACAACACCAACAACAACTGTAAGAACAGCAACAACAGTAACAACAACCATAGAAAAAGTGGAAACTGCAATAGTAGCAACAACAGCTGCAACAGCAACAGTGGCAACAAATAATACAAGGAGCAACAACAGGAACAACACCAGCAACAACAGGTACAATAGCAACAACAGCAGCAGCAACAAGAACAACTGTAAGAACAACCATAGAACAAGAAGAAGCTGCAATAATAGAAATACATATGTATAAGCAGCCGTTACATGAAAATAGCAGCAGCAACAGCTGCAACAACAAGAACTTTAAGAACAAAAGCAACAGTAGCAACAACGACAGAAAAAGTAAAAGCAGCAACAACAACACCAACAAAACAGTAACAAGAGCAACTGCAGGAATCTTTTGTAGTTACAACAGCGACAACAACAACAACAGCGACAAACACAACTTCAGCAATTTGGAGCAGCAGCAGCAACAGCAACATCAGTTTGCTTGCAACTTCCGTTGCTTGTTGAAAGTGACTTCCGGTCGCTTTGCCATCTATTAAGAACATGAATGACACATGTGTGTGTGTGTGCGTTACGTTGCATGTGTGTGTGTGTGTGCAACATTTCCCTCCTCGATTATCCTCAGCTGCTGTGGCTGCCGTTGCTTGCTGCACTTTAGCGCGACGCGTCCATTTAATTCAATTCCCACACATGATTGAGACTGTGATTGAGATTAAGATTGAAAGGGAGCGACTGCCTTGAATGTGTGCCACTTGCCACATGCCACAAAGGTGCACAGTTAAGTGCAGCGAGCTAAACCGCATTTATTATTTCCTTAGTTGGGCAACCGCAACATTTGTTAAATAACTTTAGCTCCATTTTTATTGCCTATTTTTTTGGGGCAAAGGCGCTTGAAGTGAAGATCACTCAAAAAGATTTTCATCAAGAACAAATGCACAAAAGTTTAACAAAAATAACATTAGAATTAAAAGATAACAGATGAAGAAGGTGAAGTGCGCTAAAGGCAAACCAGCTCGGTATTGCTCTTGAAATATACCAAATTCATATACCAAAAAAAAAAAAAAAAATACTAATCTATACCGAAGGCTACATTTACTATATTTATATAATATTACATTCAAAATACACTATTAAGTACAATACCGAAAGCTATATTTGATATATTTATATACCATTAGATTAAAAATGTACCATAGAGTACAATATAATATACCGAATGCTATATTTGGTATATTGATATACTACTACGCTCAAATTATATCGTAGAGTACAACATAATATACCGGAGGCTAAATTTGGTATATTGACATAGTATTACATTCAACATATACCATAAAGTTGAATATATGATACCAAGGAATATATTTGGTATATTTATATGCCATACTATAACCGAAGGCAATATAAGATTCTACCTATGAACAGTGAAAAGTGATGCAAATGAACTAATGCATAAGAAGAAAATTAAATTGCAGTGCATTAAATTGAAATTTTAATGAACTCTTTTAAGATACAATAAAAATAATGATATATTTACTCTTTTTAGAGGCAAGTGCAATAGGAATTTCTAGCTTAAAAAAAAACAATCGCAATTAATGAAATATTTTAATAACTCTTGGCAAATAATTGAAATATTTTTATTGTTCGTTCATGTAAGTGAATAAAAAGTTCATGAAACGTAAGCAAAGTGATTTTTACAATATTTTTTCAAATCATTCGCTTCAAGTTGTGCACGAAAAGATGTAAAAACAGAAACTGTTTAGTTGAAATCTTTGCATGGCAATGCAAACTGTGCAATAAGTTTTAGAGTGCCGCAAAGACGTAAAGGGCAAAAAAACACAGAGAGAGTTACAGATTGTGGATATAGAACAAATATGGGACAACATCCGGTGTAGAAAGTTGCAGATAAGTGAAGCACTTGGAAGGGCAAGGGACAACGAGGGGCAGCAGCCGTGAAGTTTGAGAGAGAAGTTGCCACAAACGAGCAGCATCAAATTAGCTTGCTTGTAAATGCGACGACAGTGCCTCAAAAGTAAACACACACACACATTCATTCGCACAATCCAGGATACTCACACAGACAGACAGACGGACAGACAGACAGACAGACAGACAGACAGACAGACAGACAGACAGACAGAGAGACATGCAAATGCATGAGCTTAACGTTTACAGCAAGTGCATAAAACTAGAAACATGCCAGATTTACAACAACAACAACAACAACAACAATGATGATGGACCACAACAACAAAAAAAAATGGGGAGGAAAAAAATCTAAACAAATACGTAAACGAATGCAAAATGGAAAGCGCAGAAAGTACGAGTAAATTATTATCAAAGCAGATGCAAAGCAGGCACACAGATACCCTGTAAATTGCAATACTTGAGAGAAGTAAAAGTTCAAGCTAATTTGGAATATATAGAAATGAACAGGCGTTGAGAATATGCAAAATAAAACAATAAAATAGTAGTGGAGATGGAAGAAAATGCAAATCATATATGGTAAAAATACAAAAACAAGAAAATTATGAACTTGGATGGAGAATTTTTAATAACAAGAGTAAATTGCAAAGAGAAATCTGAAAAGTTAAAAATAATACAAAGGGGAAAATAACGACAATATTATATTATTATTTTTGGGAATCATACAAATTTACTAATTATCAATTAGATAGATTGCAAATAAACAGAATATAAAAAAAAAAAATTCTTGTGATTGTTGATTGTTGATTATTATTATTATTATTTATATGATTATGATTATGATTATGATTATGTTTATGATTATGATTATGATTATGATTATGATTATGATTATGATTATGATTATGATTATGATTATGATTATGATTATGATTATGATTATGATTATGATTATGATTATGATTATGATTATGATTATGATTATGATTATGATTATGATTATGATTATGATTATGTTTATGATTATGATTATGATTATGATTATGATTATGATTATGATTATGATTATGATTATGATTGTGATTATTATTATTATTATTCCCATTATTATTACTATTACTATCATTAAATTAGAAGAATCTGCCAAATAAGGAATGTCAATGTACAAAAACTTTAGCATAAAGAATACAAAAAAATAATGAAATATAGGTTTAGGTAACGTAATAAGCAACCCGTTCAGTCAGAACCTAAGCGCCGAGGGTATTAAAAAAACAAAAAAAAGCGAAGCAACTAAAATAATGGGCGAGAACTTTGGCGAAAGTTGTTAACGCTTGCTGCTTGCTAGCTGTTAAAGGGAGTGCGAGTATGTGTATGAGAGTGTGTGAATGTGTGTATTTAAATGCACTACACACACACATACACACACACACACACACACACATGCAGTGGCAAGGGTGTTAATGTTGCAAGCAAGCGCCACAAAATGCGAATTAAAGTTGCGAGTCGCAAAAAAAATCGCTGCATAGCCACAGGCGCATGAAACTGTCTGTTTGTCAATGTGTGTGTGTGTGTGTGTGCGAGTGTGTGTGTTTGTGTGTGCTTTGTAACATGCAACACTTTGACACTTTGGCAACTTCAATTAAAATGTTTGTTATTGTTGTTGTAAGCTAGTTCAAAATATTGATTAAATGCGCCCTGGCCAAAGCCAATGAACGTTGCCTGCTCTTCTGCTTTCTGTTGTAGCACAGTGACACACATAGCGCTGATTTGCATATATATATATATCTGTATCTGTATGTGTGCCTGATTAGCGCCTTGCCATCTCGCTCTCTCTCTCTCTCTCTCTCTGTCGCACTCCCTTACAGAGTTATGCGGCGTCTCCTTTTCGCTGTGTAAATTGATGAGCAATTAAGGTTATTGACCAAAGCTAAAGCCAGTCAGCAGGGTTGCAAGGATTAGTTATTGTGGGCTGAGCTGTGACAGGATTATGGGGCACGTGGCATGCTTCATTGCCTTCTGACCCACTCAGCAGCGATGCGATGCGATTCGATTCGATGTGTGTGTGTGTGTGTGTGAGGAGTGCAGCGAAGCGCTAAAAATGCGACGCCCCAGACAAATTTGCCACCCCCCCAGCAGCAGTAAATGTAAATGTTGCAACCTGCTGCTTACCGCTTACTGCTTACTGCTTGCAACATGCCACAGCTGAAACTGGAGACAGCGTTTGCAAACCAAAACGGAAACGGAAGCAATTGATTGCCCGACTGACAAAGTGCAAGAGTTCCACGTTCAAAATGCTTCAGTCTGCCTTACGAAGACAGTCTCGACTTGACAGAATGACTGACTGACTAACTGATCGACTGCTTGTCTCTACACTGCAAAAAAAAGATAGGGTTACATAGCACGAATTTCATTCGAAGCGATGCGAATAAAGAATTTTCTCATTCTATTATGCAGACATTCGTAGAATGAGCAAATTCTTGACTTTTTTAATGCAGAATTACAATTTACAAGCTTTAATTTTCTTCATTTGTTATTCATTTTCTTCTTTAATTAAATCAAATTTATTTATTGTTAATTATTATTTATTTTTGCATTTTATTTTAATTTTCTTATTCTTAAATTTTAATTTATTTCTTTTTAATTGTACGTTTTTAACTATAACTTGCATTTCCTTGTTTAATAATACTTAACTTAATTTAGAATTGTCCAGAAATTGACGTCAGAAATTTTGCTTGAACACTTAAAGAATGTTGTAGTTAGACATATAATTTTTAAATATGCTTAGATTTTATATTTCGCAAGCACAAACGGTCATTCTTAAAGAGAAATTAAAGCAGTGTGCCCTTATATTTCATTCATGGATTTTTATAAACAGCCACTCTCCCACCCACAAAGACCTTAAAACAGTGTGCCCATATGTATTTTATTTAAGGATTTTCATGAGTAGCCACTGACAGTAATCACAGCGGGAACGAAAGAGGGGGAGAAGGAGAGAAAGTGGGAGAGAAAAAGAGAAAGAAACAGAGAGAGAGAAGAGAGCTGCAAACTGTGATAACAGTTAAAAGAAAGATTCAATTGATTCGTAAACTTTGAGCCTTAAGAATTTTGTTAATTTTCATTGATTATGATTTAGAAAATCAAAGAGAGCCTTAATTTGTTACTTTATTTTTCAAATATTATTCATCTACAGCATACATTTTAAACATTTACTTGAGCAAGAATATTTGCTTGGCTATTGTTATTTTTGTTTCTAATCGCTGTCGAACTTACTGATTACTTAGTTGACTAACTAATTGACTTAGTACATTGAAAACATTCTTAGCATACACCTATTGGATGTATACTTTTTTCATTACGTGTCTTTTGCTATAATTTTCAAAGCTATTATGTTTCTTTTAAGCTGTTTTTTTGCCAATTCTTTGAAGAAAAATGTGACTAAACTCTTTTTGTCGGACACAAATTTCATGTACATATATACATGCGATGATTTGTAAATCTTAAGTTGAGAATTTTCTACAAGCACTCTTCATTGAACTCTTCTTTTGAATTAATTTGATTTGTTTAAACATTCATATATTTATGCTCGGATATTATTAAAGCTGTAGCTTTCACTTGAAAACTCTTCTTGCTAGTTGCCTAATGACTGACTGTTTTGGCTGATTTATTGACTGACTGATTGAGTGCTTGATGTCGACTCTTTCGCTGACTGCATCAATTGCGTGGCATGTTGATCAAATCGTTAACTGATTTAAGGCATTTGGCTAACCGACAACTAACCCAAATTTGTTGCGCCTTGCCACAAAACCAAATGGAAAAAGAAATCCGATGATGTGGGCGGGAAAGCGAGGGGGCGGGGGGCGTGGCTCAGTTGGTGATTTGCATGTGGCAACAGCTTCACTTTTAAGTGGAGCGGAAGCGACAACAACCAACATCGACATCGACTGGGGCAGAGCCACAACTAGCTGCCACAACTAGTTGCCACAGTTAGTTGCCGCAGCTAGTTGCCACAACAACCACATGCAATATGCAGCATGCAATTTATTTTTGCTGTCCACTTTTGAGTTGTGCTTGCTGCTTTCTGCTTTTTGCGACGGTCGGCAGCAAATCAGCAAATTTAATTGCAAACAAATTAAATTTAATCAAAGGCTAACTCTTCACCACCACCCACCTTAACACACACGCACACACACACACACAGCATTCACACCTACACACACTCGCACACCTGCTTAGCTCTAATTAAGCCACATATTCGTTTAACATGAGCAAACATTTTGTACATTTATTAATATTTGCATGCGCATTCCCGGTATCGAATTCGCCTTCAGTTCGCCTTCATTTCGCCTTAATTTCACTGCAATTTCGCGATTGTTATGAGTGAAATTAATTTCGCTTACAACTTGTTTGCTCAATTTATGCGTTAATATTTGCTTGAACAATTCTCTGTTTGCTTATTTGAGAATCTTCTTCATCTTCTTTTGCATTAATTATTTTATACATATAAGCGAGCGCATTCCGCGTAGCCATTTCGCCTTCATTTCCCTGCAATTGTGCTATTGTTACATCTAGGTAAAAATTTCAATTATTTTCGCATACAATTTGTATGTTCAACATTTCCTTGTTTGCTTATTTAAGAGAAGTACATTCAATTATATTGGAAATTCTTACAAATGCATTCCGCTTAGCCAATTAGCTACAATTTCACCATAATTTCAAGTTATCGCTTGCAATTTGTATTCTCAATCATTAATATTCTTCTTATACTAATTCTAATTCTACTTAAATTTTTACTTCTACTTCTACTGCTATTTCTACTTCTACTTTTACTTCTACTTCTACTTCTACTTCTACTTCTACTTCTACTTCTACTTCTACTTCTACTTCTACTTCTACTTCTACTTCTACTTCTACTTCTACTTCTACTTCTACTTCTACTTCTACTTCTACTTCTACTTCTACTTCTACTTCTACTTCTACTTCTACTTCTACTTCTACTTCTACTTCTACTTCTACTTCTACTTCTACTTCTACTACTACTACTACTTCTACTTCCTCTTCTACTTCTACTTTAAATTCTAATTCTACTTCTAATTCTACTTCTACTTCTACATTTTATAAATATTTTAACTTAACTTTTATGCCTAAACATTTCTTCTAGCATTTCCTTTAACAAAAAAATACATATCATTATCGAAATCGCCAATTAATGTTCATAACTAATAGTTCTCATCTGCCAAAGCGAATTCGCCTCAATTTCGCCATAATTTCAATTGCTCACTGTTCCATTTGTATTCTCAATTTAAGCTTGAACATTTCTTCTAGTATTTCCCTTATAAAAAAAGTGATTTCAATATCAAAATCGACAATTTATGCCCACAACAAATAGTTGTCGTCTACCAAACTGTGTTTTATGCATAATTCATTTATTTTATATAACTTCAATTATATATAACTAAAATTAAAATTAACGCCTAATTAATTCATAATATTGTATAACTAAATAACTTGCTGGCGATATCAAATGCTGGAATGCGCAATTTTGCCAGCTCAGCAATTAAAGCTGCTTAATCCATGAAAAACTGTTGACCAACTTTGCCAATTTTCCACTGTGATTTTGATTTTACTCCTTTTATTTTTGTTTGTTTGCATGTTTTACAAAAGTTGAGAATGTGTTGTGACAACCCTCGCTGGCAAACGTGCTGAATGTCATATGCATTTTGTGGCTTTGGCAAACTGCAACAAATGAAAGACAAGTTGATGTGGCAGTTAGAGAAATAGAGAAATAGAGAGAGAGAGAGAGAGGAGAGAGTTAAACAATGAAGTTGTTGCTGCTGGCAACTTTATTGCGATTTCGCTCGCTATTCATATCTCATGCAATCGGCTTTCGGTTCTGATTGGTTTTGTTTTTTGATTCCAATGCGGAGGAGAGGAACACAATGAGGATGTGCTGAATGTCCTGCAACAGGCTGCAACAGTGAATGAAGCCTTGACAGACAGTCAGTCCAGTCAGTCACTGCCTCAACTCTGATTATTTGCTCTCATTAATGAGCTGAGTGATGGCCGAACATATTTCATTGCAAAAGTTGAACTGGTGGCGCCATCTAGCGTGCAGTAGCAGTGTTAGCATATCGCTTTCACATCGCGTTTGTTTTGTTCACAGGGTAATTATGCGTCGAGCATGATCATTGACTGCCGCATTGTTCTTACTACTCTTGTATTTGACTTGTTTGGTTTCTGGTTTCCTTTTTTCTCCCCCCCCTTTTGGTATTTGGCTTTGGTTCTCGCTTTTAGCTAAAGCAATATACCACATCGATAGCTGCTGTTAAGGGAGCTAAACGAAAGCTGCAAAGCTATCAAAAGAAAACGAGAGAGAGAGTTGAACAGCACAATGCCAAATGAATTTGCAGCCCAGCATTTAATCATTCACACATTCTCGAACTCATTTCAAGCCACACACACACACACACATTGCTTCAGTTCGCTTTGTCTTTGGTGGCAACAAAATATTGAAAAGATCCAATCACATGTCAAAAGAACTTCTGCCTCCTCTTTTTTCGATACTCAATGAAGGCGTGGCATTAACTATGACAAAACCAAAGGAGTCAGGAGAATGCAGATGGCAACTTCGACTTTGATCTTTTTGGGCAAAATGTAATTGAAATCGGTGCTAGGGTTGCCACCCCACTGGACACTGGGCGAACTAACTTTTACTGCCCTGACGTTTTTAATATTTGATAGCACTCACTCTCAGTCTCTCTCTCTCTTCGGTGTCTCTTTTGCTATTGCCATCTCGCTCTCTCTCTCTTTCTCTCTCTCTCTCTCTCTGTGTGGCTTCCAAGTCCATCTATATGCACAACTGGCGCCACCCAACGATGGTCAGTATCAACTGCATTCACCTCTACACTGAAAGAAATTCTGTAAAGTTGCAACACTTTTACAACTTACAAATTCAATGAGCTGAAAGCTCATGGTAATCACTTGATAGATTTTGAGCTTAAAGCCTAATGTGCTTTACTAAATTTAAATGCTTTAAATTAATTTCTAACAAATAATTTTTAATTGTTGCTCAAAATAATCCAATGAAATAGTTGTTAGAGCTTTTACTCAATAAAAAATTAATGACAAATTAATTAATCACAAATGGAAAATTCTAAGCTAACAAATTTAATGAATCTTAAGCTCATTGCGATCACTCGATTTCTAATCATTCACTGCATTTAAATGTTTTAAATAAATTTCTAAAACAAAATATTAAAAATTATGCATGCCTACTATTTATTTGTTGTTGAAGGTCTCTTTAAAGTTTTAAGAGCTTGTGAACTACGTTTTTGTAGAAATTTAATGTGCTTTACCCATTTTGAATGTTTTTACAATTTATAAATTCATCTTGATCATTCATTATGCTTAGAGCTTAAAGCTTAAGGTGCTTTTGATTTAATGTGCTTTACTTAATTGAAATGATTAAATGAATCGTTAAGAATAATCCAATGAATTAGGTGGGTTATGCCTATTATTACTTTTTATTTATTGTCTCTTTAAAGTTTGATTAGCTTTTGAGTTAAGTTTTTGAAGTAATTTAATGTGCTTTACTTAATTGAAATGCTTTAAACGAATTTCTAAAAAAAAAAGTTTTAAGAGCTTTAGTGTGCTTTACTCAATTTAAATGCTTTCTTACTTGACTTTATTAAACTGATTTTATAATGAGCTGCTAGCAATAATAAAATCTTTGTTTTTTTTACCACTTTTTCTTCGAGTGTAGCAAAGCTGTGCGCACTCATCCACATTCGCTGTAAGCTCATCAACGTATTTATGTATTCAAATTGTGTTTGCGCCAATTTCATTATTACTTTCGCATACTCTAACGCAGAGCACCTAAACTATCTTAAAGCGGACTTGAATGTGTTAAACGTCTTGAGATTTAGTTAATAAATGTTGAGTGCAAAGTATATCAAATAAAATATGCAATTATAAAACAATTTACTTGTTATTTTAACTTCATTTAAGTATTGTAAATAATTTACAATACTTTATTAATATTCAAAGTTTTTTTTTATAGTGTATTTGGTGTGCGGCTTTGAAATTTTTCTTAGGTTCTGGAAGTTTGTGAAGTTTTCCTCTCTTTTGTTTTGCGGTTGTTTTCGCAACTTTTTTGCAACCAAAACTTTTCGTTCGCTTTGCTTTTTTTCATTCCAGTTTTTATGCATGTCGTTTTTTTTTGTTTTTGTATAATTTTTGTCATTTTTGTTTATTGTCTTGGGTGCTTTTTGCATGGCATTTGCATTCGCATTCGGGCTCAGCAACTTTTGACCAACTGAAACTTTAATTACTTGTACCAGCGGCCAGTCAAACAGTCAACCAACAAGATGGACAGACGGATGGACAGGTGGACAGACAGTTTGAAAAGACAGTTTGACAGAAGTGAAAGAAATATGTTCGCTGCAGCTTGACACAAAAGTGTAGCATACTTTTAAGAGTTCGCTTCCTAAGAGGATCACAACTATAAATATTGCCCCCTGCTTACAAAGGAACTTAACTTGGTCAACGAAATTTACCTAAAACTAACATCGAATTAAAGCGCATAAAGTGAAATTTGCTTTGATTGATTTATTATCGTTTGTAGTTTGAGAATTAATAGCTTAGCAACTAGGTTATTTAGTTTACCTTTAACTATTAAAAGCTGCACTCTCGCTCGTTAATTGAATTGTAATTTAATTGCTGTAAAAATGGGAAAATTTCGTCCATAGTGCAGTGCAGAGAACTTCAAAGCACTTATTCGACTGGCGCTCGCTGTTGACTGAGCCTCTTCTTGTGCTCAATGGTCTGTCAACACATGACACCCCTTTCCTCTTCCCCTTTCCCCATCCCTCACTTCTCTCCCCTTGTCGCGTCGACTGAAACACACACACACACACATAGTCGCCTTTTTTATTTTGAATTTATTTATAGCTGCCCATTGGTCGCGTGCCCTCCATTCAGTCACCAAGGGCTTAACAGACAGGTGTCAAACGGAACTAAAGTCCACCCTCCCCAAGTTTTTGTTTTTGTTTTTTTATTTGCCAGCAGCAGCAGCACAACAAATTAAAGCTGTGAGGGAGAATGGTTGGGAAAAAGGAAATCATTTGAATTGTAGTTAAAATATGTACTTACTTTAATATTGCCATACCATTATTATGTATTTCTTTTATTGTTATTATTATTATTATTATTATTATTATTATTATTATTATTATTATTATTATTATTATTATTATTATTATTATTATTATTATTATTATTATTATTATTATTATTATTATTATTATTATTATTATTATTATTATTATTATTATTATTATTATTATTATTATTATTATTATTATTATTATTATTATTATTATTATTATTATTATTATTATTATTATTATTATTATTATTATTATTATTATTATTATTATTATTATTATTATTATTATTATTATTATTATTATTATTATTATTATTATTATTATTATTATTATTAATATCGACATTACCAATATCATAAGCATTAGCATTAGTATAAGCATTAGCATTACTATTACCATTATCATTGCCATTGTTATTGTCATTAGCATTAGCATTAACATCAGCATTAGCATTATCATTGTCATTGTCATTACCATTATCATTATTATTGTCATTGTCATTATTATTAGCATTATCATTGTCATTAGCATTAGCGTTACCATTATAATTGTCAATGTCATTGTTCTTAGCATTAGCCTTATTATTATCATTGTCATTGTCATTGTCATTAGCATTAGCATTATCATTGCCATTAGCATTATCATTGTCATTGTCATTGTCATTGTCATTGTCATTAGCATTAGCATTATCATTGTCAATGTCATTGTCATTAGTATTATTATTATATTTATTATTATAATTTTTTTATTATTATTTTTATTATTCTTTTTTATTACAAATACTTCCCCTCTGCTTACCTCAAAGCGCCGTTGTTGCACTCGTGTGCTAACCAAGAATTTCTAACGCAATACATACACCAGCCTTTGTTGTATATTTGAAAACTGAAAATGTATATTTCCACATCGAACAGAATACAATTAACTTATACAATTTGGTTTTATATATATATATATATATTTGTCTTCATTGTTTGTTGTATTTCTTTTTTTTTGTTTTGTTTTTGTTTTGTAGCTGAAATCTTGATGGTGATCCATTTTGTTTATTTACTATTTTACTTTATTGAATTTGCATTTATTTGCACTTAAATGTATCAATTTATTGTTATATTCAAATAGTTTTAATGCCCACATGCGAATTGAATTTAAGAATTTAATTATGGCTGACTCAATCAGAGAAATTCATTTCACATTCTTAACGAAACCTGAACCCATTGTTTGCATAATCTTCTTTCATCTTTTCTAATGCATTTAATATTCATTTATTGGAAAAATCATCGCCGCATGGACATTAAAAAAGTTCGGCAAGCCGAAGTTTGCTTCTTCATTTAATTGTCTTATTTATTTTATTTCATATATGCCTAGCTAAACATTCAATTAAACAACATTTGTTATGCATAGTTTTATCATTATCATTATTATTATTATTATTATTTGTTTGTCATAATAGAATGCTTGTCATACTTTCATTTCTTTTGTTTTTTTTTCTTTGCTTTCATTTCGCATTTGCTTTGCTTTGTTAATTGTCTTTGGTTTTTTTGTTTTTTTGCATTTGCTAGTTTTACACATCTAAAGTTAATTTTGATTGACAAAAATTCATTCACGCCAACAACAATAAATATACATCAATCTTTGCTATTTTTTTTTTTGCTTTTTTTGTAGGTTTTTCGTTTTTCGGTTTTTTCTTTTCATTTCGTTTTGTTTTGTTCTTGTGTTAAATAAATTGCAACAATATAATACTTAAATTTCAGACAATCTTTTATGGGGGGTGCGTTGTTATATTTTAGAGGGTGGGCTGGGGGGTTTATTTATTTACCACTGGAAGGGGCGGGGGATAAGAGGGGAAATGGCGGTGGTAGTGGTAGTGGGCGGGGCGTGGACGTGGGCGTGTCAACATCAACATTGTAAGCAACATCATCTCAACATCTTTACTCTTCTCTGCATCTTACACTGAGCATTTTCATGCAGCACCAAAAAGTATGCAATGGATTTTAATTCTTTTCATTTCCACAGTGGCGTCTAAAATGCTAGGCATATGCGATGCAACGTTGCCTAATTTCAGGCTGCCGATTTCCATATTCTGCAAGAAATGTCATCCAATCTCCTTACACACTTTTTTTACTTATAATTTATGCCAACAAAAAAAAAAAAAAATTAATACTAATTGTAGAGAGTTTATGATTCGTGAAATGTTCTCAATTTATATATGTTGTGTGTGTGTGTGTGTGTGTTTTGCTTAGTTTAGGTAATAAAAAAATACACATTTGTTGTCCATTTATCATTTAATCGGTAATCGTTAATCGTTAATCAATTGCCATTGTTACTAATCGCACAATGCGTGTGGCATGACGTAATAAAACATTTGCGGCTTTGCAACATTATCTAAAACGCATTTAGTAGTTGTAATTTTAGCTGTCATACTAGGCGAATACTTAATGCGTTATATCAGTTACTCTCATTTGATGTTTATCCTTAAATAGGGCATATACATATACATGTATGTATATTATATTGTATTTTGTATATTGACTAAAATATAGTACATCTAATAATACTCAAAAACACAAGTCTAAACATTGTCGCACATTGAAGCGAGCTTCTTCTTCTTCCACCTCCATCTTCTCCTCGTCTTCTTCTTCTTATATAGTATGTACACACAAGCAACAATCGAACGGTCTCGCTCGCACACTTGCAGTTGCTGTTACTGTCGCTGTTGCCATCTCGCTCTCACACGGCCGTCTCGTGATCAGTCTCATCGATCCGTCCCAGACGCCAGGAATTGGGATCGCCGGCTGCAAAGAGAAGCATTCGAAAAGAACAAAGAAAAAAAGAAAACCACAACGAGTTGTTGTTGTTGTTGATTGTTTGCTGTTGTTGTACTTTAATGATATTTTTTGCATTTTCTATTTTTAGTTTGGTTTGAGCTTGCAACATAAAAGAGCAGCAACTACTATAAATAAAACACTCAACCTGTTTCACTGTGTGTGTGTGTTGAGAACATAAAACTTTGCAAAAATGAAAATTTGCAATTTTGGATTTATTTAACAACAGCGCATGCAAAAATTCTCTACAACGCAAGTAATTCAATAGCTACGCACACGCATACACACACACACAAGCATACCCACACACCCACACACCCACACATACACATACACATACGCTTATGCAGGCACAGTCGGGGCTCAGCAGCAGGCTTAGCCTAGACAACACACACGACAGACAGACAGACAGAATGTGCGTGTGCAAGAGAGGGATAGTTATATGAGCCTCATTAAAAGCTCTGCTGCGCTGCTTCTGCTTCTGCTTTTGCTACTGTTTCTGCTGCAGTTTCGTGTCTATTGATAAGTTTGCAGTTATACGCGCTGCTAGGCAGCCGGTGGGGTGGGGTGGGGGTTAAGGCAGGGCGGTGGCGGTGGCATTTTGGCATTTATGATGGTTTCGAGTTTTTGGTGTTCTCTCTTTTTCTTTTTCCGTTTTTTTTTTGTTATTTTTTTTTTTTGCATACTCGTATTCATTGTGTGTGTGTGTAGGTGTGTGTGAGTGTGTGGAGAGAGGAGTGTGTGGTGTTTGGGGAAAGAGAGAGAGAGAGAGAGAGAGAGGCCAGAAATGCAAACTTACCACAATCATAATACTTCGATATCCTGGGCAGAGCTGTTGCCATTTACGATGGTTGTTGTTGTTGTTGGTGGTTGTTGGAGTGGTTGTTGTGGTTGTTGGTGGTGTTGTTGTAGTTGTTGTTGTATTGTAGTTATAGTTGTAGTTGTTGTTGATTGAATACGTTTATGAACGTTACATATTTTGTATATATATATATATAAGAGATATGATCAGATCAAATTGTTGGGAGGAGAGATAGCACACCCAAAAAATATACAAAAACAAAAAATCATTGGAAATATGCATAAATGTTCAATTTTTTGCTTTTTTGGCGTGAGACAAATTTCAAACTAATGTTAAATTATTGTACAGTACATTCAGAGTTAAGACACTAAAGTTAATGAATGAACTATCGTTACATTTGCATCGATAGTAAGGTGCAATTAGTAAAGTTTGCACAGCAGCAGCGGATTAAAATTTTAAATAATTTACTATCATTGACGTTATTCAGTTGTAGATTATAATTTACAAAAATAAAAGAAATTAAACTGAAAGCTTTAATTTACATTTTCTGTTGAGAAACTCTTACGATTGCTAAACTTTTTTACTATCGGCAAACTATTGAATAGTCAATGCTGCTTTCTAGTTGCGCAAATCTTAATTTTTTACTCATTGAAAACTATCGGCAATGCTGTTAGACTTGATGTACAACCCAAACATACAATCACAGTAACCTTTTCAATCGACAAACTATCGAATAACAAATCTAGCTGCAAATTTCTGCACAAATATCGGGTTTGTGTTCTTTGAAAACTTTCAGCATTGCTGTTAGACTTGATCTACAACCCAAACATGCAATCGTAGATGGAATAACCTTTTCAATTCAAACTGACAACCAAGTAGCCAAACTCCCACTGAAGTCGCTGAGCTTGAGCTGCACACAATAGATACTATTTTTTTGCATTTCGGTAAACACTTAGACAACAATGAGGGACGACGTCAAGAAAGTGCCAAAAGTATATTGCAAATTGAAATTTACAATCATTTGCGATCATTAATATTGGAATACGAGGATAACATCAGTTCAGGAGCGGAGCGAGGGGAGTTTCACGATGCTGTCTAAACAAATGATTTGCGCAAATAAGCGTCGAATTCGCTCTTGTTCATTCATTCGTTAAGTGTGTCATGGGAAGTGCTGATCAGACATCATGTGGGCAAATATGTATATGAGAATGTTTCAATGTATGCATGTATGTATGTACATGCTTCATATTTGCATTCTCGACTCGGGTAAATACAAAGTTATAAAAATAGTTCATATTGCCATGTGTTGGTTGCAGTTCACTTTTGTGAGTTAATTTTACACGTGCTAAATTTCTAAGTCAATAGCAGCTATTAACGTATCGCTGTTTCTCAGTCTTTTTATAGACACAATTTACCTCTTATTTTATGAACTTGCCAAAAAAATAACAGAAAAAAAAATACGACGATTGTTTATCGCTTGCTGAAACAAATGCACTCAAGTTTGCTTTTCTAAGGATGTTTCAAAGAGTTGCATTTCCTTTATTATGTCTATTGGAACGTTGGAAATGGAACACGCATAATTTTATAACACTGCGTGTGAGGATTAATGATATTTACAATAAGATTTGCCAACTGAAACGCTAAAATTGAAATACTGGACGCATATTTGTATAAGACTTTTAATGAGTTGCTTTAAATGCTGTTTGATATTTCTTAAATGAAACATGGAAATTGAAACACTTAAATCATATTTGTATAAGTATAAGACTTCGATTTACCAACCGTATCATTGGAATTGAAACACTAGAGGAATATTTTTATAAGACTTTAAAAATGCTGCTTTAAATGTTGTTTGATATTTGCTAACTGGAATGCTGGAAATGGAATACTTGAGGCATATTCGTATAAGTATAAGACTTTTAATATGCTGCTTTAAATGTCTCTTCGATTTACCAACCGAAACGCTGGAATTGGAACACTAAACGCATATTTGTATAAGTATAAGACTTCGATATACCAACCAAAACATTGGAATTGGAACAAAAAAGGCACATTTTTATAAGTATAAGACGTTTCATATGCTGCTTTAAGTGTTGCTGAATATTTGACAATTGAAACATTGGAATTGGAACACTAATCGCATATTTGTATAAGTATAAGACTTCAATATACCAACTAAATCATTAGAATTGGAACAATAGAGGCATATTTTTATAAGTATAAGACTTTTCATATGCTGCTTAAAATGTTGACTTAACCTTTTAATGCATTTTTGAATATAGAAACATTGAAAATGAAACACGCTTTGATATTACAACGACCAAAACATCTTTTTAATTGCAGCCTCGCGCCTACAACAATGTACATGAAATCTGAACTTTAAATCAATATTCATTTGTTCCATCCGATTGCCAATTCTATTGTCAATTTAATCCTAAAGGGGATGCGACACGTGGAATTTGGGATGCAAACACACACACACATACATACTTAATGCATGTGTTATGCATCCCAAATTGGGAAGCTAGTTGCAAATGCGAAATGCGCTTCCGGGGCAAAGTGCGAGAGCGAGTTGTGTTCGCGGTGTGCTTGATTGATTGATTGACACACTGATTGACTTGAATGGTTGACAAGCAGACAGACTGACTGTTTGGTTTGATGGTTGCCAGGTTCTTTTCTGTTAGATAATGGAGGCGCATTGCTGAATGAAAACTGTGCTAGGGAAACTCATTAACCGATAAATGAAATGATAAATGAGCAAAGCATTTAAATTGCACGTGGCCTAAGTGCCGCAGGTGAGTTGAGAGAGAGAGAGGCGCACAAAACTATTTGTCGGCTGCACTTTGTGTGTAAGTTTATGGGCATGCCCAAAGTACTATTTACATTCAAAGCTGCTTATCGTCGCGAGCTTAGTCAATCAACAAGGGTATTCATCCCCCCCATTAGGCGAAGTGGAGTGAAGAGAAGTGAAATAGCGTAGACCGAAACAAAAAACAAAAACAAGTCGATTGAAATCGCAGCAACAGCAAAATTATTTAATAAAATAAAAAATATTTTCGCCGAGATATTATTATTATGATAACACCACAAGCTTAGAGTATAATTACTCCACAGCGGGTATAAACGTTTCATGATGCGCCATGTTTATGCAATTTTTATATTATTAAATTCTAATTTTCAAATAAAATAAATTTCCTTGAAAAAAATAAATATAATTTGCAAGTTGTTTACATTTTAAGCGAAAAGAGTTCAATTTATAAGTAAATATATTTTTGAAATATTTGAATACACAAAAGTTAGGGAATGTTTATGTAAAACTATCGGTAACAATTGCATTGATAGTAAGTTGAAATTAGTGAACAGCGAAAACGCTAAACAGTAAGTAAAAATGTACTATCGTTGAAGTTGCATCAATAAACTACATTCAGAGAAAGTCTTGCGATATTTCTACGCTTTTACTATCGGCAAAGTATCGCTTATTTTTATTCGATTAAATCAATAGATTATTTGCGTGTTCCACAACTGAATTTACTTCTTTAAACTAGACTCTTGATTTTTAAAATATTATTTAAAAATAACTAACTAAAACGACTACATTGAGAGAGATTCTTGCGTTTTTTAAATGCTTTTACTATCGGCAAAGTATCGATTATGTTTTTTTTTAACAAATCAATGGAGTAATTGCATGTTCCACGCCGGAATTTATTTGTCTAAACTTGACTCTTCATTTTTAAAATATTATTTAAAATAAACTAAACTACATTAAGAGAGATTCTTGGGATTTTAAAATGTTTTTACTATCGGTAAAGTATCGATTATGTTTATTTGTATTTGCATGTTCCGCAACTGAATTTATTTCTTCTTACTACGAATTTCGATCGGATTTGGTTAATTACCACTTTTTGACATTTCACTTTAATTTATAATCATTTGATTTCGAAAGAGTATCTGCAGATGCTTAGAGAGGGAGCTGAGAATTTGTATTGCGCTCGTCGTCGTTTGTTGAGGTTGTTAATCATTTTAATTGTGAATTAAAATAAAAAACAAATCATTGCCATTTGAGCGAAATGAATGTTAATGATGCGCAAACAGGTATCGAGCCTCAAAAGGCGCACGCGCTCCTTATCGCTCAACCCAGTGAAAGAGAGAGCGAGAATGAGAAAGAGAGAGAGTGGGGGCTGGGAGGAAATGAGGATCGATAGATGGATCGATCGATCGATGGATGGGTGTGTGCACGTGCTTTGCATGCTCACATCGATCGATCATTTTGTGACCGAGGCGAAAACGTTAGCGAAATATGTGCGAAAATAAAGCAACGATTTTTTTGTTGTTGTTGTTTTTTGTTTCATGTCTGGCACACTTAAACAATTAAAAAAAAAAAAGAAGACAGAAAAAAACGAACAACAAATTAATTAAACGCTGTCAAATTGGGTTATGTTGTAGTCATTGTTGTTTTTGTTGTTGTGTGTTTTATCATTATTTATGTTCATCATTCTCTTTTGGCTTGTTTACATTCACTTTCTGCTAATAATAATGTTAAGTTTATATTATAAATATGATACAATTTCATAAGTATGTACAATTCTATTTCTTTTTTTGTCTGTGCCTTAAGCTTAAACTATTTAATATATGAATTAGTTTATTATATCAATATATATATATGCATAAGTGTGTGTGTTTGTGTATTAACCGTTTTTATCTTTCAAATTCGTACGCAAATCAATCGAAAAATAAAAAAAAAAACAAACAAATTCATTAACAAAATCACAAAAAAAAGAAACACATAAATCAAATCATCAAATCAAATCGAATCGAATCAAATAAAAGAGGCAACAACAAAATCAAATGGAGAATGCTAAGAAATTAATATACAAACAAAATTGTGATAATGATGATAGGCAAACAACAAAATAATATATATGCATGTGTGTGTGTGTGTGTGCGTTATGTATACGCCATGTGGTACGCCAAGCTATATGTAGATAGGTATGTTGTCTATAAATTAATATAATAATTGTTCGTGTGCCGAGCACAGTAAAAAAAAACTTTTCCATTATTAAATGTGGAACGGAAGTCGAAATATAATTTCATATTTTCTATATGCACATTTGACAAATTGCTATTTTATTTAAATCATTTGTGATTGCAATTAAATAAATGAATAATAAAATAGCAAAACAAAAAAAAAAAAGGGGTAAAGTGTTGGATTTTATCGCGCACAAAATTATATTGTTATATATGTATATCGTCTATCATTTATTATGGATGGCTCTGAACTTTGATCTTTTCTCGCACAGCGCATTTAACTTTTTTTTTTTTGAATGATTGGTTGACGATCAGTTGACGATCGATCGATGAGTAAGTGAGAAGTCACGAGCTATGGCCGTTGCTTTCCAGTGAATTCATACTGAGGATCAACAAATTTTGGTTCGATCGATGCACTAAAATAATGTTAACTCTTGCGGCGAAATCTTTCAAATGAAATCTACAAAATGATCTTTAGATGATCTTACTAAAATAATGTTAACTCTTGCAGCGAAATCTTTCAACTGAAATCTACAAAATGATCTTTAGATGATCGCACTGAAATAATGTTAACTCTTGAAGCGAAATCTTTCAACTGAAATCTACAAAATGATCTTTAACGTTTTGTTCTTGATCACTTGCTTATTGCGTTTGCAGCGAATGATTCGAGTCACTTTCAAATGCACCCAAGCAGCAGCAACTGCTCAGCTGATCAATTATGAATATCGTTTTCAAAAATTTCTTCATCGCTTTCAAATTTACAATATTTTTTAATGAATTTTCAAGTTATTCAACTAAGCTGAAGTTCACCTTCTAAGTAAAGTGTAACGCTCATAACTGTAAATTTTATGGAGTTTGCATAAAGTTCAACTGATCTCTTTAAGTGATCTTCAATTGCCCACATATTTATTCTAGAGTTAAAAACTCAAAAGCAACAACTTCTCATAAAACTGAACTCATTTTGAATTCGGACTCGAATTGCAGTTGAATTTCAATGCAAGCAACAAATCTCAAGTGTGAAGTGATCTCAACTGATCTACACAACAGCAAATTTGTGTGAGTACTTGATTCATTATTTATTTATTTATTTTCCGTCTTTCGATTTTCCACTTTTGGTTTATTTAGCTTTGTGCCAATTTTTTTTGTGTACATTTCCGTTGCGGGTGTAAATGGAAACTTTTTTTTTGGCGCGCCCGAGTAAAAGATCTGAAGTGTTTGGTGCCTGGCAACAACTTGTCGATTATCAGTATAGATTAAAAAGAGTGTGTGTGTGAGTGAGTGAGTGTGTGTTACAGTTATTGCTTAAGGTTAGAGTTGGGTTAGATGAGCATTCAAAGAGCGAGAGAGAGAGAGAGAGGTGCGATGATGGGAGGAAGTTGTTGAAGATGATGACGCGATCAGATGTTTGTATGTTGATTGTTGTAGCTCTTGATTGCTTGATTGATTGATTGATTGATTGACGATTGTTTAAGCAGATGTTTTCTCTGCTTCTGGCCTTCAGCTTAACATCTTCATGTGCTGCAACTGTGTGTGTGTGTATAGTGTGTGTAAATGTTTGAGTGTGTATTTGATTGCTTCATTGAGTGCCGTTGTTGTAAGCAGCGGCAGCGGCGGCAGCAGAGGCGGAGGCAGCAGCAGCAGAATTCACGTAGTGATCGATATTGGTGTCGGCCGCTGGCGATGGCAACTGATGCGGCTTTGTGATCTTGTGTGGTGGTGTGCTTGGTTGTTGTTGTTGTTGTTGTGGTTGAGGTTGTGGTACGTGTTTGTACGTGCGACCAAGTAAAGGAACATGCTCTTCTAAAATTAGATAGCGAATCGGTAAAGAAACAAAATCATATAAACGAACATACAATATAAACATCAAAAAACTTGTCGATCAAAATGCAACAAAAAAACAAAAAACAGAAATCAGAAATGAACAAAGATCAAAATGCAATTAAGACATCCATTCAGACATCAAGCTTTGGTTAGTTAACAAATCGAGATACAAAAAGGAAACGGAAAAAAAAATGTCAAACTTGTTTGTGGTATTAATTGATCTCAATTTATTTCTTGTGGCATGCAACAACAAAGCGAGCCAACTTGTTAGTTCCCGTTCCCAAGCTCGCAATCAAGCAAAAAGCGGTTCAAAAGGAGGCGCAGCAATGTTTAAGTGTTTGTATGTGTGTGTGTGTGTGAGAGAGATAGTGATAGTGACAGACAGAGAGACAATTAGACAGAGAGAGAGAAAGATACCACAACCGAATTGCAACAACAAGGAATATAGAAAGAAACACAATTTACACAGACAAAGAGAGAGAGAGAGAGCGAGAGAGAAGAATGCCAAAATAGAAAAAAATCGATCGAAATTTATCGATCACACACACTCACCCTGCAGCTGGCGATTGATCAGCGCCGTCAGGCCGTGGCCCACATCGACGCTCTTCTTCAAGATGAGCATCGGCTTATCCTCGGCATCCTCCGCATAGCCCCCAGAGGGCAGGAAACCATTGCTAGCTATCGATTCGCTCACCTGCAACAGAGAGAGCAATAGAGAGTGAGCGATAGTAAAGTGATTGAGATTTGTGGGGTGTGTATGTGGAGGGAAAAGAACTGGTGTTGCTGGGCTTGGCTAGTCTTCGTCACCTGTGTCACCTGCATTAGCTTTTTGACCACATCGCGGCCGAGTATGTGATCGAAGACGGTCTGCAGAAACGGTTCCGCCATTATCGATAACTTGAGCTTATCGCGATGCCAGATCAACACACGCGACTCCTCCATGGCCATGATGGACACCTGCAAGCAACCAAACATTTTACCAGTTATCGTTTACTATCGATAAAAGTGATCGCTTTAAGCTCACCTGGAAATAGTCGTCGGTTGAGACGCCAAACCATTCTGGCGAGTCTAGGAACTGATGGGGAAACACAATGTGCAGTGCACGCTGATGCTGCGACACGACCAATCTGCAAAAGTTAGTATCGATTGTTAGTATCGTTGGCATATCGATAGTAAATAATATAGTAGATAATTAAGTTTATTAACCGAGAAAAAAAAACCCAACAGCAATTTAATGTGAAGAACATCACAAAAAATATACTTTTATATAATTTAGATGTAACTTTGTAATTAATCGATTGTTAGTATCGTTTTATATCGATAACAAATAATTCATTTTCTTGAATGGAAAGTGGTTCGTTTGAGTTCAGTTCTGAAACGTTTATTATAGTTTGTAGCTAAGAATTAAATATTTAAATACGAAATGAAAAGACAAAGTGTAAACGCTTTTCTAAGAATTGAGGTAAATGAAAAGTTTTGCTTCACTTTATATGATCTAAAGAAAATCTTACTTCAAGAATGTTCATATTTTAAAAAATTTTAACTTTACTGAAGAATATTTGTAGCATTTTATATTTTTTTTGTATTATTGTGAGTAGTTCAATTCTAGAATACAAAGTGTAGAGCCAAAACCTTTAGGTTGATTTAAGTATTTTGATCGTCTATCGTATCTAAATTAATGGACTTTTTCTACAACATTTCAATAAGTAATAATCACTCCCCACCCATTAAAAGTTATTTCATTTTTATATTGATCTTACATTGTTAATGCAACAACTTAAGTATTTTGAATTTAAATTCTCAATTAAATCATCTAAATGTTAGAATCACTCCTTACCAAATAAAAATGATTTCGTTTTTTAGTTGATGTCATTTTCTTAACTCAACAACTGAAGTATTTTTAATATAATTATCAATTAAGGCTCATTTCTAGCACATTTCCAAATGTTATGATCACTTCTTCTCAATTAAAAATTTGTTCGTTTTTATATTGACTCAACAACTGAAGTATTTCATAGGTGTCTGTATAGTGTTTATAGAGATGTATTTTGAATTGTTGAACACGTGCAAAAAGCATTACTCACTTGCCGCTGAGCACCAGCGAGAGGCTGTCCACCTTGGTGACCTTCTCCTGTGCGTAGACCTCCTGGTACTTTAGTGCCCTGATCACCTTCATGCAGTTGAGCACCTTCCGGAACTGATGTCGCGTCACGCGCAGCGGCTGAAAAAGCGCCACATACACCTGCCATAAAAGAGAGTCAGAGAAAGAGAGAGATAAAGATATTGTAATTTAGAGAACATGCAACAAATTTTATCTGCTTATCTTCTTCTTATTTGCCTCTTTACAATTTGCAACACGCGATCGCGATCGCGACGCTGTCGATCGCATTTTTCCCAGGCTGCCGCCTTATCAGCGACAACATCTCTTTCAACTCTTGGGAATGCCACGAATGCCCATAAAACATTGCCTAATCGCCAACTGGCACGACAAGCCCCCCTTCCTCTTTGTTTGTAGTCAGTCCCCAAGGGGATCGCGATGTGCGTTCCCCAATTGGGAGTTGAGTTGGGAAGCTCGCAATTCACAATTGCATTGCTTTGTTAATTGAATGATTGCCGCCTATCCATCGAGCGCGATCTTTAACATCATTAATCGTTCACTTACATTTGTTGTAATGCACATATTTGTCATAGCAACAAGCGAAAGACGCTAGCATGCTCGACTAGCACATACTGTGTACTTTTTGTGAAATGCAATTCATTCATTACATTTCATTTTCTACTCAGTTACCAAGTCATTTTACTGCTTAAAAGTATACATAAGTAATAATTGCACTTAAAAAGTGAATATGACAAGAAATAATTCTAACGTCGTAAATTATATATATTCGTGATCAGCGTGAACATCAGAGGCGAAGTAGCCAAATAGTCTGTCTGTCCGTATAAAAACTTAGATATTAAAAGATAAAAGTTAGAGCTATCATTTTTTTACAGCACTTCTCTTATATCGATATACCAAGTATATATTTCAGTATTTTTGTGGTATATTTAATCGATAGTAACACATTTCACTCGAATGTAGCTTTCTTAGCTAATTTTGTTTTATCAATATATCAAATGTGCGTTTCCGTATGCTTTAGTTCTTTTTTGGTATATTAATTTGGTACATTTAAACTGTGAGAGATAGAACAATCGTTTTTTACAGCACTTGTTATATCAATATACCAAATATACACTTTGGTATATTTTGAGTATCATTTTTTACAGCACTCACTGCTATATCATTATACCAAATATACATTTTGGTATACTTTAGGAATATTAGTTTGGCATATTTCGGTAATAATACCGAACCACACTTAACTGAGGCTCTCCAACTAATTTTATCAATATACCAAATCTTCTATACGGCATGCTCCAGTATTTCTTCGATATATTAGTTTGGTATAAATGATGATATACCTAAATCTAAGAGAATTTAGATTCCCCTTTTTTTGACATCAATATACCAAATATTCATTTGGGTATTTATTGATTTCTAGTTTTGTTTTTCAGTATATTAATTTAGTATATAAAAATGATAATACCACACCTGTCAGCAATCTCATTTATTTCATTTTCTTTGACTTTCATCACTTGATTGTTTATTTTCAGTATACAGCTGAGAATATTTTATTATCTGTATTAGACAACAAGAATTTTATAGTTTAATTTAATTGCATTTTAAAATGTCTGCCAAAGTCGAAAGTCGAATTTAAAAACGCTGTTACTTAAAAGTTTCTACCACCGATAGCCAAAGATTGC
Organism: Drosophila niveifrons; assembly: GCA_035046325.1. NCBI lineage: Eukaryota > Metazoa > Arthropoda > Insecta > Diptera > Drosophilidae > Drosophila > Drosophila niveifrons. The sequence continues at coordinate 859,855 of JAWNOC010000071.1, forward strand.
ATAAAGCGATCGCGTTGAATGTCATCCATAAACTACAGGGTATTTTCCCCCCCTTTTCTATTGGTTTGTTATCAGTAGTTATTTGTTATATGACAGCAATTGGTATAGGAAATGTGCAGTAAATCACAAAACTCAATTGGTAGCCGCCTGGCACTCGAATGCTATCTGAATTAGTCACGTGCTTTCCCCAGAGTATTACAGGGTATTATCTGTCATAGCTTTCACTACATATAATTTGCATATGAAAAACCATTGTCAACTCACTTTTAATTACGTAGAACTTCAAGTCGGCTCTCGACTGATCGCGAATCGATTTCTAGAGTGGGGCGGGACAACGACAAAAGTCGTCAATCTAGATTCCCGTTGACGACTGATAAGATACACTCTCTGTCTTTTTATTAGCTATTTTCGTTGCCAGCTGCAGTTTGTGTAAATATTTTGCGAAGCGTGCGATCTATCAATATTTTGTGAGCGCAGTGTAATAAAGTAATACAATCAACTGGGCAATTTGCCATGCTAATCACTTGTTACAACAACACGATCAACGATCAACAGCGATCAACACACAAGTTTTTTGCCAGCGATCAACATCATCATCATTAAATCATGTGTCTAACTCTTTATCGTCATCATTTAACGCCACTCAATATTGGCTCGCATTAAATGGGCCAACAACAACAACGACAACAAATCGACGACGCATGGTCAACCAACAAAAAAGAAAAAAATGCCACATGGTCAACAAAATTTTTCGATGTTTCCATTTGGTTGCCATGCGAAAAAAAGTTTGCAAACCGTTTTGCTGACGAGGCGATTAAAATGATATCCAATACAACGCGAGACACGAGAAACCAGCCAACAGCAAGCGGCAAGCGGCAACATCGATGCAACAGACACACGCCAACAAACACCACACACGGATACCACTTGATCAGAAAAAACAAAACCTAGACACTAGACACTGCACACGGTGGTGAGGCGGAGGTGAGGCGGAGGTGAGGTGTTGCATACCTCAAGCGCGAGCGAGCGGTTTATTAGTTTTATTTAAATGCTCTCACAGCAAATTGGGCAACAACACATCGACAACGGATTCACATTCGAAATTAATGAAATTCGAATAGCAGCCAGCAACGATCAAATAATTTCCTAGTATTTCATTCAAGTTCGAGTAAATCTAGGTTAAAAGTATTTCGGAATTCCATTTATTCTTATTTAATACTTTAGTACTTAATTGGAATATCCCATATTTAAATGAAATTTCCCAGTATTTCATTCAACTTTTCAAAGCTTTCGACAGTATCTAGGTTAAAAGTATTTCGGAATTTCATTTCGTTTAAATATTTCAGTATTCTCATTTAGTACTTTAGTATTTAATTGGAATATCCCATTTTAAAATGAAATTTCCCAGTATTTCATTCAACTTTTCAAAGCCTTCGACAGTATCTAGTTTAAACTTATTTCTGAATTCCATTTCGTTTAAATATTCCAATATTCTTATTACGTGATTTAGTATTTAATTGGAATATACTACATCTAGAAGAAATTTCATAGTATATCATTCAAATTTTCAAAGCTTTCGACTAAAGCTAGGTATTCTCTAGGTATTTAGTACTTTATTTATTCAATTGGAATACCCCATATTTTAGTCTTTGATATCATTTAAAGTACAAGAATTTTAGATTTCCATTTCATTTAAATGATCCGCAAATTCAGTCTTTTCCCAGTATTTTATTAGAATATCCCAATATTTTTCTATGAATTCCCAGTATTTCATTGAAATTTTTAAAACTTTCAATATCATTCAAACTATAAGAAATAATCCAGTATTTGCATTCACTAATTCAGTACTTTGCCCAGCAATATCCCAATATTTTTATGAAATTTCCCAATATAGTACTTTAATGGAATATGCCACTATATAAATGATATTTCATAATATAGTATTTTCATAGAATATCCCATTATTTTGATGCATTCCGAATATTTCCAAGTATTTCCCAATCTGCAATCTATAAAAACACTTTTTCTAATTACCACCACATTTTATTTGTTTTCAACCTAAGATACCAGTATTTCAATTGATTCCCTGACCTGCATTCTACCTGAGTTCACACACGTTCCATTGAGCCTCACAATCAAATTACTTTCCACTTGAATGCCTTATATTTTTAGAAGTCAGTCAACACAATCGCATTTACCAGTTTTAACCAGTATTCAGTAATCGAAAAAAAAAAAACAAGAATGCAGAAACCACCCGAAAATCTCTATAATCTCGACGGCACTTGAAAAGTCTATGCAATTTCATTTGCTGACGAGTATTTTTCTATAATTATAGGTCATAAGATAGCATATTATCATTAGAATGATGATAGACTACTTATCATATCATATCTCTAATTGCAGTTGGTCTATAAATAATAGAACCTTCAATTTTTTATGGCAAGCAAGTCCAAATATTTCAACTGTATTTCATTAAGAATTACTGGAATGCAAAAAAAATAGATTGAAAAGCAGATTACAGGGTATTTATATAGGGCGAATAGCTGTTTATAGCAATCAGTTGACTTGCATTAGCTTTGATGGATTAGGGTAATCAAATGTCAACGTTGTGAATTCAACATTCGTTTTGCGCTATGCTTCTCCGCTTTCCAATACCCTGCAAATAATGCCAGCAAGTTGCTTAAGAGGCATGCACAACGCATAGACTCGAACGCAAATATTATTAGTACTAAATCAAAATTATATTTGAGCAGCCTTCTAAGCACTACCGTTCTTATTAGTTTGAGTTTTTTTGATTGACTATGGAGCATTCAAGTATTATTTGGCATTACTTAATGAACCACAACATGTTTCTATTTTAAAATAAGTATAATTAGTGTAAATAACAAATATTTTTGAGCAGCCTTCTTGGCTCTACCATACTTATTAGATGCAATTGTCATTTTTGGGTTAGCCATGGAGCATTAGAATGATACTTGGCAATACTTATTGATCCTCAATGAGTGTCTATTTTAAACAATATGAAAATTATAAATGCCAATTATATTTGAGGAGCTTTTAAATGACGTATAATTATTATAATTATATTTGAGCCATCAGCCTTCTTAGCACTACCGTACTACTTATTAGTATGAGTTTTCTTTGTGATAAACTGTGAATTATTCATATTTGGCATTTCTTATTCATCCTCAACATGCTTCAACTCCAATATACGTATAATTATTATAAATAGCAATTATATTTAAGCAGCCTTCTTAACACTACCGTAATTATTAGTTTATAGTTATCACCACTATGAACTGTGAAGCATAAGATTGATATTTGACATTTTTTATTGATACTCAACTTCAAGCTTCAATCTTCTACTTCAAACTTCGTGTAATTATTATAAATGACTATTATATTTGAACAGCCTTCTTAGCTCTACCGCAGTTATTTTTTTAATGTTTGAACATATTCTTTAAGCTGGAGTTTGCACTTTTAGTCTGTGATTAAGCTGGAGAGCAGATTATTTCATAAGATTGATGATATATTTTATGAAGTATTTATTGACTTATTGCTTTTCTACACATTGTAGTTCTCTTTTCTTAAGTTGCCTAAAGCAAGCTTGATTATTACTCTACGAGTCTACGAGAATGTTGACGACATATTCTCAATATTTCATGACGAATAATGGGTATGTTGAGTGTGAAGCATTGCCCATGAATGAGGAGTGAGCAGTTGCAACAACGGTTTGCTGGCAGCACGAGCATATGATTGTAATCCGCACAAACTGACACAACACATATTCGCATGTACATACAAATAAATAAATAAAATAATCAAAAGTTTAGCGCAACGACGGACAAATTGTAATCCGGGCCGGTTTTATTTTTTTTTTTGCTGCTGCTGCGTGCGACCGGCTTTGTTGCCGCATGTGGCGCGAGATCTGCAACAGGCGCAACGCAACGCGATGCGACGCGAGGCGGTGCGGTGCCTGATGCTAAAGTCACGTACGCCACAAAACGCGAGTCGAAGCCAGTTGTCGACGTCGTCGAAGCCAAAAGCCGGGCCAGCAACAGCATAAAGAGCGGGTGGCAGCCGCTTTTGGGTGAGCCGTTGAATGAGGAAGAGAGTGAGGTAGAAGAGAGGAGGTAGAAGAGAGGAAGTAGCAGAGAGGAGGTAGGAGGTGCCCACAGACTGCCCCCGACTGAAGCAGCGACGTCAACAACGCCTCTCCAAAGAGTCGTTGTCGCCAGTAGATGAACAGTACAACATAAAAGGTAGACGATAAAAACTGCTACAAACAAAGTTTGCTCGACTGCAGAATATTGTAAAATTTTCATCGTAAAAACAGACACACTTTATTTCGGAGATAAACCAAAGCTGCATAGCAAACACGAGCGTGTTCTCACAAAATTTGAACTCTCTAGCTCTTTTAGTTTCTGAGTATCTCTTACTTAAACAAGCAGACGGACAGACAGCCGGATGGAAAGACAATGGACCACGAAATTGGCATACCCTTCCTTGCTGCAGCTGCCGAGTACAAAAAAAAAAAGAGACAAAACAGCAACCGGAACGGATGAGTGCGAATATGCGTGTGTGTTGGAATGTGTGTGTGAACGTGTCCAATGAGATTAGCTTTGATGCGGTTGCGGATGATGAGGAGGATGAGCTCTTGTTCCCCACACACGTTTCTCTCTCTCTCTCTCTCTCTTTCTGTCTCGTACTCTATTCCTCGCTTTATCTGTCTGTCTGTCAGTCTGTCTGTCTTTGTTTAACCAGGCAACGACAACCGCAATCAACGGCAACAACTTTGCGAGATCAGCGAAAAAGCAAATCCGTTGCGACTCGCTCAATTTGCAATTTAATTCAATGAAAGCAAAAACGTATTCAAACAAGCATAACGTAAAACACAAAAAAAAAAAAATGAGTACTGAGAAAACGCCTGAGGCGGAAAACACGATGGGAAGAGGAGAAGAGAGAGGAGGAGCAAAAGAAATGCATAAAACAAAAAGCGGCCAATGGTCAATTGCTTGAACCAGAAATTCCCATGTGGGGCAATGCAGTTAGGGCAAAAGAGAACGATGTCGAAGGAAAGAGGAAAGAATGATGGAAGGAAGAAGCGAGTAAAATATGAGGAATATCACATTTCAAAAATCGAAAATGATATAGAATAAAAGATATTGCAAAAAGAGAGACGAAGAGTTAGAGATAGAAAAATATAGATAAGGTTTAAGAATGGAAAAGAAAAGATAATAATCAAGAAAATCATAAAGCAAATTCGAAGTAGAAGTAAAAGTAGAAGAATAAAGAGAAAGACACAACTTGAAAAAGAAAATAAATGCAAATGATGATCAGCAAAGAAAAGTGTTCAAGGTCTATTGAACTCCCTTAATAATCTACTAATTGACCTCGAATGATCTACGCTGATCTTGCTCTAGACTCTTTGTTAAATGCTAATCTTTATTGACAAGCAACAAGAAGTTTCTACCAGCTAGCGCAAATTGTCTGTCTATCTATAAGTGATCGAGAAACTCGCGATCAATGCTCGATCCAGAAAATGCAGTCAATGCCCATGCTTTATATTGATGTATATACTGATCACTTTGAAACGATCATTAACACTTTTTTTTTCGATTTTGCACTCTCAGCATCGTTAATTTCGAATAATCCATTGAAATTTCAACAGCCAATTCGGATACGAGATAGATAGAGAGATGATCGTGCTAGAGTTTCAGTTTCGCATTATTTTTATTTATCACTTGAAATTGTTGCTAATTATTTAATGCTGTCACGAGATTTTTGATACGGATACGTAAGAGGTTCGTTCGCAAGATAGTCCCGAGTTAGCTTAATCGCTGAGTGACAATCTTAAGTGATCGTGGCACAGTTTCTGCTTCTACTTCTGCTTTTCTCTTTTAACTGACCTGCCTGAAACGAAGGCACGCACACACACACACATACGCCCACACACACACACACACACACTGTAGATAGACACACCTAGATAGTAAAATGAAAAAAACAAATAAAAGATATGAGCATGGGAAGCATTAAACGTAGCTTAAGTCTCAACTGTGCCAACAGCCATTGAACCGAACCTGTTGCGGCTGCTCTGCAAATATTTTAAGCAAAGAGCGCCAGCTTAAAAGATTACGTGCGCTCTCTTCGTCTTAAGAGAGAGAGAGAGAGAGAGAGAGCGCGCAAATTTCGATGGCGGTGCAAAGCTTTTGCACACGCCTTCTTCTAGCTGCATTTCCTTCTTGTTTGTCTCAATTGCTAGTTAAATCAACATTTCACATGATTTCGTAAACAAGCTGCAGCTAGCCATCAGCTGTTGTTTTTGATAAGCGTCGTAAATTGACGTGAGAAAGCAAAGAGCGTGAGAGAGGAGGGGAAGAGTGTGTGTGTAGGTAGACAGACGGTCAAGTGATTACTTATCGATCACAAGCAAAGAACAATTGCAATTATAATGCTGAAGCGGCAAATGAAAAACAACTTTGATAAGCCAGCTAGAGGAAGAAAGAGCGTAAGAGAGGCAGAGAAAGGGAGGCGGATTAAGTTCTCTTTGGTCATGATGCGTTTCGCAAATTTCTTTCTTTCTTTGCAAGAACCAAGCGCTAATCAATTGCCCCAATACCCAAAATTTTCCCCTTCCCTGCCATGTGATTCATGTCGCTCTTCTCACGTGCTTTACCTACCTACGTGCCTACCTTCCCCCTCCCCCCTTTTCCGTTACCACTTCCCACTTCTATTCTCTCTTACCTGCTGTTAAGCTTTTAAACAAATTTTGGATGAATGCCCAGATTCATTCAGACAGCTGATGATCATCGCCCTGACGCAAATGTCGAAAATGCCAGCGTAATCTTCCCCCCTTTGTGAGCGTGTGACGACCGGGGGGCGGGGGCGGGGGGCGTGACGTGCCTTACTGACTGACTGACTGACTGACTGCCTGCGTCAGGTGTTTTTCATGAAAATCCACTTGACCGAAAGACTTAGTAACAACAACAACAACAACAACACGATCAAAGTCAACGCGCCATTTTTGGCTGCTTTCATCACAACAAAAAGATCATAGATCAAATATTGTTCATATGATACAACAATATTTTTCCCCAAAAACTTTTCAAGAATAACAAAAACATATTATTGAAAAGTCCCCCCAGGTAAACTTTCCCATTGTTAAAGAGTTGTCATAACAAATATTGTAAATGAAAACAAAACTAATTTGTACGAAAAATGTTTTCTTTCTACTTTTGCTTGTTTTGCAGTGGTGTTATAGTTTAGGGAATTCAAAACTAAATACTAAATACGATCGTAAATATCGATAACAAAATATTTTAATAACACCTAACTAATTGCATGAATATAATATTGATTATATATTCTATATAATGATTATTCCAAACAGAAATTAATTAGAATCCATAATATTGTAATTATAAAGTCAAAAATATATAGACACTAGCTTCATACAAATGGAAAATGATTAAGGAAGCTATATACAATATTTACGATTTCGATCGTTAGTAAAATAATTGAATATCACTAAAAGAATGGCATTGAAATAATATCTACAACAAATAATGATTACAAGATACTCAAAATCCATAAATAATTTATTTTTAAATCGATTCATTTAATATCGATAAAAATTATTATTCTAACAATATAATCAGAATCCATTAATAAGTAATTTGGAAATCGAAAAGATATAGTCAGGGGTTTAATAAAAATGTAAAACTAATAAGAAATAAAAAACTATATACAATAATTGAATAACACTAAAAAAAAAGCATTAAAGTAATATCTATAATAAATAATGATTATCTCAACACAATGTAAACAAAATCCATAAATATTAAATTGTTGAATCGATTAATTTAATATCGATAATAAGTGATTATTGTCCCAACACAATATAAATAAAATTCATACAAAAGTAAGTTTTAAATCAATTAATTTCATATCGATAATAAGTAATGATTATGCCAACTATATAACAATATAATCCGAATCTATGAAATGAGTAATTTGAAGATCGAAAAGATATAGATAAAGTGAGTTAATAAAAATGGAAAATGTATTACTGTCTTACAATTGAATATCCCAACTATATAACAATATAATCCGAATCTATGAAATGAGTAATTTGAAAATCGAAAAGATATTGATAGTGTTAATAAAAATGGAAAATGATTAATGTATTACAAATGAATATAATGCAGAGCCAATGTGAACGACTCTGTGAATAATGCATATACCAAATACACATACTATATGTATTTATTTGCTCAACTTGCCCTACGCAATGCTGACGAAAATGTGACGCGAAAAAGCGCGCGGCACGTCCGCATTTTGGCGATAACAACAGCAATAGCAACAACAAAATGATCATGGACGTCAACATGATCATTATAAGCATATGGTAAATACTCGGAATTTGTGCAGAACCCGACTTGATGCCATCCACGTATGCCACCCAACGAAAAACAAATTTGGAAATCGAACAAACGATGAATAATGCCAAACAACTAAGCTGACTAACTTATTAAAAGAGATCACTCAAAGAAAGATCAATAATATAGAGCGAAACGAGATCAATTTGAAAGATCGGAAATGTGATGAAATCTATTGGAAATATTTGCAAATCGAAATGTTTTCCTTGTTTTGGATGTCGAATGTTGCCATATCTGGATTCGAAATACTGCAATCACATGCTTGTAATTGAAATTGAAGCTGATATTGAAATGATATCGATAAGTTGTCGCCGTCTATACAAAGCAAAAATGATTAGAAATTACGTAGAAAACACTTTTGGACTATTTGTGCATCGCGTCCATGAGTCAAGACCCCCTGGCTATTGAGTCACTTCACTAAACATAATCTCGTTAAGGATTTTCGCCTTTAATGGTAATGATAACTATCAATAAAAAGTACACAACTGACTTCGGACGTTGGTCAAAGTGTTATCAGGCGCCATTATCGTTGAAATGTTGCGGCATCGTCACAGAAAACGTTAACTCAAGATCATATTCCGCCTGGATAATTAACGAATAATGTCTAGACATTAATTGATAAAAGGATACCAGATAAAAAAGAAAACTATATTTATAGTCTGATGATAAATATGAATATTTCACGGGTGGAATTTCAGTTAATTAATCTATTGGATTAACACTTTTAGTATTACTCATTCAGATATTAAGGGAAGCCAGTTAAAAGCTTAAACTATAGATAACAATTTGTATAAATAGATACTACATTAAAAATATTGCGAAGCATAGAAAGTATAGAAAATGTACAAGATTATTCAGATATAAAATGAAAAAATATGTATAAAGAAAAGTGAAATATAGATAGAAGATTGTATGGACAAATAAAGCTTGATTTTATATAACAAAAGAAAATAGAGGAAAAATTCTTCGAGACGAACGATCTTCAATAAGAAGTGTATGTAACAGGCAGAAGAAAAACCTTATAAATTGCATATTTTCTTGATCAGCGAGAAAGACGATATAGCGATATACACCCTATATGTATGTATAAGTTAAAGTTATTCAAAAAGTTATGCTATCAGACCTTTATTGCTATGATTAACAATTTGGTATATGTTGTACTCTATGGTAATATTTTCAATGTAATTGTATATCGATATACCAAATATAGCTTTCGGCATATTTCAGTATTTTGGTATATTTAAAGAATATAACTTTAGGTATATCTCAGTATACATTCTTTAGGTATATCTAAATAATAATAATTGTTGGTATATTTCAGTATATTTTCGGTATATCATTTTGACACATCTAAATACTATTAGCTTTTGGTATATTTCAGTATATATTTTGGTAAATTTTAAGAATAATAGTTTTATGTATATTTTTAGTATATTTTTGGCATATTATTTTGGTATATGTAAAGAATAACAGCTTTCGGTATATTTTAGTATGCGTGTTGGTATATTTTAAGCATAATAGCTTTCAGCATATTTCTGTATATTTTTTGGGCCATTATTTTGGTATACTTAAACACTAATAAATTTCGGTATATTTCAGTTTTTACGATAGATTATTTTAGTAAAATTTAAGAATGGCTTTCTTTACATTTTGTTGGTATATTAATTTGGTATATTTCATGAATAATATTGCTATGCTTTGCTTTGCAAAATATCTTACTTGTTAGATATTGAGCTACTCACAAATAGTTCGATTTTACCTAACGTTAAACAAAGATCATTTCGAAATATCCCCGGGTGAAGAAAAATGAGTAACTCCCGGATCTGAATTGTGATTCACTAATTTAGCAAATTTCAGATGCTTTCTATTATTCTGTGACCCCATTCTCGAAAGTCTCAGAGATTTGTGTCTGTTGTGGTGGTGGTGGCCTTCTTCTAGGTACAACATTCGCCATGATATCATATCGCGAATGATTTTGATTGTTGTTGTTTTTTGAATATGACCTTGAAGCAAAGCATACGAGTATAGCATTCTCGACTGGGAGGGACAATGGTCCATTCCCATTTCTTTTTTCTTACGTGCGTTTCGGCACTCGTCCACCACACAGCGAATTTGCTTTATGAACTGTGATACCTTGACCCCCCCCCTTCCCCCTACCCATCCCCATGGCCCCCTTGAGCGTTGGTTTTACAATCAATTCGCGAGGCGATCGTGGCAAAAAAAACAAAAGAGGTGGCAAAGTGTAAAGAGGGCAACCGCTAACAATGCGCAAAAAAAACAACAAACTGATTAGTTGATTAAAGGTCAGAGCATTTCACAAACGTTTGATTAAGTTTAATAATAATCATGGACAATTTTGCGATTGTTGACTGACTGACTCGACTCGACTCGACTCTCTGTGTTGGGTTTTCTGATTCGTTGATTCAGAGATTTGAATTTCAAGCAACAATTTGGCATATTGCGTATGATTTTTTTTGTAGCTCCTTAAACGTAGTAAAAACAACGATCGACGAGAAAAAAAAACCGATGAAAGTTTCCAAATGTTCCAAAAGCGAAAAAAAACTCCCGTCGCACGATGACAAACGAAAAATTTCAAGCGAAATTCATTTGAAATGCAAAAGGAAACACGAATCAAAACGAAACGAATCGAAACGAAAAAGAAATACCGAATCCCCCCACCGAGCCAAAAATGTACAAGAATTATATTAATATATTGATATTAGATATAGAATCCCAAAAACTCGGAACGTTAATCAAGCGTTTTGTATGCACAAAATCACACTGGCTATTAAATGTGGCGACGCCTGACGTTAGTTCAACCAGCTTCGAGTTGCCGAAAGATCGCTGATCGATCAATTCCGATTCCGATTCCGATTCGATGTGGCTGGGTTAATCGATTTCACAGATCTACACAGACTATATACACACACACACACACACACATGGCGTCCGTTTGGGCGAACGAAACTTGCCACAATTAGATAATGAGCACGCTTCACCATTCATCAAGCTGCTGATCACCCACCCAAGCTCCTCGTTCTTCCCAACTCCTCCTCCACTTTCAAGCACAACAAGATGCGCAAAAATCCAAAGAAAATAAAAAAACAATCTATAGAAAGCGAGGCAGGCTCATCAATACTACTATTTTACGCCCTTGGCATGTGGAGCACGTTTCTCAATTATAATAGATGATCGGTGATCACATGGTGTTGGCCAGGCACAAAAAGAAAAACACCCCAAAAGCGGGGAACAACAAAACAACGTTGTAAAAAATAATGAATGAATGCATGAAAGGGGCATCTTCCAAAAGAAAAGCATTTAGAAAATTCCCAACTAGCGGTTGAAATTACATTATAATAGGTTATCGATCAGTATGTTACATATATATCGATCAGTAGGTGTCGCAATCATTTGTAATTATTTAATACTTGCGTGCACTTTAATCAAATGAAAATTTATTAGTCTAGCCTAAGTTTGTATCGATCTTATTGACACCCACAAATAAGTGAACGATAAAACGATTGATTTACGATTTTGAGTCATCGATATATATTTTAAATAAGGTTGAAGTGAGCTCACTCACAACATTATTAGATCAACGCCCTAAGCCTAAATTTCAAACTATGCAATTATTTGTTACCGCTTAGTTAAATTACTCTTAACTAATGATTGCTCCCTATGTGATCTTTATGTGCTAAGCTCTCTCTCTCTCATTTGTTTTAACTGATCGTTTAGTTTACTTAGCACTTAACTGTGCTACTTAGTTGACAAATGATCAATAATTTTAAATACTCAACTGCTAAGCTGAGCTGAGCTGAGTAAATGGTGATCAGGAAATGATCTTTACACGATCGCTGCTCTCTAATCAGCGCAATAATTTGTTATTAATATTTTCCAGCTAAAAATAGCTGACTGTGTAAAGTGCAATGTTGATCAGCTGCAAGCGATGGGAATTTAAGTGCTGTGATTCCTTCGATTAAATTCGGCTCTATCACTTACTCATCAGCATTTTCAAGACTTGTTTATCCAGATTATATTTTCTCCCCCTCACGGGTGACTTCCAAAAAATTCCGCAAGTGACGTCAAAAATATGATTGGTTCTTTTTTTTTTTTTGTATTTTGTATTTTGTATTGATCTTTGCCTCTCTAACTCTAAGCTCGAAAGCGGTTGACAACAGTATTGTTTAAATGACGAATACGATATTCTGTTTGCTGTAAGTTATGTAAGCGCCCCTTGTGCCTCTCTTTCTTAATCCTCTTGCTCTTGAAGCTGGCGCACACATGTGTCGACAATTAATATTACGCTCTGACGCCCCAACAAATGGGCTGCAAAACTTATGGTCACGCAAAAGTTACTGGCACGTCCGCATACATCTATCTCCCTCTTCTTTTGCTGAACTTACCAGGCAGGCTTTAGGACCATAAAACGCAATCTAACGATCGCAGCGTGACAAGGAGCTTCTTAATTGCTCTTTGCTCTCTTGACAAAACTCTCTTCAACACACGATTCGCTCTCTTTATTATTACTACTATTTAGTTGTTGTTGCCTGTACGGGCTGGTACGATTACCAGCTGTCCACCACCTTCGCAGTGAACACACACACACCCACACACCTCTGCATCTCTTTTAGTTGTAACTAAATAAAATGAAATAGATCAAGTGCACTAGTTTCGTGGGAGCGCGCCGAAGAAGAGAGCCGAACGTCAGCGCAGCCGACTGCCGCGATTGCCGAAGCGACTCGCGACTCGCGTCAATGTCCAAGAACTCGCGACTCACACACACATGCGCAGGCGCTATATAAAAGATTTTGCGGACTCAGGGTGTCGTTCAATCGCACATATTAACTCGTCGCGTACACTTCGCAGCCGCAGCAGCAGCATTAGCAGCCGTAGCCGCAGTTTAACCCCCCCGCCGCCCAACACAACACAAAACCCTTTTTCCCCTACAAAAATAAAATAGCGCGCGCGCTCAATAAGTAAATTGAAATAAATAAACTCCAATATAAGAGTTTCGCAGACACGGAAATCGGAAATTACTCGCTACCCAACTAACACCAACTAACTAAGCAACGACAAAACAAAAAAAATTGAAAAACAAAAAACTTAAAAGAAAATCGCAGATTAAAAATTGCAACAAATCGTATTTTTTTCTGTGTACGACAGCAAAGCAGACAGTGCAAAAACCAACAGCAGTAAAGTAGTGCGAAAGCAAAAGCAAAAGTCAAAAGAAGTAGAAGAGAAACCGTTAAGTTTGCAAATACAAATGCAAAAATGTGCCATAATTCGGGCATCGAAAGTGAACAGATCGAACGGTACATGGCCTTCGGTCTGCCTCAGAAGGCTGTCAGAAGCGTAAAATACACAATGCGCAAGCGCGAGCAGCAGCAGCGCAAGGAGCAACAGAAACAACAACAAAACAATGGCAGCAGCAACAACAACAACAGTAGCAGTAGCAGCGATAGCGACAGCGGCACCGATTGCGATGTTAAGTTAACACACAGCACACAACAGCAACAAGAAACACAGCAACAGCAGCTGCCAAAGGAGCAAGAGCTGCCAACAACAGCAACAGCAAACAAAACAGAGACAGAGGCAGCGACAGCATCATTAGCAGCAGCCGACAATGTCGAAATAGCAAAAACAACAACAGAAATAGAAACTGAAGCTGCAGCTAAAGCTGCATCCACCCACAATAACAGCAACAGCATTTTACAGATACCCAAATTCTGTGGACGCTTTCGTAAAATGCAACAGCAGCAAGAGCAAGAAGCTGTGACCCCTGTCCCAACAGAAACAGCAACAGTAACAGCACCAACAACAACAACCACAACAACAACAGCTGCATTAACAGCACAACAACAGCGCAAAATGAGCTCGATGGAACCCTCGATGGACGATGCTCTTGCAATTGGCACTCAAATGACACGAAAGTTCGCAGAGCGTTGCCATTGTCTGATCGCTAAGCTCCAGGGCAGTCGCCTCTACACGTGAGTGTCTCTCCTTAATTATGCCCACACACATTATTTCATCATGTGATTATATTTTGTGTGTTTATTTTTGGCCCCAACATTAAATGCTCGAGGCACATTATCAGTGAAATGATAATCACGGCGCTCGATCATGTCAATCACGCGAAAGCAGATTAGACGCACTCACACCTACCGACTACATACACACAAACACACATTCACACACCTTTCTTTTTGTTTTTGCACTGTATTTTTTTTTTGTGTCTGGGAGCTGCTTCTGTGCAAATATTTGCATTTTCGATTTCTTTTCATTTCGCTATCTGCCATTGTAACATTATGCAAACAGCTGTTGCGAGAGCGCAGACACACATGTGCAAAAAAAGCACATGCACACGCCTCACATATACACACACACACCTTCAACTGGTGTGAAGGGCACAGCAGCTGTTACGTATGTGTGTACCTGTACTTTGAGCTTGACGCAAAAAAAAAAACAAAAGCTTGAGAGCAGCACAAAGAACGTATCAGAAAGCTCAAAGTGAAGACGCTAATGATGAGAAATCTTTATGGCAAAACGTCACAGTTGCCATGTGATTCACGCCCGCCACTAAATACCTGATATACATACGTACCCCTTAAATATTATTTTTATCACTTGTTACGCGCCCCTTTATAAAAATAACACAATTATAAAAAAAAAACATCGTCGTAAGGCCATTGGCCTGCACCTTGACCGTAACGTCGATGTTTGCGCTGTTGCTGACTCAACGATAAATCGTCAGATGACCCATTGCCATTTGGGGAATTCTCCTCGCACTAACGCTTATCACAACACACACACACACGCACACACACTCAAACACTCAAGACCTAGAGAATAGACAATACAGTTGAAAGTGAAAGCTCTTCTCCTGCTTCTACTATCATTTGCACTTGCACTCAGTCGCCGCATTGTCGACGTCACTGACATTATGTGAACTTCGACGCCTACGCCGACGACGGCAGCGAAAAACGACGACACGACAACGAGACGAACACACGACGCTCGTCTCGTCTCGTTCGGCTGAGTCAGAGCTTTGAGCAATGGAGACGGGGGTGAAGCAGCGGGACCGCTTTATCGTTGACGTTTTTCTTTTTATTGTTGTTCTTGTCGTTGTTGTTGGGCATCTCTCGTATACTGTCAGCTTGGAGACCAGCTGTTCAATTGAACAGCTGATTTGGGGAATTCCCTCTCAGCTTCGATTGAACTTGTGCGACAACGAAGCGCGCGACAATTTGTATCGTTATCTGACTGCGATAAAAACCAAGCGAAACGAAACTCAATAAGTTTGCATATTATTGCCTCGACAATTTGTGCAAAAATACGACAAAAACGAAAAACAGAAAAAACACAAATATACAAAAATCTATACTACACAAAAAGTACAGTTCTGTGTGTTTGAATGTGTGTGAACTATGTATTTGGTTGCATGCTGTTGTGCACGTACGCCACTTTGTGACTACAGTCTACAGTTCGCCAATGTCTTCGGCAAAGCGACAAAAGCAACACACAAATACAAAACCAACAACCACAGCAACATTAAAGCGCGACGTCACACGCACTCACACACACGCATAACTGATCATCTATGCAAAGCATACGCGCAAAAAAAAAAAAAATACAGAAAGAAAAAGACAGACAGATGCTCCAACAACAACAATGACGCAAAAAAAGCTCGCGACGCAATGTTAGATAAGCGCTAGCCATTCTCGACGTCGTCGTCGTCGACGCGTCGTTGTCGCGGTCGGCGTTTCTATCTCGACAGGGGGGCGAAGCGGCTTTGGGTACCTCGTGCCATATTTACTGCCAAGTGCAAAAGTTCGCAACGTATCTAATCGCAGACAGAAAAGCGGCACGTGCTCGCGTAATATGCATTTCGCCACATGAAATACGCAAAAGCAAGCACAATTACACATGCAATTAACATAAGCTGACAATGTTAGCAACAGCACTGCACACACACACACACACTTAACATAACCTAGCACACACCCACACTCTTAACATAACCTTTAACCACAGCATAAGCTTTCTATACTCTCTATAACTGTAGCTTGACTAACTTGCCGTCTCTTTCTCTCTCTTTGTTTTGCAGTATTTTGACGCAAACCACACAGCCGGCGCATTTAATCGCCATTTGCATATTGTCCTTTGTCTTACTGACCGTTGGACCCGATCTCACAACGACAACTACACCAACAACAACAACAACCACAACGACGACGTCAACGAAAGCGCAGGCGCACAACATTGATGCTGTTGCTGCGGCTGTTAGTGCTAGCAGCAGCACGCTGCCGACGCTGGCGTATCTGGGCGCATTCGCCACACACTTTGGTTCACAAATCTGGATGACCTTTGTTTCGGGTAAGTTATCGTTATCGATATCGTAATCGACGTAAACGACAACGACATCAATCGACATCGACATCTGCTGCTACAACTGCTGCAAAACATCGCTGCTGCTGCTGCTGCAACGCAACGTCGTCGCCTTCATCAATCAAATGCATCATGTGTCAGTGTGTCAATGTGTCAATGTTTTACCCCCTCCTCCCATTAAACGTAGGCATTTTCTCATTAACTACGCTTTACGCAATTCGCAATGCTGCAAATTTCAACTAACTGTATTTCTCTCTCTCTGTCTCGTTCTCTCTCTGTGCAGGTCTGTCGCTATATTTCTCGCTGCCGCGTCACACGTTCGGTCAATGCCAGCAGATACTGTTCCCCAAGTATTTTGCATTGAACGCAATGCTTAGCATCAGCATGTTAATCATCTATGTTAAATACTTTCTGAGCGGTTGGACAACAGCGGCTGGCGTACAGTTGGGCACACTGGCCTTAACAGCCGCCATTGAGGTTGTGGTCCGCCTATATTTGGCCCCACCGATGCTCCGCCTGATGCACGAGAAATACAGGATCGAGGGTGCCATTGGCAGCGGCCAGGAGGTTGGCAGTCTGGTGCAGGGCGATCTGGTCGAGTGTCCGCATTATCAGCGCATCCATAAGGCATTCCGTCGCATACATATGACAATTGCCATTGGCAATATGATTATCCTGTTGGCCACATGTCTGCAATTGTATTTTCTGGCATTGAAAATACGTATTAGCTAAGACACGAACCGCAGTGCGCACAGCAAAAGAAGAAAAAACAACAGTAACAATAACAGAAACACAAACCACATAGCAGGCAGCTGCTAATTAACAGCCTCAGCGCAAACATTATTGGGCAGCGCCTAAAAGACTGCAATGGTTTCTCCCAATCTATGCAAAATGAATTTATCACACACACACACACCCAACCCCACAATACAAATATAAGTCTCGCCTCACACACACACACAAACACACACGCATGCAAGTTGATAATGTATTTCTCACTGTCAATGGATTTTGTCTCAAATTAAATTATTAATTATATCGCGTAATTTATTAGACAATATATATATTTATAATAACCGCATCTACCACAACAAACAAACACAAAAAAATAGTTCAATTATCTGATTCAGTTTCAAATTATAAAATTACGTTTTTGAAAACCTGTGATAAACTCACCCAGCCCACAAAAAAAAACAACAACTACAACAACAAAAACCAATCACTCAATGGCTATTAACCCTGCCCCGCCCCCCGCCCACTCCTGTTCGGTCTATCACAGACACACACACACACACACAAATACACGCACACACATTTGTAATCATTAGCGTAGCAAATAATTTACACACATTTGTTAATTAATTAATTAGCATTTAGCATTGAATGAAATGTTTTTTTTTTTTTGTGTGTCTCAACCCAATTTTTTTTTCTGCTAATTATAAACTATCGAAATTATTTATTTAAGTGTTGTAACAGCAACAAATATGAAAAGAAAACTTCAAAACTGAAAAAAAAAATACTATTAAAAAAAATTAAACAAATTTGTAATTTAAAAAAAAAAAACAACGGACTTTTAATGGCAAAGAAATTAAATGGAGGCTAAACATCTTCCCAATGGCTAACATTTTTATTAAGGAAAAATGCTGCATGCTTTTAGGCGCCTTTAAAAAAAGCCAACGAATTGGGGAGAATAAAAACGCTGAAAACGTTTTCGACATGGAATAAAATGGTAAATTACGACACGATTTCATCGTTCTTCATAGCTCAGAACAACTTTTGTTAGAAGTTCGAATACTTTCTAAACAAAGAAAAGATTTAATATCCCATATCTCAATATAAAAATCTTAACTAATTTTGTTGAGTGAATTTGAGGCGAAATTGCAATTTGAAACCTTTTCGATTTGAGCTCCGATTTGACAAATTATGCAGATTTTCTTTTACTTAGTTTCTTAGTTCTTGGTTTAAAATGCTCTCAATTCCGCAAATTATGCTTTATGAAATTGAGGCGAAATTGCCATTCGAAACATCATGAAGAAAACTGTTTGATGTAAATTCCAATAGTCAAACTTTGCATTTCTCATTTCCAAGCTGACAAATTGTTCAAATATTTCCTTACCATATGTTCAAATGTTAGCTTATCACAAAGCTATAAATTCCACAAATTATGTTTTTGTGAAATGAAGGTGAAATTGCAATTGGAAACAGCGTGACGAAAACTGTTTGATGTGAATTTCAAGTTATTCACAAAAGATACATTTTTTACGTTTTCTTTAACTGTTTTAAGGTTATAAAGCAATCGATTCCACAAAATATACTTTGTGAAATTGAAGCGAAATTGCAATTGGGAACAGCATGAAGTGAACGGTTTAATGTAAATTCTGATAGTCAAACTGCGCATTTCCGAACTTGACAAATTATTCGAATGTTTCCATTCTATATTTCAATATTCAAGGGATAACAAATCATAATGCTATGAATTCTACAAATTATGCATTGTGAAATTGAAGCTAAATTGTAATTAGAAATAGAATAAAGTAAACTTTTTAATGAGAACAATAATAGACAAACGGCGCATTTCTGATTTTCAGTTTCCACTGTTCTAAGGTTATAAAGCTATCAATTCCATAAATTATATTTTGCGAATTAGAGGCGAAATCGCAATTGAAAACAGCGTACCGAAAACTGTTTGATGTGAACTCCGAATCTGACAAATTATTTATATATTCCCTCACTCTCTTAGCTCTCAATTCCACAGATAATGTTTTGCGAAATTGAGGCGAAATTGCAATTGGAAACAGTCAAAAACTGTTATGCATTTCTAATTTCCCAACTTGACAAATATTTCAATTATACTCTCACTGTTCTTCGACTATAAAGCTATAAATTCCACAATTTATGTTTTGCAATTGGAAACAGCGTATTGAAAACTGTTTTGTGCGCATTTCTAATTCCCTAACTAGACCATTTTTTCAAACATTCCCTCACTGTTTTTAAGTAAGTCAATTATTATTGATCGCTAATCAATGAAAATGCCACTTACCGCCTCAATTTCCTGATCGAAACGCACGGGCCGGAGACGACAAAGCACCACAATGAGATAGACGAAATTGATGCCGATGCCCAGGCCGGACCAGAAGACGACATCCGGAGTGCACTCGATCAGATAACCATACATGCCCATCATGATGCAGCCGATCAGCATCGTGGCGCGCATCCACAGCGAACCGAACGGACCGTGGGGGGCGAGGAAGGCCAAGAAGAGGAACGCCCAGCCGAGTTGAAAGTACAGATGATGCGGCGACTGCCAGATGAGGCATTGTTCAATCGACCAATCGCCCGGATTGATTGATCGCAGAGTGCCATTGTTGTCCCACGTTATTGTGCCACTCGCTGCACTTGTGCCCGCCGTGCTCTGTGCGATCAGTGTGCCCGCCGAGGCGGCTGCCACGGCGCTGCTGCTGGCGACGCCGGCCGCCGATGCGGAGGCGGAGGCGCCGCCAACGCTGCCGATGCCCATGCTGGCGCTGCTGCTGCTGGCGCTGTTGATTAGCGCACCGACGCCAACGCTGGCTGCGCTGCCCGCCGTGCTGGGCATGGCCGAAAACGCCAGCAGAGCAGAGCACTGGAGAACTCGCCGCTCGTTCACTCCTTCACTTGCACTCGCTCGAGTTAAAGCTTTCGTTGTTTTGAGCGGCACTCGTTAGAAGCGACTCGCTACTCGTTACTTTTTACTCGCTGCTCGTTACTCGTCTCTAGCTGCTCGCCACTCGTCACTCGCTGCTAGTTACTCGTCACTCGCTACTCGTTTCTCGCTTCTCGTTACTCGCCACTCGTTACTCGCTACTCGCTGCTCGTCACTCGCTATTCCTGTTGTCCACTCACTTCTTGCTACTCGCTCTTGTTTTGTGCTTCTTTTTCCTTTTTCTTTTCCTCTTCGCTTCTCGCTTCTTGCACTCGCCAACTCCTTTGACACGCTCTCTCGTTCTCGTTCCCGTTCAAGTGTTGCGTTCCATAGATACTCGCAACTCGCTATGCGTTCTAGTTACTCGTTGGCTAGTTGTTTTGCTTCCTCGCTTGCTGGCAGTTTTTCACTCGTTCCACTTGTACTCGCTGCTGTAATTTGTACTCGCTCTCTGCTATGCTTCTCTTCTTTCTCGCTCACGCACTCGTTGCTCAGTCTGCTCACTCTCAGCGTGTGTTGTTTGTTTATATACGTGTTGTTGTCTTTCTTCCTCTTTCTTCAGCAATTCCACAATTGCAATTTTGCGCTCCTCCGCTCCACAGAAATTCGATGCGTTCGTTGTTGATGCAGTTGCCTTCTGTTACTGCCTTTTCTGTCATCTATGTCGTCGGGTCACATTGTTGCATAGTATTTGTTTCACTCAAGGCACTTCAGCTGCAATTAATAAAGCACACACAAAGCGTTCGCCATTAAAAATCGATTGAAAATAATTGAGCTTGTTCAACGATAATCTTCTTCTATAGCAAAAGCAAATGCGAAGGCCTGGGAAGAAATTCAGCTGTGAAATGTGTTCTTTGCACCAAACTATATATATAACGTGTATTCTATACGATTTACTTGCGCCACCTGACGTCTCTAAACTGTAGTAATAATTATAATTATGCCCAGGTCGACGCCAACTACAAATTCCTTGACTTAAGTTCCAGCAAAGTTTGTAAACAGTTTTACAAGATTACTTTGTAAGGAAGTATAGAAAGATTATAAGGTGTAAATGTAAAGGAATTTTGATGGAAAATAAAATAAATATAATAAAATACCAACAGCAAATTAAAGTATAATAAATTGAAGTATTAGAAATTTTTAAATTTCAATTGAATTTATTGCATTAAATGACAAAAGAAAAACAAAGCATCGATAGCAAATTAAAGTAAAATAAATTGAAAAGAAAAAGCGTTTTAAACAAAATGTTACAAAAAATACAAAATGTCAATTGAATTGAGCGTTAAAAGTGAAATTGAATCAATGCCATGACTTGGCCATCAAATTATCAATTGTCATTTGCATAACCTTTATCATCATCATCCGTGTTTATTTTTTTTTTCCATTTCTGTTATTTTTTATTAGCCGCGCCTCTCAAGTAAAAGCTATTAATAATTAATAGCTGAACTTTCCTTTCAATGTTTTCACTTTCTCTCGAAATCGATGATGTGTGCGAAATTGTGTAAATTATTTTAGAAGTCATGCAAAGCACATTGATTTCCTGTCAACCAACAAAAAAAAAAAGCATTTCGATTAGCATGCAGTTTTTTTTTTGCAGTATTCTATTATAATATTTATACATTATTCACATCACTCCACATCACTTGCTTTCAATTGATTCGTTCCTCGAATGCCCAAAGTTTTAGCAGACTTTATACCCTATATGCCAAATAGCAGCAAAGAAGGGTATGCTAAGAGATTAACTTCCCACTTTTAACAATTTCGCAATTTAAAATAAAAAAATATATAAAAACAAGTTGAAATATAATATGTGGGATAATGTAGCCATAGAAATAATCAATGAATGTGATTTCATCTGTTTTTTGTATTTAATAAATGCATTTATTTAATAGGCAAATGTTTGAGTGGCCACAAATTTTTGTTTTTTAGAATATCCGTGCCAAATTTAGGGTCAAAAGTTAGACAAAAACGGTCACATTAAAATTTGTGGCACTTGCTTTTCCGCACGTTCAAAACTTAACTTATAAAATAAACAAAAAACGTTGATTACAATACTTTATACAGTATCTGCTAGTCGAGTGAGTCTAATTTATGTAGATCATTTACTTCACTTTATATGTAAATCTGTCTGAACACTATATCATCATTAATGATGTCATATAAATATCATTTAATGCTTTAAACTTTGTGGGATGAATCATGACTAAATTGCGGATTTTATGCAACAACAAAATACGAAAAACGAATGTGTTTATATAACATTATAAACATTTGCAAATTTGGTATTAACAATTTCTTCGCTATAACAACAATTTAGCAGCAATAAAAGTTGCAGATTGTATTCAAAGATGAAATACTAAAAATGGATGTGTTAGTATTATAAACATTTATAAATTTATATTATTAAAGTCTTAAAACAATAATTTAGCAATAATTATAAAGTACTTCTCGACTACTTGACAGAGTAATGTGCATTACAGGGTATCTGCTAGTCCATCACACTCGCGCCCTTCACTTTTATCTTTGAAAATCTGAACGCTCATAAATGATTGATGATCGACTTTGGTAGATGATGTTAAATGACGTCACTCCCGCAGACAAAAGACAAACTGGTTACCAACTCACCAGCGACAACGCAACGGAAAGGGGAAAGGGAAGTTTCCGCAACGCAAAGAAGAAGCAGAGTACCATTAAAAGAGAATAGAGAGAGAGAGAGGGAGAGAACCAACTATCGACTATTGAACGTGATCGGAAATTGTGTTAAGCAAATTACGACAATTATGCCATGTTGTCGGGGGCCGTTTATAAAATGTATTTAAATAATTATAGAGCGTTGGCAACTTCTGGGAAGCCATTAAAGGTAACGCCCGACACGCCCCACTCCGCAACTCCGCCCTCCTAATGGGGCGCAGACAAGTTTCGGCCCCAAAACAAACAAGTGCTGTGCGTGTCTTTTGACCCACATAACGACCGGGTCAAGACGCTCTTAAGGGGTGTGTGTGGAGGGAATGGAGGGGAGAGGAAGAGGAACTCGAACCCGAACTGAAACCGAAAACACGGCCAAGAGAGTTGAGAGTTGGCCAAATAAGCACATAAACATTTCCGGCATTAGCATATCCGAAATGGCCACAAGTGAAAGGGTGGCAGCAGATGAGCCAGCCAAATAAAGCAATAAAGATAGCAAGTATCATCGATAAAGAGAGCCAGAGAAAGACAGAGAGAGAAAGAGAGAGAGAGAGAGATGGCGAGGAAGTCAACTCAATAATCAATTTATGAGCCAGCTCTTGGTCATAGGCGCTTGCAACAATATATAAGCTGCAACTTAAAGTTTAATCGACTGTAAAATACCCGGAAATAAAAAGTTTATTGCATAATTTTTTATGATTTTAAGGAATTCTAATAAAAAACACAAATGCAGTCCTTTACTTGATTAATAGATTATATAATTCTAATTATATTTCCAAGTTTCCCTACTTATGATCTATTAATATAGATATAGATTACAAATATAGATGAATATACATTCCTCTTATATACATTTTTAAAGTGCAATTCAATTTAAAAAGGAATTTGCTGTGTATTTGAATTTTATATACACGCTACTCATGAAGTAAAAGGATATTATAATTTTGTGCCTCCAGCATGCTGAAGCAGTAGCATATTGATGTATGGGTAATAGTTTATTTATATACCAAATATAGCTTTCAGTTTTTTTTTTCACTATATTAATTTTGCATATTTTAGAAAGAACTTTGTACCTTCAGCAAATCTTTGTAACAGACAGAAGTAGTATAATAGTATTTTGAGTATAGTATATATAGTATATTCATCGTTTGGTATATTTTTTGTATTTTTAAGTATATTAGTTACATTGAAAACAGTATATCGATATAGCAACTTTAGTTCTTTGTATGTTTTCGATTTTTTCCAGTATGTTAATTATATTGATAATAACATATCAAAATACCAAATATAGTTTTGGCACATTTTCGCATTTTTTAGTATATTTATTTGGTTCGATTTTGAAATAAATTTGTGCCTTAAGCAAATGTATGTAACAGACAGTAGAAATAGTACAATAGTATATTGATATACCACACATAGTCTTCGGTATAGTTTAGTGTTTTTCAGTATATTCAATGTATTGACAACTGTATATTCATATATATACTTAATAAAGCCCTCGGCATATTTTAGTATTTTTCAGTACATTAAATAAAATGACAATATTACATTAATATGCCAAATATTATCTTTGCATATATTTAAGATTTTGATTTTAGTATATAAGTTTGTTATGTTTCTTAAACCAAATTTCTCACTATGTAACGGGTATCTCACACTTTAGGTAAAATTTATTATATATTATTATTAAATATAGTTTAAGTTTCCCATTATTTAAATATTTGATGACTCTAGCTCTAATAGATCCCGAGATTCAGGCGTTAAAAAGTGCGGACAGACAGTCAGACAGATTGCGTATACTTAATGATCTCATGGCTGGCACTCGTCACTTTAAATACCCCTCTAACGACTGCTGCCCGGGTATAGCTAACAAGAACAATCGACTTGTGGTCGATTACTCAACACTTTGGCCTAACGTTTTGTTTGTCGTTGTTGTCGTCATTGTGGTTGTTGTGTTTGTTGTTGTTTTTGGTTGATTGAACCCAGCGCCAAGTGACAAACATGACACAAAAGCGACGCCAACGCCAGCACCCACACAAAAAAAAAAAAAACTCGAGCATGGGGGTGTAAATGCACACACATACAACTATATATGTGTGTGTGTGTTGAAAACAAGAAAATGGTCAAAGCAGATGAAGTCATCGCAATTTGGTTGTTGCCTTGAACAAGCTAAGCTAAGCAACAACTAACAACCAGCAACCAACACAGCGCCAGCCAAGTGACGATGATGGCTCAGCTCCAAACAGCCAATAACCAACAGCTGTCACACACACACACACACACACCCAAGCACACACACACACACACACACACACATAGAGAGAGAGAGACACTTGCTAAAAGCCGTTTAAACGGCTGCCACAGCAATGAGTCTTGAGTCTTGAGTCTCTCATGCATACATTTAGAGGCTCAGCTTCATAATAATGGCCTAAAATTTGCTCGCATTAAATGTGGAATATTCCCATAAGAGAGACTACTAAGAACTAAGCGCCTAATATCGTCTTCATCTCCATTGGGTTCAATCAATTTTCCGTGGGCTTACATCACTTCCAAATAATTCCATCATCATCATCATCGATGGTCATCAATTTCGATTTCAGTGCGAAGATTTTATTGGAGTTTCGACTTTTAATCAACTCAAATGCTTTCAATTGAATTCGTACTTCATTCGAATTTCTACCAATTCTATTAATCTTCTACTACTTTTATTGTATTAAGTTCTATACGATAAACACAAAATAATGGTGCGTTATTATTCTCAAAAATACACGAAATTAGTTCTGAAAAAATACAGAGATATACCAAAGGCTACATTTGGTATATTGATATAATGCTACATAGAAAATATACTGTATTTTTGCAACACTCTTGGCAATAACTGCCAAGCTTCATACGAATTTCAACCAATTCTATTAATCTCTTTATTGAATTAAGTTCAATACGATAAACACAAAATAATAGAGCGTAATTTTTTTTAATCACGAAATTAGTTCTGAAAAAATACCCAGAAATATACCAAAGGCTACATTTGGTATATTGATATATACAGCTACATTCAAAATATACTATATTCCTTTCTACATTTGGTATATTGCAGTAGCAATATATAGCTACATACAAAATAACCTACATTATTTTCTACTAAATTTCATAAATCATTGTTTTATTCATATTTTTCTAATGTTGAATTCACTATAAACACTCTTGACAAGTTTCAATCGAGTTTCTATAAATTCTAGTAATCTCTTACGACTTTTATTGTATTAAGTTCAATACGATAAAAACAAAATTAGGCGTTGTTATTATTATTCCTAAAATATACCAAATTAATACCGAATAAAAGTGATATTTTAATCAGCTCAAATACTTCCAATTGAAATCACATTCAATACGGTCAAAATAAAACAATGTTTTCTTATTTTTATTCTTAAAATATACCAACAAAATAATGCTTTAATCACCTCGAATACTTCCAATTAAAATCTTACTCAGTAATCAAAATAATAATACTAATCTTATTTAAATTCTTAAAATACCACAAGTTAATACCGAAAATACTAAAAATATACCAAAGGTATATTGATATATACTACTTAATACAAAATATACTATATTCTATACCATTAGATTCCATAAATCGTTGTTTTCATGATTTTTTTCAAACGTCTTGAAAAAGATCAACAAAATATAATATTGCAGCCAGATATGAAAACAGTTGAAGTTGAATCGTAACGTGTTCGCGATGTAATTCAAGCAATGTAAACAATACGCGCCAGCGAATTGTGATTTCAAATTCCGCGGCAATGAATAATTCAGATAATACAACGTTAAGAGAAGATTCACTTTTGCGATTCATGTGTAGACTGAGAATCTCAAGGCGAACCTTGAGCTTGTACCTAACCCAAGCTTAGCGCACATTTTATTGTGACTCAAAACAAAGTGTCATCAAGTTAGGCTTTATTGAAATTGTTTTTTCAAAAGAATTTGGAATACGATTTAAAGAACTCTCTTTATTTTTAAATTGACTATAAATACATTTGAAGATACATATATTTGACTTTAATTAGTATTTTTGGCTAAGACAAATTATGAGCCATATCGTTGGAAATTGTCTAATTAGAAATTGTGTTGTTGCCTTTATTAATGATGGATGAAGCCAGCCACAACAACAACAAAAATAACAACTACAACTACAACGTCGACGACGGCGGCAATCAAACCAAATAGAGACACGACCGCTTTAACCAAAGAAGCAGAAGAAGCAAAAAAAAAACCAAACACAATGTGAAGAATTGTACAAATTTGGCGTAGTGACAAGTTAAATACACTGCCCCAAATAAAGTTATAAAGAGGAGAATGCAAACACGACTTTAATTCGAAATCATTTAGGCTGCCACACTCTATTTGGAAAACTTAAAAGGAAGAAATTGCACTTAGCTGCCTTATTATAATTGTGCTTCAAATGTTGAACAAGCTGTATTTATCACCAAATTGCACTTAGTTGCATTATTATAAATTTGCTTAACATTTAACGCGAATTTTCTAATACGGCAGCTTAATGAAAATTCACAAATTGCACTTAGTTGCATTATTATAAATTTGCTCAATATTTAAGCAACTTATCTAATACGGCAGCTAAATGCAATTTCTTTTTCTTTAGTCAATTACAATTTTAATAATGCAGCTAAGTGCATTGCCGATAAATACAATGTGGCCGTTAAGTGAAAAAGTCGTACAAAGCAAAGCAGTCATATAACAACGGATTTCATTTTAAATGCAATGTGACCGTTAAGTGAAACTGCTGAAAAGCAAAGCTGCCGTTAAGCGAGATATTTATTAATATTAAATAAAATTGCGAATGTAAAAACGATTTTAATTCGAAAACATTTACGCAGTCAATTGCAATTGGGAACTATATACCATATGTTATACTAAAATCAATGTAATCGACCGAAGAGGGAGAAAATGCAAGCCAACATTTATAAATAGGCAGCTGAGTGCATTGCCGATAAATGCAATGTGACCGTTAAGTGTAAAAGTGGTGCAAAGAAAAGCTATCATTAAACAATCGATTTGTATGCATTTGTGAACGAAATGTAATGTGGTCGCCAAAATGAAACTGCTGCAAAACAAAGCTGCCGTTAAGCGAGATATTAAATGAAAAGTCCCCTCCGCTGCATTTAGAGTGAAAAAATCGCAATGCCCATAGCTAGAGCATTGAAAACTTTCAGACAATGGCAACAGCAAGAGAGCAAGAGAGCAAGGCAGCAACAATTGTTCGCCGCGCACCATAAACGTTTAATTATATGAGTTTTTAAAGCTGTTGCCAACATTTTTTGATGGCTTTTCATGTGTTGTTGCCATTATGATGTGATTGTTAACAACATTGGACAAAGCGTTTGTGTTGACATGAAGTTGCAAAGCAAAAACAACAACAACAAAAGATGTTACCACTAGAAGTGACACAGGTTGGACTCCCAATGCCAATGTCGAATCGCCGATCCACCAAAGAGACGATCTTCGCGATCTTCAATGTGTTTATTTTTTGTATTTTTACCTTTCAGTTATTGTGGCGTTTGCTCAGGTAGTCAAAACAGAAAGTGAAACGGCGCATTTTTACAATTTCCGTTTCCCACGAATAAACAAAAGAGACAGCAACGTTCGTCATAATAATGATATTAACAAAAACACAAATAATAATAATAATAATAATATTAGATATACGCTACAACATTGTTGTAGTTTTAAAGACAAACACAAGGCGAAAGCCATCAAAAGAATTGGCTCAAATGGGCTATCAAAAATGACACGACAGATCAAAGAGTATTTGACAGACTTATGACAGAGGGAGCGACATTGTTAGCTTTAAACCACAATTTCATCAAAATGTATATAATGGAGTTTCCTAAAAATATCCCCAGAGATCAGTTGCAAAATGCTTTATTCGGTAATTGTTCATGAAGATATACAATACCATACTCATACTATCTTTTAAGCATATTTACAATTATTACGAAAAGTTTATAAACTTCAAAATCACGACAGCACTGTAAAAATAAGTTAGAAAAAAATAAATAAATAAATTTAAATGCAGAAATTAAAAAACTGTCAAACTTACAACAAAATTGTCGAAAGAAGTTAGAAAAATAGTATTTTCTTTCCTAAATTAACAGATCTGTAAAAGTTATTATCAAGCTGTGACTGCCTTCAGTCAATTCTTACGACGTAGACTTTTATCATTTCGAGAGATAAGAAACAAGTGCAAGATATGCAAAATTATATCTTATCTCCAAAAATATTCAAATTGTACAGGAAACGTTTGGACTTGCGGTAGCAAAACAAAACAGATAAGAACATCATCCAATATGATTCAGATCGTTATTTTATTAAATAACCAATAATCGCAACACCTTTGTTAAATAAATGTTACAATCTCCAATTAGCAATCATCATATGCAAGGCGTTTCGATAGGCGA
The DNA here is from genome assembly GCA_035046325.1 of Drosophila niveifrons. Classification (NCBI taxonomy): domain Eukaryota; kingdom Metazoa; phylum Arthropoda; class Insecta; order Diptera; family Drosophilidae; genus Drosophila; species Drosophila niveifrons. The sequence goes on from JAWNOC010000071.1 coordinate 889,524, forward strand.
TAAGCGATAACCGATAATTGTTTATTATCATGGGCGTGCCAAATGGAATTCAATTTGAGGCTGAATCGTTTACATCTACATAGATCTGATGAAATATGCTCTTTTCACGGATATGTAACACAACAAAAAAAAAAAAAAAACGACTCACAATCAAACTTGTTGTTTGTCTGTTTGTGTAAATCGAGTTCAGTTTCAGTGATACGAAATCTCGCTTAATATTCCATGCAAATACGAACACACACACACATACATACATGCATATCTCCAATCAGTGAATTACAGCGACACACACACACATAAACACTCACAAGCACAGCTGCGAACAAAGCCGGTCTTTGGTTTAATAAGTAGATTGTTGCCTAGGTAAGGTATAACACACACACACACACATACAAATACATATGCAACCATTTGTTTACGTTGATACTGAGCATGGAAATATGTATGCAGATGCAAAATGCAAAACACCCACACACAGTAGCTCACTTTATGCTTTAGGGCTGCACTACAAAATTCTTATCTTCAACTCGCGTTGTAGTGTGTGTGTGTGTATGTAAAGTGTGTAATACTGCAGCAGATTCTGCAGCTTTCGATATGTCGCCGATAATTTATGCAAGCGATAACAAATTGGCAATTATTGCATTTCGTCTATGCATGCAGCCCTGGTACATTACAAACGCGCGCACACACACACAACTTCCAAGCAGAAGGAGAAGAACGACTGTAACAACAAGAACAAGAACAACAACAACCACATCGTAGCGTAACGTCACATCAATTGCCTGCCCAACAAATGCAATTGGCTCGCGTGGGGCGCACATGCGAACGAACTGTATGTGTGTGTGTGAGTGTAAGTGTAAAGTGGAGAGTGCGGAGCGCAGAGTGGAGAATATGAGTTAGCTGTGAAGTTGTTGCTGTTGTTTTTGCTATTGCGGCTGTGGCTGCTTCTGCTATGGCACATATTATAGCACAATTTTTGTTTTTGCTTTTTGTTCGAATACCCTGCTACCGTACGAAAACAACTAGTTAAGGGTATCAACGCAACAACTGTTTGCATTATGTCAAAAGCTAACAGACGGCTTTGATCTGTGCCCTTTATTCTTAACTTCAATTACAGGGTAGCTGGTAGTCGCGCTTGGAGCCGCTGCAACTGCAGCTGCAGCTCGTTTTCTATTTGCGTGGTGTGCGTGTGCAGCAGCAGCACCGCCAAACATCTCCGCCACCGCCACCCGCTTGGCCACGCGTTGATGTTCGATTTTTCACCATTCTTGAACAAATTGTATGGCCTGCATGTGCAATGCATCTTACAAGAGTGAGTGTATGTGTGTATGTGTGTGTGTGTGAATGTGAGAGAGTTTCTATGCATGTGTATGTGTGTATCGTAATCAATTTGATTTTGGGCATGCACTGCAGTAAATCCACATTAGTATTTATTTCCCTTCTCCACTCTTTCAACCCTCTATTGCTGTCCCGCTTCAACCCTTCTTCTAACGGCAAAACTTACCACATTGAGCCGTTGCTGCACTTCTTCGTGCCTATTGTTGTTATTATTGCTGTTATGTTTGTTGCTGTTCCTCCTCATCAATTGGTAGGCGGTGTCCCTGCACTGCATACATACATTTATTTATTCATTTAGTTATTATAAATCATATGGGATTTTTGAGTGCACAACCAACAAAACAAAACAGAAAAAAAAAACGGAAAAAAAAGAACGTTATACATTTGATGAGACAACAATGTTGGCACTGCTCCTCCGCTGCAGCAGCGACGTCGACGGCGACTGCCCTTCGATTGCTTAGGTTATGTACACACACAGTTTGACATTTTAACTAGTTTGCGTATGTATGCGTGTGTGTGTGAATTTTCTAGTTAGTATGTAGCCGAGGCAATTGTAAAAACCAATTTCAGTTGTTTATCATATGAAACGCACACACACACACATATGTAGAAAACTCACACGCACACCTATACAGACACACACACACACACATACACGTGAGCGCACTTTTTAAGTTTTGTTAATAACTGTTATAAATGCAATTTATGAAATTTACCAAGCAGTCGGCGGCGAATAAAATGCGTGTGTCTTGTGCTGCCAAATAAAAAAAAAACACTAGCTGCTTTTAAATGTAAAAACAATAACAATAAGTCGGCAGAGCAGCAACGACGACGACGACGTCCGCGCGAGAGCAACGACAGCGACGACCAGACGACGACGATTTAATGAATAGCACAATATGCGCAGTGCGCAAGTCTGCTAGTCGGCATTCACAGTCCACAGAGAGCAAGTGAGAGACAGAGAGAAGAGCGCGCCAAACCGCACAAAACTATGACGTCACAATTGCAAAGACGTACTACGAAAATTGATGTAAATTAATTTGTATGCTTGAAAGTGCTATCCAATTAGAATCTAGATGACAACGAGAATTTCCCGCTCGAGATGTTTGCTAATTACCTTCGAAATATATATTTCACCAATAATCTTTTACTTTATAATTGTTTGGCAAAAATAAAATACTTATATTGAATGATCTTGATTTTGTGACGACATGCGCATAGATAACGAAGAGAAAAACATCTGGCGTAGTTATCGCGGCGTCAAAATTTGTTATCGGGCTCAAAACAGAGCAAGGCTTAAAACAGCTGATACGCTGAGTGCAATACAGCCAAAACTGTTATCTGCCGCGCATTTTAAAAGCAGCATGTGTGTGAAGCGCAAGCTGGTTTTGCTGTCCAACTGCTGCTGCTCTAAGTGAGTGCAATGACTCCTGCATGAATCACACCAATGAGTTTGCGATGCTGCGAGAGTGTTAATTATATTACAAGAAAGGCCACACTGCGGTCAACAGCAATCAGCATTGCATGAACAAAGAACATTACAGTCGATGCATTCACATAATCACGACTGACTCATTAAAAGTAGCTATAGACCTCATAAATAGTATATTACTTATTTTTGTACCCTATTTGGATATTCATTTCCTCTATTTTAAAAGATAAAACAAAATGTATTGCCCCGATAAGATTTATTTAAATTGTTTTGCATACTCTAATAACTTCTATTGGCCGGCCCGGCTAGAATATATGCACATATGTTTGTTTATAAATAAAACTATGCAATTTAATTTGAAAACAATTGTTATTTAATATTAACATCTTAAAATGATTGAGGAACGAAGTGTTAAAAGATTTCAAATATGTGTTTGGAAAAGAATTTTTTTAAAAACCTTCAAAAACGATATCGAAACAATGCGCCCTTGAATATCTCGACATAAGTGTAACCAGGTAATTATTCTATTAGATTTTGTATTTTAGTATATCCCCTTAACGTTGAAGCGTATATGGTCACCCTGCTAAATAACAAACATACATCGATATTTCCACCGATGTTTTGCTAGTTGGTCAAGCGATTATAATTGTTGCTTTGAATAATTGCTGTCTTAAAATGCATTTAATATTCAGCATACTTAGTTTTTTATTCTCCTCTATAACAAAACGCCAATAAAATGTGCTGACCATCAAAGTTAATTCAATTTATTATGCATGCCCTGGTAACGTCTGTTGTGTAGCCCTGCGAAACACATGGACTTCTAATATATGTTTGTAAATACATACACATCTACTTCAAAGTTCAATATAAATTACGATTAATTAGCAGTTTCACAGGCATCTACCCAGTCATTATATACATCTATAGGTTCCGATAAAAAGTTAATTCCAGTTTGAAAGTCTTCAAGGCAAACACGACATGTTATCCTCGCTGTATTTCGCCCTTTATCCATTTTTACTTCACAAGATTTCTCATGATTACAGAATGGACAATTAAATTGTTGATCCAAAGGTTCAATGTTCTTTCGCTTCGGTGGAGGCTTTCTTTTAGATTTACGACGTCCCATGATGAACCTAAGTAATGTATTTTGTTAAATACGATAAACACGGTTTCACTTGCAGACCAAACACGAATGTAAACAATCTTTAGATTGCTTAATGTTAAACACTTACCAAGCCTTTTTTACTTAAGCGTAGATATTGTTTTATGCTTTTGGAGAGCAATTCTTTATTCTATATTTTCATAAACTGAGCAGCACGAAAACAACGCAACAAAATTTTATTGAAAAACGCCGAAAAATAACTAGTTGACAAAAACTATGCGCCCTTTGACAATATCAATGAAATTGTAATCAAGTGACATCTCTGTGGGTTTTCATATTCTAGTATATTTCATCGACGTTGACATGTTTATGGTCACATCCCGACAAATAAAACAAATACATCGATATTGTCATCGATGTTTCGCAAGCTGTTCTATCGGGCGTCTCGCGAATTTTCTTGTTGCCACGAAGCTGCCGGCGCATTTATTTTCATAAATTTCGTTTTGTTTTTAAACTTGTGCGGTCTGAAACAAAACTGAGCGCAGGTAATGTTCAGAATTGATGTGTGCTTAATGTGCAACGCCGTATGTGGAATTGCGTATAGTTTTGTCCGCTAAATAATAACGTCGCATCGAAGCCGCACACCGGCATTTGGTTGGTTGGCCGTCTTCGTAAATCTGAAACCAATAAACCGGCCATGACTGTTGTCGATGCAAGCACCTTAGCCGGCGGAGCGGCATCAAAAGCAAAAGGGCTGCTAACATGGGAAAAACAAGAGCATCTCGTTAAATTGGCAATACTTATATTAGCCGCTGTTTTATGTGAGTATATTTTGTCAAATATGTCGAATCGCATTTACGGGGGCGGGGACGACGTCAATATGCGTGTGTGAGCAGATGTGTACTTGTATAGGTGGGCGTGAATTATTTCACGATACAAACACCATACAGATAGTATCGATAAGCAAAAAAAAAAAAAAACTATAACTCGATAATGGTATCGATATGCAGCCATGAGTTTTGCGATTACTACGTAGATAGCAGCCAACTTAACAATGTTTTATGATTCGTTTTTCAATCGTTCTATTTGATTGCCGCTCGCAGCGTTCGCCACACGTTTATTCTCAGTGCTGCGCTTCGAAAGCGTGATCCATGAGTTCGATCCATATTTTAATTACCGCACCACGCGGTTCCTTGCCGAGCAAGGCTTCTATAAATTCCACAATTGGTTCGATGATCGCGCCTGGTATCCGCTTGGCCGCATCATTGGTGGCACCATTTATCCCGGATTAATGGTGACATCGGCGGCACTCTACAGACTGATGTGGATGCTGAACATAACGATTGATATACGAAATGTGTGCGTATTTCTGGCACCATTCTTCTCATCGCTCACCACACTGGTCACCTATGCGCTGACCAAGGAAATACATGTAAGTATTAATTGAGGTTATGCTCGACTCATTCGAAGCACATGTCTTATTGCTTATTGTTGTTTATAGAGCACTGGTGCTGGCTTAGTGGCTGCCGCATTGATATCCATTGTGCCCGGCTATATATCACGTTCAGTGGCCGGTTCATATGATAATGAAGGCATTGCCATCTTTTGCATGCTCTTCACCTATTTCCTATGGATCAAAGCGGTCAAGACGGGCACAATCTTTTGGTCTGCTATGTCAGCGCTTGCCTACTTCTATATGGTATCGTCATGGGGCGGTTATGTGTTCCTCATCAATCTGATACCGCTGCATGTGTTGGCACTGATGATCACTGGACGCTTCTCACATCGCATTTATATCGCCTATAGCACGCTGTATTGTGTGGGCACCATTCTCTCCATGCAGATATCGTTTGTGGGCTTCCAGCCTATTCAGAGCTCCGAGCATATGCTGGTAAGTTTGGCAATCATTTTAGTTTTAGCGTTCTTTAATTGTTATTAACATGATGATTACATATTTGTAATTCTTGATAGGAAGAGTATGAAACATAATGAGTACTATACCAAACTAAGCTGATCCATTGTACTGCGAATCTTTAGCAGTTGCACATTTTGTGAATATATTTTATTAAGAAAGTATATTTTGTGATTTGCAGGCTCTCGGCGTCTTTGGCCTTTGTCAGATACATGGCTTTGTGGACTATCTGCGCTCTCGCATGCCCAAGGAACACTTTGATCTGCTCTTCAAGACGCTCGTCTCTAGCTTGCTCAGCGTGGTCGTCATTGTGGGCACGCTATTGACGCTGACGGGCAAAGTGTCACCGTGGACGGGACGCTTTTATTCGCTGCTTGATCCATCGTATGCCAAGAATCACATTCCAATTATTGCCTCGGTGTCGGAGCATCAGCCCACATCGTGGTCCTCGTTTTACTTTGATCTGCAGGTAAGGCAAATTGGTTTCGTTTTGTATTGCGCACTAGATAATGATGATTCCCATTAGAACGACGTGAATGAGTTGCGCCTTAATGCAATCAAATGATTACATGCACTTTGATCGCTGAATTAGCCGCCATCGCAATCAATTGCAGCTTTAACATTGTTTATTAACTTGTATTTTTTCGTTATTTTAGATACTTGTATTTCTGTTTCCCGCTGGCCTTTACTTTTGTTTCTCCCGCCTGACGGATGCCAACATTTTCATCATATTGTATGGCGTCACTAGCATCTATTTCGCTGGCGTTATGGTGCGTCTGATGCTGGTGCTGGCGCCTGTGATGTGCGTGCTTTCGGGCATTGCCATCTCGCATCTGTTGGCCAAGTATATCAAGAGCGTGGACACGGGCAGCTCAAAGCCAGCAACGGAAAGCAAGCGACAGCACAAGAAATTGGAGCAACAGAGTGGCGGGGTCAAGAGCGAAGTGGCTATTGGTTTTGTGGCCATAATAACAGTTATGCTGATTGTTTACACATTCCATTGTACCTGGGTCACCTCGGAGGCGTATTCCTCGCCCAGCATTGTGTTGAGCGCACGCTCCCATGACGGCGGTCGCATTATATTCGATGATTTTCGCGAGGCTTACTATTGGCTGCAGATGAACACGCCCGAGGTAAGCACAAGTGATTATTTGATTGAAATTTACCGAGGCATCTACTAAGTGATGAATGCAATTTGTATATTCTTGATAGGAAGAGTATGAAACATAATGAGTACTAACAAAATATTGCTGATTATGCCTTCGCTAAAACTTATTGCTATCAATTTACAACTGTTGCTAAAAGTAATCAACTTTTTGTTTTTTGTAGAATGCTCGTATTATGTCCTGGTGGGATTATGGCTATCAGATAACGGCCATGGCGAATCGCACGATTCTCGTGGATAACAACACTTGGAACAATACGCACATCTCTCGCGTCGGCCAGGCGATGGCCTCATCCGAAGAGAAGGCCTACGAGATTATGCGTGAACTCGACGTGGACTATGTGCTGGTTATATTTGGTGGCCTCACCGGTTACTCATCGGATGACATCAACAAGTTCCTGTGGATGGTGCGCATTGGCGGCAGCACCGATCGCGGTGCGCACATCAAGGAGAAGGATTACTATGCGGCCAACGGCGAATTTCGTGTGGACAAGGAGGGATCACCCACGCTGCTCAATTGTCTCATGTACAAGATGTGCTACTATCGCTTTGGCCAAATGTACACGGAGGGCGGCAAGGCGCAGGGATATGATCGTGTGCGTGCCGCAGAGATTGGCAACAAAGACTTTGAGCTGGATGTCCTAGAGGAGGCGTATACCACAGAGCATTGGTTGGTGCGCATCTACAAGGTCAAGGACTTGCCAAACCGAGGCGTCTAATACACTATCTGTCCCTCTCTCTCTCTCTCACACACTCCCTTTAACTATCTCGCTCTCTATCGATAACATTCGCAAAACATGGAAAATTTCTTTCTGTAATTTGTACATTCATTAAGCTTAGCTCTAATTTTAGGTCCACAAAATGATATATGTATACATATATTTTTTTTTATTTGATATGTTTTTTTTTTAACGATGAAATCTCAATTTGAGTATTATTGTTGCTCTCACTCTTTCGCTCTTTAACACACACACACGCTCCATCTCTGTCTAATTGGAGAGACTTCGGTGGCACTTGAAAATCAGTTGCGTCTAAATGATTACGAATTGTGCGAAGCAACACCTAGAGTGCATAATCCTAAACAAAAGAATGAACAAATAATATAAATATGTAAAAACAAAAGAAAGTCAACTTTTTTTTAATTTAACTTTAAGGGAGGTAAGATTTTAAAAGTGTCTTAACCCTTTTTTATTTAACTTTAAGAGAGGTAAGTTTGTAAACCTGTCGAAAGTTGTTATCGTGAATGTAAAGAAGTTGTATTTTCATTTATTTTGCCATTTTATAAAGACATTGAACAGTTGTAAGATAAACATTGATAACTTAAAGTTCTGGTGGATAAACTTTTCGTCAAGAATAATTTGTAATCTAATAAAGCTGAATCATTATTGTATTTAAAGTTTTAAATGATTTGTGGTAAGTATTGATTTAATTTAGTAGAGATTTCCCAACATTTTAATCGTGATTACTTTTACAGAAGTACGAACAACGAAACTAAATGATGCTTTAATATGTCTGCCTCACTCATTGCTATTAATATCGGGCTCCTGTTCCGAGCCCAGCACAGCATCTTCATCCAATTCGGCGCTGCACTCGGCAATCGACTCCAAGTTGGCTATATAATCATCAAGCTGCTCCAGCGATTCGTAGACATCATGCGGCAACTCGTCCATTAGCTCTTGATGTGCTTGCTGCCGCTCCTCGTCGCGTTGATCCGCCTCGGGATCAGGCTCCGGCTCAGTCGACGTTTCATTGCGATTATTGGTGCTGTAGAGTTCGCGGAGTGTGCGACGCGTCAAATTGAACTCTCGCATACCGAAACCCATGCGTTGATTGGCCTCCTCGGCGGCATGTCGTCTCGCTGCCTTGCGCACATCGTGTGCCTGCTGCTCCACAGCGGTGCGTTCAACGGCGGAGCTGTGATGCGATGACCAGGCGCTCGATGCGCTCTTCCGCGATCGCTTGATAATCTGTCGGCACTTGTTCGTGATGCCGCCGACGATCTCCGAGAGCAACGCCATGGCGCCCATGAAATACCCGATGCCCATCAGCAGAAACATTCCCTCCGTATCCGCGGTGGTCAGTTGACGCTCCTCCTGGATGATTTCGCGCAACGAGGAGCTGGCACTCGCCTGCAGCAGGCGACCCGTCGACGAGCGTTGCATCGCCCAGCTGACCTCGTGGCCCAGCTTGATCATTAGCCCACTCTCCTGTGCGATCATGATCATCGAGTCGATCTTGCGCTTGTACACCGAATCGCGTGGGAAGAGGAATCCAATCTGAAAGAGTGCAAAGCATTCCTCGCTCAGATGCAATGCCGAGCGACGGGAGAGATTTCTGCAAGTAAAATACGTTTGAATTAAATGCTGTCAACTTGCTGCTGCAGAGCTACCAACTTGTTGCAGCTGCAGTGCTGCCAACTTGCTATTTCTGCTGCAGTACTACCAACTTGCTACCGCTGCAGAGCTGCGGCAGGGCTGTCAACTTGCTACAGCGGTAGAGCTGTGGCAGGGCTGTCAACTTGCTACTTCTGCTACAGTGCTGTCAACTTGCTACTGCTACAGTAGTGCCAACTTGCTACTACAGCTGCAGTACTGCCAACTTGCGGCTGCTTCAGTGCTGCCAACTTGCTACTGCTGCAGTGCTACCAACTTGCTACTACTATAGTGATATCAACTTGCTGCTGCAGTCCTGCTAACCTGTTGCTACAGTGCTGTCAACTTGATGCTGCTGCTGTAGTGCTATCAACTTGCTGCTACTACAGCAGAACTGTCAACTTGCTGCTGCAGTCCTACCAACTTTTTGATACAGTGCTGTTAACTTTGCTTCTTCTGCAGCAGTGCTACTAACTCGCTGCAACTGCAGTGTTGCTAACTTGTTGCTGCTACAGTGCTGTCAACTTGCTTCTTCTACTGCAGTAGTGCCAACTTGCTATTGCAGTGCTGCCAACTCGCTTATTTTGCTGCAGTGCTTCCAACTTGCTACAACTTCAGTGCTGTCAACTTGCTACTGCTACAGTACTGCCAACTTAATGCTGCAGTACTGCCAAGTCGCTGCTACTGCCGAGCTGCCAACTTGCTGAAAAGTGTTTGCTGCTTACTCATTGGAATAGTTGGATTGCACCAGATATTCGAGACGCGCCTTTGACCCCAGAAACGCATAGTTCCAGAAGAAACTCTGCGTGACATTGCCAATGCCTTCCTCCAGCGAGCCAACGAACTCCATCTTCTTATACAGCTTGGAGGTGGCTTCGTGTGTGGAGCTCTTGAACCACGATTCCCAGCCGCCATTATCTAGTAAATGAATCAAAGCTCTAGCTGAGCGTTATGCTTCGATTTTTGGAATGTTGTTTCGCTTACCCAGCGTGCAGACGCGAAAGAAGAGACCCAGCAGATCGGTGACCGAGTCGACGGTGTCGGGAAATGCGGGCAGCGTGACAAACGCAATAATGGAGCCGGTGTAGCACGAAGTGATGATGATGGTGAACAGCCAATAGGCGCCGATGAGCAAACGTGTCGATGTCTTTTGCGTGTTGCTCCACGAGTATTTGCCGGTGAAGGTGAACGCGTTGGTGAACATGCCAAAGACATACCAAAACATATTCTCGATTTCACCCCAATTACCGAGGAGATGGCTTAACGTCAGACGATCCGTAAAGACGATGGGAAAAACGCCACCGAGATACACACAAATCAACGCTACCCAAACGGGCCATTGAAATGGTCCCATGATGGCGCGATATTTGGGCAACGCCTTCGATGCGAGCGTAATGAAGGCAGCACAATCCTTGGAGTGACCCACCGACATATCGGTGTCCCGCATACGTTCCTCCGTCACATAGATACCGGACATGCCAATGTCGACGCCGCCGGCGTTAATCTGTAGCTGTATGTTGTCCACCACACTGCGGACGCCCGGCATCATGGGCGTCTCATTGATGTCCACACTGAAGTTGAGACGTTTCGCGATCATGTTGAGCAAACGCAACTCGATGCCATCCCAACGCAATTGACCCATCCCCGATGAATCCAGCGATTTGATGCGAAAGATGTACGGCGGTTGATTCGCTGCCGATACCTGAAACCGATGGCCGGCAAAGCCGCTGCGGAATTTCGCCGGAAACAGATTGATATGGGGACGCGACAATGCGCCCTTAATCCAGCTGGTCAGCACCAGACCCGTGTTCGAGCCCAAGCCATCAGCGTACAACTTGTGCGTATACAGCACATAGGGACGTTCCTGAAAAAGGACAAAAAAGAGCAAAAAATATAGAGTGTACTCGACTGTGAGATACCCGCACTTATTTTCATTAATGCAAAAGAGTGCGGCATTAAAAATATACCAATTCAATATACCATATTAATATACAACCAAATTACTAAAAATATACCAAATGCTATTATTGGTATTAAGATACAGTACTTTCTAAGATCAATTTGTTCCTATGGACAAACGGACATGGCTTAACCCTGATCATGAATATATATATTTTATAGTGTTGGGGATGCCTTCTTCTGCCTGCTACATACATTACCCTTCTTCTTCTTGCTACCCATTGCAAAATACACTGTAAATTGACCACCACTAATATTTTTTTTATACCCGCTACTCAAAGGGTAAAAGGGTAATGTACATATGTAACAGGCAGAAGGGTATGAAAGATACAGGGTATTTTGCTACCCATTGCCTATTACATACATTACCCTTCTATTTTGCAATGGGTAGCAAAATATCCTGTAAATTGACAAAACTTTGCACACAACTTGTTAAAATGTTTATGAGTCCATTTTATATTATCTCAACTTTACTATTAAAGTTGCAAATCTACTGTTAATTGTTGTTAAATGTCTGAATACCCTGTAAATTATTTTCAAAAACTGTGCATATGAATTTGTGCATTCCCATTCCCAAACTTTACCCCTATAACGATATTAAACTATATGAATACCCTGTAAATGATTTTCAACAACATCCACAGCTTCTAAACTCGGGATGTAGTATATAGAACATACTGCATATGAATTTGTGCATGCTCAACTCCCAAAAAGTACTACCAGAAAAATTCTATTAGTCTATGGAATCCCTTGAATACCCTATAAATTGGGTTTAAGTGCTGCAAAACTAGTGCACACTCCGAGTTGAGCTAGATAAACATGCCTCTGTGTATTCCCAACTGCATTATTGATAAACAAATGAAGTATAAATGCTATGGATACCCTGTAAAATGTGACGCAAGGAAATCGTTACGACTTTAGTTGGTTATCTGTTCGGAATGTCGATTAAAAGGGTTGAATGAAGTTTAATCATTTCTATAACCTACACGCTCTGGACTGGCCATCAGAGATTCGCCAATAACCAGGAGATTGACAATATTCGATGACAATTCCGAGCTGAGGAAATCCCGAAGTTTCCACTGCGTCGAACTGGAGACGAGGACAACGCGACTATCGGTTTGGGGACCGAGGATTTTGCGAGCCATCAGCGGATCGGATAGAAATAGAATGTAGCTCTTGCAGTTGGCATCGATGTGACTGTTGAACTTTCGATTGATTGGTTCAAAGTTCTCATTGATATCGCCGTGATAGAATGTTATCGGTATGGTCTGAAAATAGGAACAACAAAAACGTCATCATTTATAAACTGTTTACACATCAATCTTCTTTTTTTCCTTTGTATACAACTTGCAACTTTTTGCGTTACCAACTTTATTATTAAACTCAACCCTTCAAGAACTTATTTTAGTTATGACTCGACTATTTGCCACCTTTGAAGTTTATTTGAAACTACTTCTAATCATATTTTGTCAAAATCTTTTCATGAATTTTTTTCTTTAGAAAAAAATGACTTGCTCTATCCACCTTTAAAGTTTAGTTAAAACTTTTCTCTTTTCTTTATTTTCTTCTTTAAACTATTTCTTTATTTACAACTATTCTCAATCATATCTTGCCAAACTCTTTCTTAATTTTCTTTTTTAGAATAAAATGACTTCACTCTATTCACCTTTGAAGTTTATTGGAAACAATCTTCTTTTCTTCTTTAAAGAATGAATTTCATTTAAAACTTTTTTCAATCATTTCTTGTCAAGCTCTTTTCTTAAATTTTTCCATTAGAACAATGACTTGATTATATCCACCTTTGAAGTTTATTTAAACCCATTTTCAATCATATCTTGTCAAGCTCTTTTCTTCATTTCCTTTTTTAAAAAAATGTCTTTCTTTCTTACACCCTTGAAGTTTATTTAAAAATTTTCTCTTTTCTTATGACTTTTCTTTAAAAAATGACTTGACTTTTTCCACCATTAAAGTTAATTTAAAACTATTTTTAATCATCTTCTCTCAAGCCCTTTTTTTTATTTATTTATTTTTTTAAAGATCTTGTTGCCCACTTTTTCTTTTCATTTCCATTATACTCTTTTATGTAGTGTCTTTCTCTAAACTCTTGCTTTCTTAAGTCCTTAATTATTTATCAATTCTCTGTTCAATTCTCCTCCTCAAGCTCTGCACTCACCTTGAATAGGCTCTCCAGTATTTGTCCCTTCGATTTGGCCACAAAGCGATCGTAATAGATGACAGGCGGACACTTTCCCAAATATTCCTTGGCGATCTTATTGACGAGAGAGACCAACGAATTCGTCTGCTCGAAATTGATAAAGTTCAACATTTTCCCAGCCAAGAGCTCAGATCGTGGCTTCGGATTCCCATGGAATGTGGCATCCACACGACGTTTATATCGATGTCTTTCTTGTGGTTCCTCACAGTTGTCATAGATCTCGCGATTTAAGCCATGTCGCTCAATCAAACGTGAACTCACACAATGCGTTGGGAAATCGTCCTCAAAGTCCTGCGATGAATGCACTTTGATTGCCAACAGCAGCGGCAACAGGCACAACAAACACGTCCGCCACAGCCACATGCTGAAAGCGGTATTGTGGCTGCCACATGTGGCAAGTGGCCTTTTTATTTCTATCACGCTGTCTGCCTTTTGTGACTTGAGTGTGAAGCACACGCAAGGGGTCGTCACCCAAATCGAATTATTTTAATTATTATTTTCCCAAAGAGAAACAACAAAAATATTATCGCAAATTATCGGCATCGGTAGAACTTACACATTGGGTATTCCAATCCCAATCCCAACACCTGGCCTGCCTGCTTCATAGCTAAAGCCCTTGCCACCGATTATGGCCAATATAAAAAGTAATTGATTAGCCAGACGACTTTGGTAGCTAACCCAATAGAGAAATGAGCTTTTCACACTGACCCACTTAACGAATATTCTGTGTTCTTCGACTCAAGGCGCATGCAGTGATTTTTTTTTATAGAAATACAATTCTTCGTTTAAGGTGGTTTTCACATGTTTTTTATTATTATTCTAAATTATGTACTTCAAAAACGTATCTGTAAGTGTGTATTTCTTTGCTGAACTATAACGTGTACTTTAACCAGCGCTTATCGAAGACACAAACCAGTCCACCTTTTTTTTAAATACCCTTAAATATTATTCATTAATTTCCACAATTACTTGTAGTCTTACAATCTTAAGTGTAGATAAAGCTTAAGTGCTTTCTCCTTAAGGGATTTCATCATTTAAAGTCCGTTAAGAATAAATATATATATACAATTTGTTTACACATCCGTCGGCAATTTCCCTACTGTCAGTGTGTATTTCTTTGCTAAGCATTAGCATGTACTTCAATCTGCGCTTATCAAAGAAACGAACCTGTTCTTCTACTCCTTTAAAAACGCACATGCTTTTGCTATTCCAAATATCATTCATTAATTTCCACAATTACTCGTCGTCACTTGTAAGTGTAGATAAAGTGTAAGTGCTTCCCCTTTACAGAATTTCAAGGTTTAAAGTCCGTTCAGAATATGTAAATATATATATATATATATACATATGTATATATATTATTTATTTACACAGCCGTCGTCAATTTCCCCCCCACCGATCTATCGCTTTTACTTGAATTGTGATAAGCTGATTAGATTCATTCAATTGATTTTAAATTGAATACACAACTGATAATGAATTACTGGGAACTTGTCGAATTTATAGATAAACCATAATATTTTCAACAGCCAATAAAAATATTATTTTAATTTATTAAGAGTGTGGAATATTCATTTAACTGCTAACGTTAAAGCAATCCCAAGGCATGCGATAAAAAAGAACAGTCGACATTCCACACTGAGTAATAACTCACAATTTTGAGTCGCGCTTGCTTTGGTTGTAAAAACCCAAAATGATAAGTTGTAAAGTGCTGAGCTCCGATTGCAGTTGGGTTTGTTTTGCTGAGTTGGGAATGATAATAAATTATTTAAATAGTAATTATAAGTAATTACGATCCCTTGAAATTTAGTTGCGATCTGGTGATTTTGTACTGTACTTATGATATATTCTGTTCTTTATGGTGTATTTTGTATTTTGAGCGTTAGGGTACATTTTGTACTTTATGGTACATTTTATATTTTGTGGAATATTTTACGGTACATTTTGTACTCTATGATATATTTTGTACTTCATGGTACATTTTATATGGTAAACTTTATATATTATGGTCCATTGTGTACTCTATGGTATATTTTGTACTTTATGGAATATTTTGTTATTTATGGTATATTGTTATTTCTATTCTTATGGTATATTTTGTACTTTATGTTAAATTCTGTTCTTTATAGTATAGTTTGTACTTTACATTATATTCTATTCTTTATGGTAGTTAGTACTTTATGGTACATTGCACTTATATCAAAATATACCATTTAAATGATATACCAAATATAGATGTTGGTATATTTTAATATTTTTCGGTATATTTTTAGAATATGGTTGTATTGAAAATGAGTAGCGGGTATCTCACCGTTAAGCACACTCGACTGTAGCTTTCAAACGCTTTTTCTCAATCGATTTACAACTTATTCAATTGATGATCTACGACTCAACAATTCAAAATATAAAATCCGCTTTGAATGATGATACAAGCACATTTATTTTGTAAAATTCACATGAAACAATACAAATACAATACGAAGAAAAAAAAGGCCATAAAAAGAAATGCAGCTGTACTAATAGACACATAATACTCTGGTAATTTTCACCATTAATACATACATACATGTATTTATATTTAGGCACATATAATACGGAAGAGTATCATGCTTGTATATACGTTTTGATACTTTAAAGCATTGATGACTGAGAGTATGATGGAGCTGGTTGATCCGTGGGCAGATCCGTCTTCGGAGGCAACTGCATCATGGGCATGTATTTGGCCAGATACGGTGTGAGCAGCTCCATGGGCAGTGGGAATACAATTGTGGAGTTCTTCTCAGCCGAAATGCTGCTCAGTGTTTGCAAGTAGCGAAGCTGCAAAAAGAGTCAAGAATATGACAAATTAAATTCGATTTAACCATGCAAGAGAGAGAGAATTACGCACCTGAAGTGCTGAGGGACTGGAGGAGATGACATCGGAGGCATCCTTGAGTGCGCTGGCCGATTTCTTTTCACCCTCGGCAGCGATTACTTTGGCGCGTGCATCACGTGCTGCCTCCGCCTCGGCGGCCATGGCGCGTTGCATGGAAACGGGCAGCGAGACATCCTTGCTGCAAAGCAGTAGAAACAAGTTAATCAAAATTAGGTTTTGTTTTTGCTTGAGGCTTGTTAGGGAATTGTGGATGAATGCTAAACGAGTTTGTTTTGTTTGAGGTTTAATTGTAAATTGTGGTTAAATTCTAAACTAGTTTTTAAATACATTTTACAAATTTTTATAACTATAGCATTCATAGTCACTGAGATATAGTTGCTTATATAGACGGACGGACAGACATACGGATGAAATAAGCATTAAAATTATGATTACGACGATTTAGAAAATTGTGACTTAATTCTAAACTCTATTGCAAGTAGTTTGTACAATTTTAATAGCTATAGCATTTATAGTCGCTGAGATATAGTTGTTTATATAGACAGACGGACAGACAGACAGATGATATTAGTAGCAAAATAAGTTTTATTTTGTTTATGGCGGGCTAGGGAATTCTGGATGATGTTTTTAATATATTATAGGTAGTTTCTACGAATTTTATAGCTATATCATTAATAGTCGCTGAGATATAGTGAAGTAAATAGACGGAACGAACTTAACCTCAAACTTATGTTTTTTTTTGTTTAGCGGGATTTTTGGTTGAATTTGGGAATATATTCTAAGTATATTCTGCTAGCTATAGCATTCATACTCGCTGATTTAGAGTGGTGTTTAAAGCCAGACGGACGAACAGCCAGATACAAGTAGTAACAAAATTAGTTTAATTTTTTTTATGGCAGGCTAGGAAGTTGTGGTTGAAGTTCTTAATATATTATAGGTATATTCTACGAATTTACTAGCAATATCATTCACATTCGCTGAGATGTAGTGAAGTAGATATATAGACGGACGGACGGACTTAACCTCAAATTTATGTTTTTTGGTTTGACGGGAGTTTTGGTTCAATTTTTGAATAAGTATAATCTATATATCTGCTAGCTATAGCATTCTTAGTCACTGATTTTGAGTGGTGTATATAGGCGGACGGATTTTACAGTTAATGTGAAATTCTAAACTATATTCTAAGTATATACGAATATATTTGATAGCTATAGCATTCATAAATATATTCTACGAATGTGCTAGCTATAGCATTTATAGTAGCTCATTTGGAGTGGGGTTTATAGGCAGACGGACAGACAGACAGATGGGCATAAGCCCGTTATTAAAGTTAAGGTGGAATTCTTAACTATATCTAAAGTATGTTCTATTCCATTTGCTATCTATAGCACTCATAGTCACTAAGATGGGATTGTATATAAGACAGATAGACAGACAGATAGATATATATGAAAATTTATAGGCTTTTCACTCACATTTCGACACGCTCGACCATAACGCCCCAGGGTTCGGTGGCCTCGTCCAGGGTGATCTGCATGTGATGGGCGAGCGTCTCGCGTTCGGTCAGCAGCTCGGTGAGATTGCGAGTGCCGACAATGTTGCGCAACGTGGTCGCCGCCAGCAAGCGAGTGGACATACTATAATCCTCGACACGCACAATCGCATAGAGCGGATCACTGATGCGATAATAGACGACAGCATCAACGGTCACCGTCACCGAATCCTTCGTCAGCATCTCCTGTTGCGGCACATTGAAGGTGACGGTGCGCAAATCAACTTTGCGATACTCATCGATGCAGGGCAGAATGAAGAACATGCCGGGACCACGAGCGCCTCCGGATAATCGACCCAGTCGAAAGATGATCGCACGCTCGTATTCCGCGACCACCTTGAAGCAGATGAAGATCGAAATGGGGCAGGTGAGGATGAACACCAATACCGAGAGCACTGTGACAAGCCATTCCATGCAGCCCAACGGCTCGTTTTCAGCTGCAAAGGAATATCGAGGAAAGGTTTAGAAGGGACTTTTTTCTTTATTTTGTATCTTAAAGATAGTCTATTTAGTGTACAGCCAATTATATACCCTTTTTAACTAATGAGTGACAGGTATAGCATTAAAATGATGTCACAGATAATAATAATAATAATTTCAATTGTCAATCAATCAATCAATCACTCGTTTTCAGCAAAAGAATATCGAGGAAAGGTTTAGAAGGGATTTTTTATTTGAGTTTGTATCTTAAAAATAGTCCATAGAATGTACAACCAAATATATACCCTTTATATCTAATGAGTGACAGGTATAACATTAATATGATGCCACAGATAATAATAATAATAATTTCAATTGTCAATCAATCAATAAATCGTTTTCAGCTGCAAATGAATATTGAGGAATAGTTTAGAAGGGATTTCTTATTTGATTTTGTATCTTAAGGATAGACCATATAATTTACTACCAAATATTCCCGTTTTAACTAAAGCCACATATAATAATAATAATTTTAATTGTCAATCAATCAATCGTTTTCAGTTGCAAAAGAGTATCGAGGAAAGGTTTGGTAGGGATTTTATTTGATTTTGTCTCTTAAGGATAGTCCATTTAGTGTACAAACAAATATATACACTTTTTAACTAATGAGTGACAGGTATAGCATTAAAATGATGTCACAGATAATAATAATAATAATTTCAATTGTCAATCAATCAATCGTTTTCAGTTGCAAATAAATATCGAGGAAAGGTTTAGAAGGCACTTTTTTCTTTATTTTGTATCTTAAAGATAGTCTATAGAATGTATAACCAAAAATGCCCTTTTTAACTAACGGGTAACAGGAATAACACTAATATGATGCTACAGATAATAATAATTTTAATTGTCAATCAATCAATCAATCAATAGTTTTCAGCTGCAAAAGAGTATCGAGGAAAGGTTTGGTAGGGATTTTATTTGATTTTGTAACTTAAGGATAGTCCATTTTGTGTACAACAAAATATATACCCTTTATACCTAATGGGTAACAAGTATAGCATTAATATGATGCCTCAGATATTAATAATTATTTCAACTATCGCTTGTAATTGAGCTGCCATAGAACTGACTCATGTTTGGCATGTTTGAAAGTGTTGAGAGAAAATGTATGCCAAGCTTCTCAAAGCACGCTATTTAAAGCTTACATATTACAAGATATATTGCAATGATTAAGTACCTATTATAGCCGATCACTAAAAAACAAAAGATATAATATGCTAATATGTACTAAATTTAAAGTTAAAGAATCAAGCGCACTTTTGATTATATAAAATTACGTTTGTGGTTTTGGACCATTAGGTCAACCGATAATTTCTTTAATCCACAAATCATATATTTGGAATTCAATATAAAGCTAAAGTTTTTTAACACGAATAATTTGCGATTTAAGATAAGCCTTGTATTGAATAATGTTACGTTAAAATTGGTGCCTCTTAGCTTTCAGTTAATCCAAATAGACAAATTTCTATATATCCTTTTATGCAGCCTCTAAGATTTACCTTTTAGGCTCTGTGATAATAGACAAATTTATATACTTATATCCTTTCATGACCCAATATATTTTCAACAAGTTGATGAGGTTTTAAAAAAAATAATGTGAAAAAATATAATACAATACTAATACTTTACGATGGAGACATTAAACTAAAGAATATGGAAGAGGATGAAATCAAAAATCCAACTATACAAAAAAATGGACATAAAAGGTATAAACAACTTATGCAAGTGTTCTAAAATAATGTTGAACAAAAAGTTAAAAAAGTTAATTTTGTTATACGATCATTAAACGCGTCAGCAGCCTGAGAAAAAAGCAAGTAATTAACTTTTATTAAGTTTAATTAGTGCGATTTCCAGTTTGTTAGCTTATTTGTTTTTCCCAAAAATTGAGTTCACTAGAAAATAAAAACAAATTGTGCCAGCTGAAACGTGTTTTAATGATACCAAAACACAATCAACAAGTATGAAAAATTGAATATCAAAAAGCTCATACAGACTTAAGATTAAAGAATGCAGACGAAATTCGTTAAATAAACGGATATGCATGCCATAAAAAAACGATTTTAGGGCGTTTTTTCCTGTTTACACATGAGTTTAAACACCGATAAGAAAAGTTGGTTGCATTTGCCATATCAAATTACGATCGTAATGTGATTAAATGGACATCATCGTCGTCAGTTCCACAAATAAAACCGCTATCTAAATCCATCTATCACCAAATATGTACAAATATGGGAGTGGTGCAATCTCAAGAGAACCGGAGCCAGGCCCATAAAACGTTTTCAATTATATATCGAACGCGATTCGCGTCTCTTATCGATTCAATTGGTTGTAGGCAATTTGAAATGAAATTACGATGCGAATCGAAATCGAAATCGTGTTTTTTTGTGTGTTGGCCAAACAACAATCTAATCTTTAATTAATGTGCAAGCAATATTTTTCTCTCTATAGATTATCAATAGAGAGCGAAATATTGCTTGCACATTCTTGTCTTACATGTCTTGAATCCTCTATATTGTGGCGGACCGGGGTCGGTTCTTCTTTCCTCTGCATGATGATGATTGTGAATTTGTTGTTGTTGCAACGGTTGTTGTTGTTGCTGGTGTTGTTGCTGTTGTTGGTCTGGCATAATGGTGATCATTGTTGTATTTGAACTGCCACTGGGCAATTCAGATGCCCGCAAATCCTCGTAATTCGCATACATCGGGGACATACGTTTTTGATCCATTGCCGCTTTTGAGATTTTTTTTTTTTGTTTTCAACTTTACGACGTTAACTCCACAATGCAACGCGTGCTACTGGCACCGTTACTTTTTGCTATCGCTGTCGCTGCCTCTGCCTCTGCTCAATGGGACTTTTTTGTTATGTACATACATTGCAAAAAAAAAACCCCGCTCGCAATTGCGATAAGCTTTCGTTTGCTCCCTTTACTCCTCTCTTTAGCATGCGATAAATGTGCTAGTGATCGACAGTTTGGTACCCTTTCATTCTTTCTTTCAAAAAAGTACCATTTTTTATTTACATTTATTACTTTATTAAAACGAATTAACAGATTAAAGCTACGTCATTGCATTTGGTCCCTTTTTACTAAATAACTTTACTTTCTATCAAATGTACCAACGACAAACAGATGTACCCCTTTTTCATATTAAGTGAATAACCAAAACTTGGTACAAATGTCCCAAATGTCCCAAGGCACATAAAAGTACCTTTTTTGGCGATGTACCAAAATGTCAAATCTTTGTGCATTACTTTGACCAACTAAATGTCTTCTATGTATGCTTTTCATTTCAACTTTAACTACGACTATTAATATTTGACTTGTAAATTGCAAAATAATTAAATATGACTCACAGAAGAGATGATTTGCTTATTCGCAAGTACGTGCAGTTGATCTCTACTCGAGCTTATCGCGCTGTTCTCCCTTTCACTCATACATGCATATGGGCAGAGATGCACATATAGCACACCCACACAAATGCATAGGTTCAATATTTACAATAAATGTATATTCTCAGCTGATACGCCGGCAACTTTAGCAACTTGCTTGCTCATTTCCCGCTGGAAGCTGGAATGACCAGCAACGATGACTAGAATATTGTCAGCATCATTGGCAGGCAGCTGTGCAGCCAATTGCTTGGCTTCCAGTCGTCCAGTGTACGCTGTTTCCTTGTAGCGCAGCTGCCGTCTTACTTGCTCGCAAGGCTGATCACTTGGTGGAGTATTGGAGTCGCAACATGTGCATGCTTGATGCGCAAGATAGAGACAACTGCTGTAGTTCCAATATTGGGCAAACTCTAGCAGACGCTCACGAAAGTACACATGTTCCAAGTCTTGTGCGCATATTAAATGGCGTATGCGATTCATGTCATCCTCGTTATCTAGCACCTGAGCGACCAGGGGCAAAGTGGGCGCAATGGCCACGCCTTGTGCTATGATTACAATGCATTTCGCTGCGTTCGCATCGTGCACATAATTGCCGCCAATGGGACCACGAAACTGCAGCACTTGCAACGGCTGCAAGTTGGCCAGAAAATTGGACATCGGACCATTTGGCTGTAGTTTGATCAGCAGCTTAAACTCTTTGGCCACAAAGTCGCTCCAATATGGAGAATATGGGCGCAAGAGCGGTGTGGTGGCATCGATGCGCAACATCACATGATGTCCCGGCGGAATGTCCAAGATGCTATCATCTCCATCGTCTTTAGTGTCGTAGCCAAAATGCAGCAGTCGCACCTGCGCATCCGTCTTGTATGCCTCATTGCTGAGCAGCCGGAAATTGGCATAGGTCAGGATAACGTTAGGTTTGCCGGCCAGCTGGGCACGCTGACTAGGTTGCGGTTTGTGGTCGAGAATGCAATTGGTGCAGCCATTGCCACAACAATCACTTTCATCAATCGCGTCGCCGTCGCCGTTGTTATTCCTCGCCATGAGCAGCGTGACCGTACGTTAAGTTTCAAAAATATACCAAAAGGTATAACGTATATTAAGGTTCATCGATAACAGCTCAGCTGTTCTTCACAGCAAAACTAAAAAAGAAAACTTTTATAAATTTAAATAGAAATTGATTCTAAAGTTATGCCTCTATACTCAAAAAAAAAAAATTTAAAGTGCTTCCTACATAACGTCATAATTGTTAACTGCATTTTTATAGCTGGGAAACAGTTTTCGACTGTCAGCTAGCAGACAGTATCGATACTCGATAACAGGCTGATAGGCAGCAAGATAAACACAACATAAATACTTAGTATGCCTTTTTGCTAACAACAGTGTCGTCGCAGTGTGTAAATAAAAACATTGAAAAACAAAACAGTAACAAGAATTTAAACGTTGTCCTCGCATTACCGAAGCGCGCAGACGAACAAAACTAGGAAATAGCAAAAGGACAAAGGCAAAAACACACACAAAATAAATAATGTGCAACTAGTGGTGTGTCGTCTGCATTTGCATCAAGGATTTTGAGAACTCTAGACGAGCACATAGCTCTTGTAGAGCTTGGCTTGCTGGAAAATGAATCTAGAATCACTGTTTCGTGACTTTAATCCATGGTAAGATATCTAAATTAAATCGTTATCAAATCTGTTAAATGCTGCAACACTTGTGTGTGTTCAATTTTTTCAATTGCAATTGCAGTAAATTTATCGTACACTGCAGTTTATTTACATTCGTAACGCTGTTTGCATTGCGCCTCGATGGTTACATAGGTATTTATACACACACTTACACACATATATATGTAAATGCCATACTAAATGCAAGTGTATTTGCAGATTGGCCATATTGGGCCATTTTCACGCCATTATGGGTCTGGAAGTGCACCGCCATCTTGGGCGCCATTGTGGGTGCCATCGTTTGGTGCCGTTATCCACACTATCGCCTCGAAGGCGATTCATATACACAATTCAAAGCGATGCTCATCTCGCTGTCGCTGCACTTGATACTATTGATGTTCGAGCTGCTCGCATGCGATAAACTGACCTCAGAGCGCCATCTATGGGTGCTGGTATTTATACCGCTGATCTTTGGCTCTGTGGTCAGTGTGGGGGCCTGTGTTTGGGCCGTTAAACACGATCGCTCATTCGAGCTGGAATTGTTTTTGGCCGTGAATGCGCTGCAATTTGTATCGCTGCCGCTGAAGCTGGACAAATTCGTCTATTGGCATTGGGATGTGGTGTTTGTGCCCATGTGGATTGTGATATGCTTGAGCCTGGTCAGTGTGCTGTACAACATCATATTCTGTGGCATTATGATGCGCACTCCGGAGGTGTCGCTGCAACAGAAGAAGGCAGCGCTCAATGCGGCCGTTGGCAACATTTGCACCGTTCTGCCGCTGCTCTGCTTTCAGGTAAGCTAACTAATCGAGATCGAGTCGGCATATCAATTTGATTTTAATGATAACTCTATTTTAGGTGGTCATCTGCGATAAATTGGATGGCGAAATCAAATTTCCATATATTGTGGTATTTGCACCGCTGCTCGTCTCAATACTCGCCCTGATTATCCTCAGCTTTACGGCCAAGGGTGGCAACATGTGGTGGTTTGGCATACGCAAATCGTTTAGCCAATTCCTCTTGTCGGCGATGCCGTTCCTGCAGGAATACGGCAACATTAGCTATCACGCCGAGACGCAAAGCAATGCGGGTCAATCGGTGCCCTTGGATGCATCGTCGTCGTCCACCAGCAATATGGCTGCAGCGGCAACGGAGCCGTTGCATGAGTTTAGCAAGCACGACAAGAAGAGCAAGAAGGCGGCAAAGAATGATATTATGAAGCCCGTGGTGCCGTTCATCAGCATTGATTTGCCCGATTAAAAGGGGGGCAGGCAGAGAGAGTGTGGCAAACAATGGAAAAATGGAAAAGAGAGATACCGAGACACAGTTGGAGAGATGCAATGCAAAACAAACAAACGCCGCACAACTAATACTAATTATAATTATAACACACACACACACATATACACCCGCACACATACATAGATATATATGTACACCTGCTATTGGGTGTTTAGCTTTAGGCATACGCATACATACAAAAAACCTATACATATACATTTACATATTCATATACAAAACACCAAAACATTGGCCGTCGCTAATTCGAACTGAATTTTAATTTGTAAGCCGTCTCACCTTTTTACAACCCAGCCTGGCACACAAACACACACACACACATATGCATATAATAAGTGTACATATACATACATATATATATATATATATATTTATATGCAGGCCATATTATGTTCCAGCAAAGGATTTCTATTTCATATTATGCTTTTGTGCTTTTGCCAAAAATTGATTCGTTTTTTTTTTCCACTAGTAAATATTTGCTTTCTTTATGTAGTATACTTTATTTTATCCTTTGGTTCATATACATTTTCAAAAAAACACGCTGTGTAAGGCTTTTATCAAACAAATTACAAATCAAACATCTTGTAAATATTTAACAAAAAATATCATCATTAAAAATCTCTTAAGTGCTTCCAAAAAAAAAATTTGCTTTTGGCGAAATTATTTACTGGGAAAGTGTGTGAGAGAGAGAGAGAGAGAAGGAAACTGCAGAGATATATTTTTATTATACGCTTGCCTATTTAAACTGATATGCTGAAGTTTCTTATAAACTACAAATATATCATGTGAGCTGATCGCACAATCCAACTAAATATTACGAGTACAATAAACAAAAGTCACGGGATTTGTTTTTTTTTGTTGATGGTATGTATTAATCTTTATTCAAATTAGGAAGCTACAAAGTTTTACAATTTTCTTGTTAGACATATTTTATTTTGTTGTTTATATTTATTATAAATTTACTTACGTTGTGTTGCCTAAAAATTGATGCAAAGGTAAAAAGTTGCACTCTAAAAAGTATCAAGTGTCATCCGACTATATATATTTCGTATAATATAGCAAAAAAAAAAATAATGAAAAATAAAACATTATGTATATAAAGAATAAAGAGATAGACTGAGATAGAAGTGAGAGAGCGAGTTCGATTTGATGACAGGCACTGTGAATGTGAGAAAATGTCGTAAGAAATCAAAAAAAATTCGATTCTATATAATTTCAACAACGTGGAAATCTGAAGGATTTGCTGGCAACTAACGGAATTATACAGGTTATTCTATATTTATATATAATATATGTGTGTGTGAGTGAGTGTTAATAACAATTGTTTCATAAGGAAATACATCAGCTAAATTTTATTCTCAGAATGTTCAACTTTGACATCATCGTCATCGTCATCATCATCATCATTATTCATAGATTCTCATAAAATACTTCTCGCAGTGTATAGTACAAAGTTCTTCAGCTTAAGTATTTCTTTTTTTATATTATTCTTTCTTTTTTTTTTGTAATTTGAACTTTCGATTCAATATTCATCTAAATATTTGGAGAAAAAAAAAATGATGTCATTTCTTACTTATAAAATATATTCATGTATATATATATAATCTTAGTTGTTAATAATTTGGTTAGCATACATATATATAAATATATATATGTGTGTGTTTTGTGTGTATATAGTAAGTATCGAAATAATGGAAAGCAAATTGCATGATGAAGAAAAAAAAAGAGTTCAAGAATTTTCGTTTTTTCGGGATTATTTTTTTTTTTTGTTTAGTTTTCTTCCTTTTCGTTTGTTTTAACTACATTATGTACGCTATTGTTGTTGTTGTTATTTAGAATTTGCTAAGTACAATTAATTAATTTGTTTCGATTTTATGTTCGCCTTTTCTCCAGCAGCAGCAGCAGTTAACTGTTTACACAGGACCCGTGTATTCCACTTTGCAGTTTCTCCGTGAAATTGATTTCGCGAAATTGCAACGCGGAATGTCCCAATCGATTTTTTCGTTGCTTTTTCCCCCAGCTTAAATGTCTATTGTCAGATTTAGTTTGTGATTTTATTTTTACTAAGTTTCATTCTGTTTGTGTGTGTGTGTGCGGGGGTGAGGAGTTGGAAATGGTTGGGGAGGGGGGAGCACTACATAAACCATAGAACTCCCCCCGCCATATACAACTCGGATTTATTTCGATTATTCATGTTCGATTTGTATTTGAATGCACATTTCTTTGTATAAACGATATGTTCTGCTATCTCGCTATGCATATCCGATCTAATACTGCATACATACATATATGGTATATATGTATATGGAGCATTGCCCAAAACTGAGTGTTATTTATTTCTAGACTTAAGAACTGAAACAATTACGCTTCTCCTATGACAATTGACATGAGATCATCAAAGAACGGCAACGGCAATAAATGTTGCGAATTAGATGAGGACTTACTTTCTTACTTCCGACATATATAGCACTATATCTATTAAGTTATATATATGTATATGTACAGCACGTACAGATCTTTCATCAAGGAAACACTAAACACGAAATTGTGATACAATTTTCGACATGAAATTTGTTTTGCGAAACCCTGCAGTTATGCAGACATAACTTTGTCAATAGTTATTATGACTAGATATTTACTTTAACTCTATATTTATATATATATATATATAAGTTGTATTCTGGTTATGAAGGAGGGTGTGTGCGAAGGATCGGAAGGATTGTTAGTCCCCATCAAAATGTGTGTGTGTGTGTTCCGTTTAACAAATTGCCTCAAAACTTGATTAATTCTTACGTAACTTTCGCTATATTTTCGACAATTAATTACTAGAAAATTGTTTATTTGCTTATCGTTAGTTAAATTTTCGTCTGTGTTTATTTTCTTTTGTTGAGTGTGGAACTTTTGGATGGTGTGTGTGTGTGTGTACATACATACATACATATACATATGTATAGTTAACATAATGCCGTTTAAATCGTTATAATCGAGAGACTCTTAAATTTTGCATTGACAAACTGCAACTGGCGAGAACAATGTGAAATTATGTTTCAATTTCTTATTTTTCCTTTTTCTTGTTTAGGTTATGGAAGCGCTAGTTTGAAATTTTTTCTCAAGAAGTTCAATAATTGTACGTTTCGTTCAGAGTTCTTTTTCTATATATGTATATCAAGAGAGTGAGAGACTGAGAAGGTGCATATTACAATCTAATGTGGATCTCTGCTGTATGTAGTTGTGTATACCATACAATTACAACACAAAATCAGTATAACGAATTATAAACTTAAAAATCAAGAAATGGTAGAGTCAAAAGGGAAGTTGAAAGTGACGAACTTAGTTGAGTTTCGGCTTGGCGCCCAAATACTGCAACAGATTCTCGCGCGGTCCCTGCACAATCACCATGAACTGCGATGGGAAGTCCCAGATGATGGTGAAATGGAACAGCATGTTGGCAATGGCGATCAAGTACTCGAAGAACGCAAACCAACTGAAGGCTGTAAAGAGAGTTCACACATTTTGTTATTAAAAAGAAATTGAATTGATTTTAAATCACAACAAACAAGTAAGAAAGCTACAGTTGAGTGGCTTAACTGTGAGATACGGTGTGGTATTCATTTTAAAATATACCATATTAATATACTGCGAAAATACTAAAAAATATATAAATATATATATTCCAAAGACTATATCTTGTATATTGGTTAGTAGTATACCAATATACCAAACATAGCCCTTGGTATTAATTTTAAAATATACCAATTTAATATACTGCGAAAGTACGAAAAATACCAAATGCTATATTTGGTATATTGGTTATTAGTAAACCAATATATCAAATAAAACCTTTGGAGAAATACGATGCGGTATTAATTTTGAAATTTACAAAATAAATATACTACATAAATACTAAAAATATACCAAAGGGTATATTTGGTATATTGATTATTAGAATACCAATATGATTTAGCATTTGCTATACTTTTAGTACATAAGTTTAGTACATATATAGTATGCAAAATATACCAGATTGTAAGCAAAAACAGAGACCCTATTGCAGTAGGCGTAATTTGCCATACAAAATTCTTTCTTAAATAACTTCTACAATTTTTAACACAATCAGCAATCATAAATACTATACTTATTGTTGTCTATACCAAAAATCGTGAATCAAATTAACGCTTGTTATTCGATTTTTAACGATTTGCGTGGGCGAAAGTGGGCGTGGCCAAAAATTGGAAGAACCTTTATCAGTGTGCCAACATTACACGTGGTGTCGAAAAAAAGTTATATCTATATTTCTTATAGTTTCTGAGATATAGGTGTTCACATGGACAGACGGACAGACATACAGACGCTGATTAAAAATACATATACTTCATAGGGTAGGAGAAGATTTCTTCTGCTTATTACAAACATTTCCTAGAGGCACAAAGTTGAAATCTTCCTCTACACTATGGGTAGCGGGTATAAAAACACATAAATTGATGAGCTACTTCGCTATCATCCTCAACAGCTAACTGCGACTCAACACGCGTTGCATTCGGATCTCCAGCTTACCCAAATCGTGACAGTAGAAACGATGTTTGGCAAAGAAGACGAGTAAACCGATGGTGCTCAGTATGGAGACAACGAAAAGTATTTTCTTCCACTTGATGGAGAGACGCTGCTGCTCGGTCAACGTCTGTCGGGCATTCAAGATGCCATTCAGCTTAATGGTGGCCAGCATATAGCACAGCGAGCATATCATAAACGTGATGAAGATTCTCTCGTGTACAGCTGCAAAAGCAAAACGTAATAATTGTGAATTAATTATATAACATTTATAGTAAAGTACTAACGATAATTCTCGCGATTCGATATATAGGTGACGCCACCGAGGGCCGCAATCTCGATGCAGTTGAGCACGAGAATGAGTGTGATTAACCAACTGGTCTTTGGCACCAGCGATGGAGCAAGACGCGCCAATTGGGCGCGATAATAGTTCTTGTAGACAAAGGCAATTGGTATGCGCGGTCCGATGTGCAGCGCAATGCTAAAACGCCAGAAATAACGCTGTGGACTAACGCCCGTAATTGCACTTATCGACGGCACAATATTATACACCTGCCAAAAAGAGATATCAATATTTCGGGTATAATCATTATCACAATGCAAAACATACTTACCCGGCAATGTGTCTCGTGTACATCATCGTACTGGAAGACATAGGCGGTCACAAAGCATGTGAAGAGCGTCACCAATGGCAGCAATGCTGTTACCACACAAATCTCATGGAAACTAGCTAAATAATGTATAGCCATTGACTGTTCCGAGTGCTGCTCCTGCTTCGTGCTAATCGTTGTTTCCTGCTCATCTTCCTTGTGCTGCTGCTGTTGTTGGGAAGGAAAGGGGACAAAAAGTCAATCAACGGATTTTAATCAATTTACATTTCGAGTTTCAATTTGATTCACTTCACTTTTGCAATGCAATTCGATTTGTATTCGGGGGGATTCGATTAGTCATGTTTGTGTTGTGTTGGCCTCTTACCTCGCTTCAAAAATACCCTTTTGCCAACTTGCTCATGATGGTGAATGTTGGGGATGGTTAGATGTAGTACAGTACAACAACAAAAAGCTCTATAATAAAAGTAATATAAGAAAATCATAAAAATCATAAGTACCACATAAATATTGAATGAAGAAAACGAATAACAAAAACGCGTTCGATTATGGGTTAAGAATAATGTATAAAAATATTATTTGCTTTAAAAGTTTTTCTTCGCAACTTAATCAAAATCAATATCAGCAAAACGTTTAAGGATGTGGCATAAAATATAAGCGGAAAGTGTTTTCTTTCTCTCATTCTTTTTGCCAAAGTTATGATATATGAAAATAATATTCGTTTCGAAAGCTCAATACCAACAAAATGTTTAATGGATGTAAGAATGTAAAATATAAGCGGAAATTGCTTTCTTGCTTTCTTTCTCTCCCCAAAGTGATGATGTATAAAAAAAATATTCGTTTCAAAAGTTTTACTTCGAAACTCAATAAAAACCAACAGCCAATAGGCTTAACACCAGCAAAACGTTTAAGGATGTGGCGTAATATATAATCGGAAAATACTTGCCTTCTTCCTCTTCCTTTCCTTCTCTCTATCTCTAGCTAGTTCTCGCGAGAAAGTAAACACAAGTGCGCGCTCTATTTGCTTTGTAAACAAAGTAGTGTAAACAACTATGCGTTGATTATACCTAGCATTGTAAAAGGAATTCCAACAAGGTATCTATACTTCTAATAACAATTAAGACTTATCAAAAGCTTCCTTATAAATTGACAAGGAATGCAAACGGTAAAACATTGCTATCATATTATATTATTAATGTATGTCTGTCTCCTACACAATGATTTGATTTTAATTTCAATGGGCAAGATTAAGATTTACATTTTCGCAAATTACAACTAACAAATTTACCAAGTAATGCGAACATTACAACATAACTATAATATTGTATATTGACTTTAAAATGTATTCTACTTTCATTGTGAAGATAAAGATTAACTATCCTTATTTAAGATTAATCTGTTTACTTCCAATTAAAATTGGAACTTATTAAAAGTTTCCCACAAAAGTGACTCCCAATAACAGATTTATTTTCAATTTGAATACTTTAATTGTTAAGAATGAGATTCTCTTTCATTATTTAAGATTGATCTGTATTCTTTATTATTATTATATATATTTATTTTAAATACTTTGCTATATATTATAAATAGTCCCCTGTCAGTTTAAAGTCTAGCTCAGAAGCGTTTACGAGATTCTTGTTCTATATTTATACTAAAAGGATCAGTTTTTTGAATGAATAAAAATGAAAAGAAAACTTTTGCTAAATAAAAAGTGAAATAAATTAGTAGTTGACCTTATAACATGTGCAACACATACATATATGCATATAAAAAATTTACGAGGTATGCGCGTAGTCGAGCGCACTCAACTGGAACGCACTCAATCGCCTTTACAGCTTTAATTAGTATTTACATCCGAAATCGTAGCAAAAATAGTGCAGCAACAATTTCAAATTGTGTGTGTGTAAACAACACACAAATGTTATTCTGGAGAATGTAACGGAACGTGACTTTTGTATAAATAAAACCTTGAACTATGTAAACACATACATACACACATATATATTTGAACTGACCATAAGGTTGCTAAATTTAGCTGAATGATGTTATAATGTTTGCATGAATAATTTTAATTACAAAATGACGCGAATGCTGTTTTCTTTTTCTCCAGCTGATGCGAACTTATGCTTGAATTATTAATCATTTTGTTGAATTATCTATAATTCAAAAATTAAAATGCAAAATCTTGTTTGCTTTTCTTTTTGGCCCTTTTCGCCGCCACACACACACACACAAACACACACAGCCTTGAGCCCCAAAAAGGATTAATAACCAAAAATAGGCAAGTGGAATATGTTTTTGTGTGGACAAAGTGGGAGATGTGGAGGGTGGAACGTGATTGCGGTAAAATGTGGAAGCGAAGACAACGAAGAAACAAGACGTTTTGGCTGGACGGGTGGCGGAGAGGGAGGGAGGGTGGTAGGGGGGACCCTGACGTAATCAGAGCGCAGCACAAACTGCGCGACGTTTTTGCTGGCCAAAATTAATTAGCACGAAATTAATGAGAAGTTTTGCGAGGCGTCAGAAATGAAATTGAATATGGTTGGTGGGGCGATTAAATCAGGACACACAGGAAGCGGCATTAGGCAAAAGCGATACCCGTTAGTGGAACGTGTCTGTGTTCTTATGTACTTGTGTGTGTGTGTGTATGTTTGTGTTTTGTGTGAATGCGAGTGGGGAAGCAGCTGAGAGCATTGCGAGAGCAGGCAAAAAATACAAGGACACACACACATAGAAACACGCACGCCATCGCACACACAAACACAAATGGCGGCGCTCAAGAGGCAGCGAAGTATGTATGAGAAGAAGCAGCAGCAGCAGCAGTAGCGGGAATAAGACATGAAAATAGGCTAAAACCGCCAAAGTGAAGTGAATTAAAACCGCAATGGTAAACAAAACGTTTAGCTTAATGACAAATGCCGCAGCCAAGACATTTGTGTGCGTGTGTGTGTGTGTATGAGCAGGAAGACGCAACACGCACGTGAAAATGGAAAGAGCATGCGAGGGGATGGGGAAGATGGAAAGAGGTCAAAGTAGCAACACAAGTGGGCGGCATGCGCAAAAGGCGGTCACACTGCCAAAGCCTGCGAAATGTGAGGCACACAAAAACCTACAAAAAAAAAATAACCAGCGGAAAATTACAATGGCAAAAAAATGTATATATATTGGACTAGCAACATAACAATTGTGTCCAATGCTTTTTGTGACGTCTGCGATTGTTTTGTTGCGTGGGCAGCTCGTAACCTGAGGGGCGGAGGGAGGAAGGGAGGAAGGCTCAGGTCAATAAGCGTGCGCTGTCATTTGAGTTATATAATGGCTACAATAGTCTTCCCTCCGCCCATCTAACATAAAAGAAATATTGCAACAAATCGTTTGAAATGAAGAAAATAATAAAGTGCCTGGAAAAAAACATGTCGAAATTCCATGGTTACACACACACACACATAAGCGCGCTCACACATGTACGCAGGCACATGCAAATACACGGACACACACACAAACACATACATACACAAAACTCACCGCTGGACCGCTGGAGTCAATGATGGAGTCGCTGCCACGTTCGCTGCTATTGTTGCTGGAATGCTGGGATGCGGAAGCTGCTGTTAATGATGTCGATGATGAAGGTGTCGCCGCCATTGACGCGACGCTATCTGCTGTTTCCGCTGCTGCTGATGATGCTGGCGATGATGCTGCTGCTTCTGTTCCTGCTGCTACTGCTGGCGTTGTTGTAGTTGTTTTCTGCATATTTAACGGCGGCGGGGTTGATGCTTTTTAGCATAATATTTGTACGCCACGCTGATGCCAAACGAATGTATGCCCGCGCGCGCTCCTCTTGCAACTGTTTTCAATCAAAGTGCACAAGCATTTTCACTTTTCTTTCGTTTTCGTTAGCTCGCTAGCTTTTATGTTAGCCGCACTGTTAACGCACTGTTGCGAATAAAACGTTATCCTGCGTTACCGTTAATTCGCTTCCAACTGTTACTTAACATTAATACTAACATATTTTTGTTAGATTTTTATACTATGGGTGATTTTAATTTTAATTAAATTAATTGTGTATTTGTCTCGTTACTTCATGTAGTTTTTAAACCATTTCAAATATGTATTTTGAGTGATGGTCGTTAATCGATTCATTCTAACAGTCGCAGGCGCGCAAGATTTTCCGTTAACATTAACAGCGCAGAACGAAGTGTAAGATTAAGAGCAATACGAAATTCTGAAGCGTTTCAGAAATTAATGACATATTTTAAAATAAATAAAATTCTAATTCATGCTACATTACAATATGTGTAATAAATGAATTTCAATAATAAATGAGTGCAAAAAAATTCGATGCGCTCCATCGATGTTAAGCAACAAATGTATCGAATATATCGAGCTATCGATAATGCCAACGATGTATCTTTACCTCTATATCGGACACATTCAACAAGTGCAATTTGTAAAATAAAAACGCAACGGCAGTAAAAAGTGGAACTCAAAATCAATTCCATAAACTCGCCGCGTGACCAAGAAATAAAATCATTTTACTGTGTAATGTTGCCCAAACTATAACGCACCGAAAAAAAGTGGAAAACAAAAAGCGGATGTGTCCACCATACCGAACGTATAGAAAACATATTGCAAGATAGAGATAGCAATAGAGAAAGATACTTGCGGGAGAGAGCGCGAGTGGTTGTGTGTGTGTGTGTTTTTTGTTATTTTGGAGATATTTATGCATGTTTTTCATTTGTTTAGAAAACACGAAATAAAGTGAATGCCATGAGTTGCTTTAGTGCAATGAATACGCCGCTCTTGGGCGAAATGGAGCAAACGATTTGTATGCTGGAGCGCGGCACAATTGTGACGAAATTGTATGGGAAACAACGACGCCCCGAGCGTCGCCATCTCATGCTGATCAGAGAGACCCGTCAGCTGTTATGGTCAACGGTGGCGGCGCACACACGCACCGACTACGAGGGCACAATACAGTTGCGCGAGATCTGTGAGATACGCGTGGGCAAGAACTCGAAGGAGTTTCGACTGCATGCCGACGATTGTCAGCGCTTCGAGAGCAGCAAATGCTTTGTGATCATGTATGGCAACAGTTTCAAACTGAAGAGCTTTTCGGTTGTGGCGCTCTCCGAGATCGAGGCGGACAATTGGGTGCGTGGATTGCGGTATATGGTCAAGGATACGATTAATGCCCCATATCCGTTGCAAATTGATCGTTGGTTGCGTCGCGAATATTATTCGTTTGAGAATTGCAATTCGCATCTGACGAAATCGGAGCAAAACAGTCAGGTGACGATCAAGGACTTCAAGACATTCTTGGCCAGCGTCAGCTGCAAGATGAGCACCAGCAAGTTCATGGAATGCTTCACCGATGACATACGCCGCAAACATGATCTCAAATTCGATGATTTCTCGCGTCTGTATCAGAAACTTTTGTTGCCCGCCAACTTTGTGAATCTATTGTGCGGCAGCGAATTCAATTATTCGGAGGATAAGAAACAATTGCGACCGTTGGAGTTCAAACGGTTTCTGGAGAGCGAACAGCGGGATTACGGTGTCGGTGACTTGGGCAGCATATCGGGTTTTATGCGTGATTTCGTGCAGGATGTGGAACGTGATGTGCAGGAACCATTTCTGACCATCGCCGAGTTCGTGGACTATTTGTTCTCCAAGCAGAACGATCTGTGGGACACGAAATATGACAGCATATTTATGGACATGAATCAACCGTTATCTTCATATTGGATTGCCTCCTCGCACAACACGTATCTTACGGGCGATCAGTTCTCCAGCGAATCTTCTTGCGAGGCTTATGCTCGTGCCTTGCGCATGGGCTGTCGCTGCATTGAGCTGGACTGCTGGAATGGTCCCGACAATTTGCCGTACATCTTTCACGGACATACGATGACGTCGAAAATCAAATTCATGGATGTGATCAAAACGATCAAGGATCATGCGTTCACAACGTCCGAGTATCCGGTGATCTTGTCCATCGAACAGAACTGCTCCTTGGAGCAGCAGCGCAACATGGCGCATGCACTCATCGAGGTAAGTTTTGAATTTCCACTCCACTGATATATTATTAATATTTCCTTCGGTCTCAGGTCTTTGGGGACATGCTGCTGACACAACCGTGCGATCGCAATGAGGTGCACTTGCCATCGCCATATCAGCTGCGTCGCAAGATCATACTGAAGCACAAGAAGTTGCCGCAATTCGATGAGAATCTGCCGGCAGTTGGTGTCAACAATGGCACGATTGCTTCATTCAGTCATCGCTCATCGCTGGGCGGCGCCACCGATGATGGCGATAATATGCAAAAGATCTTGAAAAAGGGATTGCTGTACTTTAAGGATCCCGTGGACAAATCATGGAACCTCTATCAGTTTGTGCTCACGCAACAGGAGTTGATCTATACCTCGGAAATAAACGAGGGTCGCAATGGCAACTCCGAGGACGATGATTTTGGCCTCTCGGCGTGCACACTGAACAGCAACATGCAGCAGAAGCAAAAGGACACATCGGCCAACGATGAGCTGCACTTTGGCGAGAACTGGTTCCATGGCAAACTCGAGGGTAAATGAAGTTTATTATTACTATTACTTATGAATGATTTTGAATATTTGTTTCTTGCACTTACAGGCGGCAGACCGGAAGCAGATCAACTGCTGGAGAAGTACAAACATCTGGGCGATGGCACATTTCTGGTGCGTGAATCGGCCACATTTGTGGGTGATTATAGTTTGTCGTTTTGGCGTCGCAATAGTCCCAATCATTGTCGCATCAAATCAAAGCATGAGAATGGCTCCAAAAAGTATTATCTCGTTGAGAATTTTGTCTTCGACTCGCTGTATTCGCTGATTGTGTACTATCGCAAGAATATGCTGCGCAGCTCGGAGTTCTCCATCATATTGAAGGAGCCGGTGCCGCAGCCAAAGAAACACGAGAGCCAGGAATGGTTTCACCCAAGCACAACCAAAGAGCAAGCGGACAAGGGGCTGTTTAAGCTGGACATTGGCTCGTTTCTGGTGCGACCATCGGTGCAGAGCGCCAATGCATTTGTCATCTCATTCACGATCAATCGCAAGATCAAACATTGTCGCATCATGCAGGAGGGACGTCTCTATGCCATCGATACGCTGCAATTTGAATCGCTTGTCTCGCTCATCCATTATTACATGCGCAATCCGCTGTATCGCAATGTCAAATTGATGCATCCAGTGTCGCAGGAGCTGCTGCGCCAGACGCTCATCGAGAATGCGCAGCTGCATAGCGAGCATGGTGGCGATAGCAACGGTGCCTCCAACTATATGGGCTCCAATCTGGAGGAGTATGTCACCTGCAAAGCATTGTACAGCTACAAGGCGGACAAGCCCGATGAGTTGTCGTTTCCCAAGCATGCTATCATCACGAATGTCCAGCGGAACAATTCGATGTGGTGGAAGGGCGATTACGGTGGCATGATCCAACACCATCTGCCGGCCAACTACGTTAAGGTGAGCAGCTTAGTTATATAGTAATGAAATTAAATTATAATTGGACAAATAGGGATACAAATCGAAGACAAGGAAATTCTAATTGGGCAAATAAAGAAGCAAATCGAAGGCAAAGAAGAATAGCTTAAATATGCCATATGCTTATCAAGTCTATGTCTTTGCTAAGCCATTACAAAGTACAAAGGAAATGAAATGATTGTTAATGGGGTATTTCAATTGTATTATAAGCAAACTCTTATCTCTGAAAACGAACAAAAAACTGACCTATAGAAAGCAGAATATATACAAGAAGTAAACACAGAAATAAGACAGAAAGACACAAAAAGTAGACAAGTATAAAAACGAGGAAATGCATTTATAACATAAAAGCCACAGTTGGGTGTGCTCGACTGTGAAATACCCGATACCCATTTCGATTAAAAGCAAGAAAGTGTAGTATTATTCTTAAAATATAACTCGAAAATACTAAAAATATGACGAATGCCAAGTTTTGTATATCGTTTAAGTATTAATACATGCGAAATATACCATCAAGATCGAAATATACTAGATTGTCAGAACACCGCAAATACCGCAAAAATATAAATAATATACCAAAGGCCATATTTGGTATATCAATGAAGTAGAAACCAGATAAGACCTCCTAAAATATGCCGTATAAATATACAAAAGTACTATAACATTCGAAATATACCATAGTGATCAAAATATACCAGATTGTTAGCCAATGCAGCTAAGACCCGATTGCAGTAGGGTTCATACGGCAAACAGACAAACAGAAGGACAGACATAACATAGCTATATCATCTCGGTGTTGACGCTGATCAAGAAGAGAGATGACTCCTTCTCTTATAATACCTTTCTACCTCATGGCTAGCGGGTATAACAATAATTTTGATTACCTTCAAATCACATGACACAATATATTCAATATTCGTTACTCATGCTCTTTAATCTCCAATTGCCAGGTGATTGATTCGGCGACAGAAGATTACAATTCAGTGAACGAGGAGGGCAACGATGGACGCACCGATTCCATTGAGATTTACGGTGCGGTCGCCTCGCTCTTTGAGTCCAATGAGCCGGGCATTATCATCAAGCTGCAGATACAAACGCCAACGATGCAGAATCCCTTCATCATTGGCTTTGATATACAGGAGACGGCATACGAATGGATCAAGGCGATACAGGATGCGGCATTGATTGCCAGCCAGCTGGCAACGGAGCGTCGCAAAAAGGAGCGAACAGCGCGTGTGGCCAAAGAGATGTCCGATTTGATCATCTATTTCCGTAGCGTGCCGTTCCGTGATCACTCGTGGATCTTTCAGGAGATGTCCAGTTTTCCCGAAACAAAGGCCGAGAAGCAGTTCATCCAACAGAATATGCCGCTATTTCTATCCTATCATCGCAATCAAATCAGTCGCGTCTATCCGAAGGGTCAGCGCCTTGACTCGTCCAATTTCAATCCGGTGCCGTTCTGGAACATTGGCTCCCAGATGATTGCGCTGAATTATCAGACGGGCGACAAGGCCATGCAGCTGAATCAGGCCAAGTTTCGCAACAATGGTCAATGCGGTTACATTTTGAAGCCAACGTTCATGCGCTACGATAATTTCAATCCAAACAATCCACTGTCCGAGGGCCTCACCGAGATCAAGGTGAATATGCGCATTATTGCGGCACGGCATCTGTTCCGCGGCGGCAAATCGAATAATCCGCAGATTGTGGTGGAGATCGTTGGCGCCAGCTTTGACAGCGGCATCAAGTATCGCACCAAGGTGAATGAGAACGGTTTCAATCCGATATGGAATGAATCATTCGAGTTCACCGTCCACAATCCGCAGTTCGCTCTGCTGCGCTTCGAGGTGCAGGACGAGGATATGTTTGCCGAGACGCATTTCAATGCGCAGGCCTGTTATCCTTTGTCCTGCATCCGTCAGGGATATCGCAGTGTCATCTTGCGCAACAAGTTCAGCGAAGAGCTCGAACTGTCGTCACTGTTGGTCTACGTTGAGCTCATCAATAGGACATCCACTTGACCTTTGCGTTAAGTTCGCCGAAGAAGAAGAAACGTATCAAGTATTGCATCACACATATCTATACACATACATATACATACATATACATACATATACATATCTTGTTAAGCTGATTCTCATGGTAAGCACATTCTTAGCAACGTTATTCAATTTATAAGCACTTGACTTCGGTTTGAAAGCAAATGAATACCCCAAAATCAATTTAAGAGGGGTATTTAGCAACGAAAAACACAACACAAATTATAATAATCCCTATGTTTTGTGCAATAGCTCTGCCACTTTTTGGCTAAGCGCTGCCAACTTATCACATTGTTGGTACAAATTGAATTAATCCACTATTGAACTTTTGCAATTTACAATTTGAGATTTTGAAAGTCTACGTGTTAATTAATGTGCCTCTTTAGACTCGTCTAAACTTCTTGAAATACACAGAGCGAGCAAACACGCATGTTTTTAGTGCAATTGCAGCGCTGCCACTTTTTGGCTTGGCGCTGTCAACTTAACAGCACACACACATACAAAATTATACACTTTTTGGACTTGCTCTCTGTATCAGTTAGTAGTTGTAGCTGTTGTTTTTTTTTTAAGAACTCGTAACTGTGTATTGGGCGACTTATGATAATCGCATTCCAGTATGAAAAGTGATCAGAAATATCCCAAAAGAAAAAACATATATTTATATATATATACGCACAGGTGTATTGCTTTAACGATGCCTGGCGCAGCCAACTTAACTGCATAATCGTTCACTTCATCAAACACATATTCGCCTAAATCTTAATTATTTATTCATCTTTTCCTCTAGTATTTAATATTTTAATTGTGCCTTGTTTTATGCGAAAACAGGAAGCGAATGCGATCCATTCATATATGTAATTTTTATTTTAGAAAAACAAAAGCAAAAAAAAAACTATATTTTAACTACAAATTACTAGACAATTACGAG
Organism: Drosophila niveifrons; assembly: GCA_035046325.1. Classification (NCBI taxonomy): domain Eukaryota; kingdom Metazoa; phylum Arthropoda; class Insecta; order Diptera; family Drosophilidae; genus Drosophila; species Drosophila niveifrons. The sequence continues at coordinate 929,907 of JAWNOC010000071.1, forward strand.
AGTATATATCTATATATACCTTTATACTATGTATGTATTTATTATATATATGAGAATATGTATGGTTTATTTTTTATTTTATTTTTTCTGTATTTTCCATTTATGTATTTTACGTATTTTTTTGAGATATATTGTTATCGTGCGTGATGAGATCGTGAATTTCATGGCATGAACATGGCGAAAAGCATTTATTAAATGTAGTTGAAATGAACAAACAAATCGAAAATGATGCAATGTTTTTTTTTTTTGCTATACTTTCCAATCAGACGAACTATATATGCTTTTATATTGTGTTTAACAGCAGCTGCATTGCATGAAAAGAAAATTGCATTTTTCTTAGGAACTGTTTTAGATTTGCTAATAAATTCCAAAATAATAATTGTAGTTAATGCATTGAATACAAAACAGTTTTCCCCATTGCATTATTTCCTATAATCAAATAAAAGTTTTGCGCGAATTTGCACTGAGTATATATCCTGAGTATATAGTGCGATATATACTATTACTATTACAAATGTGCGATTATAAACAAAAAAGAAAAATATATAAATATATTTCCAAAAATGCCAAATAAAGTTGATATAGTTCTTGTTCTATGTTAATTGTTTGTTCAAATAAAATGGAATTCCTCCCCAAGAATATATATAGTTAATTAGAATAAACAAATGTCGATGTGAGTGTATTTGGATAAAAGTCATGAATTGTTATATTTTATTTATGTAATTGTTTGTTTTTTTTTTGTTGTTTTTCTTTTTTGTATCTTTTGTTTTTGTTTTCTTTTCTTTTTTTTTTTTGTTGTTGTTTTCAGCTTAATCCTCATTCTATACTTCGCATTTCTTTACTCGATAATTTTGTTGTTGTTTTCGTAATGCAGTTGTTGTTTTGTTTTGTTTTAATATATTTATATGTATATTGGACAAAGTGGTAAATGTGTGAAAAATACGTAGAAAGTTGATCTAAAATTCGCGTCTATGGTATTTGTCAGGATCGAAATATGATGTAACAACAACGCGATCGCTGAACTTGCGACCAGTGAGCGCCTGCTGTGCCTTTTGGCAATCGAGCACGGAGTTAAATTCGACAAACACTTTGCCGCATCCGGGTACCTCGACGCCCTCGATGGGTCGCGGTATCTCGACGCTGCGTACGACACCGTATTTCGTGCACTCCTCCTTAATGTCCTCCAATATATCCTCGTACTCCTCCTCGTCGCGCAGCTCGTCCGGTGTCACCATATTGAGCAGGCACAACACCTCGGTGGGCGGTCCCGATGTGACCACTGTCGACAGTCCCGGCACCTGCAGCATCACCGATTGACTGGTATTTGCCGCATTCTGAGCATTCTTGGCGCCAACGCTGGCACGCTGCACGATCAGCTTCTTGTCACCCAGCTGCATGCCATTCAAGCCAGCAATTGACTACATGAGAGCGAGAGAAAGAACAACACATAAATTAGCAAGAGACAACAATAACTGGATGGAGAGAAAAACTTACCTGATCCGTAATGCTTAGATCCACGTACTCACAAAAGGCGTAGCCTTTGCTTAAGCCAGTGGCAGCATCCTTAACCAGATTGAATGCCCTCAACTTGCCAAACGAAAGCAACAACTCTTTCACCTGTCGAAATCAAAAAGTAAGATATGTAATAAGGTAAAAATAACACGACAAAAAATGTGCCTTTATGTAAGTTATATAAATTCAACTATAGAAATTTCTCCCAAGCGTATCATTACACTTAAAAACTGCTCTAAATTAAACTAAAACTATTTATTTCAAGCCTATCATTGAACTAAACTTATTGGGCTTACTCAACCAGCTACTTTGTAATGGTTTAATTGTGGCTGCTTTTTTAGACTGAACAGATTTTAAATGAATGTTGAAAAAACATTCTGACAGTTTGCGCAGTTAAATATATAAATTATAAGACTATAATAACAATTCTGTATGACAACCATATTATTTTGACTATTAGCAACAGATAAATGAATATTGTAAAATGTAAAAAAGCTACAACCAAGCGTGCTCGACTGTGAGATACCCGCTAGCCATTGTCAATAAAAGCAAAAGAGTGTGGTATCCCCAAAAATGCTAAAAATATACCAAATGGCATAATTCGTATTCTACTACATTCAAAATATACCAAAAAGTACAGATTGACAGTCAAAGCAACTAAGACCCATACTAAGTTGTAGTTTTAGCCCATACAAAAGTATTGTTTTAAACAAAAATCTATCTCTTAGTCCCTGAGATCAAGAATATATACACTTTATAAGGACATAAGATGAATTCGTCTGTCTGTTATACAAAAATTATAGCTACCCTATAGATAGCGGGTACAAAAATTTATAATTTTACATATTTACTTTGCTGACTTCAATTTCTAGTTTAGACAATTGCCAAACAAGCTACAAATTATCCACACTATTTCCCTCTTGGACAAATTTACAAATAAACTTTGCTCACCTGCTCGTCATTTAGATAATTGGGCAGACCTCCAATAAATATTTTGTGTGGCGAATCGGGCACCACGGTTGAGATGACTCCGCTGGACACTGCTTGTGCGTTAGAAATGGAAAAGGAAAAAATGCAATGTTAAAACAAAAGAGTTGCGATTAAAGTTGTTGGAATGGCATTCAACTTACCAACAGCTGGCTTTACAGCGGGCGTATCTGTGATGCCGGGCATGGGTTGGTAATCATGTGGGCGCCTGATTTTGAGGTCTTGTCCTTTCAAATTGATGCCATCGAAGGCCATCGCCTGGGTGGTCTCATCAATCGAACGGAACTCGAGGAAAGCGAAATTCTTGTCCAAATTGATTTGACATGCCAGCACGGGGCTGCCGGCGGCTTGTGCTAAACCAACTAAATGCATTTGTTGATTGAAAAACTCCATCATTTCCTCCTCGGTGACACCGAACGGAATGTTGCCCACATATAAGCGTCGGGCCTGTCGAGTGATCGTTGATCCCACAACGGGCACGGCTGTTTGCGGTGTATCGGGCACAACGCTGGCCGGGATTTGTCCCGATGCCTGCATCGCTTTGTACTGCATCGGTGTGATGTGCTCGAAGCCCGGCGGCGGCACATCCCAATACAATGATGGCTTGCGCCGTGAGTTGCGATGATGGCGGCGATCCCTGGACCGATCGCGATGCCTGTCACGGGACCGGGAGCGATGGCGACGCCTGTCACGTTCACGATCACGATCTATAAGAAAAAACGAGTTGCATTATATATAATGTATATCACAATTATTATTGGATTTCATGGAATTCGAATGCTGGGCAGAGTATCTACTTCCTTTTTGGTTGTGAAAGCTTTTGTACCGGTTCAAAATGGTTATCGGAGCTTTTCTTTAGTTATTTCCTGCTACGACGCTCCTCAGCACTTTCGAATCTAAAGTTTAATGGGATTTTTTGCTGCTGAACCGCTTTTGAAACTCTTTTCGTTTCGTAAAAGCTTTTGTACCGGTTCAAATAGCACATAGAGCTTTAGTTTGAACTAGTTTTTGAACCGTTGCAATGTGTGAAGTTAGCAGTTTCGTTTTTTGGCAAGCATTATATAAACAAACTGCTTTTTTTTGGTAATAGTAAGTAATGCTTAAGTAAACAATTCTTAGTGAGCGCTATCAGCTGATTGTTGTATCGAAAATGTTTATATGGGATGAGTAAACAACAATGTTTGCAGGTACTGTACATGGGCAATTTGTTTACATATCGTTAACATCAATATATAAATAAATATATAATTATCATATTCGCCGGCTTTAATTAATTTATATATATATATATATTACCATATATATATATATACTATACATATATATATAATGTAAATAGTTTATACTTATGGGGTTAGCACACGTATAAATACATACATACACACATATGCACACACACATTGCCGCAGCCGCCCAATCACAATACGCAATGCGGTTATTTTGGTGGGAAAAAAAAAATAGTGTGCATAGTACACACACACACACTTACAGCAATGCAAATATTGAGATGTACCCGTACATCTGTATGTATCCACATAAATTCATCGCATGTATCATCGGATGCTAGATGCATTGTAATTTAAGGGCCAACAAATTAATATGAAATTTCACAAATTTACATACAACACATACAAGTGTTTGTGCCTGTGTGTGTCACACCAATATGTCTGCCGGTCCATTAAAATGTTGGGGAGAGGAGGCCAAAAAAAAAATGCTGCTTGCGATACGCGTAAATAGTGGAAGGGGGGGGTTAAGAGTTTATTAAACGTTTCACAGCAGCACATAGCAAAATTCGTTGCGTATGCAGGTGCGTTGTTAAATTTGCAGGCATCATTTTATTCTTTTGAATTCTATTTATGTAAACTTATGTACATAGCGACAACACTCATGTATATTTGTATGTATGTACATTCGTGTGTAAATTGGCCGAAGCCAAGCAGAGAACTTTTTGTGTGTGCAATTGTGTGTGCAGATTTTTTCTCTTTTCTTTATTGGTATTATTTTCTCGTTTTCTTTACTCACCGTCATATCCCATTTTGATGCAGTAGCTTTTTCCTTATATAAGTTTCTTTTATTTAACACGAAAATTTAGTAATGTACGAACTATTTAAAACAAAAAAAAAGCCGATGAAATATGTATCCCCTTCGATGTGAATGCGAATGTGTATGTCAACACATATCTGCGAAACGATATAAAACAGAACACGTGAAAAACCAAGGAATGTGTGGAATTGAAATGCAAACACGCAACATGGTTGCATTCAGTATGACCGCTAGCATTTGTCATCGATGCAAAATACTGCAAATACACCGCAAAAGGCGACCACCCTTAATTCAATGTATCGATTGCACACGTTTTGTTATATTATCGCTAACTAGTTTCGCAGTCTATCGGAATATAGATATTCTCTAAATATTTGTTGTTTGTTTGTTTTTGTATTATGTGGTTAACTAAAGCCGGCTTCTTTTGAAAAACCCACAAAATCATGAGCATAAAGATATTTTTACCGACGAATTACTTTTATGTGAAACGCTCCTGCAACCTATACGGACAATTGCACATTAGCGACGACAATGTTGTGGTCTACTATGTGGTCGATGTCGATGACAGCAACACCGATGACATCAATAAAACAGAAACAACTACCATAATGGACAGAGGAGAATGCAATCATATGCGTTTCCTGGGCGCCATACAATGCAGCGACTCGTATGCGGATAGCAAAAATTGCAATGCACACGACATGATGTTATGCTTCACATACAGCAATGAATCCCCCAATGTCTCGCTAATGTTCACTGGCATAACACCCGAAAATCTAAACCAAATCAAATTGATACTGTACGACAAACAAATCGTACGTAGTCTGATCATTAAGGGCTATAATACACTCAACCATTGGACAATGCGTGAAACGTCGCCGCGTCAGATTAATGATGAATGCGATTTCTATATGCTTGCCCGATTAGTGCAACCGGAGCCGGGAGCGATGCGCAACAAATCGGAGGGTCTATGGTTCTATGGCAGTCAACCGTTATGTTTGCTGGCCAATTTGCCTATGCAATTGTTTAAGTACATCGTTGGCAATGCAGTTGTCAACGGCCTCATTATGCACACGGTCATCTTTAAGCACTATAAAGAATGGCAGACGATTTATGCAGCCGGGTAAATGATGACAACATGTTGGTCGCTTAAAGTTCTCTCTTCGATGCTCGATCTCTCATTCTCCCCTTTCGATTTAGTTCCAGATTGACGAACATTATGATCGATCGGGCGCTGGGTATATTGTTAATGTTGCTGTTGTTCACTCTTGCCTCGCATCCTGGCGATTTCCTCATACAGATCTCACACGTAAGCTTCAACACATATTCATATAATAAAAAAAAAGAAATATGGTATATATATGTTCAATTTTCTAGATCATCATCAGTCAGCTATACAGTCTGTTAAAGGTTTTAGAGGGTAGTCCTATTGGTCTCAAGCTAAACATACATCTCAATAATTTCTTTCTCGATTGCTTCAAATACCACATTGAATTGTGGTCGACATTTTTGGGTATGATAGTTAATTATTTGCACATATTTTCTTTACTAACTAGCAACGTTTTTCTTTACACATTTCTAGACTTAATTGAGCCAATTGTGCGACAAGTGTTTTTGGCAATTGGCGCCTTCGGTTGTCTGGGCTTTACCTATCAGATCGCATTGCTCGCTGACCTAATATCAATTGTTGGTTTGCATGCGCATTGTTTTTACGTCTATACCAAAGTGTAGGATAAATCCCTTTTTGTAGTATTTTGTGATTGTTGTCATTTTCTTTTCGCAGATTAAATAATGTGGGAGTTAAGGGACTGACTGTATTATGGCAAGTGGTGCGTGGCAATCGTTATAACATCCTACGAAGTAAGGCAACTTTGTGTTGTGTCGTTAAACTTTTTACATGAAACTCTTGACTTTCAGATAGAATTGAAGCGCACAATTATATGAATCGCCAGTTATATCTTGCCACAATATTTTTCTCCGCTATTTTATTCTTGTTTCCCACAACGCTTGTCTACTACGTTGTTTTTGCTACAGTAAGTAGAGTCGATCATGATTTTGTTATCTTCTAATATAGAATATCATTAATTTTATTTAGCTAAAGGCATTAACCTTCGCTACATTGGCAATTCTGGAGTTTTTTCGACGCAAGATTTTAAATTTCCCCATTGAAATGTTTCTGAAATGTGTGAAGAAAGGATTTAACGAAATTGGTATAAATTTGAAATCTTTAAAACTCTTCAACGAAGTAATTATCCGTTTTTTTATAGACTGCCTGCGAGTATTGGACATTCCGGTTAAAAAACAATTATATTTCAACTATCGAAATTCCAAAATTGTAATATTTGTATATAAACTGCAAGTTTAAGGCAATTAAAAAAGAACTAAACATAAATCATTATTAAGTACTTTGTTTTTGTTTAACAAATATTAAGGCCAAAGCGTTCCATTTTCAAATTCTAGTTTATTCCATTCTCGATTACTATCGATTTAACATAAAACATCGAACGGCTGCCTTTCACATCAGTGTATGACCGTTTGCCTTTTTTTATCGAATTATCGAAGCTGTAGTCACATCACTAATCGTTTTTAGTGTTCGTTTCAGTCGCCGACTAAAACTGGACGAACGTGTTGTGTAATTGAGCAAAAAGTTCTTTATTTTTTTTCTAACTAAATTTTATTATGGATAATTCGGTGAAAATTGATGCTGGTAATACAGCACCAATGCCTCAACGCCAACAAATACGTGGCAACAATCAGCAAAATAAGAATATGGGCGGCAAACAAAAGCAGCTCGACGACGGCGGCGGCCCCGCTGAAAAAAGACAACGCTTCGGCGGTGGCGGCGGCGGTGGTCCCAACATTCAAAATCAAAATGGCGGGGGTGGCCAGAATCCAAATAAGAATTTTGGAGGCAACAAGGGTGGATTTGGTGGCGGCAATCGCAACCGCAACCGTGGCGGCAACAATCCAAATAGGTCGAATTTCCAAAACCAGAACAATCTAAACGTAAGTAGTGAACAAACAACGAAAAATACATTATTGCAATTCAAGTAATTGACTGCTCAAAGCAATTTTCTAAAAAAAAAAAAAGAACAAAATCATTTCATCTGACGGCTGAAGGTTCCCGTTTTCAACATGCATGAATTGGATGCATTCTTAATGTTTATTTGTGCGAAAATGTGAAAGACAGTGTGTGTGTGTATTGCGGGGTGATGTCTTGTATGTATACATGCATACAAATTATGGATGTATATGTTGAAAGAGTGTGTGCTTGCTTCTCTTCTCGACTCGGAGATACAAAATAATTACAATGGCGGTCAAAGAGGGGCATAAAATGCTATTTTGACTCTGTAGAAATTCAATAATTTTTAACGTGGCATAAAATGTTGCTGAAATTAATACTTCTAACAAATGCATACAGTATTGTATGTGCAATGTGCATGTACATATGTATACATAAGTGCATACTTGTTTCGTTTTTATGCAATACAATTCATTGCGGGGGTTCCAAAAATCTATTTAAATGGCAAATGTTGGTTGCCGTTACATGAATATGCATACATAATTTTGTTTTCTGTTTTTTTTTTTCCACTTGCAAAAAATTATTTTTTCGGCACAATTCACATTGAACGTATACAACACATTCACATGTACACGAGAAGTGCACTGCGTGAGTAAGTGTACAGTATAGATGTCTCGCTTGCACCAATATATAACATTGAGCTAAAACCGCTTTTGTGTTGTATTTCACGCGACGCGATCTCACTGTTAGAGTTGCTTCAAGTTTATATGTGTGTGTGAGTAAACTCGAAGAGCAACAAAACCGGCACCATGTTGTGGTGGTTGGCTAGCTGATGGTCTCCATATGGGAGAATTTTGCTCTGTTGTGTTCTTGCGTTTCGTGGGTTGGTTGGACAAGGGGTGGGTGGGCTTTTGCCATATGTATGTGTATGTATTAATACGTACATAGGATGTCATTAACCTTCATTTTATTTTTGATTCTTACATTTGCTTTGTTTATGCGAATTGTTTGACGCAGTTTTGTGTTGCATATTTTGGAATTTATTTTGCTTGAACATCGATTGATCGCCAAGTTCAATCGCATTTCTGATATGATGATGATAATGTGTTGTTATCTCTTGCTAAATGCTACATATGTAAAATGACAAACATCAGTTGCTGCAATTGCAATTTGTCGACATGCACCTCTGATGTTGATGTTTTATCGGGAACAAAGTTATCGATAATGCGTAATGCGCATTGTGGGTGTGGGGATGACAAGCTTCGGGAGAGTTCGTTTGGTGGGCTGATCGAGAAGTGATCAGATGAGAAATGTCTTCTCTTTTGTTTACTGTACTGTAGTTGTAGTGTAAATCAAATCACAATTTATTTCTTTCTTTATACCATACTCTTGAATATACCAAATCTACATCAAAATATATATAATACACACCCACCCACACACTCACAGCAAAAGTCCAATGCAGAAGCACCCAAAGCGGACGGAGGAAACGTTAATGACAAATCTAATGAAGCTCCAAGTGGCGGCAACAATGCCAATCAATCCAATCCAAATGCAGCTGGCCAAGCTCAAGTTCAAGCCCAGGGACAAGCTCATGCCCAGGCTCAGCAACAGCAGCAGCAACAACAACAACAACAACAGCATCAACACCAGAATCAAGGGTTTAGGCCACGCGGTGGCAATGGAGGCGGTGGCCAACATGGTGGAGGTGGTGGTGGTAACAATGGAGGAGGAGGCGGTGGAGGCGGACGCGATCGGAATCGCGGATCACGCGGTGGTCAACATGGCGGCGGCGGCGGTGGAGGAGGCGGTGGCGGCGGAGGACAAAACTCTGGCGGCGGCGGTGGTGGTGGAGGCGGCGGTGGCGGCGGCAACAATTCGCTGCGTGGCGATGATTTCTTTATTGCGCAACGTTTGCGCAGCATCAGTGGGCCAACCCATGAGTTGCCACCAATTGAGGTAGCCCAAGAAACGAAATTCTCTGGTCGCAATCGCCTGTATGTGGGCAATCTGACCAATGATATTACCGACGATGAGTTGCGTGAAATCTTTAAGCCTTACGGTGAAATTGGCGAGATATTCTCCAATTTGGAGAAGAACTTTACATTCCTCAAAGTCGATTATCATGTGAATGCCGAAAAGGCCAAACGTGCCCTAGACGGTTCGTTGCGCAAGGGTCGCCAATTGCGCGTCCGATTCGCACCCAATGCAACCATATTGCGTGTCAGTAATTTGACGCCATTTGTCTCCAACGAATTGCTTTACAAGGCATTCGAAGTGTTTGGACCCATTGAGCGGGCAAGCATTACGGTCGATGATCGTGGCAAGCATTTGGGCGAGGGAACGGTTGAGTTTGCCAAAAAATCATCGGCTAGCGCCTGTTTGCGTTTGTGCAATGAGAAATGCTTCTTTTTGACATCGTCGTTGCGTCCATGCCTCGTCGAGCCGATGGATGTGAACGATGACAATGATGGATTGCCAGAGAAGGCGTTGAACAAGAAGGGTCCCGATTTCAATCAGGAGCGCAGCGTTGGTCCACGTTTCGCCGATATCAATTCATTTGAGCATGAGTACGGCTCGCGATGGAAGCAATTGCATGATCTATACAAGAGCAAGCAAGATGCTCTCAAGCGTGAGCTCAAAATGGAAGAAGAGAAGCTAGAAGCTCAAATGGAGTACGCTCGCTATGAGCAAGAAACAGAGCTATTGCGTCAAGGTCAGTATAAAACCGTGGGTACTATTTCCAAATCAGAAAACGAAAGCAAAACCCAAAAAAAAAAAAAAATTGATACCATATTCTTATTTTATTTTATTATTTTTTTGTAACTCTTCGGGTTTGGCCGAAGTTTTGATCATTGTGTATCTCAATCCTCTAGTCTATTCCTCTCCTCCTCAACCACAACCCTTACCGTCTTTTAGTGGCGCTCTCTCTCTCTACATTGTAATCTCTCGCAGCGATAGTATGCAAAACTATCGATAACACCCAACAATTTTTTCATTCTAATTAAGCTTTCTTTGGCGAACGCTCACGACGAAACTATCATGTGGCTGCTGCTATCGATAGTTTTCGTGTTGCTGTTCGATTACTGACTAATCGTCGTCTGTTTTGCACTCTCTTTGATTATTAATCTATATTTATTTATAATCGTCCGTTGGCTAATACATTTCGTGTAGTGCTAATTTTAATTGTGTTATGTTGTAACCTCTCTCTAAAAAAAAATCAAATACCTACCCTAGCATTTAAGCTCTACCTGAATCTTGAGCTCATAATTTTAACGAATACATATTGCGATATTGGGTTGGGTATTACTTAAGAGTTGCACTCACCACTGATGGTGCTATTATAATTATTGGGGGGGTACTATATCTGATAGATATCTCATAACTTGTTTGATCTATAACGACTGATGATAGTCACAATATATGTTAGGAATTCTCAACTTGATGGCCATATCTTGAAATATGGCATACATTTACAATATTCTCGATGATCAGTGTCAGTTTTTTTGTGCTGAATTTAAACACGAAATTTATAAAGGTCACAAAACCGACGAAAATTCTTGTATATAAATATATTTCTTGAAGTGCAAGAAATCGATCGATTTCTTAGCTATATCGAAAGGCTGTATCAGCCAAATTTAAGGGCTGGGAATTTCTATGGATTATTATAAAGACAATTTGTATATATATATATGTATATGGGGAGATTTTTGACATGTACTGTAATATTTTTTTGATGGGACACATCGATTGTAATCGATATTCAGGCATTAATATTTTGAACAACCCTTCATGATCGTAACAACATGTACTTTTTGCTACCTCTCTCTCTATCTCTCTTTATGTATATAATGTACTCGATATATCATTCCGCTGTGTTTTTTGGGAGGGGGAAGAGCTGTAAAGTTCCGATGGGGCGGCAACTTTACTTTTGCTGATTCCAAATTGAGATCGTCGAAAAAAAAGAACAAAATAAAAATGCTTATTGCATTTCTATTGAATTTGCATTTCGCATTCGCATGTCTAATAAACGTTTGTCATTTTATAGAGTTAAGAAAACGCGAATCCGACAATGAGCGCAAGAAATTGGAATGGGAACTTCGCGAAAAGCAGGCGGAGGAGATGCGCAAACGCGAGGAGGAAACGATGCGTCGCCATCAGACCGAAATGCAGAGTCGCATGGTCCGTCAGGAGGAGGATATGCGTCGTCGCCAGCAGGAGAACACGTTGTTCATGCAGGCCCAGCAGTTGAACTCGCTGCTCGATCAACAGGAAGTCTTCGGTGGCGGCAATAATGGCGGTGGTGGTGGTGGTGGCGGCGGTGGCAACGGAGGCGGCGGCAACTTTGACAACTTTGGCGGCAGTAACTCGCCATTCGAGGTTTTCAGAGGTAAGTGTGTTGTGTGTTGTGGGTTGTGTCGTCGACTACAAACTACAAACCTCCTGGTGGTGCATCTGATTAACATGTTTCCTATGCATCATTACAGGAAATAATAATAACAACAACAACATGGGAGGCAACAATTCCGGTCCAGGTCCCAACAACCAGCAGCAGGTATGTAACACGCACTTCCAGGTTGCACTTTTGTTGGGTGGATCGATATCGATGTTCGATATTCATTCATAGTCATTATCTCACATCATTCTGTTATGCATCTTTAAGCATTCTGTTAACTATTTGTCTAGTTTAGTAGACGAGGGGAATAGAAATGGGGTCATTTTCCCGTTATCTATTTGTAATGCAAAAATTACAAATTCAAAATCCTTCTTTTTTTTCGAAACATTCACAATCCCTATAAGTTGTGTTCTATATCTATAGCTATATACATTTAGTTCTAAACTTTGCGAATATTGCAATTGAGAATGGGTTGAAGTCAGTTTACATTTTGCTTCATGACTTACCAGATTTCTGTTAACTTAAAATTCTAGAATTGATCATCGTAGCAATTGTGCAGTATTTTGGTATATTTAGCCATAAGCTAATGCGGTCTCACTGCGAGCAGAAGCTTAGCTTTGAACCTGAGCTTGCAAGAAGAAAGCTTAGAGAATATTTGCATTGTGAGCTTTTTTTTTCGATTACAGCGAACGGTCGATGACTAAATAATCGATTTATTTGAATGCAGTTAGATTGTGTGATATTTGCATGGCAAAGCTAAATTTAGAGGGAGAGAAAGAGAGAAATGTTGAAAAGATTTATTCTCTGTTTTGGTGACTTATGTGATCTGTGGATATTACCCGATCTGCCTTAATCTTATATTTGCGCAACAAGGTTATTTTTAAATTTTAAATTCGCAATCACATTAATTAACCACAACAATTAGCAGCTCTCAGACTCGTGAGCAGAGCCTCTATAAATATTATATATATACCATGCATATAAAGAGGAAATGTATTATAGTATATGCGTATGCTACACCACAATTGAGCTGCTCATCATTAACGGCGTTTGCAATGCCTATAAGCATGACTTGTGATTCTCTTTAATCTTTTCGGGGGGATCTTTGAAAGTTAACACAATTTATATTATTCATATAGAGAAGTTCATCACTATGGGAAGTGGGAGTTCGGGTTTTTTTTTTGTTTTCGAAAGGAGACTCAAAACACAAATATGCCGCTATTAAATAGCGTGCCGCATGATATAATGATATGGTGCTTGGACATTTGGCATGTGAAATGATGTTATGTTATGCCCTTCTATAATTTGAGGTGTGGGGGGGAGTCTATTGAGGTTGGTGGGAATAGGGAATGATGTTTTAATTACACTTCAATCAAACTACAGTAAAAAACACTCGAATATATCGAATATATATTTTCCTTGCTTGAATAGGATGGCTTCGCATCTTTTGAATTTGGGGTTAACAATATGAACCAAGGCGGCAATCAACGTGGAAATAACGGCGGCAATAATGTTCCATGGGGACGACGTCGTTTTTAGACATGCTCCCGATATCAATCAAATGGACCACACATATACCCAAAAAAAAAACAAGAAAAAAGAAAAGAAAAACAATTACAAAACTAACAAAACAACTTCTTGCATACATAAATCCCATACTTAGATGATATACATGCATGTACTAATCTTAAATCAATCTCTATATACAAATATATGTATATCGATTATCATATATATCTATATATATATATGTATGTGTGACGTCGCAAATCGAACAGTTTACTATCGATTTTGCGCATTTGTTTTACAAAACTTAATCCAAATTGTTTGCTACCGAATGTAAATGGAGATACACATATTATTATCATTAAGTAATTACATTAACATTAATTACACTTAAACTTAACTTATGTATGTCTGTATATATGTCTAGATGTTTAAATTGGAAGTTTTTATTTTGTATGGTAGTTGTTTTCGTTGCTGTTGTTATTTTGGATGTAGCATCTATTTGCTACACGTACAAACAACACGCAAAAACAACTATCATACAAAACAAAAAACTTCTAATTTAATCATCTAGATATATATATACAGGTATGCCACAGAAATCGCTAGCGAAGTTGATTTCCCCAATTTCAGAGGTGCCACAGAAATCTGCACATTTTTAATGTGCGTTGTTTTTTTTTTTTAGCAAATTTTTCCAAACTTTTCCAACTTTTATTTTTCTAACAATACCTTACATTAAGTTCAACTTCGAAAATGTGGCATCACTGTCCTTGACTTTGAAAATGTGAATCGAGGTGGCAACGCTGGCAGCGGAATGAGCTGTGGAAGCGATTTCTGTTGCACCCCTGACATAATATATATTAAATATATAATAGCATTATATGTATATACATATATATATATGTGCATTACACATATATATAAATATAGGTATTATTTGATACAATTATTTCTGCAAATATTATGTCATCTCAATAAAGAAAACTTGGATTTTGAAGAATTGAAAAAAACTTATATGAATTGTATATGCTCCAACCTGATTTGGAAATCTCTCTCAAGCCACATTTGATCATGTTTTTTTTTTCTTTTGAATATTGCAATTTTTTTTTTCATTTTTGTTTCAATTGTTTTGAAAACTGTATTGAAATATAATCTGATCTGATATCGACATTGCATATGTTCGTTAACTTTTCATATTGTTGCTACAATCTCTACTACTATATGGTGAGTATGGTATGGGATCGATTAAGGGATATATATACAACATGTTGGGAAATATTTTCGCAATGTTTGAATCACAATGGGACTAAAAAGATTTATATTATCTGTATAACATTTCTTGTTCAGATTTGTTAAACAATACTTTATGTGAATTCTTAAAAATAGCAGAAATGCTGTATCAAAAAATATATATATATATTATGAACAGCGGAGTTCCGTTGAACTTTAAGTCAAGTATATCGAATTGTGATTGGATGTGGGAAAGAAGATGAAATGCTTTGATGATATATGGAATGTATTTTAATTTGCAATGGATTTGACTGCTGGGGGAAACTGATTTGGGAAGCTTAAAAAATCGTATGCATCAAGACGATGACGATGATGATTATTTATTTTTTGTTGTGATAGCAATTAAGAGCTACATATATGTGGAACTCGATTATAATTAGCCAAAGGTATGTACGGTTACGGTTCGTGCCACAAAACTGACACTTGACACAATGCCAAGTCAATTAAATGTAATTGGATCTGACTAATAATGTTTATGTCTGCCATACAAATGCACTTGCAGATAGTAAGGGCATTGAACTGTCTATATATACATATGTATGGATTATATGAGTAATCTGAAATTTCAAGAGTATCAAGTATTCGGTTATATCAATGTAATCTTTTTTTAAATGTCTGGTTTACTTTTGGATCGTTAAAAATCAGCTTTCTTTAGTTTTGATTTGTTTCGAAGAGTTCTGCTGCCTGCAAGAGTATCAAATATTCGGTTTGATCGAATGTAACTTTTTTTGGATCGTAAAAGAAAATCAATTTTCTATATTTTCAATTTGTTTCGATGGCTTTTATTGACTCCAAGAGTATCAAATATTCGTTTTGATCGAATGTAACTTTTTCATATCTCTAAGTTTTTTTTTTTGAATCATAAAAGAAAATCGGCTTTCTATATTTTCGATATATGTTTCATTCACATTTAAATCAACCACCTAACTAATTCACAGCTCTCGAATTTCTCCCGCGATTCTTAATCGACTTTCGGCGACAATTTGTCGATGCAAATGTAATGCAATATGAATATCGATGGCGATGGGTCCGATTCGAGTGTTATGACGTCTATTTTTGGATAACTTCCATTTGTGTGTGTGTGTGACGACTCAAATCGATAGCGAACCCAAATCACGTACTACTTTTGTGAATACTTGAATTCGTTTCTATTTGTAAATTACGCAACATTTTGTTTATATATTGATATTGTAACAAAAGGTAACTTGTGATTGGTGGAATGCTCTTAAGATTTTGTTACCTGCCTTTATCTTTTTTTTGCCACCCTGCATAATTTCCCCTTGTACTTTTGGGATTATAAGGGGAACAAATCGAATGGTGACTTTCCATTTTTGTATTATTACTATTGACAATCTGTGTATTTCGGAACTGTTTGAACGAATGGGGATTGCAAATGAAATAATGGCCAGAGAGCGATATGATGTGTATGATCAACAATGATAATTATAATGCAACATCACATGGTTAATGATCCATTTCTTCCCCAATAATTGCACAGAAATCACACTGTGCCGAGGAAGTTTCAAATCATCTATTTAATTATATTTAAATATTGTTTACGTACACATATATGTGTATGTGATGTATGTGTGTGTGTTTGTAATAAACCTAATTGAGTGATTTTTATTATCCATCGCTTGAGGGGAAATACCCATCTGAGAAATAATAAATAAGGGGATCGCAGAGATCAAATACGTTTTTTTTTTTGTTGGTGGGTAATAAATTATTTTATCGAAGCTTTAATGGAAATTTTCTATTGACATTCTTATTTTAAATTTCATACTTTCGTTTTAACAAATTTCCCAGAATTTTCGCGTCAAATTTATTGCTAAGAATTCTAAATTCATTGGAATTGAAATGAGAATTATGTATAACACGATCTTAGATTAAACTCGAGATTTGCGGAAGTGAAATTTCTTTTATTTTGAAAGTAATCTCTTTTTGATAAATAAATTCCCAAAAAAATAAAAAAAAATTCCCCAGCTGTCGCTCAAGCACAGTTGTTTTTATTGCACTGGTTCTAGTTCCAGTTCCAACGATTGCCAACTTTTATTGAAGTTTTACCGGTTCTGACCACCAATCGACAAAAAAAAAAATCCGTTATTTATTTCTGCGACAAGCTAGTTAATTCTAATGCGAGCTGTTTAATTTGCTTTGCGCGCTAATGAGGAACAAGTAATTAAAATATTTCATTATGCTTACAGGGATCCACACCACTGCAAGGATGCTCAAGATGTTCACGATGTTGCTGTTTGACAGCAACAACAAATCATATGAATTATTATTGTGACGACACTTTTATGGTGCACTCAAAAAACTCGCCACTAGGTGGCGGCAATAAAATGAAAAGACTGTTTTGTATGGCAATTGAAAACATCCCGAGTTTTTATTTGATTTAGCATGGGAAGTCGAATTTTGCTGTTGCTGTTGCGGTTGTTGTTGTTGTTGCCGTGCAGCGCAGCGCAGAGAGGCATAAAATAACTCAGACGAAGACGACGGAAGCGGATTGGATGAAACTGGCACACAAACCCCATAAACAAAAAAATACAAAAAACAAATATATATATCGCTCGTTCGTTCGTTCGTACGTACTCCTAATGCTGCCACACCGGCGTCGCAAAAGGAAACTGAAACTGAAATTGAACGAGCGGCGTCGCCGCAAATTGTGACGCAATTCAATCACGATGAACTGCTGCTATCTGCACTGCTCACACACACACATACGCTTATTTGGCGATTGCGATTGTCTATGGTGTGATAGTGTTGTTTAAACCGCACTGCCCGCTTTAATTACTTGCTGGCTGCGCTCTTTCGATAGTTTGTTGCCATTCAATGCTCTGCTTACACCGAGAGAGAGAGAGAGAGTGCAAAGAGAGCGCGTTAGTAAATTAAGTTATCGCAGCGTAGCAAGAGCTGTTGATTTGCGAGCGTGCGCATTTTGGCCGTGACTGATATTAACGGTAGCAGGTAACAAATTTAAATAACAAATTAAGTGAAGCTGGAACACATTTGTACGTTTGTATGGGAGGTGTATATATTACATAAATAAATTTGCAATATACACAAAACGACGGCATGCATATGCAAAAGCATTGAAGCGTTAGCGTGTATCTTTATGTGTGTGTGTGTGTGCGTGCGTGTTGTTATCAGCAGCACCCGCTGTGGGTCAAACACGAACTCTCGCGCATAACATTCGATAACAATCGTATGTCGAACAGCTGTTTGTTCACAGGATGTGCCATTCCAATTGGCGACTGCAGCTGCTTGCTGTGTTTATCGCAAGGATTCTGTGAAAGCCCTCGTGTCACCCTGTGTGTGGGTGCACACCACTACTAATAACTTAAAAAATACTGCTTACATCTGTGCTTGTGTAGACGCTCTATGTGAATTGGCTGCAAATTCACGACTTAACCACCAATAATTCAATAATGCAAGTGTAAGTACCTCATAATTTGTAGTATCAACAATTTAAACATGTATGTATATGTGTATGTGCATTTGGCAAATAAAAAAGACGTTTGCTAACGCAAATCTTGTTTGTCCAATTAAAAAAAACCTTGTGCCGTGGACAGCAGTGGACGCTACATCTCTTCTTTGAATGTCAGCTCTGAGAGCGCACATACACATGCTCACACGTCTGCACATACACGTAAACATCTTGGCTGGCTTACGTACATATGTGTGCGTAAAGCTGGCTTTAAGTTGCATACGAAACATGTCTTAAATGTGTGCATACATACGTATCAACATACAGGTGTGCGTGTGTGTGTGTGTGTGTATTGGGAAAATGTATGTGTACATACGTAATACTAATTAGTTTTGGTTTTTGTTACAGCATGGTTGCGTGTTATGTTTTGCATTTCATTTTTGTTATTTTCGTTGTTTTGAAAGCTCAAAAGCTGTGCTTTCATGTGTATTGATGCACGCACATACATACATCCATAGGCACAGACATCGTCGTTCACACGTACTACACCCATACAATGATAAAGACAACGACACCGACGGCGACATCCACGACGACTACTACAACTACATCAAATCACTAGCTCAAAATCCAGTGAGTAAGAAGAGACTGTCAGTGTTTCGTTTGTCTATACGTATGTATGGGTGTGTGCATGTACTGAATGTACGCTACGTACATACGTACGTACGTTTGTCGGTTTGTATGTAGGTATGTATTAACTTCAAAATAAAGTTCAGTTTAAGCTGGAGCGCAGTCGAGGTTGCGTCGTTTGTTCGTTCGGTCGGTCCGCTCCGTTCCGTTCGGTTAGTTCCTCATGGTAAGCACGTTCTCCTTCAGTGGTGTTGATAAACTACTTTTCGTTCACAAGAGTAACAAAAAAAAAAAACAAAATGCAAAAAAAAAGTAACAGCTTAAAAAAAGTGACTGTAACATAACTACACATAATAATTACGTACTTATGTACCTATGTATGCGCAAATATCGAGTGTAAATTTTTCATCAGTTGTATGTACGATGTACATGCATAATTGCATTTTTGTATGAGCAAAATGCAATGCCAACTGCTTTTTATGTATTAACAGACATACATAACTATGCTCACCCACACACAAGCAAGCAAGCCAAACACAATTACTGCTATTTTGTTGTTTATGTGTATGCTTAGTGCGAAATTTGTTATTTATTTTTTTGAGATTTTTTTTTTGTTGTACCGTATTTCTGAGAAAAGCAACAATACAAATTTGCATACATATAGAAAGAGACTTAGTGATTAAGTGCTGGGCATAAATGAACGTGTGTGAATTTATAATAAAAGAAAACAAATACGTTTGTCTCACTGTATGTGCGTGTCTGTGTGTGTGTGTGATCTATTAACACATACACGCACACACACGAAAGCTGTCTCTATACAGACATACACACACACATAAATACTTATGTATTTATGAGTTACTCTTGTTGCGGTTGCGGCTGCTGCTGTTGGAGGAGTAAGATGTGATAGGGCGGAGTGGGAGGGGGACGACGATTGTGGCGTCTGCTGATTGTTGTATAAACGAATGGCACAGTGAAATAGAAACCGGAATCATCGGTAACAGTATCGGTATCGATATCAATATGTGTAATATTTATACGCACAATTTAAAGCATGCATGCAAAAGTACTTGTTTCACACGCACACTAGTGCACTTCGAATGCATGCATGCATGCGATTAATGTGTAAAGTATGTGTGTGTTAGTTCGTGTTTGTCGTAAACACTTTGCTAAAGACGTGCTTGTTGGTGTATGTGTGTGTGTGTGTGTGTGCAAGTGTTTGCGACAAAGCAACAAACAATAAATTATCAATAATATGAAAAAAGAGAGTAATTTTATACAAATTATTCGTATGTAAATGAAGCACGTACACAGACACCTGGACGTGCACAATCATGCACACACGACGCTTTATACCTGTTTCTATATGTACTGAGGATATGCACAAACACACACATGCACACTAAGAGACTTGTATACATGTACACAAAACATTTTGAGCTCAACTCTTTTTGCTTTGCATGTGTGTGTGTGCGCTGCTGCTCCAGGCACTTCACACACACACATACACACACACTGGCAGAGCAACTGTGATCATCATTTGCAGTAAATGGGGCTTTTATTTTTTTGTATAATATGAATAAACAATTAAACAAAGTGGTAGTGCAAATTAATAAACATTTATCAGTTGGGAAGCACCTTGCGACAAGTGCACTTCAATTGTTATGTAAATATTGCAGTCAGAATAACAGTTAGCAAGGAACTGCAAACAACACGAAAGCAAAAAAAAAAAAAAAATACTGAAAAACGAAAAATTATCATAGCGTGAAAAGTTGAGCGTCAAGTGAAAGAGTTGCTCTGACATATGTGAGTCATATGCATATTTCCGGAAAAAAATTAAATTTATGCACGTAAAAAAAAGTTTGTAAACTATTTCCATATTCTACAGATAAACCAAATCTATGAAGATACATGAAATCAAGAGGATATAAAACAGAAAAACAAAATCAAAAACAAACACTCAATAAATATACTCACAGCAGAAACTGGGAAGCAAACAAACAACAACAACAAAATAGATTAGGAATAGAAACAGATCTAGAGAGTGTTAAATATGCTTGATAAAAGCATTGATAGAACCGAGAAGCAAACCGTCGAATTACCATTTTTTGTGGAACGAACGTGTACTGATTGCGATACCAACGAGAAGAGCGTTAACCTGCGACCACGAGCAAAAGCAACAACAACAACAACAACATTAGCACCTACATCATTATCATCAACAACAGTAACAAGATCATCATTTAGAGGAGGAGGTGGAAATGCATTGAAAAGAAGAAAATGCCATCCAAATGCGCAACAACAACAACAACAACAACTGAAACTCAATAGAAATATCTATTTATGCAAATGTAATCGAATGGCACAGAGCTGTATATATTTTGTATTAGTTTTAGCAATCTTAAGTCTAAGAAATACTTGTGCTGCTTCTCATCCCAACAACAACAACTACGCGAAGGAGAACAACAACATTATAATCAAACTGATAATGAAGCCGGCGATAATTACTCAATATATCACGATAGAAATGCAACCATAAAATACCCAGATCCAATATTGATCATCGCTGAGACTGAATCTGAATCTGAGGCTAGTAATACTCACAACAGCAACAACACCAACAATATTAAAGCCAGTGTGAAGAAGCAAAAGAACAAGAACAAGAAAAACAGTAACATCGAGAAGAAGAAAAGCTATAAGAAGAAGCAATTGGAAGAAGAGACTGAGGAAGAGCGACATCATCTGCTCAGCGATTCATTGGATACATTTGGCGCTTATCGCATACCCGACGAGGCCATCTACACAAATGAGTTCGCTGTCCATATACCAGCTGGCAGATCCATTGCCGATACCATAGCCGAGAAGTACGGTTTCACCAATCGCGGACAGGTCTGTATGCATTTCTAAAAGCACTTTTTATCGGGTTATCCGACTATTCAATTGATTAACTGATATAGAGATGAGAACTTTAAAATAGCAGTTTTTACAGCCAACTTATTTTAAATTGTAGTTATACCAGCTTAATGTATTTCTTTCTAAATAATTGAACAATTTTTATATTATTGGTAACTCAATATCTTAGCAAATATGAATAACATATAGAAAAAGCATGTATAAAGATAGATAAATAGCAGTGTTAAAAGTTAAACAAATTTAAGAACGTAGAGCTCAAATGGTAAAACTTGGCGTAACTATACTAGCACTGATTGCTTTGGTTATTGGCTAGAAACAAGATTGCTTAAATACTAACAAAAGAATTCTTAATATAATATTTACGAAATGAAAGAATAGAATATAATAGTAAGACTCACCAAATATAGCTTAAACCGTAGGAACTACAAGGCTGAAATTTCTACACAATATAGTTTAGGAAACTTGATAATCTTTCGTTTTTGGATACTGAAAATTCTCTCTTTAAGTACTTCAAACTAAATTTAATGTAAAAGCCTTTGACTTTGGGATCATGTTCATCTGTCAACTACATTTTAGAAACTTTAAAAGTTATGCTGAAGACGTTAATGCAGCATTTGTACTGCTCGGTACCTTTAAAGTCGATTTCCTATAGCTAAGTACTGCTAAACGAAAACATCTATGAAAATCATTTTTATTTTCTTATATAGTTTATTTAAGTGTAGAAATTTGTCGAAACTTATAATATTATTCTTCAAAAGTTGAAGGTAAACAAAAAATATTGTTGTGTAGTCTTTATTTTGCATCTTAGAATACTTTATCTTTAGAATCACCTAAAAATATGCCTATCTTTTTCCAATGTCAACATTACTTAAATCTAGAATTCAAGACTTATTTTCATACACTACAATATTTGTGTATTCACAAATTTCTTCTAGTGAATTAGGAATTAAAGTAGATCTAATTCGTGTTAAGCATTTGTAATACTTTCTTTCATAGACAATCTTTGTGTATTCACAATAATTATTTTTGTTTTATGACGATAGCAAAAAAACACGTAGTAAATTCGGAATTAAAGCAGATCTAATTCGTGTTAAATATGTTTGATAAACACCTGATAAAACACCAAAAAAAAGAAAAGTAAAGTGAGGATCGCTTTATCTCACGAGTCGATCGCAGCACTCGACTTGTTTTTTTTTTTGCATTTAATGCTCGCTCTCAACTGAACTCTCTTTAAACTGAAAACGAATCACAAACGATTTTTGTTGTTTTTTTTTTGTTTTGGTATCCACAGATCGGCGCCCTTGACGACTATTATCTGTTTCAGCATCATCGCGTGTCCAAGCGTTCGCTTCGCTCGAGTCGCAAGCATCACAGTGCCTTAAAGTCGGAGTTCGAGGTGAGTTTCATTTCGCTTACGGCGGCACCCTTCAACTTGTGTTGACCTTTCGCCGAAAAAAATAACGATTATTATATTATTAATTTGTTGGTCATTTTGTTCGTATTTTCTTCCGTTTTACTTTGGTTTAGGTGAAGTGGCTTCAGCAGCAGCATGAGAAGATCAGGCAGAAGCGAGATGGCCCCTATTCAGATATACCCACCTACAGTCCGTACAATATTTTACGCCAGCCTAATAATGACTACGCACTCGATCCCATTACGAATCCGTATTCGCTTTTTTCATATTCCCCAGACCCATCCCTAACATCACCATCGACCACATCGTCCCATTCGCCGCGTCTCAAGTATCGCGATGTCTCGCCTCTGCTTCTCTTCTCCGATCCGTTGTTTAAGGAACAGTGGTATTTGGTGAGTAAAGTATGTAATCATGCCGTCTTTCATCTTATTTCCCTCCCCCATTTAATTGAGATATTCATATCGGTAGCAATCGATAAGTTATCGATCTTTTAAATTGCCGTTAAATACCGTTAGCGCGCTCTTAACGCATTATCAATAAAGTGCAACACCAATTATAATCTATTCTACTTGCAATCGTCATCTTTCAAATAGGTCAACAAAAGCTTGTAAACAAATATATAAAAGAGCTCAAAGCTCATCAGGTTATCGATTTGCAAGGGGTGTAAGCTAACGGTTTTATTGGTTAATTAATATAATAATTCAATTAATATTAATATAATAATGCAGTTTTTCTGAGAATTTATAACTGAAACGTAAATTTAAATTAATTAAAATTAAACTGTGTAATCAGATTAATTACATCTAGAGATCTTAAACGCTCTGTGATCGATAAGTTATCGATATGAATGTCTTTATTACTAGAAACACACACTCACATCTTTGCATATCTTTGATCGAAAATGGTATTCGAAAGATCTGCTTAAATCCCGTGTTCACGCTTTGCTTTCATAGTTCACAAAAGCGAATTAAACTAATCGATTACTTTTTTTTTACACTTTGTTGCGAAGAACGGAGGAGCCAAGGATGGTCTGGACATGAACATTGTGCCCGCCTGGCAGAAGGGATACACTGGCAAAGGTGTCGTTGTCTCCATACTGGACGATGGCATTCAAACCAATCATCCGGATCTTGCTCAGAATTATGTGAGTATCGAATTTGAGATCGATATATAACACATATATCTATGTATATCGATAATTGTGATAGGATCCCGATGCTTCGTTCGATATCAATGGCAACGATTCGGATCCAACGCCACAGGATAATGGAGACAATAAACATGGAACGCGTTGCGCTGGCGAAGTCGCTGCGGTTGCCTTCAACAACTATTGCGGCGTGGGCGTGGCATATAACGCCAGCATTGGCGGTAAGTGTTCGGATAGCATTAACAATTGAACAACAGTGAACTAGGCCTAAAAAAGTGTGACCAAGAAAGACTTAATTCAATGGAATTAAAAAAGTGAGACCATGAAAGCTTAAATTTAATGAAATTAAAAAAGTGTGAGAAAACCATTGAAGTTTCAACGTAATGGAATTAAAATTGAAAGTGTGACCATGAAAGATTAAATTTAAAAGAATTAAAAAAGTGCGACCATGAATAATTGAAATTAATTGAAGGTAGAGGATGAATTTATTTTGCTTATTACAACTAAAACCATGGAGGATGGATATTTCAGCTGATTATGGCAAACGTTTAGCTTACCTTTAGTTGTTGTGCACTTAAACAACAAATGTTTAACTAATGTAAACATGGAGGACGTTAAACAATGAGCAAGCGAAATTAAAATGAGTTAATTAACAAAGTCGTAATGCGTGCACAAGTAATCAACAAACAATTAGACCTAAAATTCAGTTAGTTTTTTACTAGATCATGTACTTTTTTTTAATGAAACCATAAAATGTGATCGTTGAGGAAGCAAGTTTATTATTATTTCGAGTTGAGAGCTAATGAATGAAAGCGCCATAAAGCGCGTTGGGAGATACCTAGGAAATAATACGGCTTCAATTGTTGAGCAACCAAACAGCATGGAGGACGCTTACAAAGTCGTGATAGTAACTGTAAATTAAGGGAAGCACTAAAATTCAGACACTAAACATTTTCAAGAGAACATAGGAAAATCTGTCGAACTTAACCTTACTTTTTGTTAGAGCACGAATTGTAAATACAATTTATGTATTTTACAAACAATGCAATGCAATAAAATTCTCACATTTCAAGAGAAAACAGCAAACATGAATGAATATCACAGTTTAATAGTTTGTCGGTCGAACATAACCTCACTATTATCTACTTAACAAATGCAAATACAAAATTCTATATGCAAATAAAGAAAGTGACGAAATTCAAGCAATTGAAAGTGAGAAATATGAAAATAAAAGATAACCTTAAATTATTTGTTAGTCGTTCTTAACCTCACAATTTGTTGGATTCTAAGTACTAATGATAAATAGCTATGATAGTTTATAGCTATAATAAATAAAGACAGCAATGATATGCACAAGAAGCACATTTCAAGTGACAAATGCAAAAATGATCAAAAGCAACAAACTCAAATTTAAGCGGTTCAACTTAACCTCACTTTATGCTATATTCGAAATACTAATGCAATAAATAAAATTAGCTATCGTAAATAATGAATGAAACGTACATTAAAAAGAGCACATTTCAACATAACATAACAAAAAATACAATTTAATCGCTTATCGGACGAACTTAACCTCACTTTTTGCTAGATTCTAAATACTAATGCAGTAATTAAAATAACAATGATAAATAATGAATGATATGCGCACAAATACAAATACAATCAAAAAAATACAATTGAATCGCTTATCGGTCGAACTTAACCTCACTGTTCGCAAACTTTGCTTTTAGGCGTGCGCATGCTGGATGGCAAAGTGAACGACGTGGTCGAAGCACAGGCGCTCAGCTTGAATCCCGCCCACATTGACATCTACAGCGCCTCGTGGGGACCCGAGGACGATGGCTCCACGGTCGATGGTCCCGGACCCTTGGCCCGTCGTGCCTTCATCTATGGCGTGACCAGCGGACGTCAGGGCAAGGGTTCGATCTTTGTGTGGGCATCGGGCAACGGTGGACGCTACACGGACTCGTGCAACTGCGATGGCTACACCAACTCCATCTTTACGCTCTCCATCTCGAGTGCCACGCAAGCTGGGTAAGTTTAATATACACACACAACACTGCAAAGATCTGCTTAACAATTGAATTCGGTTCGATAGCTACAAGCCGTGGTATCTGGAGGAGTGCTCATCGACGCTGGCCACCACGTACAGCTCGGGTACGCCGGGTCACGACAAGAGCGTCGCCACCGTGGACATGGACGGACGCCTGCGTCCCGATCACATTTGCACCGTGGAGCATACGGGCACCTCGGCCTCGGCACCGCTGGCGGCCGGCATTTGTGCCTTGGCACTGGAAGCGAATCCGGATTTAACGTGGCGCGATATGCAGTACTTGGTTGTGTACACCTCGAGACCGGGTCCGCTGGAGAAGGAGAGCGGCTGGACACTGAATGGCGTGAAGCGTAAATACAGTCACAAGTTCGGATACGGTCTGATGGATGCGGGCGCCATGGTCACGCTGGCGGAGCAATGGAATTCGGTGCCGCCACAGCACATTTGCAAGTCGCGCGAGAACAACGAGGATCGCAATATTGCCGGCGAATACGGCTATACGCTGGCCACCCACATGGATGTGAACGGTTGTGCCGGCACAATCAATGAGGTGCGCTATCTGGAGCACGTTCAGTGCCGCATCACGTTGCGCTTCTTCCCGCGCGGCAATTTGCGCATCCTCCTCACCTCGCCGATGGGCACAACGAGCACGCTGCTCTTTGAGCGACCACGCGACATTGTCAAGTCCAATTTCGATGATTGGCCATTCCTGAGCGTGCACTTTTGGGGCGAGAAGGCCGAGGGTCGCTGGACGTTGCAGGTGATCAACAGCGGACGTCGACGGGTCAATCAACCGGGCATTCTTTCGAAGTGGCAGCTCATCTTCTACGGCACATCGTCGCAACCGATGCGCCTCAAATCGGAGCTGCTGAACACACAGCTGCGCAACAGTCCCGTGGCCAGCAATCCGTTCATCTTCTCGTCGGCCTCGAACATTGGCCAGCCGGCCAATGAGGGTGGCAACTTCAATACGGATAACTTTGCCGGGTATTTGAACTATCAGAACATCTTTAGCAGCGCCGGCTCCAGTCCGGAGGTGGCCACAGCCACATTGGATGGCCACAGCGTCAACACCTCTGCAATTGTCCTTCAACAGCAGCAGCAGCAGCAGCAGCTGGGCAATGGCAGTGGCGATAACAAGCTCATCATGTACTCCTGCGATGCCGAGTGTGGCACACTCGGCTGCTATGGACGTGGGCCGACGCAGTGCGTCGCCTGCAGTCACTATCGACTGGACAAGTAAGCACACACATCTATCGCTATTACTCGTTATCTTCTATAAGTTGTTTATCTACCTATTCATATTTCAAGTACAACATACTTTGCTGTAATCAAATATCTTTATTAGCATACTTTGTTGCTTTGTTATTCGTAAACGTTTTACTGGCTGCACATCTATCAAATAATTAATATTGTGCTTAAGCCATGTACGTAATCGTTTAAATTGAGTTCACATCACTTTCCTTATATTGATTTGAAAAACACTTTTTCACTTTGTTATACCTAAACGTTTTACTGGCTGCACATCTATCAACTACTTAATACCATATTTGGGCTATGATCGCAAACGTTTTTGTTAAGTTGATTTGAAAAACGCTTTCTAACTTGCATATTTTAACGTTGTTTTTTATATACGTAAACGTTTTACTGGCTGCTATAACTAAAGCACAACCATCAACTACCTTAAATCATATCAGAGCCATGTTCTTAGACTTTTTTTTTTTAAGTTTACATCACTTTGCTTTTGCTGATTTCGAAATACACTTTTTAAAAACATATTCTTGCTATTTTTATATATATACGTAAACGTTTTACTGGCTGTAATTACTTGAAAATATCACATTTAAATCATATTCAAAAACGTTTTAATTGAGTTCACATCTTTGATTGCGAAAACATATTCTAACTTGCATAGAAAATTATAAATTCTCTAATGTTCATAAACGTTTTACTGGTTGCTATTACTTAAACACAACTATTAACTACTCCAATATCATATGTGAGCCTCTTAAACAAGCCTTTCATCATATCTTGAGCTTTGCTCCCAAACGTGTTTGTTACTTATTCTACCATACTTTTTTGCTCTCCTGACAACCGTAAACGTTTCACTGGCCGTTTTGCTTATTGCTCTCTCTCTTTTCTCTCTCTCTTTTTTTATTTGCAGCACTTGCGTTAGTCGTTGTCCACCTCGCTCGTTCCCCAATCAAGTGGGCATCTGCTGGCCATGCCACGATTCCTGCGAGACCTGCGCTGGCGCTGGACCCGACAGCTGTCTCACCTGTGCACCCGCCCACCTCCATGTCACTGATCTCGCCGTCTGCGTGCAAAACTGTCCCGATGGTTACTTTGAGGGTAAGTTGCTTACTTAAACAATTTCCTATATACATAACATGTTATAATGGATTCAATTTCACAGATATGAAGAATCGAACATGTGTGCCTTGCGAGCCGAACTGTGCCTCCTGTCAGGATCGTCCCGAGTTTTGCACCAGCTGCGATCATCATCTGGTCATGCACGAGAACAAATGCTATTCGGCTTGTCCGCTCGACTCTTACGAAACGGAAGAGAACAAGTGAGTGGATCGGTTTTAGCAGCTGATCATCAACTTTATCGCTTAGTATTTGAAGGGTAAAATAAGCATCCATCTGTCTGTCTGTCTGTCTGCGCGTTTGAACTGCTTGAACGCAGTGACAATGCGAGTGTAGAGTGTACAAATTTAGCGATAATTCGCTGTGGCAACATTCGCTTTAAATGAAGCAACAAGAAAATTGCGTGTGTCAGAAATAAGCTGTATTCAAGTTACTGAACAAGGTTTCAAGTCTCAATTTCTCAATGATTTTTCATTCTTAATATTCCTAGAATGTTCAACTATTCACATTATTCAACTAATCTTTTCGATTCTTAATATGCCTAGATTATTCATCTAATTCATTCCGTTTTTAATATAACTAAATTATTCAACAATAGGAATAGTTAATAGAATAGTTATTAAACTAATTCTTTTCGTTATAATTACTACTAGATTCTTGAACTATTCCTATTATACAACTAATTCTTTTCGTTCTTAGTATAACAAGATTATTCAACTATTCCTATTATTCAACTAATTCATTATGTTCTTAGTATAACTAGATTATTCAACTATAGGAATAGTAAATAGAATAGTTATTCAACTGATTCATCCCGTTCTTATAATTCCTAGATTACTCAATTATTCCTAACTCTTAACTAACTTATTCAACTATAGGAATAGTTTAACTAGAATGGTTAAACTAATTCTTAACGTTCTTATAGTTCCTTAAGTACTTAACTATTCCTATTATACAACTAATTCTTCCCTTTCCTATTTCCAGATGCGCCTACTGTCACTCCTCATGCGCGACGTGCAATGGCGCGACGGAGAACGATTGCATCACGTGCCGTCCCAGTCGCTATGCCTGGCAGAACAAATGCCTGAACAACTGCCCCGAGGGACACTATGCGGACAAGAAGCGGCTGGAGTGTTTACCCTGCCACGAGGGCTGCAAGAGCTGCAGCAGCAATGGCATCTGCAGCGAGTGTCTGCCCAACTGGACGCTCAACAAGAAGGATAAATGCAGCGTCGCCGGCAGCGAAGCCTGCACCGATTGTGCGTAATGATTGATGAGAGGAATTTGCCAACAATGTTAATCGGGTTTTCTTTCATGGCTTGCAGCGGAATTTTACAGTCAGTCGGAGGGCGGCTGCAAGGCGTGCCACAGCTCGTGTGAGACGTGCAACGGTCCGTTGGCCACCAACTGTTTGTCCTGCGAATCGAATCGTCTGCTGGAGCAGAGCAGCTGCGTCAGCGGCTGTCAGGATGGCTACTTCATGGAGACGGGCGTCTGCACGCCTTGCCTGCACACTTGCACCCAGTGCAAGTCGCGCACCAACTGCAGCAATTGCTCCAAGGGTCTGGAGCTGCAGAATGGCGAGTGTCGCACCACTTGCGCTGATGGGTAAGACTCGAATCACAAAGTTTATTCGTTATCTAACTCGAGGTTTATCATTTCAATAGCTATTACAGCGATCGCGGCATTTGCGCCAAGTGCTATCTCAGTTGCCACACGTGCAGCGGCCCGCGACGCAATCAGTGTGTGCAGTGTCCCGATGGCTGGCAGCTGGCCGCCGGCGAATGCTATCCCAAGTGCCCCGAGGGCTTCTACAAGTCAGAGTTTGGCTGCCAGAAATGCCATCATTACTGCAAGACCTGCAATGGTGCGTTACTTGAAAGTATTTGTTTTTTAATCCGCTACCCATTTGTAAATTAGTGCCACTAGGAAATTAAGGAATCTTTCACCCTATAAAGTAGTCGATATGTCTCTCTGTCCGTTCGTATAAACACCTTGCTCTCAGAGTTTATAAGAGATAGATTATTTGAGAAAGTTAGTTGCTACAATCTGGCATGTTTTGAAAGTAGCACTATAACAAAATACTAAATGTAGCCTTTACTATCTATGGTATTTTTTTAAAAGTGGTGATGTATCAATAATATCAAGTGTAGTCTTTGGTATATTTTCAAAGTAGTACTTATTTTCAAAGTAGCACTAAATGTAGATTTGGTATATTTATATATTTGGTAAGTCGTACTATATCAATATACCTAAAGCTGCATCTGGTATTTTGTATATTTTGCACCAGATATATTTTGAAGATAGCAATATACAAATGTAGCCTTTGGTTTATGGTATATTATGCATTATATGGTAATACTACATCAACATACCAAGTCTAGCCTTTCATATCCTGCACATATTGCACCCTATGGTATATTTTGAAAGTAGATCTATATACAATACACCAAATGTATATTTTGCACTCTATGGTATATTTGAAGTAGTACTATAAAAAGTTGCCAAATGTAGTCTTTGATTTCTGGTATATTTTAAAAGTTGTACTCTGTCAATATCTTCGTATCTGCGACATATTGCACCCTATGTTATATTTTGAAAGTGGTACCATATCAATATACAAAATATTGGCTTTGGTATGTTTTAAAAATAGTACTTTATCAATATACCAAAAGTAGCCCTAGTGTTTACAGACATTTGGTATATTTAAAAATGAATACCACTATGTTTTCCTTTCATGAAATAGAAAGGTAGCGGGTATCTCACAATCGAGCACACTCGACTGTAGTTTTCTTGTTTCTTTTTTTTTGTATTAAATGCAACCTCAATGGTTATAGGCGCCGGTCCGTTGGCCTGTTCGTCGTGTCCGCCCAACTTTATGCTCGATGGCGGACTGTGCATGGAATGCCTGAGCACCCAGTACTATGATGCGACCACACAGACGTGTAAAGTGTGCCACGAATCGTGTCACTCGTGCCTGGGACCCGGGCAATACTCGTGCAAAGCGTGCGTGGCACCGTTGCATCTGGATCGCGTGAATGGCCAATGTGTGCCCTGCTGTCGTGCCAGCAGCAAGAAGGCAACCACCGAGTTGGCTGGCGAGCAACAACAGGACAACGAGGACGAGGAGCACTGCTGTCAATGCGATGCGGATACGGGTGAGTGTGAATGCAAGAGCAAAGAGAGTATCTCATAACTTATAATCTACATTCATGCAGGTGAATGCCGAAGCACTTCGACGGCGGGCAAACGTCGCACAGTCGTTGGCATCGACAGCATTTTCCGGAGCGCAGTCAGAGATCGACAGCAGCAGCCACAGTTGTTGTCGGGTGAACTGAATGGCGGCGGCGGCGGAGGTGGCGGCGTTTTTGTTTTTCGACTCGATTCACCGCTGACGGCAATTACCGCAATTGCCGTAGCAATTTGTCTGCTCATCATCACCATCTTCTCGATCATCTTTGCCGTGCTGCAGGTAAGCGTGAGCTAACTTTCCAAGCCTTGCTTGAAACTCAAACTTTTCCTTGCCATATCCACAGCGCAATAGCAATCACACATCGAGAAATTCGGTGCGTTATCGCAAGATCAATGGGCGAAAGTGTGAGGCAAGTAATGAGGCCAGATTCATATTCAATGTGGGCGAGAATGGCGATGATACGGACAGCGATGATGATAACAACGATATGATGGATAATAGCATGTTGGACACGACGCGGAGGCGGATGAATAACCAACGTATTGTCTACGAGCAGCAACATCAACACAATCGTTGCGGCGTCGTCCCCCCAAATGGAAACGAATTTTATGTGAAGAGTACAAATGATATTGATGCGATCGAGTTTCATGGCAACGGCAGCAGCAGTAGTAAACATGTAAATAATCCCGATTGCGCAGCAGCAGCAACAGCAACAGTCCCACAACAATGAATCCGCCAATAATAGCAGCAGCAACAACAACAGCAACAGCGAGTAGTAGCAGCAACAATAGAAGAATCGTTAGCCGAAATAATTATATTGAAAGCTGATTCTCTAATAATTCCAATGTGAATAAACCAACACCAATACCAACTACAACTACAACTACAACTATAGCAACTCCAACACCAAGAACAACTTTGATCCTGAATTTCTTGCTCTGGACTAGTAAATTTTAACCTTACTTGAGGATATATATAGCGAATCGAAATATTTAACATCCGAAATGATAAAAATTTATATGTGATTGTGAATTGTTTTTATATATATATATATTTGTAAATTTAATGTTTGTATTAAATTTTTATGAAAAATGTTATGTCAAGTTGAACAAGTCGAGTGTGTTTTCATTTCTTTTTTTTTTTTTGTTTTTGTTCTTTTTGTACTTGGCCAATTACATCAAGGAACTTCTTACGGGGCGGGAACATATGTATGTGATGAGTGATATGATATTAAATGACTTAAATGTATGTATGTAATGTGATCTGATGTGATGTGAATATGATATGAATGATTAGCAAGCGTTTTTTAGTGGGGGCAAAACGCCATTAAATGACAAAAATAATTATTCAAGTAGAAAAATGCTTTCACTTTATTTACAACGTGTGTGTGTGTATAGATATATATATATAAAATATATGGTAAATGTTTATCAAATATCAAGTAGCTATATCTGTCTTTTTATGCTTTACGTTTTCGTTTTTGTTTCGTTTTGTTAATCTAAATTAATATGAGTAAATTATTCGATATTTCATTTCTTTTGTTTTGTGTCTTTTTGTTTTCTTTTCTGTTGAGTGTGCGCTGCATAAATTCGCTAAATTAATATAACAACATAAAAATTCGGTAATTCGAGTTTCGATTTCGTTTTGAATACTTTTAAGAAGAGTAATATTTCTGGTTTGTTTTGTTTTGTGTGGTTTGGTGGGGGAGACAAACTTAATGGCAAATTATATTCTGATCCGTATAAAAATGTTCAAATGTTTATACATTACATACATACAAAGTAATTGAGCAGTAGTATTTTTGTATCTTTCGATTTTCGTATTCTTTTTTGTTGTAAATGCAATACATATTTCCAATGCCATCATGATCTTCCTTTACCATCATCATCATCATCATCACACATATGTGCCCTTATTATCTGACTACATATACTAATATATATATATATATATATGTATATATTACATATATACACTATCTAGCTAGCCCTTATATGTATATGTGGTACATATGCGTGTGTATATATTTCCACATTTTATGATATTGTACAGTCGCAGCACATAAGTGAATAATAGAGACATTTAACCACCTTCTCATCATCGTCAGCATTGCCATCATATTTCTCTTTAATCTTGCTGGGGCCCCCATCCAATTGATCGGACACCTTGCTCTCCAGATGCTTTTTCGATTTCTTGCGCTTGTTCTTGTGCATCAGTTCGCTACACGTGCGTTGCTGCACCATATCATCGATCCATTCGAAATCTGTGTTCACCTGTGGCTTACTAAAACTGGTAATGCTTTCAATTGAATTGATGTCATCCTAAAATAAAGAAAAAACACAAAGACAAATCAATAAACCGTTATAGTGCGCAAGAGAGAGAGAGAGAGAGGAGAGATCGGTGTGTCGCAAACCTGATTGTTATTGTGGTTCCTGTATCTGCTGCCTTTCTGTGGCGACGCATTCTGTGAGCTGTTGCTATTGTTGTTGTTGTTGATTTGTACCTGACTGTTACTGTTCGCCTTTCGATTGGCCAACGGCGATGATGAGTTTGTTGTTATCGATGCTGTCGTGCCCGCCGAGCTGTTCAATACAACCGCCGATGTCGATAAGTCTGTTGGCTCGCCAATCGATGGCACCTTTGGAAAATCATCGGGAATGATACTGTGATGCTAAAAAAGAAACAGCACCAAACAAGAATTGGTTAATTTATGAGCTCTCTAATACAGTTGTTTCTGCTGCTGACAACTTACCAAATCTGGTATTTCAACTGTGGTGACAATAATTGGCGATGTCATAGGCTGTGTTGAGGCAGTCGATGGAGCCAGCTCCGAGAGTGGACTGTTTAAATTTGGCGAGATGGCGGCAACTGGAGTTGTTGGCAGTGTGGCGCATTCTGTGATTGCCAGCGAATCGGTGGAAGTTACAATCATTTCCAGATGCTGTTGTTGATGCTCGTTTGTGCACTTCACACTCTTCACCAGTGTCGATGACATGTTGGCGGTGCCCAATGTGGCCAATGATGAGGTCGAAGCACCGTTATTACTTTCCGTTGGCGATGGCCTATAATAATCCATTTGTATAAAATTTATTAATATAAGTTTATGTAGGTATGTATCAATTTGTAAGTTGACAGTCGCTTTTGATTTTTACGATTGATTACATACGATTAACAGAAAACAGTTTTAGTTTTGCATCGCCTGCCTCGCTCTAACTCAAACTCTAACTTAGCGTACACCACTTCCACTCTGTCGTGCTATCACGCTCTATCTCACTATCTCTTATGTGTGTATTAGAAGATCATAGTGGGCTTAGTGCAAAAATACTCACAAGTCAATCAGCTCAGTTTGTGCCCTGCTGCCGCCCAGTGTCCATACTTCGCTTTTCTTTTGGCTGGGCGAATACGAGACATGTTTATTGGTCGAACTGTATCGACCTTTTGGATGATGGCTTTTTCTTCCAGGTATCCACAACATTCGCAGACCAGACGACTTTTTCTTCGACGAGTTCGAAGCCATCTGTAAATCGGAATGTGTCGCCGTTTCAATACATTACACACGCACGCACACATGCATGTACATGAGCTTGTGTATGTGTATTTATAGCGAATTGTGTTTGTTTTTCTTCTGTTTGGCACGTGCTGCTGTTCTACGTTCTTTTGATTCAAGCTAATCCATTCATTAAATAATTGCAATATATTTATATATACAAGCATATAGCAGGGCAACTTCCACACTTGAGCACATATTTGCTCATATCTGGGCTTTGTCAATGTTTTCTTTAATGTTTTTGCAATTGTTTCAACGCAAGCAAATATTAGTGCGTACATACAGATGCAGGTGTGGGTTTGTTTGTGTGTGCATGAGTAGGAGTGTGTGAATGTGTGTGCTGTCTGGCATTGTTGACAGTTGAATGGATTAAAAAATGTTGACAACAAGCAATGAACGACATGTAATTTGCTAATAGCAGGTTTTTGCCCAATCATATTAGAACATAGCTATACTACACTGTTGCATTAGTTCATCCTTCACCTAGTTACGTATCCCATCAAACCAGACGACCTTAATGTAATTCAGTGCAAATTTAACTTTTACCCAAATAAGCCAAGTTTCACGCACGCACACTATCAAAAATGCGTAAGTTACTTTGCATGCGAGTGCGTGTATGTGTGAGTGTTTTGTGCTTGACGTGAGTGTGTGTGTGTGAAGTGGTTGTGAACTCGTTCACCATACACAATATGTTTATTTAAATACGAAATGAAAGAAAAGCTTCGCGAATTATTGTCACTTACCTTTAATAATGGAGCTGGCCTGTGCTGGATATTGATACTGCGTTTTTATGCTTGAAAATCTATCCACAAACAAATAAAAATGCAAACGTATATTTATGCATGTACAACAACAACAATTCGTTTGCTTTCATCCGAAGTTTTCGTGTCACAAAAATGTATGTGTTTTTTTCTTTTCGTTTTTATGGCGGAGTCGTTTATAAATTTAGCCGAGATTCGCTTGTCTGCGCATTGGACGGATTTGATTAATATAGGCAAAAGAAAAAAAATCAAAACAAATGAGTTCACAAAATTATTGGGAGGAGTTGTTTTTTGTAATTAGAATTTGTAAAAATCACAAATATACAGCACGTTAGTGATGTCAAAACAGTGTATTAAAAATTTTGATATTTGAGACATCGATGTATCGATTGTGCTCTCATCATATCCAGTCTATCGATTTAAATCCGTGGATCTACGACAGGCTGGCAGCAGAGACGGCTGTTACCTGAGAGCGAAAATCGAAATTACGTTTTTGTCGTACGCAAGACACGATAACAGCGCAATGCGCAACAGCTGATGGGAGCAATGTGACCAGGCGGCTGTAAGTTGAATAATATCATAAATTAATTGTAGCTCCTTTGTGTAGCGATGAGATATGACGTATACGCTCTTCTCACATATGGACATACATATCAATTAAGAGTTCTAATTATGAGACATAAATACACACGCAGACAATTCCTCTTAGCCATCTAATCGCAAAGCAAAATGAACGAGTGTACAAATACTCAACACACGCACACACACATGTATGCAAATATGTGGTTTGTTTTTTTGTTGGTCTGCAAGTGAAACTCACAGATCTAAATATATAACAAATATATTCCCGAGAGCGGCACAGAATTATCGGAAACAAGCATGAGCATGTAATATACGGGCCAGCTTCGAGCCCAGTCTCCCCGTGTGTTCGTTCGTGCTGCACTCAGCTATCCGTTGTTCGCGTCTCGACGTTGTAGGTAAGTTCAGTTATGTCTATATCTATATATATTCTTTTTTTTATTAGTTCCTTTTTTGTATTATTAGTTGTGTGTTATGGTTAAGTTAATAAGCGATAGTAATAAATGCGCACTTGTTTAAGCGGAAATGCGATTGCTGCATAAGGTATAAATAATGTGCATTGCAGGACTACATACATACATACATATTTACATATATGTATGCCTGAGTGTGTGTTTTGGTGTATAAGTGCAATACCATCTCTCCAAACTTTCACTGTTCACAAATTGTGTAGGAAAAGAACGGGCACATGTACAAATCCATCTACATCTACATACATATGAGTGTATGTATGCAAGTATGGGCAAGCGGTCATTGTGATGATGGTGGGGTGTGGGTGGGCGGAAGGGATAGATAGATAGACGGATGATAGAGAGTAATGAGAGAGATAGAGAGAGCATACAAAACGGACTCGGACCCGGCGCGCACGCTTTTCTCTCTCTGCTGCCGTCGCCGCCGCCATCGCCGCCGATTCATCAGCGCAAATTTATTTTTGGAGCTCTGGCAAAGCAGCGACATTTTTATTTAGACTTGGAATTTGTTTTTGATGTTTTCTACGACATTAACATAGAATTCGACAACTTCTACAACATCTCAGCACAGTATCTGCAACTGTTGCAGGCTGCAATTCAACGACGTTGTCGATGTAAGCGCAATCAGCTAATTCAAATTCAATCCAATTACTCGTTTTTAACGTATATACTCGATACCTTACACACATGCATGCATACATACATACAAGTACTTTATACATACATACACTAATATATGTCTATATAGGCATATTTTTGCGAGACAACATCGCATTATTTTTATACACTTTTTTTCGGGTAACACACTACAAGTTTTTTTTTTTTTGTTGGTGTTAATTTGTCGTTAATTATATAACAGCAAATATATAGCGAAATTGTTTTGTTTTGTTTTCATTTCATTTGGCGAACAGCATTTCTCATCCTTGAAGGCAGCAGCAGGATACAAGATCAGCCGCGATCATGGACCCGGAAGCGTTTTTGGATGTGGCCAATCAGGTCATCAAACTGAAAATGTTTCCGTTCTTCGACATTGCGCACAGTTTACTTGCCGCGCTGGCCGTGCGCGAGGATTTGGGCGCCAACGCTCAGGCCTTCTCCCGTAAGCATCCGCTCGCCTGCTGGCTCTCCACAATGCTGGTCATCTTCGCCGGCGGCATGGTGGCCAACGGTCTGCTTGGCGAGCCCATTCTGGCGCCACTGAAAAACACCGGACAGCTCTTTGTGGGCACTGCCGTTTGGTAAGCAAGCAAACATTCTCTTCTCTTTCTTATATCTTTGGTTTGTGTCTTTGATAAGCACTGATTGCAATTCATG
Organism: Drosophila niveifrons; assembly: GCA_035046325.1. Taxonomy (NCBI): domain Eukaryota; kingdom Metazoa; phylum Arthropoda; class Insecta; order Diptera; family Drosophilidae; genus Drosophila; species Drosophila niveifrons. The sequence goes on from JAWNOC010000071.1 coordinate 968,481, forward strand.
CTGTGGCTTGTGTCTTAGCTTACCTAATGAAGAAACTTAGCTCTGTTAAAGAAATTCACATTAGCAAACTTAAGTTTACAAAACTCCACTTCATTAGAAATATAAAGGCACTTTTGCTTTTGGTCGCAGCGATCGAATTTGATTTTAAGAGTACTGCTATTTTATTGTTTAGTTAATATGTGCTTATTTACAAACTTTTATAGACCCGACACATGATTTATTTATTTCGTAAATATATATTAAAGAAAGTTACGAATGTCAGTGATTTCGAATTAGTATCAAAATATTTATCAACTCATGTTGCCCTCTGCTTTTAGGTACATTGTCTTTTATACACCCTTCGACATTGGCTATAAGGTGGCCAAGTTTCTGCCGGTGAAGATCGTTGCCAGCGCCATGAAGGAGATCTATCGTGCCAAGAAAGTGTATGACGGTGTCGGACATGCGGCGAAATTGTATCCCAATGCCTGGATCATCATGATCATCATTGGCACACTGAAGGGCAATGGCGCTGGCTTCACCAAGCTGATTGAGCGTCTCATTCGCGGCGCTTGGACACCAACCGCCATGGAGTTTATGCAGCCATCCTTGTAAGCTTATTACCTACCAAAGCTACCAAAGGCTTTTCTAAAAATGTTCCATTTCATTCACTTTGCAGCTATACAAAGGCATCGTTGCTGGCCTCGATTATCTTTGTGCTCGACAAAAAGACGGATTGGATCTCAGCGCCACACGCTTTAGTTTACTTTGGCATTGTCATATTCTTGGTGTACTTCAAGCTGTCGTCGATCCTCTTGGGCATACACGATCCCTTCCTGCCATTGGAGAACCTGTGCTGTGCCATCTTCTTTGGCGGCATTTGGGATAGCTTGGCCAAGATCTTGGGCCGTGGCCAGGCCAAGGATGGCGATAGTAAAGACGTTAAGAAAAGCAACTAACTAGCTAACACAACAACAACAACAACAACAGCAAAACACTGACTACTAATTTTCCGAAATTAGTTCATTTTAACTACATTTTTTTATTATTATTATTATTTGTAATCATCGCGCTGCCAACCAAAGCAACAATTTTTTGTATTGTTATTCGAACGAACAACGCCCATTTATTATTGTTACCATGTATCGTAACTTTTGACAAGTCCTTTTCGATTGTAATCCCGTCAAGACGCTATAGTAAGTATCCTTCCTATATAATTTGTTGTAATATTAGTAATGTGCATCAGTTTTAATCATGAGCAACAAGTGGGTGTGTCTGCTTATGCTTGACTCTGATAGAAAGTATTGTTCTTAGCTCTTATTTCATGTACTTATTATTATTTGACTTGACATCAGACATCATGGGACGACGAGTAATTAAATTTACGATTTGATCTATCTACACAATTTGCTCAATTTTTATGTTGTTATTTTTTTGTTTTGTTTTGTAATTCTTCGGCAACGTCGAAGTCTCGCCTATAAACGCTCAATTTTATATTTACATTATTGTATATTTAAATGAATATTTTTTTTTTATATTTTGTGTGTAAATATTACATAGTCAATGCAATTTTTTGTTAAAAAAAAATGTGTCGCAACGAGTCATAATTTTAAGAAGTTTGAACACAACAAACAAAAACTTTTTTTAGTTAGTTACAAATGAGAAACGAAAAGAAAACATATTATAATTAAACACGCATTCAGGCAATTGACGACGATCCTCTGTATGAGTTACTAATAATGATCATTGGTTGCAATAAAAAAAAGAATAAATAAATCAAAAACAAACGAAATCTATGTGAAGTTTGAATTTGCTTACCATGGATGCGAGTGAGACGGAAGAAAGGAAAACGCATTAAAAGAGTGTCGATATCGAGTGTATAGAATATATTTATATATATATAATATATACGTATATGAAAAATTTGATAACTGGACTCTTTACACATACACGATGGACTTAAATATACGGTTTTGTACTTAGAATGCTATATAATTGTTTGCTATAGAGTGGTGTAATTGGCCTTACAGTGAACTGCAAAAATAACAAAAACGAAAGAGAGAGAGAGAAAGAGATTAAAACATCGGAATGAATCGAGATGTACAATTTCATGCCATACCAATGAATTCAGAAACAGGATCGTTATCGCCCTCGCCACGCATCGTTCCGGTGATCTCCTCGTTCTCGACCATGGGCAGAAAGAGTTGCACAAATTCAGGGGAATATGGATGCGTTATTGTCTCAAGCACTTCGGTAACAAAATAACGTATCAACGAGATGTCCGTGTCCTCGATGGCACAGCATTGTTTAATATAGCGAAGCACGGGCACAACACAGCCGCGTGTCAGCAGATTGACCATGCGATCCAATATCATCTTCTTCATCTCCAGCTGCACAAGTATCTCCAGCTCATCCTGTTTCGATTCGAATAGGCGTATCAATAGAAATAGGATTTGCTGCTGCAACGTTGGATGCACGCCGGCCACCTCATCCAGCACCGCCAAATGCGTGGGACAGCTGTCGGTGGCGAGCTTAAAATACGATGGTTCCATCACCACATTCTCAATCCAACGTATCACACCCACGCCTACAACGGGATATCTACAAGACAATGAAGAGAAAGGATTATTTAAAGTACTTTCAAGCACTTGCGATGCTTACTTAATGCAATTGTAGAGCGTTTGCAGTTCGGCAATCAGTTCCGTTGAGCCCTGATCCACAATGCAGATGGCATGCGCCTTCTCGATAGCCTGTATGGTGTTCTTCAGTTCGTCCTTGTTAAGCAGTCGCTCCGTTAGCGGACGCTTCTTTGCCGGCTGATCGATAACGGACGATGCATACGCCAGCAGAAAGACATACTTGGGCTTGTGTTCGGGATTGATTTTAACACTTGCCCGGAACAGGGCATCGACCAGCAGCTCGAGGAATTGTGGATTGCGTATGAGGTCAATTGGTGGCGGATCAGAGCCCGAATAGTTGCGAAACAGCACCGTAATGTCAGCCGGATTCAAGGTATTGCGAGTTAGCATTGAGGTAAGCGCTTGACATGCCTGCGGATAGACAGCCGAACCATTCAGAGCCATCGTTATGGGCGTCACATTTTGATTGCTGAATAAAAGAATATAGATTAGTGATAGGTGGGGATTCAACTGAAGGGACGAAGCATTACTTTTGCAGTGCGTATTTGATGATCTCCTGTGACAATCGCTTCATGTTGAAGCCACCCTTCTGCTCCTGACTGAGCACCTGGATGAGTACCTGAGAATAAACATACGTATGCTGGCCATGACACACCATGCGAGCACACTCCTGTATCGCACCGTGCACATCATCCGGATTGTTCAAGAACTTCACAATCGATGTCTTTAGCACACGCGAGAAGACTTCGATTTGCTGCGCTGCCGTCGAGATTGAGGTAATTTCACTTTGGAAGCCCGCGTCTGATATTAGTTTAATTGTAAAATTGAGCATAAGGCAATCGGGGTATTCTTCGGCCAAACGATATATCAACGATCGCCACGTATAATGATCTATCATCTCTGTCAACCAATCTGGCGTCTCACCCTCCTCTGTGAATATCGTGTCGGCCTTCTTTGGATCGAAGGACTTGAGTATCATTTCCTTTAAATGATTCTCAACCATTGCCTGGACCTCGGTCACCTTGACGCCGGCTAATATCAACCATTCAGCCAGCAGATTGGCCATCTGGGCGACGGCTTTGTAGTTCTCCGACAACATGGAAATGACTTCTTCGGGCGAGCCACCGGATTGGAAGTAACGCTTCAATTGCGTAAATATTCCCGGCTCCATTATGTAATCCGGTGTTAGGAATTTCTCTAGACATTCTTTAATCGTTTTCTGTGGATTATCCTCGTGCACTTCCTGCTGAACAGCAACAACGACGACAACGGCAACAACAACATGAAATCGACAGTCAAGTTTTTGTTTTGATTGGCAATTGACGTAAACATTGAAAATAACAACAAACCTCGCCGCTTGCAGTTTGTTTTGCTCGGCCCTGCCAGCCGGAATCATCATATTCCACTTCCATGGTCGTTTTAAAAGCGGTGCATCCACGAAATCAACACTTATGCTTAATATTATTATTTTTATTTATAATAGGCACGTACAGACTAAATCGATAATTTATTGCAATCGATATGTAAATTTTACGCGCAAATACCCGACATTTTCGCGGCTTATCGTACGCTATAAATTTCCTCAAAATCGTCATTGTACAGTACATAGAAATACTTAATAATTTTTTGAAAAATATATTTTCAAATATTTGCAACAATTTGTGATAGAAAAATATGAAATAAACGTTTTATTCAAGTTTGCGAGGTTTGCATTTATATCGATAGCATATCGATTATTGGTATCGCTTAATGTCAACCCCCACTATTTATGGTGTATTTTGATATTGTTGTGCTGTGAACTGTACTTCACGCCAGCGTAATCAGTTATTCGATATGTGAAATATCGAAAAGCAGTCGTGGAGGAGTCTGTTAATTCAACAGACTATGTTAACTTTGCAGTTTTACAGTTACAAAAATGGCGTCATTTTGAAAAATATTTATTTTCACAAGTTCAACTTAAGCTTCTACGTTTTTCGGTACATTACTTTTGGTCGTCTCGCGATTTTTACGCAGCGCCGGCTCCAAAAACATATCATTCACTGCTTTCATTAGAAAATCGGGCAACAAGCACGCGACCGTTGTGATTATAATATAAAGCCACATTGGAAGAGAGCTCAGGAATTGATTGTAGACGTGATACAGCGTGTTGCCGCTGCCCAAATTGTAGAGGTAAGTGCTCAGCATAAATGCAATTATTGACAGCACAATGAATGCAAAATTCAAATAGCTCATGTAGTGCGATACCAAAAACACCTTAATATTTCCCACTAACACCAATACCATAATGAGCATCGTGCCAAAGGTTGAAAAGTCCGCTGTTTGTCCGTGCTTAAAAACGACATTATTGTCATATAAAACCGCATAGGCAAAGTAGAATATGATGAGCATTTGAAGAGCCCCGTTCAATATCCAAATGATAAATGTTTTCCAAGTGGTCAGTTGGTTGTGGGAAATTGCTTTGTATAAGCCAGGGAATCTGAAATGTTAATTAAGTAATATGAAAAAAGTGTGACCTGTCCCGCTAAAGGTCTGCGAATGTAACGGATTTTTGCCCGCTATTTGTAGTTATTTGACATAAATGATAAATCGTAAGCTAGTTTTAAGAGCACTCACCTGAGCAAAGTGTTCTCACTATAGTGCTTGTCGGACATGGCCAAATAAGTGAAACTGAACGATATGTAGATAATGTCGAATAGCCACAAATACAAGTCGTTATACACCGAGGTAGCTGAGAACAAATCGTACACCTGAAACAGCGCCATGCAGCCGGTGATGATGATGTTCTTATAGCAATAGAAGAGCACGAGGAATGCCAAACGTTCCGTATTGTAGTGACCATGGACGAGCAGCAAACGCTGCAGCATATCAAACTTGGCAATGGCGTAGTCGGCACTTCTGGCCGCCTGTTTGCCCTCTCTACCCGGTATGCCGATGCCAATGTGCGCCTCCTGGATCATGGACACATCGTTGGCGCCATCACCAATGGCGGCCGTGATGTGTTTGCCCGACTTCTTGATCAGCATGACAATCTCGCTCTTCTGCAGCGGACTCAAGCGACAACAGAGTACCGCCTTGCATCGGAGCGCCAGGTCGGCAAACTCTTTGGGCATATGGAGCAACAGGGCAGCCACAGTAATGCCATCGATGACCAGAGCTGTGGGCAGTTTCTTAGCATCACTTTTGAGGCTACTCTCTATCTGCTTGAGTCGAGCGGACAGTTCCGCGGGATCGGTGAGGTTGATGAGAAAATGCACCTCGGCGGCAGGCGGAATGTGCTTGCAGGCCATGCCAATGTTGAAAGCAGTCTCTACCTTGTCACCTGTTAGTACCCAAATCTTGACGCCGGCTTCCTGTAAAGCGACTAATGTCTGATCCACATTGTCTTGCAGTGCATCCTCCAATGCGGTGGCACCCAACAGATCAAGTTCTGCAAGTAGGAAATGCGCGTAAAATAACAGTCTTAACCAATTGTGTCCGTTTGTTTTGCTGTCCGATTGTTTAAGTATTTACATCTTAGTAAATTATAAAATTGTCACTTTGAAGATAGTTTTTATATCACATCTATTGTCGTATCCCTCAAATCCTTTGCTTACCCACTTCAATAGTCTCGTAGCACTGTTCAATCAGTTCCTTGCGATTAGTCAGTTGTATATTGGCATTATTCAACGCCGCCACAAATGCCGCATATTCACTCTCGGTCAGCGTTCGTCGGGCCACGGCCAGTGTGCGTAATCCTTCCTTGGCGTACTCTGTGATCTGTTCATCGACCTGGGCGATTTGTGCTGACTTTTTGCATCTGGGTAGAATGGACGTTTCGGCACCTTTGCTATAAAGCCACAGCACATCGTTCTCATCGCGCATAATGACGCTCATGCGTTTCCTATCTGAGCTAAACTCGAGCACTTGCAGACGTTCGTATTGGAATTCCTGAACATCGCCGCTGCCCTGCTTGAGGAGATTTAAATGCAACGTATTGTTATCGATGCTCTTGAAGATCAGCCCTAAGCGTGCGCAGCCCTCTAAGATGGCCTTCTCATCGGGACTCGAAGCCTGATAGCGGCTAATAATATCACTGGTAATCAAACTATCGTGCTCGGATTGCTTTTCATCGGCTCCCTCTGCATTGGGCTCCAAAATGTCGACGGTATGGCACAGCGCAAGTGCCTCAAAAAAGTCCCGAACTTCGGGCTGTGAAAGACAAGAATTAAAATTCGGTTGTGGGCGATAAAAATATGTGGATTATTGGTCTTTGACTCTAATTATTCAGGGAGTGCAGAGATAAGCTTTCGATCTAAATCGTCTTGCGACTTCCGTTCCATTCATGACTTACCTCCATGGTGTTCAGCTCGAAACGCTCCTCTGTCCTAGCGCAATATAATCGCGTGTTTTCCAATTGATAGTTGCGACCGCCGGTGAAGCACTTAAGGAATATCATTTGATTCTTGGTAAGCGTGCCAGTTTTATCCGAAAATAAAATGTTAATCTGTCCCAAATCCTCGTTCAAGTTGGAGGCATTAACGCCGCACGGCTGATCGGTTTCCGCATCGTATAGGAAGAGATCCGATTTCATGAAGAGAGCGCCAAAGACACGATACAACTCAATGTTCATGTACATCGAAATGGGCACCATATAGTTGAAGAGTATGAGAAAGGACAGAAAGTCCTCAAAGATTTGCCACACCGCATTATAATCGGGCAACTCACCCAAATAGTAGACACTCGGATAAACATCGCGAGCCTTTTGCCTGCCAACAAGAATAGTATAAAGTAAATTCATAATTGTTTTGCACGACAATATTCAACGCACCTCTCGATGAGATAGAGTATAAGGACAACCACAACCATGCCCACAATGAGGGCAATGATGAACTTGTTGATGTACTGTTCACTGGAGGCGGATTTGTTGCCCGTGTAGCGACTGTTGAGCTGCAGCTTCGTCGACATCCCTGTATAGATGGCACAACCGATGACCCGACCTTGACCTCGAATGCGAACGCCGCGCAACAATAGATTCTCAATGGACAGCGGTATGGCATCTCTGGAGTTGGCATTATCATCGAACTCGAGGCGGCCATTGAAACTGTAGAGATCCGGCGTGGACTGCTCACAGACAATGTTGCCCAGCTGCTTGTCCAGCTCCAGCGAGACGTAATCATAATTGTTGGGCACAAAGACGGTCTTCAGATTCGTCTCGCCATCCAGATTGGCGGTGTTCACAAAGCACAAGCCTTCGGAGGCGCTGGAATGCAGCAGCACAAGATCGCAGGGCACATCGCTGGCATTGTTGACGATCACCAGATCACCGGGCGCAATGAATGCTGCCTCAATGCACTGCTCCTTGCCCTGACGGATGACAGTAACTGCAAAAGAGAAGGTACCTAGTTGAGGTGATATGTTGAATGTTTGGAAAGTGGGTTTCACCTTTTGTGGTATTGACGATTTTATCGCTTTTGGAACGCGCATAATCCTCGAGTCCCTCCTTTAAAGCTGTGACAATCATAACGAAGAGCAAAGGCAGCAACGACACCAATGGATCAATTGTATCATCTAGAGGAGAATGCAAAAGTATTAGAAGTATTTTAAACGATTACAAAAATATTTATAATATTTACATACTGACGAAGAACGAGACAATCGTGATGATCAGAAAGTAAAAGTAAACCGCTCGTCGAAATTGCTCGTAAAAATTCAGAGGTATAAAGGTGAGCCAGGTGTATTTCGTAGTTCTCACACGATTCGGGGCCTTTCGACTCTTATGCTGTTGTCCTTGGCTGATGGCGATGCGCAGAGGTGGCAGCTCCTTGCTACGGCGCTTCCCACTCGTCGACATGTTGAGGCTGCCAACTTGTTGGTTTAAGTTTTAATTGCTTTTTGTATGGGGTGGGGGGTCTATAAACAATTATGATGGATTACGGTGGGGCCAGCACACGAGTGTTATCTTGCCATGCTCAACGTCGACTGAAATTGGGTAAACACATTTAAAATTGGCAGTTCTCCATAGACGATTATATAGTCTTGGTATTCATACTTAAGCCTAATCGTTTAATCAGTTAAGCGAACATCCTGTTCAGCAGCCAAAAGAGAGTGTGTTTGATTTAATTTCCTTGAAATCCCCAGCGTACTATCAACATACTTTACCAATATATATATATATACATATATGTTAATGCATCTATTGTTGGAACTAATTGTAATACACTTTGTTTAGCAATCGAGTTGAAATACAAATATTGCCTGCATTTTGCATGATAATTGTTCTACATGTTGTCGTTCCAATAGATTAACATTAACGTTAGATTAGATATAGCAAATTCCCACTCATATGGCATATAGCAAAATTCTATATATGTGTTGAGCAATTCTATATAATATTGCTGACCACTTCACCACATACTTATAATTAGAAGTATTTTAGGCAAAGTGCCAGTAAGCAATTGTCGTGTTCTGGTCATTGACTTTGACTTCGACTTCGAACGCTACTCGGACTTGCAGGAAGTGTGTAGCTAGTGACGACATTGTCTTTTGCTATCTATAGTAACTGAGCTTTGGGTTGAGCTACAGTTCTGAAATTTTGTGCAGCAATTCGAAATGCTGTTGTATTATTTACTATAACTTTTTTACAACTTTAATTCCTTTTTTTTGTATTATTGTCAATTCCTAATTCTATTTCACGTTATCAAACTTGTCGCACTTCTTTAATCACACTAGATCACACTTGGCAAGTCGTTGATCATAGTTCAACGATGTCACTGACTAAGTGCCAAAGATATGGCGACCTCTTCTATATGATTTTGAGTTTGGGGTGACGCATCTGGTAAAAAAATTTAGTTGGGCGTTCACCCTTAACATGGGTTGCTCTGATTCATATGCCAAATGCTATGCTTAAAGTCAATAATTGAATATAATAAAAATAACTATTAATGGTCTTTGCACGCATTAAGTGCTTTACAGCTTTTACATTTTTAAACTTTACGATTTTGTTGCTATACTTCTAAAATGTGTTACTCTTTAATAGTCACAATAATAATACTAATAAGCTTTTCAAAATCAGACTTATTTGAATTGGAGTTGGTTTACTTTGGATTAATGCGGGCTGACATGTGTCTCGATAAGCTATATACTTGTTCAATCTATGACTATACATAAAAAGAAAAAACCAAAAATAGAAGAAAAGTTCCCAAACCGTAGCGCAAAACCGAATTCAAAAGCTCAACGGCTTTTGCCTTTCGGACACAGTCAACGGCCGTGAGTCAAGTTTGTTGTTGTTTGGGTTTTCTGCGTTCTCTCTCTCTCTTACTCTCTTTCCCTAAGTGTATATGTGTGTGTGTGCGGCGTATACATATATGATTCAATGCTTTAAGATAAGATATTGTTATCGACTTTATCTCTTTGACAAAAAAAAAAAATAATAATAATTCGTTGTAGTCGCCGGTTGGCAGTTTAAGAGAGCGAAGCGTTAGACGACACAACTCTCACTCTCTTTGCAGAAAGTTTCTTTGGTTTATCTCTAGGCATTATTTCGATATATATAGACATATGTACATATATATATATAATAATATCTTGGCTGGCACCGCACTCTGTTGCGCTCTTCGATACAAGTGACCCCGGAGTATGAAATTGACGCGATATTACAAATTATTCGCATATCACAATCAACATATGTACATATACCCTTAATACCCCTGATATATCTGACGTAGGTGTGTGCACCTCACACACACACGCACACAGAGGCGCGCACACACACACACACACACACACACACACACAGTCACATCATCATGATTTGTACTATCGCTATCAACAATTCTTCGACAGTTTGCCGATAGATCAGTTTGCGCGTGGAAGGAAGGCTTCTCCTTCCCATTTGTTTTGTATACTCGCCCCGCTGCATGTGAACAACTAGTAATACAATATATATATATACAATATATATTCCGTAGGTCTACAACGAAGATATATAGTTCTTCCGATACTCAAGAAATCTACGCTTAAGCACACAACACACAACAACAACAGCAAAAAAAAAAATGGTATGTTTACATATCGCAAAAGTTGACTACAAATTATGCTATATATATAGAAAATATAAAAACATATTACTATCACTATCTATCCTAGTGATTTCGAGTACCTTCAGTTCTGTTGTAAAACTGATTACAACGTCGGTGACAAGTGACAATTTCAAGTATCATAATTACACTAATCTAGATGTAGATATCACAAGAGATGTGCACTCTCTTCATAAGTCTTTCCGAATGAAGTGATTACAGCTAAAAAATTCAATTATTGTCAAGTGCAAATTTAACAAATAAATGAAATGTGAGTTTAATATGTTCTATATGGATATTCCCCAAGGTAACAACAGAATCTTTTATATTTCGTTTCCCAATCTTACTATTAGGAAATATAATCCTTGAAAGAAACTACATCAAACATGACAAATATGATATATTTGTGTTCCTTAACTTAATGATTCAGGTATATCCTCAATTTTGATTACCTTGGAATCGAACCACTTCTTAGCACCTATTAGAGTGCAAAATAACATTTTGGCATACATTTTTTTTGCACGCTTTAAAGAAATGGCCGTAAATTGATAACAAGTTTCATTGTTGTAAAAGAGTTATCAATCTTATATATTCATAATGCATTTTTTTCACAAGTTCTTTCAAAAATTGTGCGCAATAATTGCAGTTCTCGTGTTTGTTCTGAATTTCCCTCAATTTTTTTTTGTGTAACTATTTATATATTATAAAATTAATTGATTCAATTGGGAAATACCAAACAAAGCGTGTACGGAAATTGTTTACCTCAAAATGTTCCGACTTCAAAGTGATCGACTTCCATATACCCTTTAAAATAGAACTAAAAATTGTGCTTCACATACGAAGAATGTATTTTATTTTAAATTGAGAACAAATTTGTGTTTCGTATACAGGTATTTATTTAAAATTGAGAACTTTTTATTCATTTTTTTTTCGTATGGTAATTTTTTTATTTTCATTCTTTCTCTGGATAATTACAATTTTTTTAACGATTAGTTAATAAAATATTTAGCTAAAGAATAAATAAACTTTATTTATTATATGTATTTTCTTTTTAAATAGTATCTTACTAAAGTGTACACTTTATAAATTGACATATTTTATTTTTTATTTATGATCTGTTTTCTTCAATCAAACAACCCGTTAGAAAAATTGTGTTAATTGCGCGCCAGGCTATCGTACACTTCACTGACAATCACTCATTAGGGGGGATTAGACATGAAAAAGACTGGAGTTTTTGCTATGATTCATACAATTTATTTATATAAACACAAGTTGTAATCGGAGTAGATACTGATGAATGCAAATGACAAGTTCATTTTCATATATATTCATCAATTCTTTGATTGATACCTTTTGTCCAAGGGTATTTAGTAGTCGATTAGCTTCGTCTTCTTATACTTGCTAGCACTTCCAAAAGTTTCTTTCTTTACAGATCTATTAAGATAAGTCTTGAGTGTCAAGAATGCCGTCGTCAATTTGCATTCTTGTGGCATCCCCACGAAGTATGCAACGATAAATTGTGGTTAAGAAACGATATAAATAACTGGAGCAATTAACGTGGCTTGTAGCTTTATTGAAGGCTCATTAAAGATTAATAAAGATTTTATGGATAGCAGATATCCGAAATATTGCCCGCTGATAAAATGTAACATTCGAATTGTGAAATTCAAATTGATTGTCGGTATACATATATAGGGTTAGGTTAGGAATCGGAGATTGTTAAGGGTACTCGTATTTAGGGTATTCAGAAATTGGAATGGGGAAGTACCAATGTACTTCAATAATGACATCACTCCACCTCACCTGTTACTCTGACGCTCTAATCTTTGTATTGATTACGGATTGCCAAAGAGTTTTTTGTGTGTTTGTTTCTCTCAATTGTTGGTTTTTTTTTTTTGTTTTGGCTAAAGGGTGGAATATGTTGATCAATTCGTAGAAATAATGGCATGAGGCGTTTTAAGTGTATTAGTCAGCTTGCGACACTTAAATACTATCATAATCTTATCTCGACTCTTGACGGTCTCTGATACGATACGATATGCAAGAGAAACCAAACAACCAAAAGAGAGAAGCAGGAAGAGAGCCGGCAATGTTGTGTTGTGGGATTAACAACAACAGTCGCCATCAAAGCGAACAGATTGCGATTGTGTCTACTACTATACAATATATTGTGGCTGGAAGTGCGCGAGTTGAGTGCGAGTCGAGTGCGAATACAAACCCAAAAAATAAAATGACAACAAAATCGACACAATTTTTAATAACGATTTAATTAATGAATTAACTTATATTCTATCCGTCAAACTCTCGACTTTTCTTATCGTCTAACGGGTATTCACCAGTCGCGTAGCTTTGTGTAACGATATTTTCTTTTTTGTTTTTTCGAACCATATAACTTGAAGGTTCTCAACTGTTGATAAAGCAGCCAGAAGGCAATCTTAAATCGCTGCTCTGATACCAAGTTTCATTGGAATCGATTTTGCTACGCTTCGTTTCCCTTTATTTCCCAGTTTTTCATTTTCCTTATATAGTGTCGGTGCTCTTAAGTGCTAACGTTTGCCCTGGAGATCGATTGACATTCACACATTGCTCCCAAAAAAAAAAAAAAAATTGGTGTGCTCATATTTATGTTTTCGGCTGTATTCGGAGCATTTCGACCACTATTCGGCTATTTGTGATAAGAAGAGCGTCGACTCATTTTTGAAGCCTGTCGCGCGTTTGTTGTAGTGTTATTATACACTCACAATACACTCAGTACTCAGTACTCAGAGTCAGCATTTAGTATTTAGTAGCATGCGATTCATTCGCCAACCGAGGCGCATTCTACTAGCAAGAAGAATCCGTAAATCCTCACCGAACAAAATAGCGCAAAATCACGGGTAAACATCACGTTATATACGATAGACGCCGCTGTTTATAGACCGGATTAAGTCCATTCGTTTTTTTTTTTTGTCGAGGTGGATAAAATGTATCAAAAGCTTTGTGGCAAGCGGGTGAGTTGCATAATTTTCATACAAGTAAACCTTTTTTTTTGCCAATATCTATCTATCTATCTATGTATATACTGCTGAGATATCATGAGATATCTCGAGGATCATCAAAAGTTGAATCTTTAGTGTTGTATTGAAAGTGTGTTCTATTGTGACATCGAATAGGTTTCGAATGCGTGTCGAATCTTCTGTACGAAGAGTTCGTAACCAAAATATTATCTACGTATTATCACTTACTAAATGTGGCCAATTGATATATGGCAATGACACACCCGGACTGACGGACGGACGGGACTCCAACGTCTGCCTATCTACCCAACTATGTACTATAATAAACATACCAAACAGCTGCGAGCATGAGTACTCAAACACTCATACTCTCACTCACACACTCACACTCGTATTCCAATTCGAATTCGTTTGCCACAATCGCCGCCTTGAGCTTTCGTTACCGCCAACACCATTCTAATCGCTCCGCAAACTGTCGGTTTTCGATAATTCCTATATATAAAAGTATTACTCGTAACCTGACTGGCATACATATTAAGAATGAAATGAAAATTCTTTATATTTATTGAACAATTCGATATGTCGATCTGCATCTTAAAGTTAACGTTGCTATTCTTGAAGAACATCACAAGGAAGTTGTATCTGCAATGAAAAAAGCAAGTTAATAAACAGGAAAGAATATAAATATAATATACAAAATCTATATAAGGTGCTCACCATTCTTATTGCTTGCGCATTTATCAGTTCAAGTTGAAGATTAACGATAAGCTACTGAAGAAGACTTTTAATATAAAACTCTCTATCAAAGTGCTGTAAGAACTGGAAAATCGCATTGACTGTTTGTGGCTTATTTGGTGGAATTTTTAATTGTCTTTATTTCTGATTATCATGTACAGATATATACAGTAATCAAAGTAATTTATTTCGTTTATTGTTATACGTTTTTACTAAACGAAGTAGAGAATTCTTTCAAATTTGCCTCAAGTCAGTTTTTATACCCACTGACTTTTCGGGTAGAAGGAATTTATAACTTTCAGGAAATGTATGTAACAGGCAGAAGAAGGTATTTACGACTCCATAGAGTATATATATTCTTACTGATGTCTGTCCGTCTGTTTGTATACACACCTAGATATCAGACACTATAAGAGATAGAGCTTATAATTTCTTTTCAACAGCTGTTGTTATGTTTGTACGCATATTAGAAATTTGTTTCAAATTTTTGACACGCCCACATTCCCTCCGCAAATTGATAAAAATCGAATAAAAAGCGTAACTTTAAAGCTGCAGCGGTGATTTTTGATACATACAATAATCAGAATAATATTTTAGGATTTCTGAAAGTTTGGTTGCGATCAGATAAGTTATTTAAGGAAAACTCTTCGGTCTTAGTTGCTTTGACTGACAATCTGGTATATTTTGCACACTGTGGTATATTTTTAATGTAGTACTGCATCAATATACCAAATGTAGTCTTTGTGGTATCTGGTATATTTTGAAACTAGTACCATATAAACATACCAAATGTATAGAACCGGTATATTTTAAAAGTATTTTTGTGAAGTATATTATGTTGGTATATTTTAAAATGACCATCACACTATTGTGCTTTTATTCAAAATGGGTATCGGGTATCTCAGAGTCGAGCACACTCCACTCTAGCTCTCTTAATGGTTTTTACTTAATTCGTCTATGCAAATAATTGTTATGATAGCTACACAACAAATTGTGACTGAAATATCTCAATTAAATGAGGGAGAAATTCATGCTTTCCTTGAGATGCCAAAAACCAGCAATGCACAACTGATAGATACGCTATAAAAAGCAAAACAAACGACTCGAAATGCGATAAGATAGACGCAGAAAGAGTTTAAGTCAATGCAGAAATAAAGAGCAATGCGCAAAGTCGAGCAATTCAATGTGAATATATTCAATTTCCAAGTCGAATATCGACAAATTTGACGAGAGCCGGCAAATTAAGCCTGCACTTTGAACTCCCATAACTAAATAGTCGCAGAGAGAGAGAGACAGTCGCAAAGAGACGAGAGCAGGCGCGAAGAAGATGGAGAAGAAGAACTCAACTATAACTATTGCTATTGATGGAGAGTGCTCGACATCATCTAACGTACATCCCAAATAGACTAGACTAGACGTATTGCTGCTCATCAATCAAATTCGAGAGCATATTCACAAATCAGCTGGCGATCGGAATCGGAATGAATCGTAAAAGGGGGGAATTGCTTTGGGAATGGGGAATTGCAGATCATATCATCGGAGGCGAACTCAGTGTGAGAACGGGCTTTAAGTTGTGCACATCGCAACGCGTAGCGTTTATATCGACAGTTCTCTCTCTCTCACTCTGGGTCTATCTCTGATGATGGGAAAATTGGGAAATGCGGTGAACAACAAACAATCGTCGTTCGATCTTGAGTGATTTATGGTGTATGGTGGCTGTGACGGTTTTACAATGTATGTGGATGTATAATCAGTTAGAATAACAGCAAATGTGCAGCGGAACGATGTGGAATGGAACACGAAAATGTCAAGTCTCCATTACGTGATGGCCCGGTGTAAAAAAATCATTCGATATATGTATCCAAGCCAACCCCCTCGCCTCCTCGCCCACTCCACTAAAGCAAGAGTCATGTAAATGCGAAAAACAAATACCACGCACTAAACACTGAACTGAACTGAACTGATATTGCAATAACAATAACAACAATAGAACGCCGAACAATACACTCATCGTAGTACACGTCAATACACGATACACACAATAGACGCTGTATGTGCATAGAGAACTGTTCAATTGAAGTGTTAAAATTACCCACTTAACATCGTTTTAAGGTTATACCTTTTTAATGTGCTGACAACAGCAACAGCAACAGCAACAATCATAACAACAGCAACAGCGAAAAGTCGCTACAAATACGTTGGAAATACAGTTCGGAAAGTAAGAAAAAGCCGAGCAGCAAATGCATACAAAACGATCACACGTAAAGAGCAGCTGATGCCCATTATCGTATACCGTACTTGGCATCTCGCACATTTCGTTATAAACAAAAAAAAAACAGAAAATAAACTAAAAATAAGTCAAATCAAAGCTGCGAACATCTGCGACCTGACAACAGGTGCAACGTATATCGTATTTTTGAATATCGTATTTGAAATATAACAAACTTCTCAGCTGATGCCCATTATCGTATACCTCACTTGGCATCTTGCAACAAAATTGTAAAAAATTAATGCATTAAACATCTGTGCATCGTATTTTTGAATATCGTATCACAAATATATATTGAACTGTTTAAATATTTGCAAGTGACGCGCGCGCAAAGTGTTTATTGACAAACGTTTTTATCATATCGTAAAAATAAAACAATATCATTTCTGCCACACAATTCTGACACAACAATTCTTTCCGACTTTGACTAAGCTAAAAAAGTTATCTTTGCTCCAAATGGGAATTGGTTTAGGCGGCATTGTAAAAGCAAAGTTATTTTTGTGGAAATATCGTAAAGCAAATAGTCGCATGGAAATCACACCAAAGAACACCGCAACACATTTAAAGCGAATATCGTAAATTGAATATCGTATGAGGAAATAGTGTGAAACAGTGTGTGAAAAATAAATTGAATGTTTAATTTGACACAACTCGTGAGACAATCAAAGAACACAAGTGTCGCCTTCCTCCTCCCGGCACCGTTCACTCTCTGACTCGGCCTCTCTCCTTCCACATTTCTTCAGAGAAGATGCACAAATTATGCGCGAGAGAGACGACAAAGGTTGAACTGCTTCGGTTTGTTGTCGGCCAGATGTTAGACAATGAATTTCTTTGGCCATGACTATGTGAGCGGCTTTCGGCGCATCGATCAATTTGGTACCAGATATCAGCAGCCGCATACCCAATATCATTATCAATACCAACATCATCGCAATCATCATCATGTTCATCACCATCACCATCATCATCATCATCATCAGTATCATTGGAGGGAACAGGAGACAACACAGTGCTATCTGAAAGAGCCGTTCGTCTGGAAACAGCGTAAGGTGCGTCACACAACTCAATTTGTGGAGAACAAGAAAACTAACAGCACTTTCTCACATTGAACCATTGCGCAATGCACACACAAAACAACGTTTTTGATGAGTACAAGTGCTCTTAGAATTTCTCTATTTGATTAACCCCATTAACCTTTCTGCTAACCAAACGCAACGCACAGATGTTTGACCAAACAGATTCCCCCAAAGCATTGCTTTAATTCAAATAACCTCCAAGCATGACGGAAAGAGAACCCTACTACATATATACGAGTATATCAATCAAGTATATGTATTTGCCTAACAAAACGTTCAATCAACGCGGCGTATACGTAATGCTGAATACTAAATCAAATACGAGTGCATTATGATGAGATCTTTCAACTTTTGATATTGAACTTGACTTGATTCTCAAAAGGGAAGCCAATGGCAATTCTTAATGAATACAATTATTACTTTGAGAGTGAAATTGAAAACAATAGAATGTGTTTATAACAAATTAGATTGACTATAAAGTATGTATTTACTTTTGACAAAATAGTTTTCTACTCTATCATTATGTATTGTTAAAAGCAAATGCAATATAAACCAAAGAATGCTTAAGCTATGATATAATCAAGATTCAATAAAATATTAACTTAAAATGTAAATACTAAAAATAAAACAATTCATGTTCTTTAAAGAATCTTAACCATAACAATAAAATACTATATATAAACATAGAATGAAATTACTAAACAAATAATGCATGTGCTTTGAAGCTTCACATTTAAATGCCTGACTATTTTATGCTTGGTTTGATTAAATGTTAGACAAAATATCTGTTAAACTCATACTGAAGATGTCTTCAATTCGAATTGCAGGGCTCGAGAGTTAGCACAATAAATGACTGGCTACAAATACAAATCGGCGGCTCGGAGGATGTCAAGAAGAAAAAACCAAAGAATCAAAATCGCATCAAGTCCACAAAATACACATGGCTCACATTTCTGCCGCAGAATCTGTTGGAGCAGTTTCGACGCATTGCCAACTTTTACTTTCTCGTCATGACGATCATATCGTTGTTGATCGGTAAGTCAACTAACTTTAGTTCGATTATAAGACTATTTTTTAATAAATAAACATCGCTTTTGCAGACAGTCCCGTATCGCCAATGACCTCGTTGCTGCCTTTAGTCTTTGTGATCGCTGTCACCGCCGCCAAGCAGGGTTATGAAGATGTGCTTCGCTATAGAACTGATAATGTGGTCAACCAATCGCCGGGTAAGCACTGAAAGATATTTGCCATACTTTTTAGACTCCTAATACATGTTAATTTGCAGTGACCATCATTAAGAATGGCGTCGAGGCCATTGTGCAGTCACAGCATGTGTCAGCCGGCGATTTGGTTGTCGTCGAGCGAGATTGCGATGTGCCATGCGATCTGGTGTTGTTGCGTTCAACGGATCCGCATGGGAAATGCTTCATTACCACCGCCAATTTGGATGGCGAGTCGAATTTGAAGATCCTCACCATACCGCGCGATCTGCCGACGGTGCCCATCGAGGAGATGCATAAGCTGGGCATCATTGAGTGCGAAAGTCCCGGCACCGATCTGTACAATTTCAATGGCAAAATCGAGCTGGCCGGCGGCGAGGGACGCGTCCTTCCACTCTCCTCCGAGAATGTGCTGTTGCGTGGCTCGCGTGTCAAGAACACAGAGTGTGTGATCGGCTGTGCCATCTACACGGGCATGACGACCAAACTGCAGCTGAACAGTCGCCTCACACGCAACAAGACCGCCTCCAGCGAGACCTACGTCAACAGATTCCTTATATTTATACTTATAGCATTAATCGCCATTGTTACCTTGCTTTATTTCCTAAAGCGGTAAGTGTTAATTTCCAAGTTTGTTCTACTTCTTACTAGTTTACTTAGAGTAGGGAATGATTCAAGTAAAAGCAGGTTAGGGTAGGGAAAATTTTCCGAGTGATGAAAAATTTCTTGATCAGATACTTTAGTGAAAGATTTAAAGTTACAAGGGCTTTTATATACTTTACTTTGTAGTGTAATGTCTTGGCTTAACTAGACGAAGTCTTTTGCCAGTCTTGTAGATAAAAAGATAGGAAAAACTTTTGATGATGAATTTAGATACTTTGATTAAAGGTTTAAAGTTAGAAAGGCTCCAAAATTTATTACTTTTTTGGCTTAATTATATGGCGTGTTGTGAAAGTCTTGTAAACAGGAAGGGAAAAACTTTTCGTAATGATTTCAAATGCTTAAAGGTTTAAAGTTAAAAAGGGTTGAAAGTGTAGTTTGCTTAACCATAAGATCATTTTATCATTACTACAGTGGTAAAGCAGCAGGAATAGCTAGTTAAAATTAAATTAAATTAAAATTAAAGTTTAAAGATAAAAAGAGTTAAAAGTGTAATTTGTTGACCCATAAGATCATTTTAACATTACTTCAGTGTCAAAGCAGCAAGAATAGCTAGTTAAAATTATTTCAATTAGTTTGTAATATATCAAAAGATATATCTTTAAACTTTTACACTTTTTATGACCTTCAACAGTTATAATGAGCTCTTTGTGATACCAAAGCTGACGTATCTGGGTCCGCCTGTCGATGGCTATAGCGTGAAGCAGTTCCTGCAGGATTACCTCTCGTTTTTGATACTGTTCAACTATTTGATACCCATTTCGCTGTACGTGACCATCGAGTTGCAGCGTGTGATTGGCAGCTCGTTTATGGAATGGGATCACGAGCTGTACGAGCAGGAGACGGATCAACAGTGTGTGGTGAACACATCGAATCTGAACGAGGAACTGGGACAGATCAACATACTCTTCTCGGACAAAACGGGCACGCTGACCAAGAACGAGATGAACTTCCAGCAGTGCTCGATTGCGGGCAACAAATACATGTACAAGAAGACGCGGCTGGAGGACACGGAGACCAAAGCGCTGTCGGACATTAACACATTCACTGTAAGCTCGAATTGGCTGAGCGGAAGAGGAGAATAATTTGACTAACTCGTTGACACTTTGTTTTTTTTAGCGAGATCAAAAGAACTTCTTTCAGGCTCTGGCCATTTGTCACACGGTGCAGGTGGCAAATACAACCACACCAGCGGCTGACGATGCGCCAGCGGAGAATGGCAGCAGTAAACAGGACACGATCAAATCGGGTCCACCCGAAATGTATTCGATATCGGACATCACCGAGGAGAGTCAAAACTCTAGTCAGCACAGCGAGCTCAATAATGTGAGCAATACGATTGAGGGTTCGTTGTCGGCGCATCCGAATGGGGTAAATGGTGCCACCGTCACCTCATCGGATGTGAATCCCTTGCTGCTAGCCGATGACAGCTATAGCAAGGTGGAGCGTCGCAAGCGGCCGCAGGTGGTCAAGCGTAGTCCCAACTTTGCGCGCTCCAATAAGATTCACAGCGCTGCAGCTGGCGGTGAGACGCAGCCGGGCAGCTTGTCACCAACGAATGGTTTGCCCGCTGCAGATGCCGGTGCCGGTGGCCTGCCTAGTCCACCCATTTTGCGTCCCATTTCGTTGCAATTCCAGCGCTCCACATCGGAGCGTGATCTGCCGCAGTTTGGCGAGTCGGCCGCTGCCGCTTTGGGCCATCGCCGTGTTCATTCGTATGGTGCGCCCAGCGCCTATTTGTCCAACCCCGTGGGCAACATGACGCCACCCATTGGCGGCCTAATGCGTGTGGGTAGCAACACGTCACGCGAATCCTACGCGGCGCCCACTTTTACACGTCAGCCAACGATGCTCATTCGCGCCGAATCGCAGCGGCGCAAACAGGAGATTCAGCAGACGTTGTGGTATGTTTTCCCAGATGCATAATATTGTTTGAGCATTCAGTATAATAGAAATTTTCCTTAAGACTTCTGTAATATTCGTTTCTGCATTGGAAATTGTTGAGGTTGTTTCATTCCCTATCGTTCCGAAAGATTCCTAACTTCATTGGTCCCACTCCCTTTCAAGTTTCAATTGCTCCATTTATGAATGCTGGATATTTTCAATTTTATGCAAGTCTCCTTATTTATTACCCTATGCTAAATCGTCCAGATGGTTTCATTTCCTGTTGTTTCAATAGTTTTCTAACTGCATTACTCCGACTACCTTTCTTTCCTCGCGTTATAATCACTCCCATGTTTGTTCTATACTTTAAATTTAATTAGGTTTCCTCACTGATTTCCTTATGTAAATTTAAAATCATCCAGATTGTTTAAGCATGCGCAGTTCTAATAGTAAACTCTTCAGCTTGTTTCATTCTCTGTCGTTCCAACAGTTTTCCAACTCTATTATTCCGTCGGCCATTCTTTCCTCTCTTTATAATGGCTTGTTCTATATTTTGAATTCAATAAGTTTACCGACAAATCTTCCCATTTCCTTTTTAAAATCGTTACGGCTGTCTTAACGTCCAATGTCCCAAAAGGAAAGTGTTGAGGTTGTTTCTTTGCCATTATTCCGAATGCCTTTCCGAACGTTTCATTATAAGTATTTCCAATATCAGGTGACTTTGTTGTAGTCGTTCCAACTGCCTCTTTAATTCCCAACACTGTTTCATTTTGACTTGTTCTGCTTGCAAAGTTTTTTATATAAGGGTCTTGACTGCAACTCATGTTCTATTCCATTCATTTTACAGCCTATTGGACTACCAGGCCTCCAGCCCAGATGAGAAGTCGCTGGTGGAGGCGTGCGCCAATCTCGGCCTCGTCTACACAGGCGACGACGACGAGGTGCTGCGGGTGCGAATTGTGCCGCCGCACGTGGACTACAAGAGACCACTGCAGAACGGCAAACACCGGGAGGACTCATTCCAGCGGCTGCATGTGCTCGAGTTCACCTCGGATCGCAAGCGCATGAGTGTCATTGTGCGCGATGAGGGGGGCAAGAAGTGGATCTACACCAAGGGCGCCGAGAGCTATGTGTTTCCGTTGTGCGCGAATAGTTCGGCCGATATGGTGACCAAGACGGATGCGCATATCAGTGACTTTGCACGCTTGGGTCTGCGCACACTGGCCGTGGCCAGGCGAGAGATTACCGATGCCGAGCATCAGGAGTTTATCACCTCGCTGGCGCAGGCGAACAGCTCGCTGGAGAACCGCAAACAGCTGAGCGAGGAATGCTATTCAAAGATTGAAAGTGGTGAGTAGTCTTCATGCCTTCGTAATTTGATAACGTTTACGTAACTCGATCGTGTTCGATAGATCTCGACTTGCTGGGCGCCACAGCTGTGGAGGATGCACTGCAGGACGATGTGGCCGATACGCTCGTCTCCCTGCAGGCGGCTGGCATTAGGATCTGGGTGCTAACTGGCGACAAAGTGGAAACCGCCCTCAACATTGCTCTCTCCTGTGGCCATATTCCGCCCGATGCCAAGAAGTACATCATCTTGGAGTGCAAGAGTCGCGATGATCTGCTCGTCCATCTGAATGTCCTCGAACGGGAGATTGTCTTTGGCATTGGACAGGAGTGTGCTCTGCTCATCGATGGCAAGAGTCTAAGCGTTGCGCTGACCGAGGCGCCCAAAGAGTTTCGTGATGTGGCCGTCAAGTGCACAGCGGTGCTTTGCTGTCGCCTCAGTCCGTTGCAAAAGAGCGAGGTTGTGGCCCTCATCAAGTCGTCCAACGAGAACTTCAACACCGCCGCCATTGGTGATGGCGCCAACGATGTGTCCATGATCCAGGAGGCGCACATTGGCATCGGCATAATGGGTCGCGAGGGTCGGCAGGCGGCTCGCTGTGCAGACTTTGCCTTTGCCAAGTTCTGTATGCTGAAGCGTTTGCTGCTCGTCCACGGTCATTATCACAGCGTGCGTCTGTCGCTGCTGGTGCTCTATTTCTTCTACAAGAACATTGTGTTTATGGGCATCATGTTTCTGTTTCAATTCCACACGCTCTTCTCCTCATCGTCCGTCTATGATTCTTTGTTCCTGACCCTCTACAATGTGATCTACACATCGCTGCCCATTCTCTTCATATCGCTGACCGAGAAGCCCTACACCGAGGAGGTTCTTATGCAGTAAGTAGCGTAGATTAATTACGGCATATTGTTAAGGTTTTCTAACTACGTTGTCAGCCTTGGCAATTAGTTAGTTATGTTTTGGAAACTTTCTTTAAAACTGTTTTTATCTTCTGCAGAAATCCGAAACTCTACAAGAAGAATACGGATAACAAGCAACTGCATTGGCCCTATTTCCTTATGTGGACTTTGTTTGCGATTTACCATTCGGTGATCATCTTCTATTTCGGCTTCTGCATCTTCTCGTTCAATAATGTCATACTGAATGGCGGCCAGACGGTGGCATTCTCCTGCTTTGGCACCCTACTCATGTGGGCAGTGGTGATCGTTGTGAACCTGAAATTGTGGCTGGAATCGTTGTATCTATCGTTTTGGTATATTGCCACCTTGGTGCTCTCGATACTTGCCTTTATGGTCACGACCGTCATCTACAACGTTATCAATCTGTAAGTGCATCACAACCAACTCAAAAAACAGACATATGTATAAACTATGTTTGACTTTTGCAGGGATTTCGATACGGATATATATTGGGCGTACAACAAACTATTGGCCTCCCTGCCCGTTTGGCTATACATTTTTGTGACGGTCATCGCCAGTTTGCTGCCCGATTTCACGCTGCGAATGCTGAAGAAGGCGTTCAAGATCAAGGGCTTCAGCATTTTCCCCGGCAAACAGCGCAAACTGCAGATGCGCAAGAAGTTCGAGTCGACCTATTTATAATACTTAGTTGTAGTTCATAATTTTTATACGATCTATTTATTTATTTTTGCCCTACACTTATGTACATACACAACATCTACTTTTTTTTTTTGCTTTTTTTTAAGAAAAAAACTATTGTTTGTTGACAAGATGTTGTGTTTTTCTTTTTTTTTTTTTTGCTTGGCAAAAGAATTGAGAACAACTCTCTTTTTAAACACAACTGAAAACTGATGTGAGAGTGGAAAAAAAAAACAATCAGGGGCGTACTCTATGTGTAGTACATGCTCTGTAGACATGTGTCTGTCTGTCCTACATACATATACTCGTATATCTGACTGACTCTTTGTGTACTTGTATTGTTTATCTGCGCAATTTATGATAAGAATTCCCTGCAAATTACGGACATTGCCAATTAGCTAGTAACAGCTAGCGTTACTACATACTAGTCTTCTAGGGAGGGTGAACAAAAATGTTCAACTCGACAAATTGCTTGCTAATCTCATTTTGTTAGAATTCACATTCCAAGCACGCTACCCTACAGTAGATAGGGTTGACCTCAATAATGCCAATATTTGCATTTATGATTGCAACCCTCTCTCGACTCATTGCCAATGAACCTGTATTGGGTGATAAAAGTACGCTGATATCGATTGGTATTTAGTATTTACGACCCTCCCAATCGGTACGGCACACAAAACTTTGGCACTTCTTGAGAAATCACCTAAAAATGTTGTAATGTGGCAAACAAGAAAACAATTATTGCCCTTAAGATATGACTAATGCTTATGCTTTAATACTATTGAATACACTTTAGTTTAAAAGTTAATAAGGAACCTCTAGCTGGTACCTTTAGCTTGAAGGTAAAGTAAGAAACTCTAGCTAGTACTTTAGCTCTAGAGTAAAGTATAAACCTCTGGCGGGTATCTTTAGTTTTAAAGTAAAGTAAGAACTTCTTCTAGATGATACTTTAGTCCTGAAGCAAAGGTAGAACCTCTAGCTGGTACTTTTCTTTTAAAGTAAAACAAGAACCTCTAACTGTCACTTTAGTTCTCAAGGAAAGTAAGAATCTCTAGCTGTGACTTTTCTTCTTAAGTTAAGTTAGAACCTCTTACTGGTACTTTAGTTCTAGAGTTAAGGAGTTGTTACTTAAAATGCTAGCACACACTTTAGTTGCAAAGTAAAGTAATAACCTCTAGCTGGTACCTTTCGGATCTACAGGGTATCAGCGCTTCGCTTTAAACTCAAGCCACAACAATGTCCATTGCGTATGTTATCTGCCTTCTGTGTGCGATACTGTTGCAATACCAAAATATTTGATTGTACAGTTATTTCATTGATAATGATATCGCACTCACACACACATGTTAAGATAGATAATGCATGTGTGTGTGTGTGTGTAAGCTGTAAGTTTTTTAGTGGAAACGAGACAAAGACAAATTGCACGCTCTGATCCCAGAGCGCTATTAACAAGCTGTTGTGTTGTGTTGTGTAGTTTTCATAGCGAGTCGCTTTAGGTTTACCGAGTGACTAACTGTGAGTTGTGTGCGAGTGTGTGTGTGTGTTGAAGAGTGTGAGTGAGAGAGTGAGCGTGTATGTGTGTAACCTTCGGTTGAGGCAGTTTCGGGTTTTCAGGGACGACTCATGGATGCCTCCTCCTCCCCACTCCCTCATACACAAGTGTACAGCACTATCTATGACTGCAAGGTGCAAGTGTGTGTGTGTGTGTGTGTGTGTGTGTGAGAGAGAGAGAGAGTGCGTGTATGTGTGCGTGAGTCTATCAAAGGCAATTCTTAATCATAATTTTTTCGTCACATATTTTTAGTTTGTGTGTTTCGGGGCGTTTAACTCACATAACGACCCAACAAGCATTCCACTATTTGCCCTCGCCGTGTGGTGCAGTGCAGTGCGGTGCTTCCTCCCCCTCCCCACCGTTCCAAGAATGTCACTCAACGGGAGCAATAACAAATCAATGACTGAGGATCGTCGATCATCAGTGCAGCCCAAGTCAACGACCATCATCAAATACGAAAAGTCATCGTGTCTGTTCTGCAACGAATGGTTCGATGCGCAAACTTTTACGGTGAGTCAAGAGCCCTACTATACTCCCTACTACTAATCCTTTGTGTTGCAGGAACACCTCATCCACTGTGGACAGGTGCTGGAGGAGTGTCCCAACAGCTGTCATGTGTTCATACCGCGCATTCGCATGCGTTCGCATCTCAAGGAGTGTCCCCGCAATAAGCCTCCGGCACCGCAGCAACGTTTAAGCGTCAGCATGGAGCGATTGGATCAGCATGCCGATCATCGGGTGCAGGTGCTGGAACAGGATATTACGACGATACGTTCGGTGCTGAACGAGGAGATACGACAGCGTTTGCATTTGATCACCGATGTGGGCAACATACGCAAGCACAATCAGGTCGTCGAGGATTGGACTCGGGACACCGACGAAAGCATCAATGAGCTGCGACGCCAGCTGGAGGAGGAGGGTGCTCAGCGGGTCTTTGCCACCGAACAAAATCAAGTGGATACGCAATACTGTTGCAACATCACACAGGTGAGCATCAAGCAACGATGATTGAAACTACATCAGAGAGAGAGAGAGTGTCTAACGATGTGCTTTGCAGTCCCTGAAGGATCAGGTCGAGCTGAAGCTGGACGATATGCAGCAGCACATCAATCAGTTGTCGGCGGACGTGAGTTACCATCAGAATCAACTCAACGATAACATCATCAAACTCGAGGAGCTTGTCTTCGAAAACGAGCGTCTCAATCGGTAAGCAACAGTTGTAAAGGCTCTCAAGTTAGTTTAAGATTGTCGAGATTGCTCTCATTTCTCTTTCAGCGACAAATTCGCACAGATCGAGCAATTCCTGCAGGAGATCAATGAGGATGTAAAGACGAAATTGGGAAACAGCAGCGAGTTTGCCACCTCCAAACAGGCGACACTCGATTATGAGGTGAAGAACGTTAAGAGCATGGTCTGCGAGACGGAAGAACGCATCGAGAAGCTGCAGGTGATCGTGCAGGATCTGGACAAATCACTGCATCAGACCATGCAGAATATATCCGATATTGAGAATCAGCTGGCAATGCAGCAGCGCATTGCAAGTGTACAAAATATACGAGGTAATTATAGCTTTAAATATAGCGATGTAGTTGGGCAGCTTTATCCGATCTTAGCTTATTTGTTAACTTATATAAATATTCTTGATCAGCATCGACTACCGCAGCAATATAGCCATCAATCCTCTGTCAGTCTGTTCGTCTGTATTTTAATTTATTAATTTAGATGGTAGATGGCAAAAGAAATCAGCAATAATTTAATTTCAAAGTATATAAACTATTAGGAAAGACCTTAAATTATATATATTTCTTGATCAGAAAATATATTGCTTTTTTCGTCTGTATATATAAATGGTATATTTTAAATATAAGACTATATATACCAAATTTATCTCAGTAAAATTTAGTATTTTATTTCTTTTTTTTATCTATCTGTGTATCTGAATGGTATACCAACTTTAGCTTTTGGTATATTTCTTATGTTTGTATATCAGTATTTTATTTCATTTTCTGTCGGTATGTCTTGAAGAATGACATATTTTAAATATACTAGTATATTGATATACCAAATATAGCTTTCGGTATATTTTTGCATTTTATTTCATTCTCTGTCTGTCTGTATAAATGGTATATTTTAAATATAAAACTATGTCGATATATCAAATTTAGCTTTCGGTATATTTTAGAATTGTATGAATATCTTACAGTCGAGCACACTTGACTGCAACTTTCTTACTTGCTTTTACTTATTAATTTACATAAATATTCTGCACGCAGGTCATTTAATTTGGCGCATCAAGGACTACTCAAAGAAACTGGAGGAGGCCAAGCAATATGATACCATACTCCACAGCGCAATGTTCTCCAATAAAGCCTTCGGCTATGCCCTGCGCGTAAGATCCACAAATGAATCGATAACTCCATATAACTGATATTTCTATGATACCCATAGCTCGACATCTACTTGAATGGCAAGGGGACGTGGAAGGGACGCAATTTGATTGCCTGTTTGAATGTGCTATCCGGCGAATACGATCCACTATTGAATTGGCCGTGTCGACTGCAGGCGGAGATCATAATACGGGATCAGAGCAGCATTCCGCTGGAGGCGCAGGACTACGTGAAGACGATCTATGTGCGCAAGAAGAGCGACGACTACATCCAGAGCAATCAGTATTTTCATATACCGCACAAGGTGATCACCAGTCGCAATTATCTGCGCAACGATTCATTGTTTGTCGAGGTGCGAGTGTTGAAGTAAAATCACACATTCCGAGAAGTTTCTCATTTATTTATTTGCGATTTTATTCACAACAAACTGCGACTAAGTGAATTGCATATAGATTGAGTTGGCATCTGTTTTTGTTACCTTTTTTTGTACTGAGAAATTAGTCGAGTTGTTATTTATGCCCAACAAACACCAACATGAAGACAATTTGTGGCGGCTGTCAGTTAAAGGCGCGATGTGAGCACCTTTATTTTTCACAACAAAAAAAAAATACAACATTTAAAATACGAATTGACATTTAACATTTGACCGACACTGAGATTTCACATTACAATTACAATTACAATATTCAACGACAACAAAACAGAGTGTGCAATATTCATTTATATGTAGTTAAAATACAAGCATTTGTAGTAGCAAAGTTTTCAAAATGTTATTATGTATATACTAATATAGTTTTTTCATTTTAAATTTTTAGAAAATTGTTTCGTCATCATTTCTTCAATATATAATAAATGCATTTGCATAATCTTTTAGAGTTTCGTTGTGGCACAACATTATCAAGTTGTAGTTAGTTAGTTAATAGTATATCATTATTGTTCACCATGTTTGTCAAGTTTTGTTGTTTTTTTTATATAGTATATTTTTGTATTGTGCACTGGCATGTTTTTTTATTCATACAATTCGAGACGAAATTGCATTCCTTATATAGTAGATAATAGTCATAAAAAATAGTTACGTCATAGTCAACATACATTATAGATCAATATACAACTAGACCAAAATAGTTGATGCATTAATGCAGAAAACAAAGAGATTCCATTTTTTTTTGTCAATTTTTTTTTCTTTCCTTTTTGGTTTGGTTCATTTTCCTCTGCTTCCGAATGGTCTTTTGTTGTTCCCTCCTTAAGATGAGCGTTGTTCGCCAATCAGCGCATACAAAGCATGTTTGTAGTGTCCAGAAGTATCGCCCTGCAAATTGGAAAAACATTTGTTAAATAGCCATTAAAATACATTTTACAACAAACTTTAGAGTTGTTAAAATTGCAAATTCACAATAGAAAAGCATTTAATGAATAGCCATAAAAATACATTTTACGTTACAATCATTTTTAAGCTTAATGTTTATAGCACTAATCTTAAAGCATGTTTTGCAAATGTGTTTTTGAATGAATATAGAAATGCACAACAATGTGAAATATGCAAATAAATTTGCACATTTTTGCAATTGTTAAAGTTGAAATACAAACTTAAGCTTACCTTAATCCAGCTCTTTAGCGATTTGCCATACAGACGCTCATAAGCGACCTTAATATCCGCCAAATCGATCTGTGAAAACAAACATTACTTTAGTTTATCGAATCGAATTATAAAGCAAGAAGTTGCAAATACCTCGCTGCGCGTGATGATGACACGAATCAACTGCTTGTCATTGGTGCCGATGCCGGCCATCGATTTGTGCAAGCGCGATGCAAAATAATCGGCTTTCTGTGTCACACACTTGTAGATGGCAATGAGGCCCTCCATAATGTCGCCGGAGAACTCCTTTTTGATGGCCTTCTCCAGTGAGTGGCCCGTCATGTTCTCGTACTCTTGGAATATCTAACCGAAAGTGCAAAAAACATGTTAACAAAACTTGACTGCGATAAAGTTGAAGTTGCTGCTTACAAGTTTAAGCTGCTGATAGTTGCGCTCGCAGAGAATCATGTTGAACATGCTCTCATCGGTGCCGACGCGCAATTCACCCGCCTTGAGCAGCTCCCGGGCATCGTTTTTGGCCATTGTGGGATCGACACGTCCGCTTTCATCTCGCGCCGCCGTGCACAACGATGTGAGCAGGCGCTTGAAGTTGCCCGACGTCTCCGACTTCAGTTCGGACTCCAAATGTGCGCCAAATACTTTAAAATATATATGTTTATTGGTTGAAAGAATTATAGCTCTCGGTCTCCACAACTTACAGCGCAAATATTGATTCTTGATCGTGTGAATTTCGACGTTGGAGAGCGTGCAGAGGATTTCGATGAGGACCTCCTCGTCGGTGCCAATGCCAGCCATCGCATCGTTCAGTTCGATGCAATAATAGTCGACAATGGGACGCAGCAGGCCAACGAGCAGTTTCTCAAAGTTGCCGCTCGTCTCCGACTTGATGTCCTCGATCAGATCCTTGCCGAAATGCGTCTTATACTGGCGCTGGATCTCCTGGCGCTGCTCGTTGTTGCGCCGACAGATGATCTCGATGAGCTTGTCCTCATCGGTGCCAAAGCCCTTCATCGCCTTGCGCAAATCGTGGGCATCCTTCACCGGATCAAAGCCCTGAGCCGGCACCAATGTGGGAGTTCCCTGTAAGCATAAGTTCCAGCAATTAGTTTGGCATTCATTGAATATATACAATCATGTTATCAGGTGTTAGTACTACTAGTCTACTAAGTATGCGAAGCCAACAGATAAGTAATACAAGTATAGATAGAAACAAAATATGAAATAACTTCCAAGTCATCAAATTCGATGAACTTGAAACCTCTCGATCTTGCTAGTTTTTTGCGTATGAATAGCGAAATCGAAATCGAGGGTTGTGTTGTATATGCGCACATATCAAGCACACAATTGGGGGAATCGATAGATCAACATAATTACAATAAATTGCTATCATTTGTCCAGCTAGCTATATGGAGTACGTTTTTTGTTTCTGTTTTTTTTTTTGAGCTTTGTTTTTTTTTGTTTTTTGATAGACGAACCTCTTTGTGGGCTGTAAAGTGTTGATTGAGCGACCGCTGCTGCTGCACATGCATCTGACCATACCCTTGCCCCTGTCCATACCCCTGTGCCTGCCCCTGTCCAAAGCCATAAGGCTGACTGTGACCATAAGACTGACGGCCGCCGGCAGCATCGAAGCCATATGGCGATGACATCGATGACGTCGTGTAAGTCTGAGCTTGAGTGTAACTTTGGCTTTGCCCACGATTTTGACTATGACCATATTGCACTTGCTGCTGTTGTTGTTGTTGGTAGTGATGATGGTGCGAGGACTGTTGTTGGTGGTGGTGTTGATGTTGGTGATGGTGCTGGTTGTGGGGTTGATTATTGCTTGGGTATGGATACGGAGCTGATGTTGTATTGGAGCTGCTGATGCTGCTGCTGGGATATGGCGCATGCATTGGATATGGAGCGCCGCCGCCGCCGCTTGGATATTGTTGTTGTTGTTGTGGTTGTTGGCCGTACGGAGGGGAATTGGATGGCATTGGGTATGGTGGATTTTGTGGCATCGGTGCGGTTACCCAACCAACGCCAAACGGCACCTTAGGTTGATCGTTCGATTGCTGATATTGTTGTTGTTGCTGTTGTTGTTGTTGGTGTTGAGGCATTCCAGAACCCTATAAGAATTTCAAAAATATATACATCACGCCACAATTACTCAACCCACGCACAAAAAAAAAAAACCAAAAAAAAAAAGAAAGACAAAGGCAACTTGAAAAGAACTCAACTTGAAAAAAAAAAACATTGCGTAGCGAAAAGCGTGCAGAATATAATTTATTCATTTTGTTTTGTCTAGCGATAGCGCTCTACATACATATAGTATATATGATGATATATACGTGTCAGGGACGTCTGTTCGTATAATTCAATAATTCAAATAATTGTTTATGAGAAATATATGAAATTAATACAACAACAACAACACCAACATCAACAATAAAATGAGTAGAGAAAAAAAATTTTAAAATGCGCTACTTACGAATGGATACATATTGTTGATCAACTGCTTTTCGATGTGAGATATTACTAGATGTAAGGGAGGAGGATTTCCGCTGAGATTCGAAAATGTAAGCTGCAGAGAAAAGAGAAAGTTATATGTAAGTCGTTAGGGCCACACTCTCTTCTTCTTCTTCTTAGAGCGTAGTGTATTCGCACGTTTTATTTTGTTTACTTTACACGCACCTACACACACACACACGCACACGTTTGCGCGACAACAAATATCGTGCAATTTGTCGACCTGCATACGTTTTATATTATTAGCCCCGGACTAAACTCGACTCGACTCTCATGCATATTAATATAATTGGCTGGCCGCTCCCTCGCCCCCACAAAGTTTTACATTGCTGTTGTGAAATTGTTGAATAGCCCAAAACGCGCCTCAAACCCTGCTTGCGATGACTCATATTCTTATCTACACAGCGTACATACGCGCCTGTCCCAAAGAAAGGAGAAGCAAAGAAAAAAAAAAGGAGGAAAAACAGACCAGGCCCACATCATCAATAAATTTCATAACTACGCATGAACTTGTACCTATTTGCATCATAGTTTGCGGTTCTCCGAAATGTGATGATGATGAGTCATGTTACATTTTAAGAGCTTGAAGCCCACGAGGCGGCCACCAAGATGCCGCAGTACTACATGGGGGAATATGACTCATTTTAAAGATCGTTCTTGATGCATTGCTCTCGCCTACCTACTAATTATTCCCTATTCTGCAAGGTCGCAAACAACAGATGGTTGCGGGACATGACAATGCATGCAAAAATATCTCCACACACACACACGCACGCACGCACACACACAAATGCAGTAGATACTTTGCCTATGTGTATTTATCTCATCATAAATGCGAATAAGATAAACAAACAAAAGTTTTCTTTTTTTTCATCATAAAGTCTACAGCATAAAATAATCGACACACGTTTACACAAATTCCACTCTAATTTTTATGTACATATGTATGTATATACATTGTTTGCATGTCTAACACATATGTTTATATGTACGTATTATCTCTCTGTAGTTAAGCTATACATATATTTATGTATCTTGTGGCTTTCTTCTCCGCAAATCTTAAGGCGCTCTTTTTTTTGTCTCGTTACACCACAATCTACTACAATTTTTATAGCACACTCATAATTAGTGGTTTGCTTTCGTTTTTTTTTCGTTGTCCGTGCACTTGATTAAATTAGTTGATAACTTCAAAGCAGAACCGAAAAACAATTGGCTTATTGTTGTGTTGTAAATAAGCGTTGAAATTTATAATTACTTTAAGTATCAAGGCGTACGTGTGTACGTAAGAACCGAGTGTGTGACGTTCAACAACTGATGATGATATTAACTGAGCGACCAATTATTGACTGACCGAGCGGGGCCGACACAACAACTTGTTGCATATCCTAATATATACGTTT
The DNA here is from genome assembly GCA_035046325.1 of Drosophila niveifrons. Classification (NCBI taxonomy): domain Eukaryota; kingdom Metazoa; phylum Arthropoda; class Insecta; order Diptera; family Drosophilidae; genus Drosophila; species Drosophila niveifrons. Next base: position 1,002,386 of record JAWNOC010000071.1, read on the forward strand.
AAACGCCGATATACTAAAAATACAGAAAAACGTGTATCACCTGGTTACACTTACATAGTGATGACTTTAAAACAGTATGTTATTGTTTTACTACAAAATCATAAAGAATAATATTTTTCATACGTACTGAGAGTCTTTTTAGTAGTTATTAAAATAACCGTTACAAAGGAGCCACCATTATTCGAGTACAAAAAGCTGTTGGTATTTTTATACCAAAAAATATTTTTTTTGCCATTCACGGTCTCAATGTGCTGTGTGATAGTTTTAACAAAGTAAACACTGTCAAAACCATCGATTGTTTGTGAGATGCAAAAAAATATTTGAAAACAATATAAAAATCAGCAAAAGTATACAATTTAATGTTTGGAGAGGTATGGTTTTTTTTAGGTTCATTTCGAAACAAAATAGGCGCGTACTTGTCAGCTGATTAGCTTCGGTGTTGTAGCAGGCAGAAGGTGTCAGCGTGCAAGCTGTACACAAATCATAAATAGCATCGAATTTATAATTGTAATTTGAAGTACTTTTGCCAAAACACAACGAATCAGTAAAACCAATAATCAAAAAAGTGATGCAATTTAGTTCAATTTTATATGGGTAACCCTAAATCATAATTGTTAGCATCAGCGACACAATCACAAAATTATAATATTTGCCACGACAATATGAATAATCGAGTACGCATCGTCATTGTAGGAGATTCAGGTATTCATTTATTTAAATTACATTTCCACTTGAATGTCTAATAAGAATTCATATACCTTTTAGGCGTGGGCAAAACATGTCTGACCCATTTAATAGCGCACAACGAGTCCTTAATACGCCCCGGCTGGACCGTAGGCTGCAACATTCAGGTGAAGATTCATGAGTTCAAGGAGGCCACCGTTCGTCAGTGTCCATATTTTATTGAGCTCTTCGACATTGGTGGTTCTTTGAGCCACAAGAATACGCGCAGTGCCTTCTATACGGGTATACACGGCGTCATTCTGGTGCATGATCTGACCAATGGCAAATCGCAGGAGCAGCTGCTCGACTGGCTCTACGAGATTGTCAACAAGGAGGGTAAGGACACGTACAAAAATCGCAGCAGCAGTTCAATGTCGCCATTGCCAACGGCATCGACATTGCCCAGCTTTGTGGGCGGCATCAGCGAAACGCATATGCGCTTCGATCTAGAGGAGTTTCTGGGCTCTACACAAATCCCCATTCTGGTGATGGGCACCAAACTTGATCTGATCGACGAGAAGCGTCATCCCAAAACGGCGGTGAAGAAAGCTGGTGGCATAGGTCAGTATCAAATCAAAACAAATTGACAATTACAAAAGGAAAAGGCGTCGGGAATTTTTATTTTGTTTGTAATGTAAACTTTTCTCTATCTCTATGGAATTCGTATAGCTGACAAATGCGGCGCCGAGGAGATTTGGTTGAATTGTCGAGACACGCGTAGTCTCGCTGCTGGCACCACGGATGCTGTGAAGCTGTCACGATTCTTTGACTGTGTGATCGAGAAGCGTGAAAGCTCAACAGCCGGCGCTCACCATATGGCGGCAGCAGCCGCTAATGCCACCATCGAGAGACGGAGACCCCCAAATAGCAGTAGCAGCAACATTCCGCAACCCGAGTATGCGAACTACACGCGACTTGGCAGAGCAGCAGAAGGAGCAGCAGCAGCAACGGAGAGCGTTGTGCCACTGCTGGAAACGAGTGATCTTAAGTGATAAATATAAAGTTGATTTTTTAATATTACTCTCGAAAATTGTAGTTCATAGTAGTTTAGTACTTACCTATACCAGGTGGGTAACAATTGCTCCTCCGGTTGCGCAGCGACGTTATCCCATATCACAGAGTAAAAGATTTGATCTTGTGTTGCTTTAAAATCTAGCATTACAATTGCATCAGAATTGTCGATATGCTCCATAAGCAATTTGAGTTCGTGCAGAAAGTTCGAGAGGAATGTGGTAACAGCAGCTGGACTCCAAGGCTTATTGCGATGCAGTTCGCCAACGGCACATTCCTCAATGCGATGTGCCAGACCCTCCCTATCCCTTAGACCCACAAATATAGTGCGTATGCCAACGAGAAAGGATTGACACCACCAGTTGAGTGACTTAAATGAATCAAACGAGCGCTGTTGATGGCGATTCAATTGATGAGCTGATGTCTTGAGCTCCACAAACTCAGCGGCTGCCAACTGCTTCCGATCATTCATGTCGCTAGTGAAGAAATCGTTAGAATTAGCTACTCAAAGCTGAGCATTTAAAGGTGCATCTCTTCTTACAGCATGACATTGCTTTTAATGCCATCCATTTCGGCTGCAAAAAGCACTTGCAATCCGTTGAGTGTTAAGCGGTAAACGCAGTCAAACTCTTTGGCTTCATTCACTGGACCTGTGGTGTCCGGCAGCTTCTTTGGATCCTCTGTTGTACAATATTGCTCAAATTTGAAGCCCCACGAACACATGTCCAACTGTTGCTTCGTCATCGATTCGCGTTCTAGGCGATCCGCCTCTGTTTCCACCTTGGCTAAGTAGATGGTGCCATTGAGACGTGTTGCCATCAGTCTGTAGTCTTTTCGTCGCTCGTATGGAGTGCACATAATTTGGCGCAGAATGCCGCGAAAGGTTACAAAATCATAAGATAAGTTGAGATCCTTTTTTTGGCCTGTGGATGGGCGCAACAGCTCCTGTTGATGATTGCAAATGTACTGGCAGAAGTCGTGAATATCTTTGTATTTGTGTGCGGCTTCACCTTTGCGCTGCACACGCTCAATGCCCGCATTGAGATCGAGCGGGAATTTTGAGCGATGCGGCAATTGAAGATACGAAACGTTGCTGGCATAGTCCTGGAATTGACGCGATTCGTTGAGGCTGTAACAGCCAATGGGCAGTGGACAGCTGAGGCGGGGAAAAGCGCCGGGGAACTTGGTACCGCTGCGATGCAGACGCACGTTCACATTCAACGTTCCGCTCATGTTGTCACGATTTGTTGCCACTCCTGAATGCATTTTTGCTGTGATGAGCTTCGTTTCGATATCACCTCTATCAAATATCGCGTGATAGAAAAAATATACCAAAAATTGTGTTCGATATTTCTACGCTTCGTGTTTGATATTTTCACATAACTCACGAACGTTTGCTTGACTGCTGCAATTGCACTCGGTTATCGATAACAGCGAATTTCGATAATAACAAAATAACAAGTGCATTCGCAACACGTAAAGATTTACAATAAGTTTAATTCACAAACAAAAAAATGCGACAACAGCGACAATGCATTGTGGTGAATATGCGTTCTGCGATAGCGCTTATCATCATATTTGTGCTGACCGGCATTAGAAACAGCGAAACGGCCAGCGGTGGCAATCAAATGGATCTGACTGATGCCAAAACCGATCAACGCAAAGACAACAGCAATGCTGGCAATAACAACAATAATAACAATAACAATAATGAGAATGAAGTGTTTGTGCCAGCTTTGGCCAACATGGCCACCAAGTCAAGTGGCGACGGCAATAGCAGTAGTAACAACATTAGCAACAGCACTACAAACATGTTGTGTCCACTGGATAAGGAGACACCTTGCGATCAGTTGCAATTCCCGTGCATACGTTGCAGCTACAATTTCAATTGCCTCTACGGCCGCGATGTAAACATCAGCTGCGAGGCTGTGAGCAATGTGCAATGCCAGGGGGAACGCGCCTTCCACCGGCAAATGAACTGTCGCTATTGCTACCAGACGGAAATGTGGCAACAGCACTGCGAACAGCATGCGAATTGTAATTCGGCAGCGGAAAAATATTATCGCACCAACTGCACGGTGCATCAGGATGTGCTCTGCTTGGGTAATCGCTCGTTCACCCGCAATCTACGCTGCAATTGGACGCAAGGCTACCGCTGGAGCACAGCGCTCTTGATCAGTCTGACGCTGGGCGGCTTTGGTGCCGATCGTTTCTATCTGGGACACTGGCAAGAGGGCATTGGCAAGCTGTTTAGCTTTGGCGGCTTGGGTGTGTGGACCATCATCGATGTGCTGCTCATATCCATGCATTATCTGGGCCCAGCCGATGGATCGTTATACATTTAGATTAAGTGCTTAGGTTTATGTGCATGGCGAAATAACATTTAAGCAAAATCTATAAGAAAACAATTGGAATGTGGAACGAGAGGAGGTATCTATGTATATAACATTTAAAATAAGATCTAAGCTTGTATATAAACATTAGTTGAGACTGTCTATAAATCTAACTATAGCTACACAAGATATTTATGTATGTATGTATAATAAAATCAATTTAAGCAAGTGTAAAAGTGACTATTTTACGGAATTTAATATTGAAAAAAAGTGCTACCAATGTTATTTAGAACGTCTAGAAATGTCAACATCTCTTCAGTTACAGGACAACAGAAACGACGAATGTTAAATTACAGAGCTGTTAAATGTATCAACTGGTGCTTAATAAACAGTTTGTTCTGGAACCAATATCAATATTCAATGCTTATGACATTTTATGGTTTTTCTAATTTCCCTCAATGATAATCTTTGATATGTTGTGATTTACTACATTTTAAACCAAATTATTATTTAGTAGACAACAATTAATTCAAACAATCATGATTGATTTCGATTTAATTTTTAGAAAAATGATATTCTAAAACTCTCTTAGTTCAGTTCATTTAATAAAGTGCAAACAATTAATTATTTTCGTTGCCTGTTTTTGTAATTAATTCTACTACAAAACAATCTATAGTCTTTGTTTTCTTCCTCTTTATTTATTCTGTTAGACATCAGCGGATAGATTGTTGCTTGCTGATGCAGTTGCTCCTCCACTTGCACCTCCGCCTCCCGTTGTGTTGGCGGCCACCTCATCGTCGTCAGCATCATCGAACTTGATGTGTTTGGCCAGCAGCTTGGCAAACTTTTCGCGTCCACGCTTCTGCTGCACACGCACCTTCTTTGTCAGCTTCGCCTCGCGATCCTGCTCGATCTTGCGCCAATATTGCTGCTCCGTCTGGCCGCGCAGCACCTTCAGTTGCATCTCAGCACAGCTCAACTTGTGGGCCAACTCATCGGCTGCTTGGGGCGTGGACATGCGCAAATGCGCCAGCTGATCACCCTCCTTGATGTCCACATACTTGATGTCAGCATACTGCCGCATATCGGCCTTGAAATCCTTGACATTGGTGCACGGCTCATGCAGGGCACACTCGACTATCAGGCCCGGCTCGTATTTGAAGAGTGGCGCCCGTTCCTCGGCCTTAGCTGGCAGTTTTGCTGTGTCATCCGTTTCGCTGCCGCCGGCGCCATAGAAATTCATATTCATCTTATGCACACCACCGGCGGCGTTCTTGTTGCGCTTGCGTCGCTTGGCAGGCACTGGCACATCGCCTCCGCCAGCCACCGCATGATGGTGGTGATGATGATGATGATGATGGTGGTGGTGGTGATCCCCAGCATCGCTAAGCGGTTCGCTTTCCTCATGTCCGACGCTACCGCTGCTGCTGTTGGCCACGACCACGGCGCCCGAGCCAGCGACACTGTTGCCCTTGATCTCGGTTAGCTGTTGTTGCTGCTGCTGCTGCTGGTGGTGGTGATGGTGTTGGGCCTGCAATTGAGGCAGTGCTGTGTTGCTCTTGCCAAGATGCGTCTGCTGACCGCCACCGTTGCGCCACAGTTTGCTCTTCGCCTCGCTGATGATGCGTCGCTGCAGATTGAGATATTTATTGCGCATGCTGCACCAGCTGCTCTTGGGCAGCACCTTCAGCTCAATGGCGCTTGGCTCAATGTTTGGCTTGTGCTTCTCCAGCAGCGGTTTCTTCTTTTGCTTGCGACGTCGCTTATGCTGCGTCTGTTTTGCATCGTTGCCGCCGCTGCCGCTCTCTTTGCCAACGCCATCATCACCAGCATCATCGGGATTGTCATCGGTTTCGCTTTGTTGCGACATCTCGGCATCTGTGCTTTCCAAGCCAGCTGCTTGATCGCTTTGCTCCTGCGGTGGCTCCAACTTCACACGCTTGGCGGACACCGCACCATCATGGGCTTCTTCCTTGTCGCATTCTCGCTTCAGAGACATCTCTGCACCAGCAGCTCCTGCTGTATCAGATACATCTGCACCCGACTTTTGCTGCTGTTGCTGTTGAAACGAACGAATGCTGGCCAAATCAGCGGGATCTGTGTGCTCCACGGACAGCACACCTTGCACTTGCGCAAAAGCCTTCACCGCCTTCTCTACGGCCGAGCTTTTCTCGAACTCAATGAAGGCAAACTCCTTGATTTTACGCGTGCCTGGATAATGCGGCAGCGATACATACGCAACAGCACCATATCGACTAAAGACTTCTTTGAGCCAATCATGGGTTGCTGTGCGTGGCAAGGCTTCCACATAGAGCGTTTTGTCGTTAACATCCCGTTGCACGGGCAGCGCCGTCTTGCGACGCACTTTTAAGCCACTCTTGTCCAGCTCTAGCAGCTGTGAGTTGGACAGCGAACGCGATATCTGCTGCACATCTTGGGTAAGTGTCTTGATCTTGTTGAATGTAAGAAATATGTCAAGCGGCACATCTAATAAGAAACCGAATTTCAATAAAGCGCTGCAATGGATACATTGGAACGTACTTACATGGATCCTGCTCCACATAACGTCGCAGGAAACGGTCTTTGCTTAGATTGGCGTCGCCAAAGTAAAACTCCATTTGCGTTCGTATCGAATTAAACAAATGCCGTTTTCGTTTGCGACCGCCACCTTTTTCGCTTTTGATGCCCCCTGGCGATGTGCCGGTGACATCCGCTTGGTCGCCACTTGTCACCGGTTCATGTTCATCGGCCGTCGCATCCGTTTTTTCTTGAGGTTCTTGACCGTCCCCCGTTTTGTCGGCAGCAATTGTTTTCGCAGCCATTTAAACAACAATATGTGCAAAATTACAATGTGACCAGATCTCAGTGGTAGTGTTTTGCCAGTTCTGCCGTGCAGTTTTTCAATAGTTACCGAATTGATAAATACTTATGGTCTATTTCCTACGACAAACAAATTAATAAATAATCAAAAAAATATCAGTTATTTTGCGTATAATTATCGATTGCTTACAGTTACTGATAGGTTCAAGTGATTTGCGGTTTTAATAGTACGATAACAAATACCGAAAGCATATCGAAAGCAGCTGCGCAAATAATCGATACTTTTAACGCCGCATAGCAGCACTGCAAATTAACATTTTGGCGGCAAACAGATGCTGTTGTGTTTTAATATTGTGTTTGCCGTACAGTGCTACAGGATGCCGTCGATTGCCAATTAATATAATAAAACCAAGCCGTGCGCCACAAACAAAACGTTTAGCTCAGTCAGCGTGATGCCAATTTACAAGTGAAAGTGCGTGCGTAAGGGAACGGAAATTAAACAACAGTATCGGCATTCTAAAAGAGAGAAGAGAGGCATCGGCATCGAAGCCGAATCAGAAAGAACCACAGCAAAACAGACAACAAGCAAACAAGAATCAAAAAGCAGAGTGCGAAAAAAAAGAGAAAAATATAACAAGAAACAACAGCAAACATATTTTTTTTGTTTTTTTTTTTTTTGTTTGAGTTGGCTTTGGATTTGCTGTTTGTTATCGTAGTATCGTAGTGTGTGGGAAGTATGTGCCTCAGTTGTGACTAAAGAGCAGCACAATTGGATTTGCAACAATAAAATTTTGGAGCAAAGCGTAAAAAGCGAGCCACACAAAATGGAATCGATTGTGCTGCATTCCGACATAGCACGCCTGGTCTTAGGTGAGTCTCTCCTCCCGCCTCCCTTCCAGCTCACCGCTCGCTAAATGACCATTCTAATTGCAGGCTATTTGGTCAACAATAATCTTAAGCGTGCGGCCCAGACTCTTTGCCGCACATCACCACATCTGGTGCAGGAGTTTAAGGCATTCCGTCAAGGCTTGCTGCCGCATAACTTTCTCAATGGCGGTCTCGAGGAGATGATTCGCGAGCACGTCAAGATCAACACGCTGGGTAAGTTGTTGCGATTGACACTATCGATGCGATGCGCTTGCCTAATCTTTAACTCTTTTCTTTCTCTCTCTCTTTGTATTTATTACAGTGACGAATGCAATGCTCAAGTTGCCCTTGGAGCGGCGAATGCGTTTACAGGCAATGAAGCTCTCTGAGCGTCTCAGTGAGCTGCTGCATCAGGAAAAGAATACATCGCATAGCAGCTGGCACAACAACACAAACAAAAAACGCAAACGTCGTCGCATGTAAACTTTTTACTTTATTTCCTTACTCGACTTTTAGCTGCCATTTATTAATGAGGTCTCTTTCTTTTAGGCGTGGCCAAACGGACGAGGAGTCGCAACAACAGCTGCCACATTACGACAGCAAGCGTCCACGTCTGCTGGCGCCACATTTGTACTGCAGCATTGAGCGCTCTTATCGCTTGCACAGCGCTGACAATGAATCCCTCGACAGCAGCAGCAGCTGCGGCAGTAATCACACCGACAACAGCGATGCGAGCAGCGCTGACGAAGCTCTGCCCTTTCATGGCAGTGGGCATGGACCCAAGAACAATTCCACGCCACGCACAGGCAACAGCCGCACCAGCCATTCGGCAGAGTTAATGATGATGCCGATGCCACAAGCCATGCCCGTAATTACACATTTACCACTAATATAATTGTCCTTGGTTCTATATATTTCAAAATGTTTGTTGACTTTCAAACTCTTCTAATTGATCAACTTTACCATCTCTTAATATCACGACTAATCTTTACTAGTAACTAAGTTACTCTACCCGAACTGTCTATTGTAACACCTAGATCATTGTTCCTTTGTCCTTCCTTTGTCTTCCACTCGTAAAAGTTTTTGCAATGAGATCTAGATCTTAATAGCTGTTAAGATTTTACAAATTATAGACACATTTCGACTGCAGATAGATTCACACATTTAAATAGCTTTCAGTTGTTTATCTTTGATATTTGTAGTTTAGAATTAAATTAATGTACTCAAATTAACTAAGGCTTGTCCCTGTACCTATTGACATATTTTATATGCGAAACTCTCTCTCTAACTTGCTGTTTACTCTTTATTCTTCATGATAGGAACTGACGCAGGCCATCATGACCAATGAGGACTTTCAGCAGAAGCTGCTGGAGAACATCAATGTGGCGCTACAATCGGTCACCGTGCATACGCCTACGCCGGAATCGATAAACTCTGAGGCGCTGCTTGATGATTTGGTGAAGAACATATTGGAAGCGACCGAGAAGGATCCATCATTTGATCGTGTGCTCCAAGAGGTTGTTGGCACTCCGGCGCCAACAAATTTCGTAGAGCAGCAGCATCAACAGCCGCCTGCAGCTACGTTGGAGACGCCAGAGCTGCCAGAGGGAGAGCCACCGCAAACACCGCTCATCATACGCAATGCGGTGGCGGCTGTGGCCAATGCGGGAGGAGATGGGCATGGCAATGGAAATGCTGTGATACAGTTGAATGCGAACATGTCTTCATTGGACGCGCTTGTGGATCCCAATTTCAGCATATCCAAGTTGATTGTGCTCAACTCGAATGAGAGCGCACAAAAGCAGCAGCAGCAGCAACAGCAATTGCAACAACAACTGCAACAGCAGCTGGCAACTGGTGCAGCTTCAGTTAATCTCAGCATCACCTCCGAGAATCTCATCAATTACAATGATGCCGGCGCTGGAGGAGGAGGAGGAGGAGATGGTGAGACAGCAGCAGGAACATCGAGTGGAACGATACAAACGACATCGAATCAAGTGTGCGTGGATGCCACAAATGGTCAGCTAACATTTCCCATGATCTTCTCATCCAACGATGGCATCTTCTCGCATCTGCCGCTGCTGTTGAACAACGAATGGGTGGCTCAACAGCTGCGCTCCGATGTCTTTGAAATTCCATTAACCGAACCAATTACTGTGACGGCCAGTCAACTGCCAAATTCGATAATAATCAACAGTGCTGTGAAGCAGTCATCGTCGCATCCGCATCCGCAGCCACTGCCGCCAGCTGCTGTTGAGCCACCTGTGCAATTGATTGAGGAGGAGCCTCAGCCACCGCCGCTGTTGTCAACAGCTACAGCTGCAGCCGCCGTCGTAGTACAAAAATCTGTGGAACGCAAAGCGGCGCCAGCAAATGCGAATGGCATGCCGCCTGCCTCGTTGGACTCATCTCGTGTGGTTTTGGAGCGTGCGACACCCTCGACGGCGGGCATTGTGAATGTGAAGGCATTCCGCAGTTTGTCAACGCCCAGGAAACGCACTTCGCATGTGCGCACACTCAACTTTTCGCCCAAGGCAATAACGCATGCGTTGCAACAGACGCCAGTCTCCACACGTCGCGCCCAGCTTCAGCAGCAGCAGCTGCAGCGTCGCGAGCAGCTGAAAACGTTGCGCGAACAACAACAGCAGCAGCAACAGCAGCCACAGCCGGTGCAGACAGAGCAACAGCCTGAGCTTGCTAAGCAATCGGAGGAGAAGCCGGTGCACATTAAGAGCGTCGAGATCTTGCCCAGCTTTGGCAGCAGTCCCACGCACAGCAAGCTGAGCACCTCGGCCGATGTGAGCGCCAATGAGAGCGGCAACAGCTGCTTGCCGCCCTTGTTTGCCATGGAGGAGGGCAGCAATCAAACGGTGATTAATGCTGTTGTAGTTGCTGCTGCGAAGCAGTCGAAAGGTGGCAGCATAGCAACGCCAAAGCGCAAGCAGAAGCGTCGTGCGGCAGTCAAGGCTTGCAAGCGCATTATTTCCCAGTCAACGGTTCCAGAGGAGGCGCAGCAGCAACAACAGAAGGAACAGCAACCACAGCAACTAGATTCGAAAATGGAGCAGCAACAGCAGCAGTCGGATGTGGGCACATCGCTGGACGACAGCAAGGAGAATCAAAGAGGCGGGCAGCATGTCGAGGAGGAGGACGATGACGACCAGACGGATCTGATGGCCGCCTGGCAGCGTCAAATGCACGGCACCAGCACCGATCTGGAGCAGCGGCTGCGCGAGATCAACGCCAAGCGTCAGGAGCAGTTTAAGGGACCGCAACGCACACGACGTCGCACCGCAGCGGGCAAGAAGAAAGGCGGCAGCGGTGGCACTCCGTTAGCGCCCAAGCAAAAGAAACTCAAGGTGCCGCTTAGTGCCAAGAAGAAGAAGTTGCAGGCGGGGCAGATAGTTGGCAAGGCAACAACAACGGCAGCAGCAACGATCAAGATAACGACACCGCAGAAGGCAAAGAAAGTAGTGGAAAGCAAAGAGCCGCCGAAGGAAGCGAATCGTGAGGAGCAAGAGAAACAACAGCTGCAGGGCGAGAAGAATGCGCATAAAGTGGAAATCATCATAGAAGAACCAGCGAAGCAGCTGAAAACCGAGAAGGAACAGCTGCCGGAGAAGACAGCCAAGCAGGCAACAACAACAGCTACAACTACACATACTACAATAGCAAAAGCAACGATAGCGATAGCAACAGTGGATCAAGTGCCCTCCAGCATGGAGACGCTGCTCGAGACGCCTTTCAAGATGCTCCTCTCTCAGTCGGATGACGGTGTGCCGCCAACACCCGGACCCGCCGCTCTCCTCTTGCCACCCACGCTGGACACGCCCTATGCCAAGCTGTTGCCGAGCACTTCGTTTCTCTTTGGCAGCGATACCAAGAGCATACTGGACACACCCATGTCGTCGGCCATTACGCCGGGCACACGATTGTCGGGGACAACACCATTTGGCCACTCGCTGGGCACCCCGCACAGCACAGCCAAAACGGACTATTCCTCGGGCAGCTCCTACTATCGTCCCGATGAGGCCGAGCACACGGATACGAATGCCCAATGTGCCCTGCAACCCGCGAGATCGCCGCCAGCAACAACACCAACTGCACCCGAGTTGATCAAGGTATCTGCCGTGTCCGCCTTTGAGCTGCATGCCGAGCGTTTGCCCGTGGAGCCGACGGTGCTGCGTCGTGTGCGTTCCTTTGGCACCGAGGCCGTGGACAGCGCTGAGGGCGCCGTTGCCGCTTTGCCCGATAATGTCGCGGAGCCCGGTGCGCATTATAAGCTCGTTTCGGGTTTGCCCGATGCTGTGGTCGATAATTCCAGCAGCAGTTCGTGTGCCAGCAGCTCCACTTACTCCTCCAGCAGCTCCAGTTCGTCGAGCAGTGGCAGCGGCAGCAGCACCGACAACAGCAGCAACTCCTCGGTCTCCTCAACCGCATCTCGGCGTGCGGCTAGCCAGCTGGCGCCTGGCGGTGTCGTATTGCCGGCTGCGAAAACAATGCAGCTGTTGGACATGGAGAATCTGTCGGACATTAGCAGCACCGAGGATGAGGAATGGCTAAAGGCGGCAGCGGCGGCGGCAACTGCACCGCCGCTCGCCATTGACAATGAGCCGCAGCAGCTGGTGAGCCAGGATGGTGAGGTGCGCTACCCATTGCGCAATTGGCTAACACCGAGCAAGGATGCGACCAAGGATGCGAATACCAGCGGGGAGATGGCACCGCCCGCACCCAAAACAAAACCAGCTACTTCACAACCACAGCCACCGCCGCCGCCTCCGGAATTGCCAACTGCAGCAGTGAAGCCACCTCCGCCTCCATCACCACCAACACCAGCTCCACCAGTTAATCCGCCTGCAGCCAGAACTCCAACACCGCCGCCACCGCCTCCGCCAGTTCCGAGTGCAGCTGAGGCTAAGCTCAGGCAGCAGCTGGTGATGGAGCAACGTCGTCAGGAACTGGCCAAAGTGCGTGAGCGTGTCAAGGCCAAGGTGAAGCAGCAGGTGTCGCCCAAGCCGCGCGTACGCAAGGTGAACAAGAAGCTAAGCAACATGCTCGAGAGCGCCAAGATGGCGCAACCGCAACCACAGTCGAGCCACAAGGCAGGCGGCAACAGCAAGTCACCTCGAAAGGAAACGCCGCCAAGCGTGAAGACAGCAGCTGCAACGGGAGCAACAGCCGTCACAGCAGTATTAACAACAAGCGCAGCTGCCACAACAGTTGCTATTCCAAAGCCTACTGAAGCAATTGCCAAGTCGGGGAATGAGCCATCGACAAATTCCAGCAGCGATCTGGATCCGGCGCTGCTCAAGGCCTTGAATCTCAGTGCCAAGAAGCAGCAGCAACAGCAGCCAAAAGTGGGACGCGTTGCCCTTCAGATTGCAGCACAGCCGGCACCCACGTTGGGCGCCGCACAGCGTCGAGGTCGACCCAAGAGGGCACCCAACGTGGAGCCCACACGCTGCTGCACACGACGCTCCACACGACTGATTGACAATAAGAGTAAGTTATTAAGCAAATAATAATCACTTCAACACTCGACTCTAACTTTCGCAATTTACAGCACCTGGACCAGAGGAAACATCACCGGAACCGCCGCCTAAGCTAACCAAAGCATTGACCAATGTCAAAGTGACCAAGAAGCCGGCCAAGAAACGTGCCGAAGCGCGTCTGGAGCCGTCGCAGCCGCTGGCAACGCTCGCCGAAGCGCAAACCACACAAAAGTCACCAGAGCCCAAAACATTGCCCTCAACATCGATCGGGGACAGTCAGCGCCAGTGCCAGCAGCGAGCCCAGACTATGAGGCGGACATGTGCTTAAGCAGCAGTAATGCGGAAAATACGTTCAGTTTTTCCTACGCGGACAGTGGCAGCAAGCCGGCAAAGCCTGTGCCTCGCCAGCCGGCGAGCTACTTTGAGAGCTATCAATTGCGTCTCTTGATCGACAATGAGATGCACAGTATGCGCATGACAAGTCCACAGCTCGTCTATCAGCACCCAGGCAAGGGTGGCGAGGATAATGCGGCCAACGCAGCTGCTAATTCCGCTGCCATTCGTAACATACCCAAGAAACGCATCGTACGCTACTCCAGTAGCGTAGGTGGTGGCGGAGGAGGAGAAGGAGGGGGAACCACTAATCGCAATGAGGCTAAGGATGAGAAGCAGGTGAAGCCGGTGAAGCCCGTGGCAACATCCACGCCGTTGGGCAACAACTCACAGGCAGCGGAAAGCGGACAGCGCGATGAAAACGATCTCGAGGTGGCCAAAATGTAAGTTTTCAACTAGACGAATTAAAGCATCTTAGATAAGAAATTCTGAAGAGAGAGAAGCCGCATATATTGTTGTCTCGCTCTAGCTGATGTCACATTCACTGCAACTAATTACAAAAATCTTTAATTTACCCAACAGCAATGCGCCGATGAAACCAAACTCTGGCGAGGATCAGGAGCCGCATGATGCCGGTGTACAAATCGAAGATATCGAATCGATACTTTCCCATCTTCATGGCACCTAAAAGAAAACCATCTACAACACTAAAAAAAATTACTCAATGAAATGGAACCAGTTATGTTTATCTGTATCAATTATGAAATAGTCTCTTATGTTTTTTATTATTATTATATATTTTTTTTTGTATTTTTAAAGAGATTCCTGATTAACAATAATATATCGTAGGTTTACTTACTGTAACAATAAACGTATGTTAAGGTACGTTCGTTAAAGCTTACGTTTAATAATTTATCTATCGGCTATAAACATAAACAAAAAACAAAAAACCAAAGAACTGATCCCGAGGGAGAGTTTGGTTTTCGAATCAAATACTACTATACAACAATATATATGTAAATATATAAAACATATATAAATTCTAGGTATTTAAACTGTACATAAGTATTAAGTATTACCCACTCGTTATGGAAAGTCCGGTGATACGTCAGATTGCTTGGTATATAAAAGAAAAATTATGATTTTATTTACGACTAAACCTGTTCCATCTGTTTTCTTTATTTTCTATTTATGAACTAACTTGACAGTTTGTATTTGATACTCTACTATTGTCTTGAAGTTAAGATATTATAATTATAAGAGTGCGGAAAAAGAATGGAAAGGATTTTTCTTGTATCTCCGACCTGTATAGAGGATATCTAGTGACGAGGACTTGCAGTCGATGCGTTGGGAATATGAATTTAAATGCGGATTTGACAATCGGAGCTAGTTAATAATGCATATTGTCCCTGGTTGAGCAATCAATCGATGGGCATTAAATTATGGCCAATTAAATGCACGAAGGAACGGACGAATCAGTTTTCCTGTCACATCGCATAACTGCTGCCATTTTGGGCCAATTTATTGTGAACTTTCAGGGAGAACGGACGCAATGAACGTGAGCCGTAGCCAAAGGATCTGGCTTTGTCTTACTCTGCAATCGGACTAGAATTTAGCCTGACTAGGGGTGAGGACTTGAAGATAAGTAAGTTCGAAAGAGGATTAAGAACAATGAAATCAGCTGCTGCAGTTTTCCCCTTCATGTTACTAGCTTTCTGGATTGAGCCCGTGCAGCGGACGGAGTTCGAGGCGGATATTGCGGTGGTGCTGAAGGAACTGGAGACTCTGCAGGTGGGCACTGGCATTGTAGATGCGATTATGCAGCTAACGCACACCGATGATGGTCAGGACATGGAAAACTGTAAGTAGCACAGCCATTTTCTTCTCCCACAGTTACAATATTTACTTTCTGCGGACAGTTTGCGATATATTGAGCAGCGTAGGCAGCACAGTAATTGTGGATCTGAGCTACAGTCGCTGGACGGAAGGTGAGCAGCTGGCAAGAGCACATGGCATTGGGTATGTGCGTCTGGGCAGGATTATGCGGCCGTTCCTCGAAATGTTCGGCGACTTTATGCGTCAGAAGCGTGCCAACAATGTGGCCATGATCTTTCAGAATGCGCGCGACACCTCAGAGGCCATGCTGCAGCTGCTCGATGGTTATCCCTTTCGCACTCTTATCCTGGATGCGAGTAGCAGCAGTGATGACTTTGTGCAGCGCCTAAGTTTACTGCGTCCTCCGCCCACGTATTATGCGATGTTTGCTCGCGGCTCTTCGATGAATGGCATCTTCGAGCGTGTGAGTTAACTAACCTCTTAAGAGGGATTTGTTCTCTCTCTCGATTAAACCCGTGCGTTGCAGGTGCAAAAGGGCCAGCTGTTTCAACGTCCTGCTGAGTGGCATCTCGTTTTTCTGGACACACGAGATCGGGTGTTTAAATACAAACGTCAGGTGGAGTTTGCCACGCGCTTCACATTGAACGCTCGTGCCATTTGTCGCTCTATGCAAATGAGGGATATCTACTGCACCAGCGGATTCACTGTAAGTCCTTGAGGGGTTGATTGGAAGAGTTAGAATAAGGAATAGGGACAGGATGGGAAAGTGTGGCACTGTTTCAGCGGAAGTCCTGAGGGATTAAATGGAGGTCCGTTTGGGGAAAATAATTTCTCCGACAGTGAGCAGAGGTAGAATAGGGAGAAATGCAAAGAAAGAAGATAAGTAGAGTGTATTTAAAACATTGTTTCGGGTTTTTCTCCCTTAGTTGCAACGCGGTCTGCTGTTGGACATCATACGCAGTCTGATTGATGCAGCACAGGTCAGCTACAAGTTCCCACAGCCGGTATACATGGATTGCAATGCCAGCGCCGAAATAACTGAGGTCGAGGAAAATCCCTGGATGGAAAATGTGCACTGGAGCAACTTTATAGGATTTACACCACCCAGCGACGAGCTGAACACGCAGCAGATTCAACAGCAACAGCAGTTACAACAAGAACAGGAGATGCTAGAGGAAGAGGAACTGACCTTTGTGGCAAACATATCCGCTGGCTACTATTCGAATGAACATGAGGCCAAAACAGATCTGGCCATCTGGTCAGCGGGTCAGCTGCGTCTACTCAATGAGACAATCAGTCCGAGTCGTCGCTTCTTTCGCGTAGGCACTGCAGAAAGTGTGCCCTGGAGCTATCTACGCCGTCATCCCCAAACCCATGAGCCAATGCGTACACGAAGTGGAGCGCTTATCTGGGAGGGTTACTGTATTGACTTCATAGCACGTTTGGCCGAGAAACTAAACTTTGCCTATGAGATCGTGGCGCCTGTCACAGGACACATGGGTGAGCGTAATGAGCAGGGCGAATGGGATGGCGTCATAGGAGATTTGATTAGTGGCGAAACGGATTTCGCTGTGGCCGCCCTCAAGATGTACTCGGAACGCGAAGAAGTCGTTGACTTTCTGCCGCCGTACTTCGAGCAAACCGGCATCTCGATAGTAATGCGAAAACCGATGCGGAAGACATCGTTGTTCAAGTTCATGACGGTGCTGCGCGTGGAGGTTTGGGTGAGCATTGTAGCTGCGCTCATTGGCACTGCGTTGATGATATGGTTCATGGACAAGTATTCGCCATATAGCTCTCGGAACAATCGAGAAGCGTATCCCTACGAGTGTCGCGAGTTTACGCTACGCGAAAGCTTCTGGTTTGCACTCACCTCGTTTACGCCGCAAGGCGGTGGCGAGGCACCCAAGGCGGTGTCAGGACGTCTGCTGGTCGCTGCGTATTGGCTGTTTGTGGTCCTAATGTTGGCCACATTCACCGCCAATCTGGCCGCTTTTCTTACAGTTGAGCGCATGCAGGCGCCGGTGCAATCTTTAGAACAGCTGGCGCGACAATCGCGCATCAACTACACAGTTGTGGAGAGTTCGGATACGCATCATTACTTCATGAACATGAAGTTCGCCGAGGATACGTTGTATCGCATGTGGAAGGAGATGGCATTGAATGCTTCGCGAGACTTTCGTAAATTTCGCATTTGGGATTATCCGATCAAGGAGCAATATGGACACATACTGTTGTCCATCAACAGCTCAAAGCCGGTGCAAAATGCCAGCGAGGGATTTGCCAATGTGGACGCGCATGGCAATGCAGACTATGCGTTCATTCATGACTCAGCGGAGATCAAATACGAGGTAACCAGGAACTGTAATCTCACCGAGGTGGGCGAAGTGTTTGCCGAACAGCCGTACGCCGTTGCCGTCCAACAGGGCAGCCATCTAGGCGTAAGTCTTTTAATTAATTTCAATGGCATCTGTATATTTTTTTCCTCTTTGCTTGACAGGATGAGCTCAGTTATGCCATCTTGGAGCTGCAAAAGGAACGTTTTTTTGAGCAACTTCGTGCAAAATACTGGAATCAATCCAAGCTGCGGGACTGTCCACTCTCCGAGGATCAGGAGGGCATCACCCTCGAGAGTTTGGGTGGCGTTTTTATAGCCACGCTTTTTGGCCTCATTATGGCAATGGTTACACTTGGATTTGAGATTGTCTACTATCAGAAAAAGCAAAAGGCTTTGGCTCTGTCGCTTATCACACAAGTGAGGCCCATGAATATGGATGATTCGACGAAAATTGCCTGGTTGGATGCCGATAAGGATTATGAGGAGGATCTAGCCAAAGAAAAAGCCAATAATAAAAAGGATATAAAGGGGAAGAAGGCTCAAAAACAACCGTTGCCAGCGCCAACAGTTGAAGCTGGCATATTTCGGGGCAAGAAAATGCCAGCCTCGATTACCTTGGGCGATGGAAAGTTTAAGCCACGACCTAGGGATCATATTAATGTGCGTCGAAACATTGACAGCGGTTACATGGAATAGAGCGCACCAAAAATAACTAAGAACCACAATTCAATTACAATTTTTCTTATACGCTTTGTATGCACTTGTACTTGTCCTTTCTTAGTGAGTTCAATTCATAAGGCACCATAAATATATAACAAAATTTGATTTTAAATAATTACTTGTGAAGAAATTTGAAGTTTGCTATTTCAAATGTTTTACATAACGCGCCTTTTTATACGCGTTTTAGTAATATACCAAATTGAAATTACTAATATACCGAATGAAGGGTAGGCGATTATCGATAGTTTGGTATATTCCAAATTTGGCCACACCCCGGCAAATATAACAAACACTTTTTTAACAAGTAAATATCTAAATTCATATAGAACAATAACTTATTTGAACAATAAATTTATGTCTAATAGTATTATTTTGCTGCAGGAACCGATCGGAAAAAATCGGTGTATTAAACAATTTGAAAAACATCGATGCATCGATTTTACCATCGATGTTTCTCCACCTCTAACTAACCAACACACAAATAAAAAAGTTATCAGCACAAAGTGTTAACAATTGCAATTACAATAGCAACGGCAGCAAGCAGCCGCAACAAATAGGCATTAATTAATTGAAACCTCGGACCACAGCCAAAGCAACCGCAATTGTATATACTATCAATAATAACACGATAACGCAAGTTTTGCCAGTGCCAAGGAAGCAAAAAAAAAGTTGCCACACGGGCGAGAATACAACAACACATAAAGAAAAGAAAGAAGAAACAAAAAATAAACAAGAGCAGTGGGCAAAATGAGTGCGCTAGCGTCAGCGCACATATTAAATATTAAATCAATATTTGTGGCACTAATCGCAGCCCTGCTAACGGCACCCCATGTCGTCCTGTCGCGCAAACATCACGTGGAAGTGCGCGTAAGTATTTGTTATTCTTATTTTTATCTTAGTTTCTCTTTGGTGCTGCGGTAGCCGGTCCGCTATTTACTTAACATATACTATGTAACTAACTATTTGCAGAATGATATGCGGCCGTATATTGCGCTGAGCACATTTGGTTTCTACACAAACGGACATCTGGACGTCCAGCTGAGTCGCTTGAGAATTGCCGACGATCAGTCGACGTCGGGTTTGGTAAGTATAAATCGAATAACACTTTATTTGTAAAGTATAACACCCTTTTTTACCAATAACCATAATTTCAGTTTGGTCTATCGCTGGACAAAACAACCATTGATCAGTTGAATCCGTATCTCGACTCGCATCAAACCAAATGCATTCTGGAGGAGCCGCCCAACAATCAGAACAGCGGTCCCATACTCTTCTTTGTGCTCGATCTCGTAGAGTTGAAGTAAGTTTTAACACTATTCCATAGATGATTGTTTTAGTCATTCACAAACTTTGCTTTCAGGGTACGCGTTCATTGCTCCCCCGAATGGGTCAACATGCATGTCTACAAAGATGTCACGTATCGCCGCAAACGCAACTCGCATGTGGGCAAGGTTAGCGACACTGCACTCTTTATGCAACCGCGTGTGCGACGCGCTGTCATGCCCATTGATTCGGAGGAGCCGGTAGATGATCTCGATGATAATTCCGAGGAGAAACCTTTTAAGCCCGACGAAGAGCAATCGCCGCAGAAACTGTCTTCCCCTATTGTAGCGGGCAAAATTGAAGGAGCTGCCAAGTTGAAGTCAGAGGAGCCCACACCATCAATTGCGCAGGTGCCAAAGGATGCGGTAAAGGATGCGCCAATACAGCCAAAGGTCTCATCATCGCCAGCCACAGCTGATGCAGTTCCCGCTGCCGCTTTGCCGCCTGCGGCCATAGCCAGCGGTGTGCTTGCAGCGGACTCTGAAGTGGCTGCTGAAGCTGCTCCGGCGCCGCCAGCATCGCTTGCTGCAGCTGCCACGTCGAGTAGCAGCAACAGTAATAGCAATAGCAAGCTTACCAACGACGCTGAGGTGGAGCCGGCACTACCCGTAGACAATTCGCCGGGATCAGCATCGAATTTCTACGAGTCGAACTCGTATCGCCAATCCCAGAATGATTTGTGCAATAACTTCAGTCTGCCGCTGGTTAAGCAAACCGAGGACAACATTAACTACTATAGCTTTAACTTTTCCATGTTCGTGGCCACGCCGCATGACGAGGGCTTGTACAATTTGTATTTCCACGCTTGTCCCAACTACGACAATCCGAAGAAGCTTTCGTTCAATGTGAGTTGGCAAATTTTATCATCTGAACATTTACTAAATATCGTCTTGCAGGTGGACATTGAGGAGAATAATAATGGCAATTATTTGTCGGCTGGCGAGATGCCGCTGCCGGCCTTATACTTTATGATGAGTCTGCTTTTCTTTTTGTCCGGACTCTTCTGGGTCTTCATACTGAAGAAGAGCAAGTAAGTTTGCGAACTTTATTTATTCTATTTGGGAACATTTAATTAATGCCACGAATGTTTTAATTAGGCACACCGTGTATAAGATACATTATTTGATGGCTGTGCTGGTTTTCCTCAAGTCGCTGTCATTGATGTTCCATTCGATCAACTATCATTTCATTGAGAAGCGCGGCGAGCATGTCGAAACCTGGGCCATACTCTACTACATTGCACACTTGCTCAAGGGCGCCGTCTTGTTCATAACCATTGTGCTCATTGGCACTGGCTGGACCTTCATTAAGCACATACTCTCCGACAAAGACAAGAAGATCTTTATGATTGTCATTCCCCTGCAGGTTTGTTAAACCCCTTCAACATTATGCTGTGATATAACTGAATAAACCTGTTTTTTGTTTTGATTAGGTGCTGGCGAATGTGGCACAAATCATAACGGATGAATCGGATCAGAGTGATGCAGAGTTTCGCACCTGGTACAAGATTTTCTTCTTTGTGGATCTGCTCTGCTGCTTTGCCATACTGCTGCCCATTGTTTGGTCCATACGGCATCTGCATGAAGCATCCGCTACCGATGGCAAGGCTGCCATCAATTTGCGCAAGCTGAAGCTATTCCGGCAATTCTATTTGATGATCATCTGTTACATTTACTTCACCCGCATCATTGTGTATTTGCTGCAGATGACCGTCGTCTTTCAGTATGCCTGGCTCGATGAGATGTTCAGAGAGTGGGCGACATATGTGTTCTTTGTGCTCACCGGCTACAAATTCCGTCCCGTATCATCGCATCCGTATTTCACCGTGCCCGATGAGGATGATGACGATGAGGTGGAAGTGTTAACCGAATCGGGACTCACCGAGACGGTGCATCGTGTGAAGCCATTGAATCGTTCGGCGCATTCCAATACAATTACAATAATCGAGGGCAACGATGATGAGCGTGAGAATCTGTTGATTGCGAAACGAGAGTCGAGTCATGAATACGATTAAACAGGGGAAATCACTCGGAATCGCGTGCACACATAAAACTACATACACCACATAAAGATAAACCGATAAAGATGCAGATGCAGATACATTAACAGATACAGATACAGATATATCTATACGCACTTAATTGCAATCGTACTTTAAGATAGATGGCAATGAAGAGATGCAGAGGTTTTTTTTTCTTTTGATTAGTTTTGGCTGTCCAACAATGATAATGATGACCACGATAATGATGTTTAGTTACTAGATAATCCCGCTGCATCCCTAGAAGAGAAAAATAGAGAGAGAGAGAGAGAGAGAGCCCGTCCAACACTATACAAGACGTGTAAATACGAAATGAACTATCTGCATAATCCCCCTCCAAACAACATGCTCCACCTCCTTCCGCCTCGTGTTCCCAAAGCTTCCTTCAGTTGAAGCAGATGATTGCTTATTGTATATCCCCCTCCTACCCCCCAAAATCTCGTTTTAAGGCATTATATTGATATAATTTTAAAGGATAACAATAACGATAACAATATAGCTTTAATATTAAATACTTGACTTGACCTCAGAGTCGTGATCACTTTGTTGTTCCATCTACCAATAGGTGCCACTCAACTTGGGCATCAGTTGTACCGTAAAAATCATGTACGTGCAAATGGCGGTGGCACTCTACGATTGGAGAAGGAGAGAGATGAACTGCTTTCCCATATGTTGGAAGATTACATTGACTACTCACGCGTGTCAAAAGATAGCTGTCGAGTACGGTGATGCCCAGGCAATCGATGCGCACACCCTGATGGAGCAACTGCAGCGAAAAGTTCTGGATCTGCAGAGAAAGTGCTGGTGAGGTGATCACTATGCTGTGCAGCTGATGGGCAATGCGAGGCATGATTTGCATGCAGCTCTGCGAGAAGTAAATAAACGCCGGAATCTCCAGCACAGCCGGCAGCAGCAGATAATAGTCTAAAGCGATAGAAGAAGAGATAAAATAGTTCATCGATTCGATGATTCACTTACCAATGATGTTGATCTTGTTGAAGAGCGTGTAGTACATAAAATAGCAATCGACAGCGATGCGCACATAGATCATCAGCAGCACGGTGAGCACAGAGTACCGGAAGGCAGCCAGAAAGTGATTGGCCAGCTCATAGATGCGGCCATAGATCAATTGCTTGTGGCGCACCCGACGACGCAGATACTCCTCGAAGCCAGCGAAACTGGCCACATCGCTGGCAAACGTCGAGTACTCGGCGAGCAGGGCCAGCTCATGCTCCAGCTGCAGCAACTGTTGGCGCAACAGTTCCAGATGCAGCACGAATTGTGTGTTCCGCAGATGCACGATGAGCACAAAGGGCTGAAAGGTGCTCCAGAAGAGCACAATGTGCCGGCTCATCACCTGCATGCTGGCCAAGCTGCATAGCAGCAGACCCTCCAGCGACAGTGTGCCATACAAGGTGACCAGGAAGCGCCAATGCTGACGCATCTGAAGGCGCAACGTTGACGCCGGCTGCGGAGCAAGTGCAGCATACAGTTGCCAAAAGCGTGCCAATGGCCGTGGATGCCACATTGTCTCCGCATAGATGCTGAACACGGCGATCTCGGCGAATCCGTATTTGAGTATATCGTTGAACCAGCCAAAGGCATCGCCCTGGTAGAGAAACACATCCGAGCTGGTCAGGCACAGCACAGTCAACGCTGTGAAGCTGATCATCAGGCAACCAGCGAACAGGCGAAACCATTTCGCCTTGTCCACCTGCCATCCATCACCGGGCAGCGGCAATCCATGCAACCCCAGCAGCTGGTAGAAGCGCAAATGAATGTGCAGCAACTGGCCAATGTCGCCGCTCATCGTGTTCTAACCACACTCGACTAGAAGCGACGACGCCTATCGCTGGCAGGCATCTTTATGGGCAGCCAGAGGACACGCTTCGATTGCCATCGGCGATTGCAGTCCCCATGTTGATTGACTCGACTAATTAGTTGCTTCAGGCTTTGTCCGCCTTTCTGCATTACTTTTCATTAATTGTCGCATTTTCAATTTATTAATTAATCTAAAAGAATAGTTTTCCTAAATTTGTATTATATATATATAATATTTTTAATATACTTTTCATTAGTTGCCACATTTTCAATTTATTAATTAATCTAAAAAATTAGTTTTCCTAAATTTGAATTATATGTATATTATATTTTTAATTTACTTTTCATTAGTTGCCGCATTTTCAATTTATTAATTCGTCTTTATAATTATTTTACCTGAATTTGTATATGATTTTATTTTCAATTTGCTTAATTAGTCTTAAATTATAGCAGAGAATAAAATCCTCAATAAAAATTATTTTAAAATTTTAACAAATTTGCTTTTTTAATCGCTTACTGCAAACATTTCAAATTTAAAATTGCCGCGCTGTGACCACACATGAAAGTTAAAATTTTTTGTGGCATACTTTGAGGGGTCGACAAATTTTGTTGAGCATCTACTTGCTGCTGATTTATGTTTGCCTGGTATTTCACCGACTGACTTTGGCACTTTAAAGCCACTTGAAGTCGCCGCAGCGCCAAGCTCATGCTGCCAAATTATCATTTGAAATACCAGACGAACATAAATCATCAGCAAGCAAAATTATGACAAAAAAAAATTTCAAATTTTAGCGGCTACTTGATTCTTTTAAATTGCCCGCGCCTTAAATGAAACTTTTCGTTGCATACTTTGAGGGTGCTCCAAAATGTGACTTGCTGTATTTCCGCTTGCTGTTGACTTATGTTTGCCTGGTACTTCACCGGCTGACTTGGCACTTGTGGCCACTTATGGCCATCAACAATAACAACATACATGGAGTAAATTAATTAATTAGTACTTGCTAATAATTTTCATTTATATTTACTTTTCAATTACAATGTTACAAATTCTCAACACAATTCATAATTATAATTACAAAATATAAAAAAAAACCAAACAAACTGTGTTCAATTCAGAAGCTTTAATCCTCTTAAGACTAAACAACAAAAAAATAAGGATTTTCATAAATTAGCATTATAATACGAATTTGGAGAAACTTCCTTATAAATTAAGATTTTACACACGTAACTTAACTAAACAAATAAAATATGAATATAAATAAAAAAAATTGGGTTTAACTTGAAAGCCTTTAATTGCCTTAAGACTAAGCAACAAAAAAAAAAAAAAAAATGTAAATAAATAGAATTTATAATTAGAATTTGGAACAACTCCCTTATAGATAGGGTCCGGCTTGTGGATACCGACTACTGCCCAGACCCTGGGCGTGTCCCGCCTTATAGCTATCGACGCCGTTACCGCTATAGCCAGAGCGACTTGCCCAATCCTGGGAGCTGGGACGTCGCCGTCTTGTGGGCACTGGACCTGCATAGGCATCAACGTCGTCATCATAGATATCCTGTGGCTGTGTGTGCAATTGTGGCGATGGTCGGAAGCCACCGCTGCTCCCGCCGCCGCCGCCGCCGCTTGGCCCGTAATCGAATAGATATTGCGTCTCAAGGGGCGACTCATCCGGCGCTTCCAGCGTGTGGGCGGGCGCACGAGCTGACGGATAGGAGGGCGGCGTGTAGCTGTAACCCTGATCCAAATCCGATGGTTCCTCAACGGGCGCTGGCTCCGCATAGGCGCCGCTCAAGTACGGCGCCTTGTTGCGATGCACTCTTCCTGGAGCGGCATAATGATAGCCCACATCGTCATCGTCGTCATCGGGCTGCTGATGATAGTGGTGCTGATGCTGCTGCTGCTTATGGTATTGATGTTGTGGTCGCTTGTCAATCACGTGGTAAGTGTCCACATCATGCTGGGGTCGCGGCTCATAATCGTAGCCATTGGAACGATGCTTCTCCTCAATGATGGTGTACGTGTTGACCTTCTTTTTGGGCGGCGGAGGCGGCGCCTTTTTCACCACATACGTTTCACTGAGATGCTCGGCCAGCTCCTTGGCATGATTCAGATAATCAGCATGCTCGCTCATGTGCAGTGGTTTATCCAAATCCGATAGAATGACGCTCTCCAGCAGCGGACTTGTCTTCAGCTTGGACGGCGGCGGTGCGCGTCCGCGTAATCTCTGATGCGGTGGCGCATGGTGGTGAAAGTGATGGATGACTTTGTGCGGTGAGACAGGCTCGGCATCGACAGCAATGCTCGGTGCCTGATCCTTGGGCACGTGGACTTTGATATGCACATATTCGTTGCCAAAGGCTGACACGACTGCCAGCAGCGACAGCAACAGAGCTGACAACGTTATCAACACCTTACTGCACGGCATCACTTTGATTTCTGGTTTCTCGTTTCTCGATTCTCTTTTTCTTTTGGTTGGTTTATTTGTGGTCCACTCTGTCACTCGCTCGTTCGCTCGCTCGTTGTCACATTGCCAAAATTGGTTTAAACCGAAATCTTTCTTTTGTCAAAATTTATATACGGCCAGTCCAACGTTGGCGACTGCGCCGCTCGAACGGGAAATGCGATCCATCGATTTCAATCGATCGGCCACTTTATACCCTCACTTTTCTTTATTTTATTCAATCACATGCACTTGCTTTGCAAATTGTAACAGCCATTTTGATTTTTTGTTTTTTTTTTGCCATTGTTGCGTGTTGCCAGAGCGTCAGATGCAGTACAAAGCGCAGTTAGTAAATTCACCGTACTGGCAATTCTAACAGCTTCCAATAGGCCGGGAAAGTGAATGGGCTGTGTGGCTGGAAAGCGTATTTCAGAAGAAGCAACTGTAACGGTTGTCATCATTACAAGCAGCATTGGACATTTGGTTGGTTAGGCGAAGGGGAGGTGGGGTGATTCTTCTTTGCCGTAATCGTCTCCCTCTAGCTGCTGCGATCTGTTTAGATGGCCACTCTCGCTCTCTTTTACGCACAGCGCGCTAGCGGTTATTGTTATTGGTTTGTTTGTGTGTTTTCTTCGTTTTGTTTTAACTTTTGTTTTCATTATTATTGAAATGAAATGCGTCGCAGCCGGCCGCATAAATATTTTTCTAGCCGCCGGCAGCAGCAGCAACAGCCGTAGCAACAACATTAAAATGTTTATGTATTTATTTTTATTGTTGTTGCATTTTTTGGTGCTCGTCAAACGAAAGTGCGAGACGACGACAGCCGCGATGAAAGTAAACCGAAGCTTCTCTTCAAAATCGAACTCGAACACGATATCGATTATCGATAGCGGCAAAAGCTCAAATTTGCTGCGGCTGCGAATTGGATAAAAACAAATAAATAAATATTCTAATTAGAGATTATATAATATTGACAATATTTGGTATTTGTATAGGCAAAAAACAAAATTATTAAATGCCTCTGCATTTAATTGTTATGTTAAGCGGGCAACACTGAGAAAGTTGTCGACAAATTGAACGCTATTTATGATCATCATCATTATGATTGTCATTATGGCATTTCAGCATTTAATAACAATTAAATACTGCCACGTGGCTGGCAGTAATTAGCTGACCAAATACTAACATTTTCCTAAATATAACAAAACGAATTATATGCCATTCTAAAATTACCTTTTCCGAAATTTCTACAAACTTACACCCATAAAAATATCATAATAATAATCATGTCTAGATCGTACAGAATTCAATGAAATGCAAGAAACAAAAGATGACGATAGGAAAAATTATGAAAAGAATAAAAAGAAAAAAGGAACGTAAGAAGAAACAAAACAGAGGCATCGATAGGGATGAATTGGAGGTCTAACGCTTGAATCTTAGTCCATATTTTTCCAATGAACTACGATTGGTATGTCGGTGGTTTAAGAAAAAATAACTGCACCGATATTCTTATGCAAGACACTGAGCCAATCAAATGTCATGGAATTCTTTTACGTATCCATTCGCTTCTCTGAATTATGTTGATTATTACACATCGCGCATCAAAGTTAAGAATAGCAAGAATGTTTCACAATTATCGGAAATTTCACAAAGTTAGTGAATTAAAAATATTTGCAAAAGCAACAAACTATAATAATTATTGTCAATTCATCTGAAAAAACAATAACAACATGTGACATACTTAAACCCTAAGTAAAGCGCTTTATCATCTTAAATCTCTCTATGTCTTTCTTTCTAGTTCTTCAATATATTAACTGCAAATTCAGCAATTGCCTGTCCTTGACTCTTGACTACAAGTGAGTTGTCAACAGAGCAGATGGGCATAGCTGACGTATACGTAATTTATGCATGCAAAATCCAACCCAATTAAATAATTTCAAACACACAAAGAAAAGAAACGGAAACAATGAAGCACAAAACGAGTTTCCATGGAAAGCAGCGCGACATAACAATAACAATGACAGTGACAGTGACACTACGCTACATATATTATGCATGGTTAGTTTTAGTCATAATATATGTGTATAACGGCATATTACGTATACGTTGAAGAACACAAAAAACAAAACAAACGAAATTTCAATTCTTTAGCGGAGACAAACATCTTCGTTATCGTTGGTGAAAATATAAATACAAAACGTTCATTAAGTTCTGTGTTTTCGCACAAAACAAAAGAAAAACAAGAGATAAGAAAACTTATGAAAAGTTGTGTGAATTTCTGCTTTACATAAACACATTCACAAAAAATTCATTCATTGTTGTAGCTCATTTTGATTTGTCGATTAAATTAAATAATTAAATCAAATTATATTTGAATTCAAATTATATTTGAATTCAAATTGATCGATTTTGGTATGCTGCATTAATCGATATCAGCGCGAGCTGACTAGTTGAGCGCCGCTGATGTAATTGAATTACACCATAATCCAAACATGCTGAAGTCTCATCTTTAAAATCTCACAACAATTATGCTGAACATAATTTTGTTGCACATAATCAATAGTTCACATTAATGTGAATATTTTATTATTCAATTCAAACTTACCGCTTAGCTCGCAGTTCTTATCGATATTTCTGTCAGCTGACAGGCACACCGCGTGCCATGGCTGTTGCTATTCTGCACGTCTGGCAACGCCACAAACAGCTGTACGCCGCTGTTATTGGTGTCTGCTTTTATTGTTTTTGTTGTTGAGCCTGATATAACGCTGTATGTTTAAATCTTTGAAAGTGATGAATTAAACAACAGCCAAAACATGCTGTGGATTACAAGGATATGCTTGCAACGTGGCCTGGCCATCGTGCAGCAGGCGCAACGGCCGCTGCTGTACCGTGGCATACGCACAGCGCCCACAATGCCGGCTCGTCTCTTCGTCGATGCGGAGAATCAGTATGCGCACAGCGTTTTGTCCGGCTCCCATAAGCCCTATCAAATTGCACGTATAGGTGACTTATTCACAGGCGCAGCGGCCAGCTGCGAAGAGGCGCCACAACATGTGTTGGCGCCCAATGAGCATAGAACAAAACCTGCCGATTTGTACAACGATCTGTTGGCGCTGGTTCAGTTTTGCGCTCAGACGCAAACACAGATCAGTGACGAACGCTTTGCGGACTTTGTGCGCATCTACTGTGAGGAAATGCATCACCTCAGCGACGAACAATTGGTCGGCTCGCTGCGCAGTCTGCAACAGTTGCCCACACCGGAGTCCACGAAGACGGCCAACTACATGGAACTGTGGAATACGCTGGACATCGAGTGCTGTCGCCGCATCGAGGGCTGGTCAAGTGGCCAGCTGCTGCTGGTGAGCGATGCCTGGTATCAGCTGGGATTGGTGCGCATCGGTGAATTTGTGTGGCAGGCGCTGCGCAAACTGGGACGCAAGGTGCGCAAGTTGCCGCCGGAGCAATTGGTGCAATCGATGTTTCTGTGCAATCTGTTGCGTCGACCCGTGTTCGAGATGTTCGACTTCGAGCACAATCTGGCACAGTGTGTGCAAAAGATGACGCTGCCGGAGTTGGGCGTCATGGCAATGGGTTTCTTCAAGACCCAGACACCGATCCGGAATCCGGAGCTGTTGCAGCAGCTGTTCGATCGCCTGGAGGCGCAACTGGACACCGTCGAAGACATTACGCTGGTGGCGCTGCTCAAGATCTTGCGCTACAGCAGCAAGCTGCCGCAAGTGGACGCAGTGAATCATTTGCTGAACGCATTGCAGCCACAAGTGGAGCGTGTCTCGCTTCTGACGTGTCTGCACATGGCGCTGCTTGGCTGCGAGCTGCAGACATGCAACGATGAGCTCGTGGAGCGCATTCTACTGCGCTTCGAGCACTCCCTGGACGATGCGCGCCTCAAGGATTTGGAGCGCATTTGTCTAGTCATTGCACTGTTCAATTTGCGCACACCGAGCGGCGTGGAGGAGCGTCTGGTGCAGCGGGTGCCGCAGCTGCTGCGCACTCGCATCGATGAGATCCTACGCTATCCACGTTGCTACTCCAATTGCCTGCAGTTCCTTAGCATGCGGCAAGTCTGCGACATCGAGCTGTTGACCGTGGCACTCGAGCCGCGCTTTGTGCGTCACGTCTATCGCAGTGGGATGCCGGGCCGAGAGTACTTCCATCTGGACAGCTTGGCCCAGCTGCTGGGATCGGAGTACCCGGGTTCGTTCCTCACCGAAAAGCAGCGCCAGCAAATGGGCAAATTGTACACACAATATGTGCCCGATGGCAACTTCAAGCTGAACAAAACGGATCGCGTTCTCCTGGAGATTCGCGATGCTCTCGGCAGTCTGCTGCGCACTCATGTCCATGCCAAGCATCTGTTGCCCCACTTCGATCGCTGTGATCTTGTCGTCTGCTACGATCGCCAGGAGCATCGTGTGTTGCCCCTGAGCGCTGACTGTCCGCCGGATTACACTGGTGTCCTGCTGACGCGGAAGCATCTGCTGGGGGATCGGGAGGCGCCGCATGTAGAGACGCTTGTCGTTGTCGTTGCGGGGTGGAATAATGTGATCAGGGATAAGGAGCGGCCGACGGGACAGTTTGCCATGAAATTGCAACAGCTGCGGCAGCTGGGACACAAACCCATTGTGGTGAGTAGAGGTTTGAAACTTGACTAGCGATGGGGATCATATAGAGAATGATCTTAGTAAAAATTTCGTTATTCTTTTGATCTTAGAGGCATTTGAAGTAAGAAAGATATTTTCAGTTCAGATTAAATTACTTATTGAACTTTGACTAAACTCGACTATGTTGACTAAGGATCATATAGAGAATGATCTTTTTAGAAAATTCTTTACTCTTTTGGTATTTGAGGCATTTAAAGTGCAGCGAGAAGTTGAGAGAGATTTATTCAGTTCAGATTGAATTACTTTTTGAACTTTGAATATTAATTTTAATAAATTTGGAGCTATTATTTTGGGTATAAAGAAAATAATCTTTGTAGTATTTGAGTATTTTTTTTAATCAAGGAGTATTTACTTATTTCAATTCAATTTTTAAATCCTAAGTTATTTTGTCCCCTTAAATTGTTTAAATTTGCGAATTTTACAATAAGCTTAGACAAAGTTAATTATTTTTTTTTTTTTGGCAAATTGAAACTTTCTTGTCTTATAACTATTGAAATTGCACACTTTGATTACATTCCTGAGAGTCTTTCACTTTGTGTAAAAAATAGTTAACTATAACTTGACTTTTCAACATTTTTTTATTAACGTACAAAAGGAGTTGAACTTATTTCTAAGCTTTGGGTTTGGAAATTGCATTCCCGGTCTTAAATTTCTTCTTTCTACAAAAAAAAAAAAACAAAAAAAAACAGATCTATTGGCATGAATGGCGCGAACTGGAAACGTCAGCGGATCGTCAGGACTTTCTGAAGCGTCGACTGCGCCAGGCGGCCAACATATGACAGGACGATGGGGGCAAGGATGTGGAAGGGCGGGCAGAGGAGCACTGTCTGAATGTGGAGGCTGGATGATGAGGATGGCAGCAACGAGTCAAGTAAACAATGCATAATCTTAAGTTGATGTTAATGATAATCGTAATAATAACAACAGAGCCACAATAGTCATAAGAATGTCGAAATCTTTTTCATTCGGTTTCTTTTCTTTGTTGGTGTTGGTTGCATTTCATCGGATGACCGCCCGCGGTCACGTCCAGCAGGAGACAGGGATGAATGTGAGGGGAGGGAGAATGCATCTAGGGTTCTAGGGGTGTCCCCATTGTCAGAGCGTAGCACCGTGAAGCGCCTTCTTTGTGTACTCGTAAACAACGAACAAGGTGGCGGTGGCTGGAATGGTGCGCAGCACAGATGGCAACAATCCCCGATACAAGGCGAGCACGCCTTCGCGCCGCACAATGTCCGCGCCCACGGTGAACATGCCCTCGTTGAGGTTCTTCACCTGGATGCGGCTCTTGATCACATCCGCGGGAAATGTGGAGGTCCACAGACAAACGCCGCCAATGGCGCCCGCAACCATTGTGCGGAATGGTCCAATTTCGTCCTTTGTCTGACCCTCTCTGAAAATTAGATATAGATATAGAATGCAGAGCATTATAATGCGAATCGATATTGACTTACTTGCGCAGCAGTTCACGTGTGCCTTCGTAGCTGCCAAAGAAGAAAAAGTAGCCGGGCATTTCGCGTACGAACGTTGAGCCGAGACCGCGATAGAAGCCGCGAATGCCTAGAATGAAAAAGAGGAAGCATTAATCGTTGTGTACAAAAAACCTTAGCACCTAATTCGAAAACAAAATTTTGAATCGACTTATAGTCAATCAAGAGTAATTCCCATGAAATTTGTCATCTCCAGCTCTTATAGCTGCTGAGAACAACACGTTACAACAGTCGGACGGACAGAACGCCGGATATTTTTAATACCCTTCTACGTTGTAAGTGCGTAACAATGATTTCTGAGTGACGTCAGCCAGTGGTCAAGTTCGTCGCGTTACGTTGAGCTGGCACGTGAGGCTAGCTTTGGTTCTATTTATAGACACTCAACTAGACCCCCATCAATCCCAACATCATCGTCATGGTCATTGTGGGTACTCTTATCTCAGACTGTCCGCGTGCCAGGCGCGAATGAAAGTGAACGAAACAACAGTCGCAAAACAAATATTTCCCTAGTCGAAATGAGAGTAGCTTGACTTTCGGATGGGGAAGCGCATCTCAATCGAGACTTGTCTGTCAATCAAATAGGAGGAAAAAAAAACTCGAAGATTTTGTAAAATTTTCCACTTGCCTAAACTGATAACGAGTCTCATCTCTCTCTTCCTCAATCTCTCGCACTTGAATCGAGCATTATCCATATTTACAATTCACAATACGCACTCGAACACACTCATTGTTCATTCATAAAAGCAAGCCACGATTATGCTCTGGACATAATGAAGAATACGAATTGAAAGCGAGAGGCTTAAAGAGTTTGGAAAATTTCCCATTTCTATTTATAGATCGAAACATTTATGTATTTCGAGTAGCAGTGAAGTTTGGTCATTAAATAAGCTGCTACATTTTAAAGAATAAAGTTTTCGGGCATATGTAACTGATATTCCTAAATAAATATAAAATATCTAAAGATTTCTATAATAAATATAAAATAATATATCCGAAATTTAACAGATACTATCACACTATCAAGCTCCAGAATTTGAATGAATGAATTCTGTCTTACACTATAAGTTATATACATATGTACCGATATCTGATATCTATAAATAAATTTCTGAAATTTAAATGCTTTTATGGCGATAATTAACGAATTTTTTGTTATGTTATTTTTTGGGGGGATTGAGGATTTCTTTAAGGCTGCTTAAAAATTCTTTCATTTAAAAAAGTTAATTTTCTGCTGGCCAATATTTTTTAATATAAAACAATTATGAAATATTAAAATCGTGTTCTGCACGGAGAGATTATGAGTAGCGAACGATCACCGGAAGTCGATGATCTCCACTTTCCAACGGCATATCAGAGTTGACAATAACAATGCCACCAGCAGAGCAAATAAATTTGGCCAGCGATCTGGCAACGCCAAATGCGAAATGGGCGGCAGCTGATTAGATGGATTTTCATGTGGCGTATCGCGATTAAATTATGAATTATGGAGAAATCACACATGAGAAGAAATAAACAACTCACGATAGCAAAAGTTCGTTAACACACACGCAAATACACACACAATCTAATCGGAGACTGTGACAAAATACAACCAATCGATTGTGATAAGAACTAAAAACACTCACCTTCGGTGCGCCAGATGTAACGCGTGAGGGTCCATGGAGTGCGTATATCGGCTGTTTGTGTGGGCTCCACAAATTGTTTCATATCGCGCAGCGCCTGCAGCTTGCATTTGATCAGCTCGGTGGGGCAGAGTGTGAGAGTGGAGAAGCAGGCGGCCAGTGAACCGGCGCATGCATTTTGAGTGGTGGTTAATTCGCTGGTCAACTCCTTCCCAACCACATAGGTGACAAACTTTTGGCAGCCACCGTAGGCGGCAAATAGCACCGAATTCTCAGCGACATTGGCAACCACCGCCGGCACTGAGCCAGCGTAGAGGCCGCGCATTCCACCATCTCGTTGATAGGTGGTCACAAAGCAATCAAGCATGCCCTTGTACTTATCTGGGAATGTTTGCAGCTTCACTTTAACCGTATCCAATGGCTGTGAGACATAGACTTGTGCCGCGCCACCTGTTGCCCATGTGCGCCGAAAGAGAGAGAAAGTAAACAAAGTAGAATCGTGTATCGATTGTCAAATATCGATGAGTATCGAGAGCAAGCGCAGCTTGCGGCTTACCTAAGGAGCCGGCCATAAAGTCTATTAGCCCCGAGACGAAGTTAATGTTGTTGCCGGTGCTGCCCCCATGCATGTCTAAATGCAAAATGAATGACAAGA
Source organism: Drosophila niveifrons (assembly GCA_035046325.1). NCBI lineage: Eukaryota > Metazoa > Arthropoda > Insecta > Diptera > Drosophilidae > Drosophila > Drosophila niveifrons. The sequence goes on from JAWNOC010000071.1 coordinate 1,036,928, forward strand.
ATCTGCCGACTAGCCGCAAGAGTCGCAGTCGAATATCCGCACATGATTTGAGCACACCAAGTAAACTGAACTTGCTCGGCTCTCTCCCTTTACCACTGCCGTCGCTGTCGGCATCGCTGTCTTCGTCGTTCTTCTCATTGCGCACAGCCTTCTCATATGCCTCAGCGATTTGCTCTGGCGTCATCAACAGTATGCCGCTGCCCACAGTGCTCGTGCTGATATCGGGCGGCAGTGGCGGCATCGGTTTGCTCGCCTTACTCATTTTACTCTCAGTCGGCATTGTTGTTGCGGTCGACGTCGACGTCGATGTTGAGGCGGCGCTCTCTATTTTCTGTTGTTGGTACGCATCGTTATTGCTGTTGCTTTTGGGCTCTCTTGGCGGCGTCAACGTCGCAGTAATTATCTCTGCCGCCGTTGGCGACATATATATTTATAATATTTTTATATAAGTGTATGTGTGAGGGCTTGTTGTCGTGCTCCCAACCAATTGAATGTGTTGTTGCTATTTCATTCATGGAGTTGGGTATTGCGTCATGATAACGCTCGCAGCTCAGCAACAAGCTCTTTTGCTCTGCCTCCGTTTTCGACTCTCTCTATCCTTATCTCACTCGTGCTAATGTTCTTTACTACCACGTCCGCTGCTTGTAGCTCTCGCACTCCCCAATTTTTTTCGTTATCGCTATCAATATTGCGATTTCTATCGAATTCGCCTTCGTTTTGTTGTCCGATGTCGATGTCACTGCGCATTAACTTTTTTCCGTTAACGTTTGAATGCAAATGTAAAACAAATTCCATGAACATTTTGTTTCAGCCGGAATTTAGAAGGAAGAAAACCTAAAGTAATGAACGTATGTACATTGTAAAATGTTTCCGATGTAAATACCTACTTAAAAATGAAGGAAAATTTAACTGAAACCAATTGACATGTAATTCATATGTACAACTACGAAGCAAAAACGCTTTTTTCGTTACCAGCTGTTAAATGGAGTTAACATAGGTGAGGTTTAACATAGCACGACGCTGCTGCTAATCGACGCTAACGGAAAATGTAAGGTTGTTGCTTTTATTTGGTTTTCAATTTGTTTTCATTCAAATAATTTGTGGTTTTTATTAATAATCGATAATTTTATTACACCATATGTAAATATCATTTTATCAGCGTTTTCAATGTTTTTACGTTTACTGGCGATCCATCTTTCATTCAGCACTATGTTAATATACGATCGATCCCACACCATTATTATCATTGGGATCCATGTCATCTATTCAATGTGTGTGTGTGTGTGTTGAGTGTTCGTTTGTATGCATGTATATATCGCCATTGAAATTAATAATTTAATAATTTACATGAAATTATATGCATTAATTCATTTACTCGCTATATTTATATATCTTTTAGTACATTCATATGCCGTATATATATATATATAAATATTTGTATATATATATTATATACGTTTATATGTCTATGTCATATGCTATGCCGAATCATTTTGCAATAGGCATAAACAAAAAAAAAAAAAAAAACATGTGTAATTATAAGGACTAATTGTTAAAGTCGCTTGAGCTAAGTTCCTGATCGGTCAAACTGTTCTGTGTTACATACAATGTATATATATATTATATTATTATTATTATAATTTATTGTATTATTACATATTACATTTATGTATGTTAAATATTATAATGAGTGTTTTTAGCTAGTCGGTATATTAGATACTGGTATTTTCATTACATTTTCTGTCGTTTCTTTTTCTTTTCTTTTTCGTTTTTTTCTTTTTCTTTTTCGCTGAGCTTGTATGGGGGCTTTTTTCCTTGGGGGGGATTTATAGTTGGATATAGCCAAATGGATGTCGTTTTATAGAAGTTTGCCCTTTTCACTCATCTTTTCTCAACACTTTGTACTCGTTTATAAATTTTTCTTGGTATTTTCGCATTATTTGGTGTAAAAATAGCAATGTTATTGTAATTTCGCTTTCGTTATTTATTCCTTTATACAATCCTTTATTTGTGTGTGTGTGTGTTTTTTTTTTTACAAACTCAGCGGCAAATTGTTTAAAATTATAGCATTTTTGCATATTAGTTTTGCATTGTTATTGAAGTGATTATTATTCGATTTTTATTTTATACATTTACAACTATACATATTGTTATTATTGTTACAAAATCATAGAGTTTGCCAGCGCTTTTGCGAGAAAAAAAAAACTGAATTTACACTTAAACATATTGGCACACTTTATGGTATTTTTCTCATTTTTGTTGTTTATATTATATTTTATTATATTTTCACATATATGGTATTTAGGCATAATAGTTGAGAAACTGAACGTAATGCGACATCGCATAAGTTGGTATGTTTTTTTTTTTGGTATTTTGTTTTGTTGTCGGTATTTTTGGGTAGTTTTGTTTGTTTGTTGGTATTTTGATTTCTTTTTGGTTTGTTTTTTTTTTTTATGCATAGCTTAAGACGATTTATTTGCGGCTTAGTTGTAGTACATGCGATAAGAACCGAGGAACCAAAACTGTTTTGTTACGTTTAAAACATATTTGCGCTTTCAAATTGAACTATATATATATAATATATGTATTGAATATGCATATCAAATAAAGAAGAGAAATGATGAACTCAAAATGCTTATCGGATACAAGAGTATAGGGGAATTAAACGGGAGGAGGATGCTGATGCTGATGCCAGCACTCTTTGTCACTCATTGATATTGCACTTTAGTCCCGCAAAAAAAGTTCAACAATAGCATATCTAGGATACACTACGATCTTGTTTCAGACCCAAGCCTGGACTAGCTGTGCAGGGGGAAAGCGTTTGGAGATGCTATAACCTACTATTAGTAGTAGGCGGGGAATGGATGATAATTCGACGGATTGGAAGCATGATGATTGGCTGATGGCAGCACCGGTGGCGGCCTAACACCCGGATGATAATTGCTCGATGCCACCTGATGGTAGGCACCAAAACTTCGGGCCATATGACGATTTTGGGCTGCCGCCGCCGCCGATTCGCCAAGCAGCCGCGACTGATCCGCAGTGCCCAGCAATCGATTGTTCTGCTCCATCAGCAAATGCGCCGTGGGATCAACGAGCAAGCGATGGGGATCAGCGGCCGCTGCATTCGAGGCGGCCAAAATGCGATGCTGTTCAACGGTGGAGAGCAGTCGATGATGCTCGAGACTCTCGCGACTCTGGTGTTGCATCTGCGATGAGAGAAACGATCGATTGTTGCCCACCGCCATGTTGGCGGTATTCGGTGTTAGATCCAACGATGCCATCCGTAGCATATCATGATGCGGATGATTGTACGGCAATTGCGGTGGCGATGATACCACATAATTGGCCGTTCGACTCAGGTCCACCGATGTCGTCTGATCGTGCTCCTGTTCGCCCAACTGTTCGCTCAACATATTATGCATCGCCGCCGACTGATGCTGCTGCATCGCCAGCTGACTGCTGTGGCCACCGTGACTCCCGTGCTCCTGTTGATGCACCACGGACGCCGCCGATTGCTGCTGGGCCTGCGACTGTTGGCTCTGCTCGCGATCGGAGAGTATATCGTAGATATGATGATGGTAGCGACTGCTCGGCAGCTGGAAATTGTGATGATAATTGCTCGATGCATTCGATCGCGAACTCATGTCCAATCCCTGCAGATCGGACATGTCATTCGCAGCGCTGGCCGCTGCTGCTGCAGCTGCTGCCGCACTCGCTGCATTGCTGTTGCTGCTCTGGCGGTACTCGGCGGGTGAGTCGAGGTCCTGGCTGTTGTACTTCAGATTGCTGGCCATGCTCTCGTACTTGGAGTACATGAGATCGATCTGCGATTGCGGGAACTTCATGCGCATGTCCTGGCCAGCACTGCAGAGTGGGAGAAGAGCGAAAAAGAGGGGGGTTAATATTTAATTGATTAATACAAATGCAACAACTACAATCAAAGTATACCATAATGTCCAAAATATACCAGATTGTCAACCTTGCTACTATATTAGAAATATACCATAAAATGTACCAAATGAATGTACCAAAAATACTAATACTTCCACTACATTAAAAATATACCATAATGTCCAAAATATACCAGTTTGTCAACCCTACTGTTACATTACAAATATACCAGCATACATTAGCTAAAAGAATATACCAAAAATACTACTACCACATTCAAAATATATCATAATGTTCAGATTGTCAATGCAGCTACGACATTAGAAATATACCATAAAGACCAAAATATACCATATTAGGTAGTGATTAGAATTATATTCGCTGCCCATAGCGTTGCCAATCTGGTATATTTCTTTGACCTTCTGGTATATTTTTAATGCTGAAGTTGTAGTATTTTCAGTACACTAATTAAGCATTAAAAATATACCATAAGGTTTAAAATATACAAATAGTAAGGGTTCATAATCTGGTTTATTTTGGACTTTTTAGTATTATTGGTATATTAATTTGTCATTAAAAATATGTCATAGGGTCCGAAAATAAATATAGCAAGCATAATTATACTCGCTATCCAAAGGATTGACAATCTGATATATTTTGATATTTGATGATTTATGATAGTAGTAGTATTCTTGTTTTTTATTTTTGGTATATTAATTTGGCATTTTTCAATAGTTTTACTTTTTAAAATTGCATAATAAAAAGTTAATTTCAACTATATAAAATAAAAATCAATTACAAATAAAAAGTATATTTAATTGATTGTGTTGACAATTTGGTATATTTTTGACTTGATGGTATATTTTGAGCATAGCAGTTGTATATTAGTATTTTTTTAGTATTTTTGGTAAATTTTAAGTCAATTTAATATTTTTACTTTGGAATATTGCATAGTAAAAAGTTCATTTAAGTTATGCAAAATAAAAGACAATTACAAATAAAAAGTATTATTTCCAATTCGTGTGAAATGATTTTTTTTTTCATTTACCTGTTCTGCGGCATGATGCTGTTCTCCTCGTCGCTGGACATCTGATTGTGCCGCGAGATGTTGTGGCGTCGCTCCTGCTGCTCCTGCTCCTGGACGGCACGCTTGTGACGCATCATGTCGCCGTTGAAGTTGTAGCGCGGTATGCTCGGCGACGAGGCCGGCGAGATGAGCTCATGCTCCGGATATGTGCTGCCCACGCTGGACGCATTGCGTCGCTGTGGCTGCAACGCTGGCAACGGCGACGACGCAGACAGATTGTTGCCCCCAGCTGTGGTTCCACCGCCGCCGCCACTTGAGCTGCCCGCTGGTGTGCTATTGGAGCCGGGTCCGCCGCCAGCTCCGTTGCCGGCACCGAACATGCCGCCGTAATCGCGACCCGGCGATATGGGCGGCGGTGAGGGCGGCGTGCGATGATGGGAAGATGAGAAGCCATCGGAATCGGGATGCTGGGGACGCGGCGTGCTGCCCGCATCCACATCGACATCGTTCTGATTCTGGTTACTCTGCGGATTCGTTGGCGTCGATGCACTTGGCGATATGTTGCAGGCGCCTTGGAACATCGGCAGCGGCGGTATTTGCATGGGAAAACTGCCCAGATTCTTCATCATCTTCAGCTCGTTCTCCAAATTGTCCATCGTCGTGCCAATGCCCGGACCGTTGGCTCCGCTCCCGCCGCCGCTGCCGAAGCGTTGCGCCTCCGCATCGACGTGCGCGCTCATCGGACTGTCGCTGTTGATGTGGTTCTCGGTGGGTACCTGAGGGGGAGATGAATAATTGTTAGGAGTGAGTTGAGCAGTAGGTTAAATGGAAAATTTGATAAGCTAAAGTTATTGAACCGGTTCAAGTTGGTTAAAACTCTACAATGGTTTGTTAGACTCGAGAAATACCTATTAAGTGGACATAAGATTAGGATTGATTCTGTAAGCCCTACCTCTACAATGGTTTGTTAGACTTAGAAATTACTTATTAGGCTGATTTCAGATTGGGATTGATTTTGTGAACCCTTATATGAAAGTGGTTCAGAAGCGGTTCAGAGAATAAAAAACGTATAGATAGAAATCTGAACAAAATGATGAGAGACTGCGCAAGTATTGTTAGAAAGGAAATTGGAACCGGTTCACTACTACTTAAACCGGTTTAATGTATAGCCTCACAGACGATTATCTGTTCAGGTTGTTTCAACTGGTTTATGTTGTAGCACTAACCGGTTGAAACAGGACAATAGTCTGTTAGGCTGATCATTAAACCGGTTCAAGCTCAAATAGTAATGTACCGGTCCAGACCCTAACAGATATCTAGAAAAATACTGTTGAGCAAGCAGATTGGGTTAGCAAAACAGTTGGCAGCATTAGCGAAATCGGTTTAAAAGCGGTTCACAGTTAAAGGAAATACAGAACGAACTTTAGTGAGGAATTTGTACGTGGAACTTCATTGAACCGTTTCAAACCCTAGTTAGCAACATATCCGAAATCGGTTCAAAAGAGAATGAATTGTAATAGGATAGAAGAACGGTTAGGAACTTTAGGAGAATATTAGCGAAATCGATCAACAGCGGTTCACTGTTATAGGATATAGAAGATATAAAGGAACTTTCGGATGGAATTTGTACATGTAACGTCAATGAACCGGTTCAAACGCAATTCAGCAGTTTAAACGAAATCAGTTTGAGAGCGGTTAACTGTTATAGGACATAGTTAGATAGGAACTTAAGGAAGGAATTTGTCATTGAACCGGTTCAAACACTACAATAGTCTATAAGGTTAGAGAAAAGACGCAGATTGAAATGGGAACGCACCTTTAGATCGCTGCTCTCGCTGTCAATCATATTGCCAACGGAGTTGAGGGCCGCCTCCACCAGCATGCTGGCCGATGAGGAGTTGGCGCCAACGCCAACGCCAACGCTCGCGCCGGCGCCGCTCAGTCTTGCGTTCGCATTGTTGTAGAACGAGCTCATGAACGACTGCGAGTGGCTGAGCGAGTTCATCTGCATCTGTGGCGGCTCCACGCTGCTCGGCGCCGTTCCCGCCCCGCCCGTCGGCGTTAGCGGACCATCGCCAACGGGGCCACCGGCACTGCCTGGATCACCGCCACCGCCACCACCGCCGCCGCTGCTGCCAGCGCCACCATTGCCAGCAGCCGCACTGTGCTGATACTGTGACATGGCAGCGGCGGCGGCAGCAGCGGCTGCAGCGGCAGCAGCCGCATTGTTGTTGGACTCGACGACATCGAGAAACGAGCTGTTCTCATCCTCCTCGCGACTGTGCGCACTATGCTGATGCTGATGCTGATGGCTGGCATGACTGGCACTGGCGCTGCTCATGAGCCGGGCGAGAAAGTCGCGATTCTGGCCAAGCAGCTTGCTGTGCTCCACATCGACAGCACTGGGCGGCACAGCGAAACCGAGATCCTGAGCAGAGCTGCCGCCACTCGATAGTTGACCACAGCCGGGGCCACCGGCACCCGAAACGCTGGCATCGTTGGCCACCTCGCTGCCATCGCTCAGATGCCGATCATCGGCACCGATCCACTTTTTGCTGCCCTTGCTAACGACAAGATTTTGACCCAGGGCTGCATTCATCGCAACGGCAGCGTGTCGATAGCTGGCATCGGCATGCGATTGTTGTGCCGATTGTTGGGCGTGTTGATGCGCATGGGAATGGGCGTGATGTGGATGCGGATGCGTTTGATGTGAGTGATGTTGTTGTTGCTGCTGCTGTTGCTGCTGTTGGTGTTGCTGCTGCTGTTGTTGTTGCTGCTGCTGCTGTTGGTGTTGCTGTTGTTGCTGTTGCTGCTGGTGATGATGATGCGCCGTCGCCTCATCATCGTCCTCATCGTCATCATCGTCATCGTCCAGACCCACGCCACCCATGTGACCCATCATGTGACCCAGCTTCGCAGGATCTTCGCCAGCGCCCGCCATGGCCGAGACCGCAGCGGCAGCGGCAACCACCTGTTGCACCTGTTGCTGGGCGCTCAAACGTTGAGCGGTTGTTGTGAGGAAGGATTCGACCAGGCTCAGCTGTGCGTTCTGCTTGCGACGCACTTGCTCCAGCCGCACATTCTCCTCATCGTCGTCGGCATCGTGCAGCTGCTGCTGCTGATGATGGGCGGCCACCTGTTGCTGCTGCTGCTGTTGTTGCTGCTGCTGCTGCTGCTGCTGTTGCTGGTGTGCATGGGCGTGTGCATGGGCGTGACTGTGACTGTGGGCGTGGGCGTGATACTGCGGTTGTTGTTGCTGATGATGCGACAGATGCGATGGCGATTGATCCAGATGGCTGCCATGCAACTGCTGTTGTTGTTGCTGCTGCTGTTGCTGGTGGCATTGCTGCGCATGCTGTTGCTGTTGCTGCTGTTGTTGCTGCTGTTGCAGTTGCTGCTGCTGTCTGTTGTTGCTGCTGCTGCTGATGCTGCTGGTGCTGCTGATGTTGTTGCTGTTGCTGCTGCTGATGTTGCTGCTGCTGCTGGTGCTGATGCTGCTGATGTTGCTGCTGGGCAGCGAGTGTTGTTGCCGTTTCGCGTTTGCGTTTACGTTTGCGTCCCGGCACCGTCACATTGGCCGTGGGCTGCGCCACTTGTGCCACCTTGTCGCCAAAGATGCTGGAGATCTTGGAGCTGAGCAGCGAGAGATTTGGCTCGTTGCGGCAGAGATCCTTGATCGATTTGCCGCTCTTCTTGATCGCCTCGAAGATGTTGTCATCGCTGTACTCGGTGTCGCTTTGCATCGAGCTGCTCAGCATGGAGTTTTGATTCTGATCCTCGAGACTCTTGCGACGGCGACGCGGCGCTTGCTCTGTGAACGTGAACGAGATGGGAGCGGCGTTAGGGCGTCCCGCTTGTACATGCACAGATGCCGGCGACTGCCCCACAGTGGCAACACCACCGCCACCGCCACCGCCACCGCCACTACCAAGTGGATCCATCATCCCACCACCAACACCACCCACTACTGGCTTACCCAAAAAGTCAACCTTCATTCCACCCGAATACGCATCGAAGGTGTATGCCACACTCCGTTCTATCTTTGGCATCTGCTCCTGGGTGTAGTTGTGCACCTTCTTGTAGTGGAATTGCAGGCACTGCTTTGTCGTGAACGCCGCATTGCACTCCGGTTCCGCACACCTAATCCAGATGAAACAACAGAGAGTAGAACAGAGATTAGTAAAGCAACAAGCTTAAGGCTAAACCGAAGAGGAACTAACGATGTATCGGGAGAAAGAGGAATAACAGTCGGAATCGGCAGGAAAGAAAAGTTTTAGTGTTGTTAAGGAACAGTTAAGATCGATAAGAAAGAAAAGTGTTGGTATAATAGAAAGAAAGGAAAAAAGTATAATGACGGAAAAGGAAAACTAAAATGTGAGAGAGTAAGATATGGATTATATAAGTAACAAGGCTTAGGCGAAATCGAAGTGGAACGAAGAATGAGGCGGGAGAAAAAGGAATAACGGTCAGGTTCGGAATGAAAAGGAAAAGAACAAAAACAAGAGAGGAAAGGAAGTTAAAAAGGAAATTCGAGAGAGGAGGACTAAGATTCTTTAAGTGACAATCTTCGGGCGATGCCGAAGTGGAACTAACGATGAGACGGGAGAAAATGGAATAACAGTTAGGATCGGAAAAAAAGGAAAGTTTTGATGTAACAGAAGGGAACAGTTAAGATCGGCAGGGAAAGAAAGTTTTGATGTAACAAAAAAAAGTTAAATAAAAGTCTAAAATCGGAAAAGGAAATCTAAAATACGAGAGAGGAGGATAAGTAACAAGCCTTCGCCGAAACTGAAGTGGAACATAAGATGAAACGGGAGAAAAAAGGAATAACAGATCGGCAGGAAAGTAAAGTATTGGTGTAATAGAAAGGAAGTTAAACAAAAGCGTGAAGACAGGAGATTAAAACTAAAATACGAGATAGAGAAGGATAAAGTTTAGTTAACTAACAAGTTTGAGGCGCAACGGAAGAGGAACGAAAGATCTAACGGGAGAAAATAAAGGAACAGTTAAAATCGGCAGGAAAGGAAAGTTTTGGTATAACAGAAAGTAGGGTGAATTCAAATATAAAGGCGAAAATGGTAAAGTAAAGTATTAGTAGGATAAAAAAAGAAAAAAACAAGCTTAACATGAAATAGAAAAACGAAAACTTCTTTAGAAAGCATTCGAAAGAAAGATTAAAAGGGTACAAGACGTTCAGGAGATAGAAAGATAAAGAGAACAGTATAAAAGAAGTTAACTCCGATTGAAGATTGCACTTACTTGAAGGGTCGCACACCCGAATGCGTGAGCATGTGTATCTTCAGATTGCTGCGGTTCTGGAAGAGTTTCTGGCAGCGGGGACAGCTCACCACTGTCGAGTTGCGGCTGTGCACCTCCTTCGAGTGTCGCTGCAGTGCCGCACGCGATCCTAGAAGTTTTGAACATAATTTACACTGAAAATCTCGTAAAACTTCAGCCATATCTAAAATGAAATTGTATGAAGAAAATGAAATTTTCGGATTGTGGTGATTTTGAAAGAAAATTTGTGAATCACACAAAATTCATAGATAATCAAAACGAATGCAACAACAAACGAACTAACAAACAATCGGAACGAATCGAAACACAAAAGTAGCCCAAATCAAAAACCACAAAAAAAACCCAAAACGAAAAACAACAACAAAATTCCACATAAAGCATAATAATATACACTAAAGTATTTCGATATACAACAAAATTTTGGTATGGGGAAGTATTACATAATACGGGATAGAACTAAGTGAGACAATAAACAAACGATAAAATCAAAAAACAAAACTAAAGCAAATCATTCACTAAAAGCGATTTTACAATGATGCAGTTTACGTATGATAAAGATGATAATGATGATGGGGATTTGAGGTGTGGAACTGCGAGGATTTTAGTTTTCTATATCGTATTGACGATATTCAAATTTTCAGTCTTTGGATTAACTCAAATTTCAGTTTTAACGTTGTTAAATTATAAAATTAATTTTTAATACCATTTACGATATACGAAATTTATATAAAACACTGTTGATGCTTGTTTTTAATTTAATATCGTAATTACGATATTCGATGCAATGCATTTTTTTTTGCAAAAGTATACAACACTGCATTTAAGTGATTAAAAATGTATTCATACTCGAAATATTGTTGATATCGTATTTACGATATTCGATTTAATCTATTGTTTTTCAATAATTATATATTTGAATGGAACAAATTTAATTTTAGAGATACTAGATGCATTTACAATCGAAATATTTTCGATATCGTATTTACGATATTCAATTAAATCAATTGTTTGCAAGCAAAAGTTAAATATTCCAAGTGTATGTTTTTGGATGACTCAACTCAAAGACGATAAGAAAGCAAATGGGGTTTTAGGATAATGAAAATGTTCGATCAATTTTGAAGCATTACAACAGAAAATTAGGCATGATGGATGAAAGCGGTGGCATGACGTAATGTAATGGCGTGTTACTTGGTTGTTTTGGTTAGAAGTTTTGGTTAGTAGTATTGTTAAGTTAGTTGGTTAGTTTCGGCTAAGCACAAGTTGCGTTATATTACGATATATTAGTAGATACGATATTCGGATGTATGTTTTCTATATGTGTGTGTGTGTGATACATATGCAGAAGCGTTACGTACGACGTATGTATGCATGTGTGTGTGTGTGTGTGTTAGTATATATTTAGAGTTAATGCGAGCTTACGATACGTTACGATATACGATATATTGTCTGCTAGGCTGGCACATTCGATGCACAAATAGTAGCTAATACAGTTGACAAATTACGTTTACGTTTACGTTTAGGCTATTACGGATTACGATATTACGCTTACGATATTTGGGCTTACGCAATTTACGTACTATATATAGCTAAAGAGCGAGACAGAGACAGACAGAGAGCAAGAGCAAGAGCGAGAGAGACAAAGCGAGACGCGCTATGTGGCATTCTCAAACTTACCGCTGTGAACGCGTTTGATGTGCGCCTTCAACTTTTGCGGCTGGCAAAATTTGCGACCACAAAAATCACAAACGGGCCGCGATCGATTCGGATTCGAGGCACAACCATAAGTGCGATGCATCTCCAGATAGTTAAGGCGCAGAAAGAACTTGTTGCAGAACTGACACTGATACGCTCCCTTCCCGTCGTGCTTCTCCGCCGCATGCTTCATAATATTGTCCTTGCCCAGCACCGCCTCGCCGCACACTTTGCAGTGATACTTGCGTATGGTCAGACTCATCGATGGATCGTGGAACACTGAGCAGTGGGTGCGATAGTACAGCGGATGCTCGAACTTCAAATTGCAGCCGCCGCAATCTGTTTTCAATCAATCAAAAAAAAACAGTTAGTACAATGAAGTTGCATTAAAGTAAAAGTGTTTGTTGCGTTGTCATCGATTTAATGAGAGACTGGCTTGTAGTCAAATTGATTGCTTACTGATTAATTGTGGAGCAAATTGTTTAATTAGACGATTAATCTGTCGCTAGCCAAATCATTTGTAACAGCTCTTTTGTTAGTTGAGGTCTAATTTCTTAATAAAGTTACTATACTACTTATAAGAGCTTTTCAAATTAATCATATTTTTTATAAATTAATTTTAATTCAGTCTATATAATAAATTAATTAAAATTTAAATGCGCTTCTAATATTTCTCTTCAAATAAATCAAAATGATAAGCTGACTAAAATTAATTTAATTTAATTTTAAACTGAATTAGTCAGGTTGAGCTTTCATAAACTTGCATTCTCTCAGCAAGCAAAGCAAGTTCATTACACAAGCTGTAAATCTAAGAGCTTTTATTGCATGTTCAAGCAAATAAACCATTAATAAGTAATCTATCAACATAGACTACAAGCCTGCCTTCGTCAGATAGTAAGCTGATTCAACAGTTATTTTATTGATAGCTTTCATAAGTTTATTAGTAGCTATTCAGCTCAAAGCTTTCGTTTGCTGGTAAACTGATTAAAAACTATCCTACTAAAAATGTTCATTTTAAGCTATCAGACTAATAGCTTACTCAGCTTTATAAACACTTACAACTACAACCTTAAAACATGGCTCACTAATAGCTATCATAAGTAATCTTTTAATCCAGACCAAAAGCTTGCCTTTATTAGAAAGTAAGCTTGAATTAAAAAGTTATTTTACTAAAAGGTTTGGTAGGTAATGAAGCGGAAGTTCATTAGTAGTTTTTGTGGCTCAGAGCTGTTTGTGCTGATTAAAAACTATCTTACCAAAACTTTTAATAGTAAACTATTAAGCTCAAAGCTTTAATGAACTTTATAAGCACTCGCAACTAAAACTCACTAATAAGGACAGCTTTGATAAGCAATCTATCAACGTAAACTATGAGCTTGTGTTCATAACTATTTAAAAAAGCTATTTTACTGAAAGCTTTTATAGGTAATGAAGCGCAACTTTATTAAAACTTTTTGACTTAGAGCTTCCGTTTGCTTTCAAGCTGCTTAAAAACTAACTCAACTAAACTTTAACTGAATTTGCATACTTAAAAACCTAAAGCAAACTAATTGAAAGAGCAGACAAACTGAATGTTTTAATGAGCTTTATAAACACTCGCAACTAACACTTTAGGTGCTTTAATGAGCTTTTGCTATTTGAATTAATCCATAGCTAGCTACTCACTTGTCTTCTCCGTGTGCTTCTTGCGCCACATGGTGTTGCAGTCGTCGCTCCAGTAGAGCAGCTCCATGCCATTGCGCAGATCGCGGCAGCTGACGAAGTACGCCTGCCGATCGATCGAAACGAGATTCACGTTGCGCTCCTCGTAGCACGGCGCCGGTCGAATGAAGCGCAGCCAGTTGGACGCATTCGGATTGTCGCAGCAGAGCAAATACGATTTATCTGCCCCCGCCTCGCACATCTCGAAGATCCACTTCATGTCGCTGCCCTCCCGCACCTCGCCCGTCTGCACCGGTTGTCCGATGAGCGGACCGAGCTTCGTGTACGCTCGCACCTCGGTGCGGGCAAACACGCCGGTGACATTCGGTTCGACGTTGTGCAGCTCGAATTCGGCGGGCACCGATGCCTCGGCGAATGTGATGAGGGGCTTTGTCTCCAGCTCCGACAGCTGCGACGACTCATCCATGTCCATGTCCTCCATGTCATCCTCGTCGTCATCGTGTCGCGGTCGTCCATGCTTCGCCTGCCGCTGTGCGTCCGCCTTGAGCTTGGCCAGCGCCTCGAGATTGCGCCGCTCAATCCATTCGGCGAGGTCGACGGCATCCGTCACATTGCCGCAGGCATTGCGCAGCGGACACAGCTTGTGATCGTGGGAAATGGAGCATTCGCGACACGATTGCTGCGATCGGAAGGCGATATCGTGTTCGTCCTCCTCCTCCACAAAGTTCTGCTCCATTTTCATTTCGCGTGCCAACGCCTCCTCGTCCAGCTCCTCGTCATCGTCGTCATCATCATCCCCACCGCCCGCTGCCGAATCATCTTCCGGTTCATCGTAACTATTTGGCGGCATCATTGCTGCCGCTGCTGCTGCGGCTGCTCTGCCGCTGCCGCTGCTGCTGCTTTGGCGGACTTGGAGTTCTTGCCGCCTTGACTCTTGGAGCGCACATGGAAATTGGCCAGCTGGCCATTGCTGGCGCTGCTCGCATCCACAAGATCAGCGCCACCAGCAGCAGCAGCAGCTGTCAGCAGACTCAGTTGCTGTTGTTGTTGCTGGTGATGATGTTGCTGCTGTTGCTGTTGCTGGTGATGCTGATGATGTTGCTGCTGTTGCTGCTGCTGCTGCTGTGAGCCATCATCATCGTCATCATCGTCGTCCTCGTCGCTGTGTTGCGCCGCCGCTGCGGCTGCGGCTGCTGCTGCGGCTGCGGCTGCTGCTGCTGCGGCCGCCTTTTTGAGGCACAGTGCATTGGGCAGCGACTCTTTGCCAGCGCCGCTTGCCTCCAGTTCGCTCTTGATCTTCTCCGCGATGCGACAGTCGAGCACCTCGGGCAGCGCTGTCGATGCTGCTGCCACTGCGGCTGCCGCTGCTGCCGCTTTGAGTGCAGCCGCCGCTGCTTTTGCCTCCTGCTTTGACTTTGACTTGCTGCTGCTGCCGCTTGAACTGTTGTTGTTGTTGCTGCTGCTGTTATTGTTGTTGTTATTGTTGTTGTTGTAGCCGCTGTTGTTGTAGACAGCAGCAGCAGCCGCAGCAGCAGCGGCCGCCGCTTTCACCTTGCCACCCGTGTAGCCATTGAGCGCATCCGTGTTGAATTGCACCCGCTTCTTGTAGCGTTTGCGTTGCGGTTGCGTTGCCACGCCTCCAATGCCGCCCACAGACTCGAGACTGGCATTGCCATTGCCATTGAGATTGAGATTGACATTCTCAGACGACGATGAGGGTGGCGCAAAGTCCTTGACACTCAGATTCGGCTCCAGCTTGAAGTTGCCATCGAAGCCCTTTGTGGGCGTGTGCGCCGGCGAAGGCGGAGGCAGGCTGAGGGGTAGAAGATAAGTGCGAAAGTGAGTAAGAGCAGATAAATGAGAGACGTTTAAAATTAAGGCACTTAAAATAAAGTATCTTAATAAGTAGATCACAGTTTTATTCACTCTCTTCATACATATGTAACACTAAATTGCATATATAAATGAAAGAATCTTAAGTAGCTTAGCTTGTTCTATTTCAACCAGTGCTTATCGAAGACGTGAAGCAGTAGCTTTTAAACATATGGTTGCCCTTTTTTATACCCGCTACCCATAGGGTAGAAGGGTATTATAACTTTGTGCCGGCAGGAAATGTATGTAACAGGTAGAAGGAGGCATCTCCGACCCTATAAAGTATATATATTCTTGATCAGCGTCAACAGCCGAGACGATCTAGCCATGTCCGTCTGTCCGTCTGTCTGTCTGTCCGTCTGTCCGTCTGTCTGTATGAAACACTGGATCTCAGAGACTATAAGAGATAGAGCTATAATTTTTTTTCGATAGCATTTGTTATGTTTGCACGCAGATCAAGTTTGTTTCAAATTTTTGCCACGCCCACTTCCGCCCCCGTAAATCAAAAAAATCGAATTACAAGCGTAATTTTAAAGCTAAAGCTGCGAATTTTGGTGTGTATAATAATAACAATACTATTTATGATTCCTAAAAATTTTGTTAAGATCAGATAAAAATTGTGGAAGTTATTAAAGAAATACTTTTGTATGGGCTAAAACGCCTACTTACTAGGGGTCTCACATGCTTTGGCCGACAATCTGGTATATTTTGCCGTCTATGGTATATTTTGAATGTTAGTACCACATCGTTATACCAAATATACCATTTGGTATATTTTTAGCATTTTGCAGTATTTTTTGGTATATTTTGAAAATAATACCGCAATAATTTGCTTTTATTCAAAATGGGTAGCGGGTATCTCACAGTCGAGCACACTCGACTGTAGCTTTCTTACTTGTTTTCTTTTGTTTTTATGCCCGCTACCCACAAGAAGTTAGAAGAGTATTATGATGTTGTGCCTATGGAAAATGTATGTAACGGGCAGCAGGAAATATTTTGAAGCCCATAGAGACGATATTTTGAATTTGTTAGTATATTTTGAATGTATATAGTATATTTATATACCAAATACCGCCTTTGGTATATTTCTATATTTTTAGAATAATTATATCCTAATATTTTACACTTGTTGGTATATTTTAAATGTATTAGTATATTAATATACAAAATGTAGTCTTTTCTATATTTTAAATAATAATTCGCTATATTTTCAGAATAAGAATTTCATAATATTTGTAACATACTGGTTGGTATATTTGGAATATATTAGTATATTAATATACCTAATGTCTTTGGTATTTTGAAAATAATAATTCGTTATATTTAGAGCATAATAATATCCTAATATTTTGCAATTGTTAGTATATTTTGAATGTATTAGTATATTAATGTACCAAATACCGCCTTTGATATTCGCTATGTTTTTCGAATAATAATATTAAAATGTTTTATACTTGTTGGTATATTTTATATGTATTAATATATTAATATACCAATTGCCACCTTTGGTATTTTTTAAAATAACATATATACATATATTTTTAGAATGATAATATCCTAATATTTTGTACATGTTGGTATATATTGAATGTATTAGTGTATTAAAATACCAAATGTAGCATTTGATATTTAAAAAAATTTAATTTCCTTTGTTTTAAGAATAATAATTTTAGAATATGTTGTACTTTGTGGTATATTTAAAATGTATTAGTATATTAATATTACACATATATATTGTTAAGTTAATAATTCGCTATTTCTTTAGAATAATTATATCCTAATATTTTGTACTTGCTGGTATATTACCATTTTAATATACAAAATGTAGCTATTGGTATACTTATGATTATTTTTTGGTATACTTGTATAGTTAATATTCTAATATTTCTTACTTGTTGGTATACTTTGAATGTATTAGCCAAGCAATATACTAAATATAGCCTGTAATATATTTTGGTATTTTTTAGTAATACAGCGCACTCAACTGTAGCTTTCTTACTTTTTTTCTTAGCTCTTCTAATTTGTTTGTAAAACTTTTGAGTTCACAACAATCTTTCAATCGCATTGAAATACCATTGCATGAAGAGAGAGTACCGGGTATAAAAAGTGACTATTAAATGTGGGTCGAGCGTTGCGAGTTATTTCCATGCATGGCGTCACGTTCACGCCCACTCTGATAGCAGCCCTGGCATTGCCCCCCCCATTGTCCCCTCCCCTCCCCGCTCCGCTACGCTTGTCTCGTTCTGTCGCGCTGTCTTGCGTTTAATTAATTTCGCTTACGCTTTGGCCACTGCTTTGGGGAACGTCTGCCTCGGGACAGAGGAACAGAGGAACATCGCCAGCCAAATGGAGACTGTGGAAACGTGGAGCACTGGACCATGGCTGCGTTGACTGACTGGCTGAATGCCTTTTGCTGGACCGCTGCCAGATGTGTGCAGGCAACGCAACATGGCAACACAAGCAGCTGGCAGTGATAGGACTTCATTTCCTTTCATTCCATTTCATTTCAATTCATTTCATTCCCAACACTTTTTTCTTAAAGCAAATGCCAACGTGAAGTGAATATCGTAAGTGGCTGCGCAACTTGCGCAACAAAATATGCAACAAAGCTATCAGAAACAACTGCAAAGTTCAAGAAATATGCGAATATCGCAAAAATTTGAGACTAAGAAGAGGGTAGCATGTTGGCTTGCTCGACAAAAATAAGCAAAAAAAAAGAGTATCGTAAGCCTAGGTTTAAGTTTGTATGCTTAGGCAACAAATTATCTAACAAAGCTATTAGAAGCAACTCTGATGTTTAACCAATATGCAAATGGAATCGAATATCGTAGAAATTTGCATAATAATCATG
The DNA here is from genome assembly GCA_035046325.1 of Drosophila niveifrons. Classification (NCBI taxonomy): domain Eukaryota; kingdom Metazoa; phylum Arthropoda; class Insecta; order Diptera; family Drosophilidae; genus Drosophila; species Drosophila niveifrons. The sequence goes on from JAWNOC010000071.1 coordinate 1,055,224, forward strand.
AAGTGAATATCGTAAGTTTATTTTTAAGAGTAAATCGGAGCATATCGTAAGTCTATGTTATAACACTTTTTATTTTGAATCAAACACAAATATCGTAAGTTTGTATACTACTGAAAAAAGTCTTATTTTGTTGCTACTATCGTTACTTAAATAAATAATAATTCTTTAAGAAATCTATGTTATAGACATTACTTAAAGAAGGTTAGAACCTTAATTAAATAATAGAAAATAAATTTAGAGTCATTCCCATAATTTGTTTTTCTTATCGAATATCGTAAGCTGCAAACTTTGCGTTTGAAGCAATTAAAAATTGTAAACTGCATACTTTTCATTAAACTAAAGCTTTAGGCGTAGCTAAAAATTAAATGATTTTTAAAAAATTCGCATATATTTAATTGCATTATATGGTAATATATGTCGTATATCGTAAGTACCATAAATTTAAGGCATTTCTTAAGCTGGTTTGCATTGAATTCACAACTCTCCTCAACTCTCGTCGTTGTGAAACAAGAAATATCACAAAAGAAAGCTATATCATATACCTGGGTGCAACGATTCGCCAATATCGTATATCGTAAGTATCATTCCTTTTACGCACTTCTTTAAGCTCCTTTGCATTGAATTCTTAACTCTTCTCAACTCTCGTCTTTGTGTCACAAGGAATATCACAAAAGAGAGATTAGTTATGTTGTGATGTGCATATGACTGGGTGCAACTATTGGCCAATATCGTATATCGTAAGTACCATAAGTTTTACGCATTTCTTAAGCTGCTTTGCATTGAATTCTTAGCACTTTTCAAAAGAGAGATAAATCATGTTATGATGCACATATGACTGGGTGCAATTATTCGCCCATATCGTAAATACTTTGATGTGCATAAGCTGCTTAACTTATTATCCATTTCAGTTGGTAGTCAACACATTTTAAAAGGAACTCGTTGCACCTTTGCTCCCCCTGGTTATTGTTGCTTTCTGAGTTGCTTGTTATATGGCAAAAGTTGTTAGATTTTCAATTAGCCAAAAGAATATAACATACAATATATAGAAAGCTAACGTTACGACTCCCGTCCACCTGCCACCCTGCCCACCACATTCAACTAATGCTGCCAGCAACTGGTTGTTTTCCCTCTCTCCCTCCCTCCCTCCAAATCATTCGTTGGGCTTCTCCACGTTTCTCGCACATTTCTCCCACTGCTGCGATTCTTTTTTCCCCCGTCCTTTGCTTTTTATCGTTCGGACGCCAACTGCAGCATGACTATATATATGTATGTACATATATAGTTGCTTTCTCCCAAACTCACGGTATTTTCTCCCCCTTTCTCCCAGCCACTACTTATGTAAGTACGTGTGTACATTTTGTATTCCTCGCATTTCTCTCCCACTCGCAACTGTTGTCGCTCCCATTGACCCCTTATTCAGCTCATATCCATTAACCTATTCTCTGGCAAAAGTTTCGTGCACAGGAAATTCATCAGTGCAGCGACGCTGTGTAAAGTATAGAGCTTGCTCAGCTTACTAGAAGGGTATTATTGGTATCATTGGAAGAAGATGTTGCTACATTTCTAAAGCTTTCATTGATCAAGTGAGAATAAAAAATGAAAGAAAAATTATATAGAAATGCAGGAAATTTCTATACATATATATCTTAACCAATCTTGAAATTAGATTTCTTGGTTGAAACAATCTTAAATCAAGATGCATCTTGAATCAAAATCTTAATCTTAAAATAAAATGTTTTTAATCCTACAAACCAAATTTTGCAAAAATCTTATTTAAGATTGTTCTTTTTAAGATCGAAAAAATCTTATATCAAAACTTTTTCAATACAGATTTTGTATTTTCTGTGTATAAGTTGCAAACTAGAAATATAAATAAAAAATTACATCTTATATGGAGAAAAAACTAATTCTATATTAAAAAAATTTTTATATTATATATTATATTATTGTCATACAATTAAAATTTATAACTTTAACTAACAAAATGTTAATAAAATATATACTCTAACTGTAAAATGTGTGAAAACAAATATGGTAATATAAGTAACCGCAATACGTAATATTATAAGATATTATAAGTTGTATATTTGACCATTTCTTAAAAGGTTCTTTTACTAAATTTCTTTAAATATTTCGTTTGGCTAACGGGTATCTCAAAGTCGCGCATGCTTCACCTGTTTGCTAGTTCTTGTTGCTGGCTGAAAATTGCACATGGTCCACAGGCAAACGCGAGCATTGTGCGTGTTCCCAAGTCATGTGAGTGTGCGAAATTCAGCTGTGTGTGTGTGTGTGTGTGTGTGTGTGTGAGTGTGTGGGTGTGTAGCTCTCTCTCTCTCTCTTTCTATGTGTGTGTGTTATCCTTCATTAAATCCTCCACCTTAGGACCTTAACAATAATATCGAAAACAGCGGCAGAATAGCGACAGCGACAACAGCAACAGCAGTCTCTACTCTTCCTTTCCTCGCCCACTTATCCTGCTCCACATTGTGACCACCTAGCTTCCCCCTTCCCCTCCTCTCCCCCTCCGTTCAACCATCCTCTTGCCAGCTGCTGAGTTCTGCGAGTTCTCTGCGCTGTTTGTGCTTCTGTTGTTGTTGTTGTTCTTGTTGTTGCTGTTTCTGCTGTGCTCGGCGCTTTCTCTGTTTCTCTTTCGTTCGCTGTGTGTTGTTTGTGTCTCTGCTTTGTCATTAATGTGTTCGTCTGTGTTCGTCTGTATGTGTCTGTGTGTGTGTGTGTCTGTTGGTTGCTTGAGGGCGTTGGGCATTAAAGGGGGTTGCAGTTGGATTCATGTTCGGGTTTGGGTTCGGGTTTGAGTTTTGCGTTGCGTTGCGTTGGGTTTCGAGACTCTCTGGTTTTGCAATGGGGGCTGATTCGGCATCTGATTCAGTTTCTGCTGCGCGCTTTCTCGTTGTGCGTTGTGCCGTTACTCGTTGCCGCATTAAGTACACTCACACATTCATTGTGGTAAAGAGAGGGGGAATTGAGGAGAAGAGCGGGGGTCGTTTTGTGCTTTTTGGCGAAAATGTCGAAAATGCGCAGAAATTGGCGACGAACGAACGAAATCAACACGAAAACTCAATGTGGGCAAAAAAAGCAGCACAAAGTAAAGGCGACATTCACAGTGCACAGTGGTTGAATTTCCTCGCTGTCTGTTCGTCTGTCTCTTTGTCTGTCTGTCCTTACTGTTTGTCCCTGTGTCTCTGTTGGAGCTGTTGATTATGTTAGCTGAGGGAAATGTGTGTGCGTGTGTGTGTTTGTGGTTGTGTGTGTGCAATGGAACCCAAGGGAAACGTGTTGAGAATTACAATTCAGCTGACAACTTGCTTTCGTGTTTCGCACTAAGAGCTAAGAGCACAGCTTGAAACACACAGTGCAGCTTTCTTTGTAGATCATCAGATATGTATGTCTAAGCTTTATTAATAGTTTGTGTAAAATACCACTTTTAACTTAGAATTATTTGAAGCTTAAGGTAGAGTTAACTTTTAATAAATAAATGAATGAATGAATTAAATAAATGAATGAAATTTATAAACTCAATTTTTGTCTTAAATTGCCTTAGAGAAAGCTTTCCTCTAGCTTTAGCTTTAAAAGTTTCACAAGTTTCTCTAAACTTCGTAATGCGTCTAGCAATTCAATATCCAAGGTAAAAAGCTTTTAAGCAAGCTTTAAACACTAATTTTAATCTAATGCGTGTTAAGCTACATTTAAAAAAATAAATAAATATATGTTTTGAAATTCGTAAACTTAACTGAAGTCTTGAATTCCTAAAAAATTTTTAAATTAATCTAAATTGGGTCATATGTTAAATTAAAGCTAATTTTAGGCATTCAGCTTTTAAGCAAACTTTTCAAACAGCTTTCAATTTAATAAGCAATCATAATCTAAAGCAGGTGGCGCTTAATTGTGTAAAATCAACACAGTTGATTAACAAACTCATTTCATTCAAAATTTGTTAAACTATGTTAAGCTTTTAAGCAAGCTTTTAAAGCTGCTTTGAATCTTAAGCGATCAACTGTGGCAAATCAGCACAGTTGACTCGACAAATTAGCGACTGAGTTGATAAACTTTTAAGCAAGGTTTCAATCTAAAGAAAAAAACATATAATAGAACAGACAACGATCAATTAATCAATTGATTAACTAATTTCATTGTGGATAAACAAAATATAGAAATTTATCGAACTTCATTTTAGTTACACACACAAATTTGCAGCAAGCGAAGATAGTTGCTTGGTGTCTCTGAGGTGGGTGGTGAAAGGGGGCGTGACTGGGTAAGGCAAGCCAATGGAATCAGCTTAACCATTGGCATTTTCACATTGCCAGCGCCAAAACGGCAGACGAAGGCTCGAAATTAAGTTTGCGGGTGGCTTTTCGAGGCAGCCAGAAGAGAGAGGAGGAATGGATAGGGGCTTGAAAGCAACGCACAAAGCGCCAAATGGCGCGCTGGTTGCAGCGTTGCAACAACAGCAACAGCAACGAGGCGTGGCAAGGTAGGTAAAAGGCAGCGGCAACGTCACGAGAAAACACGCGGCGCATTCACTCAGGAAGGAAGAAGGTGGGCCAGAAGAGGGAGGCAGCTGGCGGCGGGTTTGCTTTGATTTGGCTGCGACGATGAAGCACAGACAGAGCGAGAGAGAGAGAGAGAGAGAGAGAGAGGGTGACAGAGAAAGGGAGGTAGATATATGAATATATGCATGTGGAGAATTGGCAACGTGGCATGCAAATGCATGTTGCAACAGCAGCAGCAGCAGCAGCAGCAACCACATGCAGCACAATGTTGCTTGAGCATGTGGCAAAATGTCTGTATGTGTGTGTGTGTGTGTGGCAAGTGTGTGTGTGTGTTGCTTTTTCCGCTTCCGCTGACATGGCGGCTGCAGCAGGGAGGCAGCGCCAGGGCTGCAGTAGCAGCAGGGCTGGAGTAGCAGTAGTTGCTGAAGCAGCAGCTGGCGAGAAGAGGAGGAGGCGAGAGGCAACATGAAAGCGCCGTTGCATGCAACCGCACGAGTGCCGCATTTGTGCCTTTGTAGCTGCACTCGCTATACGTGTGTGTGTGTGTGTAGCAGTGATGGGAAGCGAGGAAGCGGGGAGAGGAAGAGGGAGACGCTGCCTCCAATGCAATGCAGTCGGGCATGAATCGCTTTAACATGGCCTCGCTTTTGTGACGCGGCGCGAGAACGAAACGAGCCAACGAACAAGCGCCACACACACACACAGCCTGTGTCTCCAGCAAAGTTGCCCCCCTCACTCCTCCCGGCCCTCAATAAGCATGCCTTTAACATCCCTCTACCCTTTTTCGCCTGGCCGCAGTCCAAGCTCTCGAGAAATCAGACGTCGCATGTTGCCCAAATGCCTTGCTTTCCTTTCTCTCTCTCTCTTTCTTACTCTCTTTCACTCTCTCTGTCTCTTTCTCGCTCATTCTTCAGCTCACCCCTATGTGCAACTATCAACAATCTTGGGCAACGAAGCGTTGCCATATCTTTGGTGCCGAGTTTACGGCTTTTGTGCGCGTTCTTCGCCTTTAAAACAAACCCAACACAATTCTTGACTCTGTTTCGCTTTTGTGCTTTGTGCTTTGTCTCGCCCATTCGCCCGAAAATCAAGATGTGGGGGGTGGGAGGTTGGGGGGTGGTGTTTGGGAAAGCGGGTTAAATATTGAGACACAAAGCTTTGCAGTGCCATCAAAGCAAACGAGTTAATTAGCCTTAAAGCTTGTGACTTTCGCTTTTGCAGCGCGATCAGATTGAAGTGCAATACTTTAAAGAAAACTAAAGCTTTAAAGCTCAGTGTTTAGGATTATTGAGATCAACATTAAGTGGATAACTTTAAGCAATTGAAATGCTTTTAAGCAGAGGTCTTGTTTATTTAGATTAAGTTTAAACAAAGCAAAAGTTCAGAATAAAGCTTTTTGTGAGCTTTCAAATCATATTTTTCTTTATATCAAATTAAAGCAAAGCAATAGTTTCGAATCTACATTTTTGTGATTTATATCAAATTGAGCTGCGTAATTTAAAACAAAGAAGAAGCTTCAAAGTTCCATTTTTGTTTTTAAACATTGGTCTCGATGAATTTTGTTAAATCAGATAAAATTTAAGCGGATAGTTCAAGCTGAGCAAAAACTTTGAAGCTTTTTTTTAAATAGTATTAAGCAATTAAAATTCTTTTAAGCTGAGCTCTTTGTCATTAGGATCGAAGCTAAAGCAAAATGAAAGCTTTTAGGCACCGTTTGAAAAGGAAATTAAGCGAATAACTTTAAGCAAATTAAATTCTTTAAGGCAGTTGTTGTTTATTAAGATCAAACTTATGTAAAGCAAAGTTTTGAAGCTCCGTTTTGGAAGACTTTTGCTGTTTATTATTCAGATTTAAATAAAACGGAGAACTTAAGGCAAATTAAAGAGTTTTGAAGAGTTTTTGTTTATTGAAACAAAAAATAGTCAAAAGCAAGCAATTTAGCTGATTTAGACAATTTTATTTTAGTTTATGAAGTTTGAATGCAATTATTGAAGAGCTGCAGCCCAAGCCTTAATTTTCTCTACTTTCTCGATTTAAATGTTGCCCTAATAACTAAAAAAATAGTTAATCCAAGCTCTATTAGACTTTAAAGATCTAATACAACGCAGTAAGCGTTGAGTTGTTCATCTGTTAATATTCAGATTGTATCTCATTTTGAGTTTACACTACACTCAGAGAGCAGAGTTACCAAAATTTCGAGTGTATCGATTGCGATTGCATTTCACACACATAACAAAGGAGACTACGTAATAGAGAATGTCTAAATTGAATAGCGCAACGGTAATTTTGATCGGTCTGGCAACCCTGGCAACCATTGTGGGATACTGCATCTATTTCGATAACAAACGACGCAAGCATCCACTCTACAAGCGTCGCCTCTACGAGCGGCGTCAATTTGAGAGGCTTCTGAAGGTGCCGCAAGCCGAGCAAAATTGCTCCCCATTGAACGCTGAGGTGGTTGAATACTTTCTGCAGCGCGTGTATGTGGGCGAAACATACTTCAGACGCAACGATTGGAATCGTGCGGTGCACAATTTCTCCAATGCGATCATGATCTGTGCCGATCCGCACATATTCCTCTGCAAACTGCGTCGCATCATACCCAAAGAGCTCTACGAACAGATAATGGCGAGAGTTCGTTTCTTGGTGCACACCTCCGATAACTGGAATCGATCGTCGTGCCAACTCAGCAACGATAGCATTGAGTCAAATCGAACTCTATCGGAAATCTACAAAGATAGCAATTGAGCTTTTCCATTTCCATTGCCAGAGAATTTATGTCGGGTATTTAGTTAATGTTGCAATTTACATTGCGACACAAATTTCAAGTGACTGTCAATAAAGTGCATTTGAATTAACCTGTTGCTCTTCAGTTATTGACAGGTCTGACACACAGATGGCGCCACTAGAAACTAATTCTGTCGATTTTTAGTTAGTCCTAACCTTTAAAATATGTGTGTATAAATTTAACGACTGTCAGATCATTAGTTTGTAAACGTTTCAATTCAATTCAATTCAAGTTATCAAATCTTTTTTTTAGGCATCTTAAGGATGTAAAATACATATTTCAAATAAAGTGTTTAATTAAGTTCTTTTACACCCCAAAAATGTTGCTAAAAGATCCCGCCAATAGTTTAGAATATCTGTTTAAAATATCTGTGTTTAACCAACCGCAATCTAATGTGATTCATTTGCTTATTGCTCTTTACTTTTGTGTAGAATATGCTAGTTAAAAGAGCCTGTCAATTGGAAAGAGAACTACAATTACATTTGAAATATACCAAAAGAATATACTGCAAAATTCCGAAAATATACCATAAACTGTTTTAGGTATATTGATACAGCTGAGTGCAAAATATACCAAAGACTATTTTAGGCATGTTGATAGAGTACTACATTAAAAAAATACCATAGAGTGCAAAATATACTAGATTGTCAGCCAAAGTAACTAATATCCCCAATAAGTAGGCGTTTTTTCCCATACAGTATTTCTTTAATAACTTTGACAATTTTGATCTGAACGCAACCATTTGTTTGGGAATTAAAAATTCTGTAGTTATTATTGTGTTAAACACAAATTCGAGACTGTATCTTCATAATTACGCTTTTTATTTCGTTTTTGTAGATTTGCGAGGGCTGAAGTGGGCGTGGCAAAAACTTGAAACAAACTTCATCTGCGTGTAAGCATAAAAAATACTATCGAAAAAAAATTAGAGCTCTATCCCTTAAAGCCTCTGAGATCTAGGTGTCCATGCAGACGGACGGACAGACAGACAGACAGATAAACAGATAGGGACAAAGATGCCTCATTCTAACTGTTATATACATTTTCTCTAGGCACAAAGATATAATACCTAACTACCTATAAACTTTTAACTGGAATTTACATTTAAAATTACATTTGTTTTGCTTTAAAAAGTTTGTTTTTTATATTAACTGGACTATAAAGAGTTATTTTTAGTTTATGTTGAATATGAGAAATTGCTTTTTAAATGGTTATTTATTTTATGAAATTTAAAAGTTTCTCTTGGATTTCATCTAGACTTTAAACGTATTTGAGAAATTACTAACTTTAGTTTTAACTGGAGCATAAGAAACTTGATTTTAAAGTCTCTTATTTGATTTAATCTAGACTTTAAACATATTCGAGAATATACAAATATATATACTAACTCTAGTTTTAACTGGAACAGCTTAACTTGAATATGAAAAATTTCTTTAACTGATTTAATCTTTAAACTTGTTCGAGAAATTTGGAATTCTAGTTTTAACTGGAACATAAGAAACTTGCCTATAAGATAGCAAATTTATAGTTGCTCTTTGCATTAATTTTTTTGATTTAAGAAATTTACCAAATTTATGGTTGAGCCTTGCATTAGTCTTTTTGTTTTAAGGAATATAGCAATTTTTAAAATAATTTCTATATTTTAAAATTTTTAGTAAACACATTATGAGAATTGTCTTTTATCGTGGTATTTTTGCTTCTCTGAATTGTGTTATATATTCTCTAGAGTTTTCATTTAATTTCTATATATTTTTTTGATCTCTTAATGTCTCGTTTGAGAAGTGTCTCTTTGTGCTTTTTCGAATAGTGTTCTATATTTTTCTAGAGTTTTAATGTAATTTCTATATTTTTGTTTGTATATTTTTATGTCCTGTTTGAGAATTGTTTCTTATCGTGCTATTTTTGGTTTTCTGAATTCTGTTCTATATTTTTGTGGAGTTTCATTTAATTTTTATATTTTTTTTTATCTCTTAATGTCTCGTTTGTGATCTCTAATCGTGATCTTTGTGCTTTTCAAAAATGTGTTATATATATTTTGAAAGTTTTTAATTGTCTCCAATCGTGATATTTGTGCTTTTCAAAAAGTGTTATATTATATGTATATATTTTAAAAGTTTTGAATTAAATTTCTAAATTTAATTTCTATATTTGTTGATCTTTTAATGACTTATTTCTTTTGTTCTAAGCTTCATATGTAAGGCATATTTTGGCTACTTTATAAGTAAGGCATCTTTTGGCTACTTTATAAGTAAGGAATCTTTTGGGCTACTCACTTGTTCAGTCGATCGGTGTCGTTGTCGGCCAGATTGAGGAGATAGGCAACGAACTCGACGTCGTTCTTGAACTGGAGTCGAGTGCGCATGTGCTCCCATTTCTCGGCGTTCTTGGTGCCAATGTAGATGTTCTTGCTGTAGTTCTGATGCCGATACTTGCGACGTTCGCTGGCAGCGCTGCCGCTACCGCTGCCGCTGCCAGCGTTGCTTGATTGCTGATGTTGTTGCTGCTGTTGCTGTTGCTGCTGTTGATGATGTTGCTGCTGCTGTTGTTGTTGCTGCTGCTGTTGTTGTTGCTGCTGTTGCTGTAGCTGCTGTTGTTGTTGTTGCTGCTGCTGCTGTTGATGGGAATTGCTGCTGTGACGAGACGACAACTGGTCGTTGCCCAGCGCATGGTTGCTGCTGTTGTTGTTGGTGGAGAAACTGGTGTTGCTGTTGCCACCAATGCCACCGCCATTGCCACCGCCAATCAAACTGTTGGGCGCCACAACAATGTTGCCGATGCCAGCAGCAGCAGCCGCTGCCGCATTGCTCACCATGTCCAGCACCGATGTCGTCGCATTCTGGCTGTGATGCTCCAACTGTGCAGCAGCAGCCACATTGGCTGCATTCAATTTGGCTGCCGCTGCGGCAGCAACGGCTGCCGATGCCGCCGCTGCAGCAATGCTCATGTGCAATCCGCTGTTGTCGCCAGCAGTCGAGTTGCCCAAATGTGTTGCTGTCAACGCTGTGCGACTATCGACATCATCATCATCGTCCTCATCATCATCATCATCCTCGTCATCCTCGTCATCGTCGTCGTCGTAGTTCGCTTGTTGCTCGTGTCGCAGATCGGCTGCCAATGAAACCACATTGTTGTTGTTGTTCAGGTTGTTGTTGCTACTACTGTTGTTGTTGTTGTTATTGTTGTTGTTGTTGCTGCTGCTGTTATTGTTGTTGTTGTTGTTGTGGTGATCCATGGCATCCTCGTCATCGTCATCCTCATCATCGTAATCATCTTCGTCCTCCTCAAGCGGCTCTTCTTCCTCTTCATCGTCATCCAAGTCACGATCACGCTGCTTGTTGCCGTTGTTGTAATGATGTTGCTGCTGCTGTTGCTGTTGCTGCTGCTGTTTGCCATTGTGCAGCGCATTCACTGCGGCAGCAACCACTGCTGCTGCTGCCGCCTGAGCTTGTGCTGCGGCCGCTGCTGGTGTGGCTGTTGTTGTTGTCGTTGTTGTGCCGTGGTTGCTGTCGTCGCTACTTTGTGAACTGCTGCTGCTGCGACTGCTGGCATTGCTGTTGTTGTTCATGTTGCTGCTGCGATGCCGCGCGTTGTTGTTGTTGCTGTTGCTGTTATTGTTGTTGGTGTTGCTGACAACATTGTTGCTGTTGTTATTGTTATTATTGGCGTTGCTGTTGTTGTTGTGGTTGCTACTGCTGCTACTGTTGCTGTTGCTGCTGGCGCTCAATGCAGCCGCGGCCGCTGCCGCCGCCGCTGCGGCAGCGCGACTCAAGAAAGGCGCGCGTGGCACTAAAGGCGTATCGGAATTATCGGAGCTATCGTTGAAATCGAATGCACTGAAATCGGCTGCATTGCTGCTGCTGTTGGCTGCTGCCGCTGCAGCCGCTGCTGCTGCCGCTGCCACCGCTGCTTGCTGCGCTGCCGATGATGTTGCTGCTGCTGCAGCGGTTGCTGTTGTTGTTTTCGACATGTTCAGTTTGCTATTATTATGATTATTATTATTGTTGTTATTTGTGTTGTTGTTGTGGTTGTTGTCGTTGCTGCTGCTTCGGCTGCTGCAGCTGCTGCTGCTAGCGCTGCTGCTGCGACTGCGGCTGCGGCTACGGCTGCGACTGCTGCTGTTGCTGCCGCCGCCGTTGCCGCTAATTGGCGTCGTCGGTCGCTGCTGCTGCCGGCGCTTTGCTGCCGCTGCTGCTGTTGTCGTTGTTGCTGCCGCTGCAATTGTTGTTGTTGTTGCTGCTGCTGCTGTTGTTGTTGCTGTTGCCGTTTGTTTGATTGCGCTTTGCCGAACGCTGCTCAGTTTTTGCTATTTGTTGTTGTTGTTGCTACTGCTGCTGCTGCGTCGCGAATTGCTGCTGCTGCTTGCGCTGCTGCTGCTGACGACGCCTCTCTCGGCCTCTGCTACCGTCGCTGTCACTGTCGCTGTCGCTGCTGACGCTGGCGTTGCTGCTCTTTGCGCCTCTCTTTGCCTCTGCTGCTGTTTTTGCTTCTGCTTCTTCTTCATTATTCACGCACACAAGTCGCGTGCTAACTGCACACACACACACACGCACACGTCGCACACACACTACTCTCCTCGTTGCTGCTGCTGCTGCGGATGCTGCGGCTGCTTTTGTTGTTGTTCTTCTTCTCGCTGTTGGTGTTGGTGTTGCTGCTGTTGTTGTTGCTGTTGCATTGCTTGAATTTATCGCTTTTATTATTTCACTTTTGGTATTTTTTCTTTTCTTTCTATTTTCGAATTGTTGTTATTTCACTTGATTTTCAAGATGGCGGGTGGGGGGTGGAGGACAAAATAGAAAATGTAAAACGTACTGCAAAGCGTCGTTTTATCTACACCCGCATACACACACACACACACACAAGCACACAAGTGGCGGCGCTGTTGACGTCGACGCAGGCTGCGGGAGCACAAAATTCAGCGAACGCGAAAGAGAACCGAAAAAAAAGTGTAACTGGTAAAAAAAAAACAACAGCGCACTCGCTGTGGCGCTCGTTTTGCGCTGTCTGGCAACGCTGCGACTTTTGCTTGTCACTTAATATTTGAGGATTTTCTTTATTGTTGTTGCTGCTACTGCTTTTTGCTTTGACTTTGTTTTTGCATTTGCTATTTTTGACTTTAATGCACTGTTGTTGTTGCTGCCGCTTTTGATTCTTTACTTTCTGAGCTCAGTTGCTGCGCCTACGCCCCACGCACTGAGAAAAAAAATGCAAAAAAAAAATGAAGAAAACAACTACAGCAACAACAATAAAGCTGGAATATAATACTGCTCCGTTTGTTCCTGCTATTCTATTTTGTTGTTGCTGTTGTTGTCCTTTTCGCCGTTATTGTTGTTGCTATTTCAATTTCGAGCAGTATTTTTTTCGCCATCGTGTCATTCGCTCTGCTTTGCTTGTTTGCTTGCGTGTGTGTGTGAGAGTGAGTGAGACACCCACCCAGTGTTTCAGTGTATGTGTGTGTGTGTATGAGCCTGGCAAGGCGTTGGAGTGTCGAGTGTGGTTGGGTGGATAGCCTATGCTATGGGGTAGCGGGTAAGCGGGGGTAAGAAGGGAGGCACTGGCGGGTGGCGACTACTGCTAGACGCCTCGCCTCGCTTTCGCCGCCTTCGCCGCCGTCGCTGCACTTTTTGCCATTTGCTTACTGCGTTTTCGCTTCGCTTCGCTTCAATTTCTATTTCCAATTCTATTTGAAATTGGTATTTTTTTCTTTCTTTCTTCTTTTTCGTTATTTCGTTCACTTCATGCACTTGAATTCACTTATTTTGTTCACGCACTTGAAAAGAAATTTGTCACAGAAAAAAACGAATAAAAAAATAAAATTCGAACGAAAAGAAAAAAATTTGTGAAGCGAGAAAATTCTTATTGGCTTTGTTGTAATTTGTTTAGCTGCTGTCGTTTGTTGTTGGTGTTGTTGCTGCTGTTGTCGCTGCTGCTGTTGTTACTGCTACTGCTGTTGCTGATGTTCTTGTTGTTATTATTATTGTTATTATTGTTGTCATTTATGTGAGCTTCATTTGTTATATGCATTTCCTCAGCTGCGCTTATTTTATTATATTTTATTTTATGTGTGGTGCTTTTTTTTGTTGTTTGGTAATCCGCCGTTTTTGAGACTATTTCGAGCGTTTTCTCCGCAGCGCTCAAATGTCGTTACTCGCTGGTCGCGTCGGAATGAAGGACTTTTTATTTATGTGTATGTCCTCGTCGTCGTCTCCATCGTCGTCCTCGCTGCTGCGCTGCCGTTGCTGTCGCTGCGACGCTGCCATTTCTCTATGTCTGTGACTGCGCGCGCTTCCCTCTGCCTCTCACTCTCTCTCTCGCTCACTGTTTCACTCTCTCTCATTGCATGCGAGCACGTGTGCGTGTGTGTGTGTTTGTGTGCGAAGTACGAAAAAGTTTTGAGCGAGCAACGCCGCCAAAGCGCCGCAAAGACTCACACGCACGAACACACACACACACACTCAGAGGCTCTCACTCACTCCACACAGACTCTCTCAGGCTGAAAGCTCGGTCCAAGTCGCGGCAACGTTGCCGTCGCGTCAACAGCGCGAACGAAAGCCCTTACACACAAACACACATACACACTCATATATCTTCGTGTGCGTGTGTGTGTGTTTGTGTGTTTGCACACGCGAATTGAGATGACGACGACAGCGACAACGACGACAACGATAACTACGAGGACGAGGACATTGTTTACTACACTGCCCAAAAAATTAGGCAACACTTCTGCCATAGAATTTCAGACGAACAAATAAATAGTTTTAAGTTTATAAATATTATTATATTGAATGTACATTTTTATTTAGTTTTGTATTTATTAAATTAAAAGTGTCCAATTTTATTTGTTGAAATATTTAATTGAATACACTTGCATTAATTATATGCTTTAAATTTGGAAACACATTAAGTTTAGTTTATATTAAGTTTTCTTCGTTAACAATTATAACCATAAGAAAAATCGTTGGGTAATTCTAGTTTAAATTCTTCACGATAAATTAAAGTAAAATGCTCAAGTGCTTACAAAGAAGCTGTTTTTCATTATTCGTTTTGCGAGGCCATTTAATTACCGTTTAAATTTCCAATTAATTGCATTTGCGCATCACCATCGCAAACAAGTATAAAACGTATTCACACAAAAGGTGTGAGTGCAATGCAAGGCTCTCGCACTGACTCTTACTTCTTCTCTCACCTTTGCTTTCGCATATAAAGATGAGCATCTACTCTTCTATGGGAGTGCCCCTGTGCAATAGACAAGATCAGCTAACGATTACTGTGGCAATTGAGTATCGCGTCCTCGCTTGCACTCGGAAACAAACTATCAATGATAGTTCTTGTTGAGATTTGCATACGAATATGCATGTAGATGAAGATCTATGTATTTGAGCGTAATAGTCACGAGCAGCAAACGTTGGCTTTGGCAATCGACAATCGCGCACTCACTTGCACTCATATAATTTGCTTTTGCTTTTGTTGTTTCTTTTTGCTTTAAGTATTTTCTGTGTGGTCAGTGTTTCCTTTTTGCAGATTGACAATGTACATGCAGACAAAACTCATACATATATTTTAAATGAAAAATTGCTGCACTTTTTTGATTTGTGGGTGGCGTACATAGCTTTTAATAGCTAGGTGGAATTGATAAGCAAACACTATGGCTAAAGAAAGCATATCAATTAATTTGTCGCAATAGTAACTTGTAATAAGTAGTAACAAATTTTGCGCAGTGCACTGCGTTCTGGTGTCTGACATTGCCACACATCGTCATCTGCGCCATGTTCTGCCATTCTACCCGCCTTCGCCTTCGCCTTTGCTTCTGCCTTTGCCATCTTCGCCTTTCGGCCCACCAACAGCGACCTACCCCCCCGCCCCGGCCCACCCGCTCCGCCCACGAGGCAAACGTATCCACGTTATCGTTGTCGTTATTGCCACGACGGCGGCCGTTGCTGTCACAGTCAGCAGCAAAGGCACTGAGCGAGGTGGTGGGGGGCGGAGGGGTTTCACGCAAAGGAAGCGAAACCAAAGCGAAAATGGCGCCACCCCCAAAAAGTCTATGCCGAAAACAAGGCACAGTGTGCTCGCTGCTGCTGCCGTCGCTGTCGTCGTCGCAGCCATAGACACAACGTCGTGTATTCAGTACTTTCCCCCTCCCCCTACCACTACCC
Organism: Drosophila niveifrons; assembly: GCA_035046325.1. NCBI lineage: Eukaryota > Metazoa > Arthropoda > Insecta > Diptera > Drosophilidae > Drosophila > Drosophila niveifrons. Next base: position 1,070,670 of record JAWNOC010000071.1, read on the forward strand.
CTACTCCACACGCAGTGGTCATAAATCGAATTTCTGTTTATGTAGTGGTAAAGCTGCTGGCATATCTCCCCTTTCATACCCCCAAGAGAGGCAGTCACACAAGACGTGTACGACGTCAACGCCGCAGCCAGCAGCTCGCAGTAGCGCAGCGGCGTCGGCAGCGACGCATCGCGAATGCTTTACGGTTTGTTGTGTTTTGCTCGATGCTGCTGAGCTGCCGTGCTGCCGCCACCCCACCACTTCACTCTGCCTACACACATACAGAGACACACACAAGTGTGTGTTGTCGCTGAAGCGGGTGGTTGTTTCGGGCGGCAGCGCTGCTTGCGTCGCTGCTGGCATCGCATGTGGGCGGCGCGGCGGTGGGACGAGTGACGATGTCGCTCTTTTGCGCCTGCTCCTGCTGCCTGCTGCTGTTGTTCGCACACAAATTCGCAGGACTCGTTGCTTTTTGGGCGCCCCTCGCACATATGCAATGCTTTATTTTTTTGCTCGCTGGTGGTTGAAATTGCTCGAAAGCTGAAATTCCTTCTGTGCTTGCTGCCCACGATATATTCGTGTGCGAGTGTTGTGTGTTGTGAAAACCAAATGCGAGTGTGTGTGTGTGTGTTCAGCACTCGTTACTCGTTAGTTTCCACACATTTACTGTTAATACCAAATCATTTCGATATACGATAAGCAAAAATATTTTAACACAGTTGCATTTTATAAAATATTCAATTTATTAAAATAGCATAAATAAATTAACTTTAAGTTGCGATGCATTTTATAGTTTTTTATTTTATATTAAAAAAGCTGACAAATTATAGTAAAACAAATTGCTTTCGCTTGTTTTTACAGTTGGATTTCTGCTCCTTCTGCCGCCAGTGGCAACGCCCTGTCGATAAACTGTAGCTAGTGTGGCCAGACTGGCGTATAAGCATTTTAATAATGCTGCCAGACTGTAAAATTTTATTAGCTTGCAGCGGTGCAATAATGCATAACATAAATATACAATAAGCCTTTATAATGCAGTAAATAATAACAAATAAGTTTTCTGTTAAATTAATTGGCATTAAATTTCTGCCAGACGATGTGGGGACTACCTTATAGTTGATAGCTTTTATTGCATAAAAACAGACTAGATCGATACAAGCGCGTGGCTTGGGTAAGCGCAGCTTTCAAGAGCAGGACACCTTGTGCAAGATTTGAGTAGCTTTCAAAGTTCTGCACAACTTGCAAGCACTATTAGCGCCATCTAGCGCACAAGCTGAGTAATGCTAAGCTTGACCTGCTGTTGAGGGTGGCAATGACAACTGCAGCTTTGGCGCATGCGTGAGAGAGAGAAAGCACGAGAGCGACTGCACTCTCTTTTCAATAAGGCTCTCTTTCGCTCTCGGTCGCCATGAACATCGTTTTGAGGTTAAACGCGCATTGCCAGTATTCGTAGGCATCGTGACTTCAGTTTCAGTTTCCATTTCAGTTTCAGTGCGTTCTCTGCATTTGGAGCACCAACAAAATTCCCCTCTCCGCCCAACAGAAATCTAAAATAAAAACGTTCAAAGTATTTTGTATGTTATGTGGAAATTCACACAAAAATATATCAAAAATCGAACAGTGTCCGTGCGCTGACGACGCGATTAAATAACGCGTGTTTTTATTCAAAATAGTGCCAGCAACATTCGCTTTTTTTGCACATTTTTTTTGTGTGTCGCCAACGTTGCCGTTGTTGTTGTTGGTGTGTGTTATTTGTTTTTTTTTAGTATGTTTTTTGGCGTAACGTGCTAAAATTGAGTCAGCAAATTGAATTTCCACACCGAGTTTCTCTGTTCATAAACGCGCGCGTGTTCGCCTTGTGAATGTATGAGTGTGTGTGTGTGTGAGTGTTTGTCTGTGTGTGAGTAACTGTATGTGTCTGTGTATATGTGTCTTTGCGTGCGTCTTTTGTATTGACATTATGGAAGCGTACTTATTATATAAAGTGCTCGCCTTTTGGGCCAATTGACAGTTGCCAATTGGCAGCAGCAGCAGCTTTGATTTGTCGTCCAATTGCCGGCAGGCGCGACCATTGTTGCGGCTTTAATTGCACGCACAGTAAATTTAATTAAATAAATGCAGGCCGCCCATAAGTGTGCTTCAATATCTTGAGAGCAGTTGTTGTAGGACATGGGGCGGGGGTGAGAGACGGAGGCCGAGGACGACACGACTTCGTAGCAACATGTCTTTGACTCAGATTCGAGATGCTCCTTCAAACACACACACACACACATACGCACGCACTCACTCACACTTGAGCTAATGCTCGCACTTATATTGACACACACGCACTTCTCATACGCACACACACACACACACACATAAATATTCCCACTTACGCACACAATTGCCAAACGGACATTTTATAAATTTATTATTTTGACTCGCGCTCTGGCTGTCGCTCTCTTGCTCTCACGTTCGGTTTACTTCGTGTCTTCCTTCGTTGGTCGTGTAACGTCGCTCTTTTGCCCTTCGAAATGTCAAAATATTGCGGACAAATCGTTTTGTTGTTGACTCGCACTCGCTCTCACTCTCTTGCACCCACATTTTGTTGAGCTTGTGCTGAACAGCATTGCCAGCATTGATTTCGTGTCACATGTTTTTGAGCTTTTCCCTGTCAACTTGAAGTGAGAGCATATTTTTAGGCAGTTGCGCAGTTCTCTCAGTTTGCTCGCTCTCTCTCTCAACACTCAGTCATATGTTTTGGGAGCAAACTACATTCCTTTGAAGCCGAAAAATAGGATATGATTTGACGAATTTAAATATACTTTACAATCGTTGCTAATTAATCGTAATAATATGTTGTTATGGTAAGAATTGCATAACAACATATTTCAATAAGTTCAAGAAAAATATCAATTTAATTTCCTTTAAAAAATGAATTGATTTTAAGCCAACTAATAGTATTATTACATTGTTTGAAATATCAAAATTTGTTAATGTAAATTTTTCAATATTTCGACTTCTAGAATCCTTAAAAAATGCCATATCTATTGCCGTTATTTTATTCCAGTGAGTTTTTCATAATTTGCAGACAATAATTAGCTAACACAGTCCGCCATCAAACAGAATAATTAAGTAGGTAATTTTAAATTCAAATTTCATTGAAATTCAAATGCTGGCGCCCAAGAACAAGAACAACAAAGATCAAATAAAACTCACAGCTGGAATAAAACTTGAAAACCTCCCTGTCTCTCTCTCTTGCTCGCTCACAATACGCACTCTCTGCAATTGGAGCTTACGCTCTCTAGCTCTCTTTTTGGCTGTCGTCCGCTCTCTCGTGTGTCGTTCGTTGTTGGGCAGCGACAGCGGTTGCGATAGCGGGTGTAATTGAAATCCAATTGGAAATTTGCCTGTAGGTTTAGTCCTGACTCGTACGCGTTGCTGTAAGGTCCTAACAAGCGCAAAACCAAAAAAAATCAGCCTGCTAACAAAGTAAGCAGCAGCGATAACCAGCAAAAATATCACAATTATTTTTTTCCTGTGTCTCTCTTACTGTGTGAGTGTGCGTTTGCTTGCTTGCTTGACTGTGTGTGTGTGTGTGCGAATGCGTGCGTCTGTATGTGAGTGCGAGTATTTGCGTAAGTATATGTGTGTGTGTGTGTGTGTAACGCGCGCTGGCAACAACAATAACGACAAGAAGAAGCATGGTGTAAATTTACAAAACTGAAGCAGCAGCACAAATAAAGAAAGAAAATGAAATAAAACTCACACACACACGCACATACACACGCATACTACATAAAATACACACGCATACTTACAAGGCGCACACACACGCACAAGGAGCCGCAGTCAAAGCAAAAGTGAAGTTTAAGTTAAAGACAAAGGCAAAAGGCAATAAGAAAAAGAAAAAAGGAAAAGACAAGTAACTGTGATTCCCTCTAACTCGAAGTGAAGTCGCGAAGCAAGTGTGAGCGAGAGGGGTGCGCGAGTGGCGATTTATTATTTTTGTTGCTGTTTTTTTTTTGTTGTTTTTGTTGTTGTAGTTACTGCTGCTAGTCGCCATTGTAGTTGTTGTTTGTGTTTGGAGCGACAGCAGCCAAAGGCGGTGAAATGAAATCATGAATGGAGTGGAAGAAGAACAACGTGTCACAAGCGACAAATGACGAAAGTCAATTCGCAAAAGACAAAAAAAAGAAGAAAAAAAAAATGTAGACAACGACAGCAACAACCATAAGTGGAAGAAGAGGAAGAAAAACACGCAAGTTGCGTGTTGTTTGACTGTGTGCAGAGCTTTTACCGTTTGCCATTTGCCGCTTACCGTTTGTCGTTTTAGCTGTTTAATCGTTCACTTGCTTTAACTTTATCTTCCTCTTGATTTTGTGCAAGTGCAAAATATCGAACATCGCCCTCATCCAGAAAAGAAAGTCTCTGTTTCCAGTCGCCGTTGCCGTCGCCGTCGCCGTCGCAGTCTCGGTCGCTGAGTCAGCGTTTGTCTCTGCCGCAGAGGGTTGATTTTTTTTTTCTTTTTTTTTTTTTTTGTTTGGTTTTACTGTTGTTGTTTGATACCCGCTATGCAGAGGGTAGAAGTGTTTCACAATTTAGTGCAGAGCGTGTTTTATAAAGCATAATTACGACTCTATTAAGTATTTATAAATTTGATCAGCTTAGATCACTTAATATTCATTCACTAATAAACTTACATCCTTTTAACATTTTTTTTTATAGAAATAGTTTGATGGCAATTTTAAATAGTGTTCACAAGTTAAGCATTAATAGCAAAAAAAAATTGCTTCTAATTCGAACAAAAAGTTTACAAATTTTAAATACAATATTATGAAACATTGAATAGGACTAACAAGATCTTTAGAATTAGTAGCGGGTATTTCAGAGTCGAGAACATTCGATAGTCGGCTTCTTAGTTGTTTTCGTTTTCGTTTTTCTTTTGATATTTATATTATTTTATTTAGCCACGTTGTGCCACGTTCAACGTTCAACTTCAACCACTTGCCGCCCCGTCGTCGACGTCATCGCACGCGCCCTCTGCTTGCTCACTATCTTTCTCACCCCCCCCCCCCACTCTCTCTCTTTCGCTCACTCGCTGTGTGTGTGTGTGTGTGTTGGGTGCCCTTGCTAGTCCGCCCCTGGCAGACACTTGCACAACCCCGGCTCGCATCCCTGGGGCCAAGAGGCAGCCATACAAACAAATAACAAAACGCAACCAAAACCAAAAATACGAAACGGAACCCAAAACTCTTGGTGTCATTGGCACTCGCGTAGTATTTTGTTTAAACTTTTCGCCATTGCACCCTTTCATCACGAACTTCTTTCACTTCTTCCTTTATGCTTTGCGCTTTGACATCGCGTGCTCGTCGTGCATACATATAAAAAACAAAAAAAACAAAATAGTAAGGATACAATACAAAATGAAAGAAACGACAAAACGGCAAATCATGAAGCAAACGGATTAAAGAGAATCGACATCGTAATCGTAATCGAAATCGAAATGCAATGAATCTTAACCGATTCAAACTAACCCAACTTAATGCGAAACGGTTATTTTTGGCGCTTGCATGACTGCTGACAATTGCAGCGCAAAGTGAACACGAAAAAAACAATTGCAAAAACGTATAAACAAAAACAAAATCTATGCTTAAAACCCGCTAATGTTGCACCCACCACCGCTAAACGCAACCGCTCACCGTTCACTACCACCACCACCACCACTACTATTACCATCACTTTTAACACCACCACCAATACCACCGCCACCGCCACCGCCATATTATCACTATTTGCCACCACTTTCGACTACTAAATAGGCTAAGTAAGCAACTAGCGTAATAATTAAAAAACGAAAAAGCAAAAAAAAAAAAAAACGCAATGTAATAACAACACCAATCATCAAAGGCAAGCAAAAAAAAAAAAAACAAACAGAGCACCAGTTGAAACCAGTTGCAATCCATACCAAAACAAACCAGAAAAATATTTATAAAAGACATCTGCCAAATTTATCACGACGTTTATCAAAATGTTGCCAACGCTTCCTCCATTTGCAATAAAAAGTGAGCGACTCTCTTTACTACCTCTAGTACTAGTAACTTACTTACTACTACTTCACCTCCTACTACTACTATTACTATTCTACTACTATTTCTACTACTACTACTACTACTACTTTCAAAAAGTACATATGTTCGTTCGTTCCATTTTTAACTAAATAGTGTGTAGAGTGTGGTTCATCTAAAATACAAAAAAAAACTCCCCCCCCCCACAACTTTCCCAACCTTACCAAACTTGTTGGCCAACTAGTGGCATTCTTTTTTTTTTTTGTATCTCGTTCAATGTTTGCAAAAAATTAAATCAATCTACAAAATCCAACTCGTGACTTTCTTCTTCAAGAGCCTTGTCTATCATTGTAATAACTACTTTGTGTATGTGCATTTTTTCCCCTCAACCCCCGCCCTCAAAACAATTCTTCAACTTTTTCTATTCACTTCTTTCGGCAACAAAACTTTTCGTCAACTGTTTGAAAAAAAAAAAAATTGAAAAAGCAAACAAAAACGAAAAATATTTGACAAACAAAATTCGAAATGCCAAAAAAATAAAAAACTTAAACTCAAACAGTTCTTAGAGCAAAAGTTGGACCAGAGTTATGATGGTTCTTCTTTCTACATGTATTGTACATAAACAAAAAAAATAAATCCCGTAGACAAAGTTACTTCTAATTGGCTTGATAATCGGAAACTACATTCATACAAATCTGTAAATAATGCCAATGCTTGCCCCACCCCCCCCAAAAACAAACAATTTAGCATGCAAATTAATCCCGCAACATAATTTTTTTTTCTTTGCGAATGCTTTTTGATCACATATCACAAAATTGATAATAAAAAAACAAAATGATGATGACCAATCAATCAATGAGTTAATCAAGAGTAAAGTTTATCACCCATAATTAGACGACAAATTTAAAGTTCCCTAATTGTTCTAATCGTACTATTCTCGTATTCTCGTATTCCGTTTCCGTTTCCGTTTCCGTAGTTTCCACGTTTGATGCGTTCGTTCGTTCGTTCGTTATGTTTACCAGTTCAATTTTATTGTATAAAACCAAAAGAGACCAAAAACTAACTAACTAACCAAAAAGCGCCAACCAGAGACGTTTAAAAACGAATATACATATCTATATAAATATAAACAACAACCTACAAACTAAACATAACAATTCTATAAAGTGTTTCTAATCTTAACTTCTTCAAATTCTCTCTAATAATAAACAACACAACACAAAACAAACACACACAAAATCAAAACCAAAACAAACAAAATCTAAAATCTAAACAAATACCAATTTAACAATCATCATCCATACCAAAAAAAAAAACAAAAAAAAAAAATATTAAAATATACATCGCAGCCAAAAGTGAACTTTTGTCTAAACACAAAGCGCATGAGCTTTTGCCACAAGGTAAGTCTATTCTCTATGCTCTATGAATATTTATTTCTATTATTATTAGCATATTTATTTTGTATATTTTTTAAAGAAATTTTCTTTGTTTAAGTTTTCTATGCAATTGCTTTGTTCTTTGAAATCTAATTGCATTTAGGAATGAGATAGCGATAAGTGCTTAAAGTTGTGGTTCCCAAAAAGTTTGCATTGTCTGGGGTCAAAAAAAAAAAGAAAAAGAATTAAAAAAACCTGGCACTACACTCATGTTTTTTTCCCCCATTGAAATCATTTGCTTGTACTCGATAATTGATCGATTACCTTTCCCAATCGCAAGTACAAAGTTTGGTAAGAAGTTTGTTCGTTTTTTTTTTTACGGGGGGTTTTTCCCAAGCATTTCTATTCAATTATCCAGTTAAATGAATGCGCTCTCTCTCTTTCTATCTCTAGTAATCGGAAGTTTTTTCGATTGTTCAAATTCTCTTGGCCATGATTCATGATTTTAGCTATGTTTTTGTTGTTTTCGTTGTTGGCGACAATTTTGTATGGCAGACAGCGGCGCTTGGCTCTAAAATATTGGTTATTAGCATAGCAGATGCTAGAGAGAGAGAGGGGAAGAGAGAGAGGGAAGAAAGAGAGAGAGAGAGGGAGAAGAGTGTGTGGGAGTCATGTTGAATTGCTGACAAAGCAGTCAGCGCTTTTTGTTGCCTACTTTTTGGGGTCAGGGACTTGTTTTGTCAGCTTGCTAGAGACACACAAGTGCCCAAGTGCGAGACAAAGAGAGATAGAGAGTGAGTGAGAGAGAGAGAGATAGAGGCATTGCCCATACATCTATTTATCGCTACCCACAACGTTTTCCTCTATTCTGTTTTTTTTTTTGCTGTTGTTGTTGTGTTGTCGTCGACTGGGCTGCTGCATCTTTTGTATTGTGAATCATCGCCAGAGTATCGCCAAATGCATTGGCTGCCATTGGACGCTGACAATGCACAGCATAAGCAAGATAAGTGCCACCCTTCAGCCTCCCACCATCCCCTATCACTCATCACTCTCAACCCTCATGCTCAACTTGCTTTGTCGTCATGTTCAAAACCTCGACGTTGTTGTCGTCGTCATCATCATCGGGGGAACAGCATTTGGCTTTTGTTGCAGCAGCTAATTTAGCGTTAATCGAAGTGTATTTACATCCGCTTCTCGCTCTCTCTCTCTAAGTCTCTATCTCTTTACTTTTTACTTCTGCCACAACGATTGCAGTACTCATTGCTGCATTAGCATTCGCTGTTCCTGCGGCTTGTTGCTAATTAGTTTTCAATCCCAAAAATTTACCCAGCCCCAGATGGTGATGGCGAGTTGCCGCAAAAGCCGCATTTGCTTTGACGTACTAATCACTAGCTTTACAACCGATCAATTAACAGCAAGTCACAGAGACTAGAGAGAGAGAGAGAAACAGAGCGAGATAGACACGCTTTTCAACAATTTCGATTGAGCTGCGCTTTCTAGTTGGTCGCCTCAATGAATTTTGATTCGAATTTGCTAATACGTGTATGTGCAAAGGGATTTGCGATTATACCCTGTACAAGTGCTGAGTTAAAGGGTATATATGCTTGAAATTGAGCTGTCGATTGATAATATATAGCATTATTATAAACTTTTCGGTATATTTACGTTTTTTTCAGATATAAAAATGAATATATCTAAAGTATTCAATCTAAATACACATTTTGGTATATTTCAGTATTTTCTTGGTATATTAATTTGGTATATTTTCATGTGAATGGGTAGCGGGTATAACCAAGTAAAAAGTATACATACTAAATATACATTTCGTTGTATTTTAGTATTTTGTTGGTATATTATTTTTAGTATATTTTGAGTGAAAACATAAAGAGGATATAGCCATGTCTATATTTATAGTATACAGACGATATTTACCTTTCGGTATTTTTCAGTATTTTTGGAATATTTTGAATGATATACCGCCGAAATACACATTTCAGTATATTTTAGTATTTTTGGTATATAATATTTTGGTATATTTTCTTGTAAATAGGTTGGTGGTATAGCCATGTCTAAATTTTTAGTATACATACCAAATACACATTTCGATATATTTCAGTTGGTATATTAATTTGGTATATTTTCATGAAAATGGGTTACGGGTATTATCATATCTTTTTTAGATATTAACAATTTTTAATTGTGTTTTAAAAACAATCCAAACAAATAAGAAAATGCAGTATTATCATTAAGCATAGCTAAATTAAAATACCAAACATATACCAAAATGCGTAGTTGGGAATAATGCAATATGCTAGCAGAAAATATGTGACAACAGCTTAAGAACTTTCATCTTAGTATATTTCATATTTCAAAGTTTTCAATCTTCAAGAAATTCTAAATGAAAAAAGTATTGGAGTATTGGAAATAAATATTGGAGTATTTCAAATAGAATAAAATTACAAATCTTTACAACTTCTTCATTTTATCTGCTTCTCTATTTGATTTGAAATTTGAATGTAATTTTAAAAACTTTCAATTAGTTGATTGATTGTTTCTTTAAGCTTAGTCAAAGTTTTAAATCTTCAGGAATTCTTATTGAAAAACTTAATTCCAATCAGCATAAAATTGCAGAACAATTTTGGATAAACAAACATTTTGAATATGTTCAAAATTAAAGTCTCAAATTCTGGTTAGGGTATTTTCGAGTGTGTAGCTTAAAGTATTCACGCTGGCAAATGAAATGCCATAATTATGTGCTGCACTCAGCGTTAAATGCGAGATGTTTGCTTGCTCGGAGTTGGACACGAGCTTACAGCACGATGATAGATGTGGCAGTCAAGTGGCAAGGAGGCGAGTATTCAATCATTTGCTGACCACAAAGAATAACTGTTGCACTGTGTGTGTGTGTGACATCAGGCCGAGTTCCATTAGTTGCTCGACACCAACTACGAGTACTATATGAATGTGAATACGTATGCGAATGCGAGTGTGAATGTGAATGAGAATGTGGCGAGGCTCACATCGATGTGCATTAATTGACCGCAACTGTTTGACACCGAGCAACAACAACGAGAACAACAACAAGAACAGCAAGTGATTTGTCATCGTTGTTGCCTCGTCTCGTCTCGTCTCGTCTCTAGTTCGTTGCACAAATATGAAAGATGCTTGCAACATCCTTCAATGCCAGGCAACAACAAAGGACAAGAGGACAAGAGCTCCAAAGAGCTGCGTCTGCTGTTAGGCTCCATTTACGGCTGCAGCTAAGGATATTTATACCCAACACAATGTTGAGAGTGTGTCTCTTACTCTCTATGTGTGTGTCTGTGTGTGTGTATGTGTGTGTGTGTGTGTGTGTGTGTGTGTGTGTCTGTGTGTGTATTCTGTTTGCGCTGTGCGTGTGAAAACCGGATATTTGCCATATTGTTCGACGCACGTTACGTATACGCCGCATATGCTCTCTCCCTCTTTCTCATTCTTTCTCTTTTTCTTCTTCCTCCTCTGTACTTAACTAATATGCGTTGTACATACGCCGCTTTGACACGTTGCAATTGTTGTTTTGGCATCATTGTCGTCGTTGTTTGTTGTTCGTGTTCGTGTTGTTCGTTATTTCCTCAACATTTATTTGTATTGTGATTTTCTTTCTCTCTCTCTAACTCTCTCTCTGTTCAACATTTTTCTGCTTGTTGCAAGCAATCGCTGTGACAGCACAAAGCGATTGCAATTATTTTAATCGCATAGTTGATTTCATTACACATTACACATTTGCCAATGCATTTCCAATTGCCACCAATAATGAAGTGTCAATGCGAATTGATACACCAACCAATTACGTGCAACGAGACGAAATGCCAAAATGCTTTGCATAGCTGAGCAAATGTGTAATTGAAATACTACAGACTACAGAACGAAAAGCAGCTGGATACGAAAGCTGCATGAAATCGAGTTTTCCTAATGCACTCTTGTGTATACAAAATAACAATAAAATATTGCAAGTTTTTGTGTGCCACGAAATGAATTTTTGTTGGCCTTCATCTTTAATTTTCACTTGTTGCGAAACTACGTTTATGGTAGATTTTTAATGTAGTAGATATTTTAGTATTTTGTTGGTATATTGATTTGGTTTAAAACTCCGTTGATGGTACATTTTTAATATCGTTGTAGTATATATGTGAAATACACTTTGCGGTATATTTTTGGTACAACTAGAAACTTTGCAAATGGTACATGTTCAATGCAGTATTAAATCGATGTGTCAAAAATATATTTTCCGGTATATTTCAGTAATTTTTTGGTATATATTAATATGGCCATGTCTAAATTTAGAGTATACAGACCAAATACACATTTCAGTAAATTTCAGTATTTTTTTGTTATATCAATTAGGGAATATTTACAAATAAAAAACAGATTTCGGTATATGTCAGTATTTTTTCCTTAAATCAATTTGGTATATTTGCTTAAAAATGGTAGCGGGTCTAGCGTTGTTTATATTTAGAGTATACCAAATTCGTATTTTGATATATTTAGGTATTTTTTGGTATATTAATCTGGTATATTTTGTTAAAAATGGGTGGCAAGTGTAGTCACTTCTATATTAATAGTATCAAGACGAAATACACATTTTGGTATATTTGCATATTATTTTCGGTGTATTAAGTTGGTATATTTTATTGAAAATGGTAGAGTGCATAGCGATGTTTATATTTACAGTATATTTTGGTATATTTAGGCATTTTTTGGGATAGTCATATCTACTATATACAGCATAAAGACGAAAAACACATTTCAGTATATTTAGGCACGCTTTTGGTATATTAATTTGGTATATTTTGTGAAAAAAAGGTTTGCTGTTATAGCCATGTTTATTTAATGTTATATGTGTATACTAAATACACATTTTGGTATACTTAAGTATATTTTTGGTATATTAATACCGCATATTCTTACTTGTTTCGATTGTTTTAAAAGCACAACTAAACATTTTTGTTAAGCTGGGAATAATGCAATGTGTTAGCAGAAAAGCTGTGACGACAGCAGCTTAAGCAAAGCTTCAATTAAAATGACACTCGAAGACAAACAAAGAACGGATATTGAAATAAGAGTAAAACATGTGTGTGTGTGTGTGAGGCAGGTCGTAAATACGTTAAAAGGCCAGAAGGTGGCGCCACTTGGGGTTGACACTCGCGTAATACGCGCTGCCAACGCAATTTTTGTGGCAATCGTCTGAAATCGCTTATTTTACACAAAAAAAAAAAAAAAAAACTGTCGGCCGTTTAAGCCTCGTGTGTCGCACACCTGCAACGCAACTTCCCCTCCCTTCCCCTGCTTTATGCTTGTCTGTCTGTGTGTGTGTGTGTGTGACAGGTAAGTGAATTTATGTTGCACACGCTATGCGAAACATGCCACTGCATTTGGCCATAAAAACCGAACAGGACAACAGCGAGTGAAGCAACATAAAGTGGCAGAGGAAGTGGCACAGGCAGAAAGTGAGACAGCGAGAGAGCGAAAGAGAGAGAGAGAGAGAGAGAGAGAGGAAGGTAGCTCAAGGCTCAGACACGACAAAAAAAGAAGAAGAACTTTCACAGCCGCAACGAAGCGAAATATTATTTATTTGCTGCCGGGGTTTACCTCCATGATATTACCTGCAGTTGTTGTACCCGGCTGCACTCTTTTTTGCGCCTGCTTGGCAAACATTTTCGGCTGTCCAACGTTGCCAACGTGCAACGCATATATAAATCGTTTTCAGAATTGCAGAGAAAGCGAGCGAAATTAGACAGAAATTCGTTGTTCTGTTGCCTTTATCAGAGTGCACACATATCACATTTGCACATTTGATGGGCGACAGGAACTGAAGTGGCAACAGCGGATAAACGAAATGAAATGAATATGCGCGCGTTAAAATCATTGTATTGCATACGCTGCGTATGCGCAATCCCAAGAGATAAGAGCAGCCAAAAGAGTGCGGCAAATAATAACGACAATAATAATGTGGAGAAATTCGGAATTTCGCAATTTATTACATTGAAGACATCAGCCAGTGTTTTTTTATTCTCTTTTTTAACATATCAATCAACAATTGCAACGTCTGCAAATGATGAACGACTAAAAATACCCTGTAATAAAAATGTACCTTCAATTAATACGCCGCAGCATAAAATTCAGTTTAATTAAACAAGTTGTAGAGCTTTAAACGAAAAAAAAAGCGCAAATGAAGCACAAATATTCATAGAAATATTTATGCGTAGGCAGTCGATAATAAAAGTAGCAATCACAATGAAATTGCATAAAGGGGAAATCAGTAAATGGAAATGGCAAATGAAATGAATGTGTGGATAATAGAAATCAATTCTTTTTTTGTTTGTAGGCACAAGAAGTCAATTTGTGTGGCAGGCGGTGGAAAGAAAGTTTTCTTCATGAAAATTACTCACATTTAATGAGAGACTAAAGCAAAGTTCTCACACCTCAATACTTTTTGTGTTTGTGGTTGTTGTTGTTGTTGTCTATGCACTCAAGGATATCAAATTTTTAACCACGCGTCACACATGGCAGCACAAAGTGAACAGCAGCGTGGTGGTTAGTGGCATACAGAGAAAGAGACAGACAGAGAGAGAGCAAAAGAGAGAGAGTTGGACATTTAGTCAGTCAGTCAGACAGTCAGACAGTTAGTCAGTCACTCAGTCTGTGCTTTTGCTGCTGACTCACTCAAAGGCAGCTGGAAAATGAAACCGGATTGCTGTTGTCCCGGCAGGTGGCAGTAAGTAGCAAGCACACTAAGTATTAAGCAGTTGCCACTGCCACACAGACAGGCAACAACAAGTAAGAAAGCTACAGTGTCGAGTGGGCTTGACTGTGAGATATAATATATACCAAATTGTATATTTGGTATATCGATATATTACTACATTCGAAATATACCATACAAAACACAATTCAAATATACTAAAAATACTAATATATATGAAAATATATATTTTCTATATCGATATATTACTTTATTCGAATTATACCATACAACATGCAATACAAATATACTAAAAATACTAATATATACCAAAATGTATATTCGGTATATCGATATATTACTAAATTCGGGCATAAGTATACCAGCTACTCGTTTTGTTGCAAAAATATACCGAATATGAAATATACCTAAATTAAATTTGGTATATTCTTGTATTATTACATTCGAAATATAAAATATTCGTACATGGCTATGATCGCTATACGTTGAGTATAAAAATATACCGAACAAATACTAACATATACTAAAATGTATATTTGTTATACCGGTATATTACTAAATTCGAAAAATACCATACGGTTTTTCGATAAAAATATACCAAAAATACTAACATACCAAAATGTATTTCTTTATACCAATTCGAAATATATACCATACAATTTACGATCAAAATATACCAAAAATACTAATATATACCAAAATGTAAATTTGGTATATTGGTATATCACTACATTCGAAATATACCACACAATAATCGCTACTCGTTTTGTATAAAAATATACCGAGAAAATACTATCATATACAAAAATGTATATTTGGTATATTTATATATTACTACATGCAAACTACGCCATAGAATATAGGAAAATAATATACCAAAAATATGCCAAAATATACCATAGCATACAAAATATACTGACTTTAATGTAGATCCAGAAAATATTCACTTTATTATGGGGTCGACGAAGGTTTCATCTGCTTATGACATACGTTTCCTGTCGGCACAAAGTTGTTATACTCTTCTACAGGGTAGCAGGTATAAAAAACCAACTGGAGAGCATGCGAGCGAGAGAGAAACAGTGTGAGAGAGAGAGAGCGGCAAGGCACGACACGCGCTCAAAGTACAAAGTTACCAATTGATTTCCGCATGGCGTGTGTCATTGTTGTTGTTGTTGTTGTTGCTGTTGCTGTTGTTGTTGATGATGATGTGGCTGATTGCACAACTAGCGGAAATTGCTATCAGAAATCAGTTACTTGTGACGTCATAAACATGCTCGCTCTCTCGCCCCCAAATCCCTTTGTTAACTCAACGTGAAAACTTTCATGCTCTCAACTACCTTCACTCGACTTTCCTTGTCTTGCCTTGACTCGACTCGACTTGACTTGACTTGAGGTGTCATCTCTTCGCTTCCTCTTGAGATACGTTTCGTTTCGTTGCGTTACGTTAGTTTGCGTTACTTTGCGTTACCATCAACTCAGATCAGATCCCTTGTGAGTTGTGTTCAAGGTGAAACAATTGCTCGAGAGCTCTGGATTTTGTAACTTTGAAAATTGCGCTGTAAGCTGCAAAAAAGTTTCTCTTTTCCAATATAATATTTCTTCGCTTTTTTCTGTACGCTTTAATCAAGTTAAATTTAGTTCTTAATAAAGATGACTTCAAATTTATCGTAGAATATATGAAATAAAATAGATTATAATAATTAGAAACATTGTCGATGGAGCTTTAAATTCATTAGACTTTTTTTTTAGCTATTTTGGATAGTAAAAAGATTGTAAGCTGAAACTACAATTAATTTACTACTTTGATATTAAATTCTTGTTATTTTTGTGTGTCAAAAAGTGAATACTTACTTAAGATTAGGCACTTCAAATTATAATTATATTACTCGTTTTGTATTGAAACATACCAAACATATACTGACATACATTATTATGTATATTTGGTATATCGATATATTACAAGATTAAGCCAAAGAAAACCATAAAATAATTTACCGAAGATATGCCAAAATATACCATAGAAAGCTAAAAATACAAATATGGAAATATACCAAACAAATACTGGCACATACCATAAAGTATATTTGGTATATGGTTATATGACTACATTATGCCATAGAATACAATAAAATAATATGCCGAAAACATGCCTAAATATACCATAGAGCATACAAATATACCGTTTGGTATAAAAATATACTATACAAATACTGACACAAAATATTATATCAAAAATATGCCAAAATGTACCATAGAGAGCTAAATATACAAATATAAAAATGTACGAAATAAATACTGGCATATACCATAAAGTATATTTGGTAGATCACTATATTACTACATTATGACATAGGCCACACTACAAATATACCAAAAATAGAGTACAAAATATACTAACATTGGACGCTGATTCTGAATATATATATTTTCAGTATTTATTCTTTAATCATAATTTGTCAACTATTTTCGCCCACATTTGTATTCTCTTCCACATTTAGCTCCTTACGTAAGTTCCGACAAAGAAGTAATCCAGGGTATCTTCAAATTGAGCCCTCGAATCGTGTTTTGTCGCATTTGTTGTTATTGTTTTATTGTGCCTTATTGTTGTATTGTTGCTTTAGTCGTTTGTCCAGCAATTTGAGCTTCCGCTTTGAATGAGACTTTTTCTGTTTTTTTCTGTTATTTTGTTGGTTCTTTTGTAGCTGCCAATTTTGCATATGACAACACACAACATTTTCCTTTTTTTTTGGCTCTCTACGTTTTATGTGCACCTTCGCCACAGTTCGTGTTGTTGTTGTTGTTGTTGCTGTGGCAAGTTGGCGGCTGCTGTGGCTTGTGTTGTGTGCTGTGTTTGCTTTTGAGCTGTTGCCGCCGAAAGTTGAACCCTTTTTTTTGTTGTGTTTTTTGTGTTGTGCCTGCTTTTTGTTTGCTTAATGTTTAGTTCTCACTTTCACGCAATGTTTTCATTAGAATAAGCATCTCAACCCCCCGCTTTCTGCCACCCCTTTTGAAGCTGAAGAAAAGAGGAAAACAACAACAGCAAAAATTGTCAACAAAGAGAAAAGAAAGAAGAAAACCAACGTCAAAAAAAGAAAGAAAGGCAGCAAAAGCAGCAAAAAACAAAGTGTAAGAAAAGCTCACACACACACACACACACACACACATCTCTATAGAGGAGTAAAATTACTTAAAACAAAATACAGTTGAGTGGGTGTAAGGAAGAAAGAAGAGAGGAGGGAGGCATAAGAGGGGAATAGGTTAGGCTTGACTTTGGGTCGTTTATGTTTTCATTTCTTTGGCCGGCTGAACACACACACACACACACACACACACAGAGAGACAACTTTAACCCTATGGAGACCTTTCTTCAGCTGAGCGCCCAGCTGCCACGCCCACACACACCTCTCTCTCTCTCTCTCTCTCTCTCTCTGTCGCCCCCTTTGCCGCTTTGTTGTTTATTTTGCTTTGGCACATTTTAGAAACAATAAAGGAAAACTTTGAGCGCTTTATGCGGCCGCCTGGGCCACTGAGGCTCGCTTTTTGTATCCTTCTGCCTTCTTCTGTATGTCCTGTGTGTTTGTGTGTGTGTGTGTGTCCTGTGTATATCCGCTGTGAGCTATCTTCATTTCAACGCGTCGCAGCCGGCTGGCAAGTTGGCCATAAAAAACAGGCGAATTACGTGAAGCGGCCCCTAAAAACAAAAGGCAATGTTTCCTTTTGCCTTTGCCGTTGCCTTTGCCTTTGCTGTTGCCTTTTTCACCTAAGCCACGTCCTGACAAACCCTCAGTGTCCTGCGTCCTTGCTTTGTCAGCCCCTGGCTTAAGCATTTTCATCAAAAATTATGAAAAGTCGAGCGCCTTGCCAACGTGCTTTTCTCTCCTTTGCACTCTGCTTGATTTGTCCCTGGCAACAAAAAACAAAAAAAAAATGAAAAAGAAAAAAACATTTTTCGCTTATCATTTTTTTCTCTCTCTCGCAATTTTCGCTTATCGATTTTCCCCGCAAAAGTTGTTAAAGCGAACTTCTGTTGCTTTCTTGAGCAATTCATTCATTAGATTAATCGCATTGTAGCTTGCATTTCTTTTGATTGAATAATCTTTTTGTTTTCTTTCGTTTTCTCGATCGCATCGAATTTACGAATTGTTTTCCTTAATAACTCTTTATATTGTTAACGGGAATCGTAAGAATTTTCAATGTTTCTTGCACAACATTTAATTGCTTAAAACATGCGAGGAATAATGAAAGACAGCAATAAATTTCAACGTTTGAATTTACTTTTGATTTTATTGAAATGAATTACGAAATGCAATTTTAATTCGCATTTTCGCTTTCTAAAAAAATTATTAAATAACTCTTAATTACTCTAAATCTAGACTATTAATTATATAATCTTGAAAGACAGCATTTAATTTCCAATAATATACAATAACAAGAGACAAGTTTCAATTTCTGCTAAATTGTATTGTGAATTAACATTTTAATTTTTTTTCAAAATATATTCACATTAGGATTTTGCTTTATGTTTATAGATTTTTTTTATAATCAAGTTAATTTGCATAATGAATATTTAAAGACAAGCCTAAAATTTGAAATGAAGATCTGAAATTGTAAAATCTAATTTATTTTTCAATTTTATTAATATTAGTATTATTTTCATCATATTGCATTTCATTTCTTAGAATTTTTCTCATATGTTAATAATAACAATAATAGTTCTAATAATCGAATGAATTTGTAAATTATTGAAAGACAAAGCTCGAATATGAAATGCTATTTTATAGAATTATTATAAAGATTTGAAATTTGAGGAATTTTTTTTGGTATCCAAATTTTTGGTACTACATTTAATTTCATATCTTTATATATTTCTGCTAAAGAACCAAAGAACTCTTTAACTTTGGGATCATATAATAATAATTGAAAGTTGAATCTCGCTTGATGAGTTTTCTGTCAACCAATTTGTGTGTGTGTGTGTGTGTGTGTGTGTGTGTGAGTCCTGGCTTAACATAAATATAATTTGCAACCGTTTGCGTCCCAAGCATCCTTGAATGGCCGCACTTTAATTACGCATTTGAGTCCAAACTATATTTCTCTCCACATATATGATGGCAAACTTTCTGTTTCGGAGCACATTTGCCATTAGTTTGAGCTGAGTCAATAAGGGCAACCGCCAAAATGTTTGCAACGTTGCTGCTAAAAATTGCCTTTTTGCCTGCTTTGCTGCCTGTTGCCGCTGCCTCTTCCCCTGTCTCTTTCTCTGCCTCTTGTGGCAAGGCAGTTGCCAGTTTTTGACTTTGACATTGCGGTTTTTAAATTGCTTATTTGCCATCCTTGTCATTGTCATTTCCAGCGTCGCCTTCGCTTCCCCTCTGCTTGCTACCTCCCCTCTCTCCTCTCCCTCCCCCCACTTGATTCCTTCCACAGCGTGTTCGACGTCCCTTGGGCAAAAGTGTAACCACAGCGCCGAGTTTAATAACCAAGGCAACGGCAAAATGTTAAGCACACTTTGGACTGCTTTCAGTCTAATCCTCACCTAGCATATCCAACTCCCCCTTCTCCCCCTCCTCCCACCTCTCACTTCGTTATCTTCTGTTCGGCATTGATGAGCTGCATGTGACAAATCAAATGGCTCAGCACAGACTGCTAACCACATTCTGCTGCTGCTTCTTCTTCCATTTCTTCGCCTCCTTTTGTTTCCTCTTCTTCGTCTGCTGCTGCTTCTTCTTCTTTGGGGCTGGCAACCACAAAGTGTTTTTCCCCAGAAACTCATTAGAAAGCTGCTAACGCTAGATGGCGCCTGTGTGCAGCAGCAGCAACATGCAAATTTCGTTACAAAACTTCAAATTGAGTTTATTGCCTTGGATCGTCTTTGCTTTGTCTTTCCCAACAACGACAGATGGCGCCACACAGCATGTGCATTGCTAAGACATACCCTAGAAAAAAAGTTAAAAGTGATTTTAGACAGAATTTTGAATTACACTTTATTAGAGGGGTGATCTCTTTACCTTTTTAACTTGAAATTTGCAAATATTCGCATTAAACAGCACTTGAATGGCTAAGACATACCCTAGAAAAAAAGTGAAAAGTGATTTGAGACGGATTTTTCAATTACAGGGTATTGGTAGAGTGATCTATTTGCATTTTCCATAACATTTGCAATTATTCGCGACTAAGACACACCCTAGTCATTATAGAAAAGTTGAAAAATAGCAAATGCTTAAGATAATTTCACTACATTTACAATCACGAGGTTTTGGTTGTTGTTTCCGTGTTTTGATTTTGCCATTTTCACCTTTTTCACTATTTAAAAGTACTTGAACGACGACTAAATACTCTACCTACATATTTTTGTGTAATAAGAGCAAAATGAAATTGAAGATAGAATTAACGTTTATATTGTTTATTATATATTGTTTACTAGCTTACGGGATATTTGCTGTTTGCCTTTTTCCATTTGGCATTAATAAGAGCTTGTACTAGTATTTAGCGATGTGCACGACTGCAACATATCCTAGTAACTATGGAAAATTTGAGCTGAGCACAGCTAAGACTGCTTCTTAGGTTGATTTATATGATAAATAAATGTTAACTAATGCATAATTATGCGTATTACTATTTAGCACAGCATACCCTACTTGATTGTATTTGCTTTACAGGGCATATTATGTATAATTTGGCATATATATGAAATTTTTCCGTTCTGTTCTGTATTTTAAGCATCTGATTGCCGCACTTTAAACTGCCGCCAGTCAGCTGCCAATAATAAATCAAAAAGCCCAGGCCAAGCTGTATACTTATATACAAATATGTACATATATGCACCCGCCACGCCCACATCTTGTGTGCCATTCCGCCTACTTTTTGCTGTGCGCTGCATTGCGCTTTATGTGATTGATATGCCAGAAATAGATGGAAATGCAGATACACAGTTGCAGTAACAACTGTGTTCAAAACACACACATACAGAGAGAAGAAGAATGTCTGTATCTGTGTCAGTGGGGCAAGGGTAAAGTGGGGGTGGGGGAAGGGAAGGGGGGTAGGGAAAGGCACATGTCCGCCGGGCAAAGGATCTCGAAATTTAATTGCATTGCTCTGGCATATTTTGGCATATTTCAAATGTGCGGCCTGCAAAATTGATAAGTGGGCGGCAACGGCTGCCAGAGGGGCGTGGCAGGCACACACTCATAGAGAGAGAGAGAGAGATAGAGAGAGACAGCGACGCATTTCATTTGACTGGCTGTTTAATTGCTCAAGTGGCGCCTCACGCAATGAAAAGAAAAATGGGATAAAGATTCGCATATCGCGATTGAAATTATTATTCCGCATTCAACAGTCCAAAAATAGTCAAATATTCGCTTCGCTCTTCAACTTCAACTTCAACTTGACTCGCGGCTGCCAACCGCAGCCCAAAATGCACAAATGCAAACAGTTTGCCCGTCTCTTTCTCTCTTTCTCTCTCTGTCTCTCCCTCATTCTCTACTTTTCCTTGGGCAATTGGGTCAACTTTTGGCTTTTCAGCTGCGCTCTTTTAATTCCTCGTTTTTATCCCACTTCTCTTTTTTTTTGTTTTTTTTTTGTTTGCTGCCCGTTTTTCTCCATTTGGGCAGCTTGACTTTTGGTTAATTTGCAGTTAAGTTGCCAACAGCGAAAGGAAATGGAAAATGTAAATGAAAAATCGCCATCTTCGCAGCTATTTTTCTCATTCGCTTTTCCAGTGGCTGATTGCAATAGTTTTTCTATTTTTTTTTTTTGGTTTCTAAGTTTGCTTATCTGCTTTAATTTGTCAAAATAAAAATACTAATTTTATTGGCCATGAGTAAATATAACACTCATTAAAATCGGTTGATAATCATGCAAATTAGATTCGTTGTTGAATTCAGTTATGAATTAAATGCGTAAAATAAATTGAATTTCAATTTTTTGATTTTATTTCTAAGTGAGGTCTTTGAACTTGTGCAATATTTATATTATATTCAACTTTTAAGAACAATAATTTAAAGTGGAAATTTTAAATAGCTTAATATTTACGAGTTTTGTAATTTTCATTAATTAAAAATGGATACGAATTATGATAGTATAGATGCAAGTCGAAAAATATATCCACAAAAATTTAATTGAAAGCTAGTAAGAAAAGCTATATTGAGTTTACTCGACTGCAAGCTACTCCCTACTCATTTTTTGTAAGACATATTAATATACCGAAAAAATATAATACTAAACTATATCCAAAGCTATATTCTAAGATTATACAAAGCATTATATCGCAAAAATACAAAAATATACAGAAAGTTTTTTTTTGTGATATTTATGTTTTTTTTAACATTGAAAATGTACCATAGACTATAAAATATACCAGATTGTCAGCCAAAGCAGCTAATAAGACCCGATGTCTATACAAAAAGTTTGCTCTAATAATTCAAGTTTGGTCGACTGTGAGATACCCTCTATCCATAACCAATAAAACCATATTATAAAATTATACCAAACTAATATACTGCAAGTATACTGAACTATACCGAAAGCTATATTTGGTATATTGATATAGCGCTATGATCAAAATATACTAAAGAGTATAAAATATACCAGATTGTCAGCCAAATAGTGATATAGCACTTCATAATATATCCAAATATACCATAAAGTTCAAAATATACCAACTTTTCAGACCGATTTCAGTAGTCGTTTTTTGGCATGCAAATTTGTTTCCTAAATAACTTCTACAATTTCTATGCTTCCATCCGCTTATTACGCATAATTCTTACCAGCACAAAAAATACGAGTGTTGTCTCAATTTGTTGTATTCAATAATTTCAAAATTCGTTGCGTAGCAATTAAACGAAAGCGAATTTTCAAAGTAAATTTCGTAAAGTGATAAATAATGCCGCTAATGCAGTCCTTTCTGTGTGTGTGTGTGGTCACTGAATTCAATTGCATTGCGTTGAATTGAGAGTGGCCAACAGGCCGTATACGTAATTATGCTGGCTTTTTAGTGTGCGCCTGAACTCGAGTATCTCATTGCATACAATTGAATGTTTAGCAATGGCGTGTTCATTCTATGCTATGAAATAACATTTGCCTAATTTCGCGGCACCTCCTTCAAACTCCTCTCCCCCCCTTTGCCCATTTGCTGTGGCGCAACAAAAGTTCAACTTGAAGTGAAATATTCGCTTTCATTGTTGGCGTTTGTTTGTCGTTTGCTACTGCCACGACATTGTCAACTTGATGAGATGTTTATTATGTATACTATGTATATTGTATATGTGTATATAAGAGGCTGGCACAGTTTATATGTAAATTTGTTGTTGGCCAACAACAGCCTGACAGTTGAGACAGGTGCTTGGATGCTAAGATGAAGCGCGAGGCGGAGTCTGTCATAAATTACAATTACCTGTTTGTACTTTATGTTAAGCGAAGTGTCAGAGTTACGCGCCTAAAGCAACCAAATTGAAAACTCAATTTTCAAACGAGCCCAAAATCGAAGTGTGAGCGCTGTTCCAGAAAACAGTCGGGGAAAAACAGCTCAACTCAACTCAAGTTTATACACGAAATTTTTGCTTGATTTTGTCTAGAATTCGCTTTGAATTTTCAATTTAGAAAATTTGTGAAATTCTAGCGAAAGATTTTACTGGAATGACTTTGGCTTAGGTGTCTGAATTGTAAAGCAAAGTTTTAGTTTATTGAGAAGGCGCTAAGGTTTACTTATAATTTCTAAACAATTTATTTATTTATCTTATTTTGACTTATTTGTTTATAACAATGAGGTGTGGTATTTTATGTTGAAAATGATTTCCATTCCGTCTGAGAACAAGAAGATATTACTTGAGCTTATATCCTTACTAAATCACACTTAAATGATACCAAATTAATATACCAAAAATACTAAAATATACCAAACGAGATATTTGGTATATTGTTATAGCTACCAAAAATACTAAAATATAATAAAAGAGTTATTTGGTAAACTTTACTGAAAATTCTGTGCTTAACTTAACATAAATATATATTTGGTATATTTAACTATTTTCGTGGAATATTAGTTTAGTTGAATTGCAGTTTAAACTTAATTCAAAATCAAGTGCTTCACTTTTGCTCATTTTCTCAGCTTGCGAAACTGTTTGCGGGAACATCACACTCAGCGGTCTGTCAATTTAGACTGTTGGGGATTTAATTTTAAGTGGCTGTTTGACTTGGATGACAGATTTGGTTTGGCTTAGTGATCGCATTAGCTTGATCTCTTGACCATTCGATGAAACTGCGCTGCAAAAAGACAAATTGTGTTCAATAAAACTCGTGAAACTTGCGACAGTTTCAAGTGGCTTCATTTGTGTCACGTTGCGAGAGTGTAAATTTAATTTAATTTTATATAATAATATCCAACTGACAGAGAGAGAGAAAGAGAGGTGGGAAAGGGGGTGGAAAGGGGATGAAAATCGGGTCTCAATGGACTGACTGCGGGAACCTGACCTAAGCCACATGGCCATGAGGCGAGTTCTGAGTCGTGAGGTGAAAGGACACGAAATTTATTTAACCTGCAGCGCCGCCACACAGCGCATATTTGAATTTATGTATATAATGGTGTGGGCGGTTGGCCCTGGAGGCGTGGCAGTTTGCTCAAGTAATGCCCAAAAAACCAAAAAAAAAAACGTACGCAAAATAAAATAGAATAAATGCAAAGAGCAGCCAGGCAAATTGTGACGACAAAGTCGAAGGACGAAGCATGAGAAGGACACTGAAACTTTTTTGCCCAAGTTACGCTGTTGCAAGTTGTGTTTCGGCATCGGGGCTGCGTTCCCCCCCTCTCTCTCCCTCTCCTTTCCCATATTAAAGCAATGCCAACTTCTTTGCTCTTCGTCGAAATGAGCTGCGCTAGAGCATTTGACACATGCAGCGCCACCTGGCGGCCAACAGCATCGTCGTCGTCATCGCTGTCGTCATGAATTTGAATTTTGTGTGGCAACTTCGTCCACAGGGAAAGCGAAGCGAAGCGAAACTCTGTTACCATAAACTTTGCCTCGCGGCAAATGAAACAACGCGACCAGCCGTAGCCATAGCTGATGCTGTAGCTGATGCTGTAGCTGAAGCTCAAACTCAAGCTGATGCCGTTCCAAGAGGCGTATACGTAATGTCATTTGTGTATGCTGCATACTTTTGCCTTTGCGCGTTATTTAAATGCATTATATCCGGAACCCAAAGTTATGTTGACTCACGCTCCTAGCACACTCTTTTGCTTTATTTTTTCTCTTTTTTTTTTGGTTGAGGGAGCGAGCGAATTGAAGACGACTAAAAAAATAGAGGGCGACATAAAGCGCAAATCGAAATGCCGAAAAAAGTGGCAACAAGATACAGTTTATTGTTTAGAGCGGAGCAACAGATAGAATTTCACGTAAATGAGAAAGAAAGATAACAGCGAAGTATTATATTTAAAATATACCAAACATAATATACCGGAAGAATACTGAAAATAGATAAATGTATGTTTGATATTTGAATATAGAACAACATCTGAAATAAAATATATAACTAGTGAAGAAATACTTCTCTTAAACTTTGCTTGTTTTATGTGCATATTTTAAATATGCCAACATAAATATACCAAAAAAAAAAATACTAAAATATACGAAAATGTGCTTTGGTTTTTTTAGGTTACTAATAAAAATATCAATATATCAACAAATACTGATATATACCGTTATATTGTATATGATTGTGCATTTGCAACTTTCACAGTATTTTTCTCAAGCTTTGCGAATATTATGTGCATATTGAAAATATACCAAAATAAAAATACCAAACAAATAATGAAATATTGTATGAAGGTTGTATTCAACTTTAGAACTAAATATATCGAATAAAAATACCAAAAAATCACTGATATATACCATCAAAATGATATACAGACATACATCAATAAGTATATTTGGTATATTTGTGCTATTTTTAAATCACAAGCCGAAAACAAAATCAAAAAATTGGCAATGCCATTTGTAGCAACATAGAAAAAAACTACGCTGAGGTTGAAAATGACTTTAACCGAATTTGCTCTCAAACTTTGCTTGTTTTATGTGATATATTTCTTTTTTCTCTGCCTCTCTCTCTAATTTGTAGTGCCACTATTTGAAGCTGGCAATTTAAGTTTAGCACAATTTAAGCGTGCTCTATATTTAAACTGCAAAACGAAATAAAGAGAATACAAAAGCAGTATAATTATTATGCTAGGTTTTGTGTGCGCCAAAAATATGCGGCAAACAATTAAAGGTAGCATGCTTTTTGTGCGCCAGTGTAATTCATTTTTAAGCTGTGCGCTGATAATTGCGGTACACAAAAAAACAAAAAAACGAAAAAAAAAAATGAAAAAAAAGCACAGAAAAGAAAAGAAAAATGAAAAATGGAAATATTATGCAAATTAGCGAGTTGGTTTTTGGATTTGGGTTGAGTTGGGTTTTTGGGTTTGAAAAGTGGATGATGACAATAAACTGAAGCTGCTTAATTAACGCCATGCCTGCAACTGTGAGGTGTGTGTGTGTGTACGTATGTGTGTGTGTGTGTGTGCGTGTGTGTGTACGTGTGTGTGTGTGTGTGTGCGTGCTTTGTTGGCATTTGTGTCGTGCAAATGTGTTCATTAGAATGCAACTATTTGCCAGCTCCTCAACTAGTATATTCCAGCTCTTCATCGTCAGCTAGTCATCATCTTTGTTGCCTCACTTTCTTGTTGTTGTTGTTGCTGTTGTTTTTTGTTTTTGCTTTTTGTGCTGTGCCAAATCCACGCTCAGTTGTGTGCCTCATTAATGAGTTATTGTTGTTGCCATGGCAGCTTCTTTCGGTTAACTCGCTTTCTAAGCTCTGTCTGTCAGTCTGTCTGTCCGTCTGCTGCTGTAGCTGCCTCTCTATTCATGTTGTGCAACGCCTGATTACACGAGTTACACTCAAGTGCCTCAACCTGCCTGCAGCAGCTGCCCCCCTGCCCCCCTCTACCTCCTGTGCCTACCTTTTTGTGCTCGGGGTCGTGCTGATGCATAAATCAGAGCAGAGTAAGCCACTGGCTGGCGGCAGCTGCCTAGACGAGTCCTGCATAAATAGGCAACTACTGACATGGTTAATGAACGCCACGCCCCCTCTTCCTCTGCCCTCCCCTCCCTCTGCTGCCTGCTGGCTATTGCCTTGGAGAGACTGATGCGAAATTGAAACTGAATGAGCTGCAGCTGGGTGTATCAAGTACATTTTGATTGAGTGAACTTCGCCTCAGAACCTCTGAGAGAGAGTGAGGGGAGCCAAAAGGTCTACGAATGTGACTCCAGCTTCGGGCTTACGATTTCGTCTAATGCCAAGAGGCTATGCCTATTGTGCTGCATTGTTCTTAATCAATGTGCAGTGTTATCGTTAATCGATTGCAGTGGCTTTGTGCCATGCTTTCGAAATTCAAACAGCCCAATTACAAGCAGCCAATTTGTGGCTATCTTCATCGGTAATCGCTTTAACTGATATCGATCAACGTTACGCTTTTGTTGTTACGTTTTCGATTAGAGTTATAGATAATGGGATCGGTATACATTGAATTGATAAAGTTTTCTTTATATGAACTTTGTTCATTTAATTCTTTAAACAAAACGATCACTGAAAGTAAAGTTGCTTGATTTGTAACGATTATCGATAATTTTGCATAGATCTTTTCAGTTTAATCAATCTAGTGCAATAGCCAATCACTTTACTTACTCGATCGATGTACATTAAACCAAAAAAGTTCACTTTATAGAGTTGTCGCTTATCGAACTATATATAAAGAACATTTAATACTTTTAAGGAAATACATAATTACTGTTTGCCAATAATAAAACCATCACTAAAAGTAAATTTGGTTTAATTGCAGCGTGTGTTATCGATTATTGATCATTATGCATCGTTTCCATTCGATTTTCCTTACAATTATTAATCTTCTATAATAAATAATCGCTTCACTTACTTGATCGATATACCTTAAATCGATAAAGTTCACTTTATATAGTTATCGAACTATATATAAAGAACATTTAATACTTTTAAGGAAATACATAATTACTCTTTGCCTTTAACAAAACAATCACTAAAAGTAAATTTGGTTTATTTATCAATCTTCTGTAATAAATAATCGCTTCACTTACTTGATCGATATACATTGAATCAATTAAGTGCTCTTCACATTGTCATCGCTTATTGAATTAAATTGTTTTGACACTTTTATAATATTTGAAGATAACTGTTTGCATATAATAACACTACCACTTAAAGTATATTTTCATTTACAAATTTGTATGAAATTGTATTTATCGAACGTGTGTTATCGATAAACGATAAATTTGCATCGATTCCATTCGTTTAACCCTCCAATTATCAATTTTGTGCAATAAATAATCGCTTCATTTATTTGCTGCAATTTCAAATTTGCTTAAGTTTCTTGTACTTTGATATACTGCGTATGTGTTAGTGTGTGTGTGTGTGTGTGTGTGTAGAGAAACTCTGTGTTCGAGTGTGTGTGTGTGTGCTGTAGCGAAAGTTTGGCATTTGTTTGAGCTGTTGGAATGCGCAAATAGTTGCCAAACCGCGGCAAAGCAATGCAGCGGGCATAGTTGGCAACGCGAACAGCACTCTTTCTCTCTCTCTCTCTCTCTCTCTCTCTCTCTCTCTTTCACACACACAAATACCAACACATATACTCACAGTGAAAGGAAAGTCATGCATTATTTACTATATGTAATTATAGCGCATGGCAAGGTCCTCATATCGAAAAGCTTTAAAGTGTTAGGCGAGAAGCGACGACGACGAGACAGGAAAACGCTGCGGAAAATTGATATGGAAATGGAGATGGAGATGGAAAGAAATGCGACAACTTTCCTAATTATAGACACTGGAATTTTCCGCAATTAAAACAAGGATCAATATGAGAAAGAACGAGCGAGAAAGGGAGAGAGAAAGGGAATGCAAAGATGTAGTGAGATAATGCATTGAGAATAAAGGAAATAAAATGCATTAGGAATAGTTCTGCATGAGAGGACAGAAAATCATATAGTTAGAAAGGAATATTATAATAAAATATCAAAAAAAAAAAAGTGAAAACTTCAGACAGAAAAGTATAGAGAATGAAATATTATTGTACAAGATAATTGTAGATAGTTTATAGAAAAATAATATAAAACAAGTAAGAAAGCAAACTGGGAGATACCCTTTTAAATAAAAGCAAAACAGGGCGGTATTATTTGTGAAATATGCCAAATTAATATTTCACAAACCGCATTCAAAATATACCATACTGAAATATACCAGATTGTCAGTCAAATTAATATATCATTGGCATATATGATATAGTACTGCATCTAAAATATACCATACTAAAATGTACCAAATTTTTAGTCAAACTAATATACCGCAAATAGCAAAACCGAGCGGCATTATTTTAAAACAAACCAAATTAATATATCATGAAAATACTAAAAATATACCAAAGGCTAAATATGGTTTATTGATATAGTACTGCATTCGAAATATACCATAAAGTGCAGAATATACCAGATTGTCAGCCAAAGAAACTAAGATTTGTACTAAGTTGGTATTTTTTTCCAATTCAAAATTATTTCCTTAATAACTTCTACAATTTTCATCAGATCACAACCAAATATTAAGGAGTTATATAAAAAGTGAAACGGAGAAAATCAACGATTAAGTTTCTACATAAAAATATTAATCGTATAATTAGAGTTACATACATATAAGCATAAGAAAAACGAGACTTCGAATTTCAAAAATAATGTAGATAAATGAAAATCTGAAAATTGCAATAATATTAAAGGAGTATTGTATATAATTTGAAAAAACTGAGACAGCAAAGTAACTTTTTTTAGTTTAAGATATTTTTGCTGGTATTTAGCATGGCAAGAACAGCATCAGCATTTGCATCTGCTGCTGATTCTGATTCTACTGCTGTTGCTGTTGCTGGTTATATAATCTGGCCAAGTTGTTGAAAGTGGAGATAAGTAGAAACAAAAAACAAAACAACAAAAAAACACAACACACATAAATTGAAAAGAACACTTGGTCGTCAACAACACCAACGGAATGTTTTAGTTGTTGTTGTTGTTGCTCTCATTGTTGTTGTCAACAAGCATTGACATTAATTAAAGCCCAGCGTTGCATGCAACTGCCATCTGTTGGTGTTCAGCGTACACGTGTGTGTGTGTGTGTGTGTGTGTTAAAGCCGCAACCGAGTTTCTATTTGATACCCTGGAAAGCAGGTGAATATGCAAAAAGCTGTGCGCACTTGAGCCATGTGAAAACAATGAGAGCACAATAGCAATAAGATCGATTTGAAATAGTTGAAGGTTGGCAGCAAATTTCCAGGGTATGCGGGTAGTCGATCAATCATTGAAGGAGGCCTCAAACTCATGTAACTAGTTGTTTGCCCTGCGGCGGCTTCAGTTAACCATTACGCTTTAATTACTGTGCTAAAATCCACGCTTGTCTGCAGCAACACACACATGTATAGCATAAAAAACTAGTGTGTGTGTGTGTGTGTGTGTGTGTGTGTGTGTGTGTGTGTGAGTGTGCCTTCATGCTTGTTGCGCTCAAAAGCATGCTTTAAAAATTGCCTCATTCAGAGCGACAGCATCCAAAGTGGCTGAGCCATGAAAGTCTCGTTGAAAAAACCCAAATGGTAGAAAAAGCTCCAGAGCGAGGAGCGAAAGAGAGCGAAACAGGGAAAGAGAGAGAGAGGGAGAGAAAGAGAGAGTGGGAGTGGGAGGGAGATATGTAGCAAAGAGAATGGTGGCCCTGATTAACAGCAGTGGCAATATAGCTCAAGCTACCTACCTGACTTGATGACTCGACTGAAAAGTCGCACTTAACTCTCAGCTATGCTGAGAACTCTGCCTAATGAAATTGCACAATAAATTTAATCATCGAGCTACTCTTACTACTACTATTACTACTTCTAAGAGTGCCCATCTAACATAATAATAGCATATTATGGCATGCCTTGCAATTATTATTGCTCTCTTCAAAACATCCAGAAGTTGCATAAAAGAGTCGATTAAATTATCGCAAACCTCATAAAATACACTTTCACTATGCATTTAATAAAATTAACTTTGCGCACTGAAGTGAAGCTTGTGCAGCATATTTCTTCTATTATATGCGTTTATTTTATGCAAATTAAATATTTACAATCTTGAAGTTCTTGTGTGGCTTCTGTTAAGTAAAGTTAATTTATCGTTATTGGAAGTTATTCAAGAGTGAATTTTATATGGCAAGCGAATGGTTGATGCTTTAATTGAATATTCGGTATATTCTGTACACTGCGGTTTATTTTGAATATACCAAATATAGGTTATATTTGAATGTCGTAGTATTTAAATATACCAAATATATATTTTGGTATATTTTATTTTCTACGGCACATTTAGAATATGTTCGTATATCAATATAGCAAAATATAGAGTTTGGTATATTTGATTATTCTTTCAGGATTTGGTATATTTGAGATTTTTCGAAGTGATTTGGTATTTTCGTCACATTTTGAGCATGGCGGTATATTAATATACCACATGCACATTTTGGTATATTTAATAATCATTTCAGGATTTGGTATATTTAAGTATTTTCAGTATATTTTTCGGTATATTCACTTGATATATATTTAAGTGGTAGTACCGTTTTTATTATACTTTCAAGATTTGGTATATTTAAGTATTTTTTGGCATACTTTCGGTATTTTTACTTGGTATATTTTAATGCCAATTTTAAATGGGTAACTTACAAACGCACGATTCTAGCTTTCTTACTAGTTTCAATTGTTTACGTTTATTTAAATGTCACTTTTTAGTTATTGTTCTACAACTTTCATGTAAATTCAACATATTGTATTACGCTTCATTTTAGTTAAGCTTTCTGACATATATATCTGCCAAATATATTTGCTATTATATTATGAATTTCTTTTGCATCTGCCTTGCATCTTTGCAGTGAGCTCAACATATCGTTTTACTCTCTCTCTGTTGCATTGCAATGTAGTCATTCATTTTTGCTTCGTTATTTCGTTGTTAATTTGCGCAAATTCCCTGTTATTCCCCAAGTAATGAACTAATTTGAGCTGCTGTTATTCCCTTCGTGCTATCGACGATGGCTCTTGGACAAGGACATTTTCGGTATGCTGCTGGTTTTTTCATTTGCAGCTGTCGCTTTGCCATTTAATGCATATTCCTTTCAGTTTAATCCTTTTCCTTTGCCCATTTTCCATTTTGCATTTGCAACTTTTGTGCAGCAGCTGTCACGCTGCGTTGCGTCCTATCATCATTACACATTCACAGCTTCGCTCCTCAGAGAACACAAAAAAAAAAAAATACTACAAAAAAAAAAAGAACAAAAATGAGAAGAGTGGAAGATGTGTCTCTTGATTATCATAATTAAGCAATTTACTTTCAAGTGTGGCCCGAGCCTGACAGTGCCAGCCATTTGTTGCACTGTTGCAAGTTGTTGTTGCAGCTGCAGTTGCCGTTGCAAGTTGTTGCTGTTGCTGTTATTGCCGTTTCCTGTTCTTTGTTGCAGCAGTTCTTAAATGTAAATTACGCGCTTTGTTGACTTTGCCCCACAGCAGCTGCAACAATGATGTTCAACGACGTTGGCGGAGGGGGGAGGCGCCTCAGCCGGAAGATGTGGGTGCAACTTGCTGTTGTTGCAGCTGCTGCGCTGCCAACTGTTGTTGTTGTGGTTGTTGTGGTTGCAATTATGGCCAGGGCAACAGAGTTGCTGCCAATCTTTGAGCCTTTTTTTTTGTGTTTTGCTCTTGGCCATATTCCTGTTCACA
Source organism: Drosophila niveifrons (assembly GCA_035046325.1). Lineage (NCBI taxonomy): Eukaryota > Metazoa > Arthropoda > Insecta > Diptera > Drosophilidae > Drosophila > Drosophila niveifrons. Next base: position 1,103,640 of record JAWNOC010000071.1, read on the forward strand.
AGCCTATTCTAACCCCAACAACTTGTCGTTCCCCTCCCCCCTCTCTCTCACTCTTTCTGTCTCTCTCATGTGCTGTCCTTGTCTGTCTATTCAGCTGTCGCCTGTCCGTCCATTGGGACGCAGTTTGACGTCGTCTCTGCCTTTGCCTCTCACTTCTGACTATATTATAATGTGAGTGTGTTCTGTCGACCTTGGTTCGCTTTTCGATTGATTTTCAAGCTCGTCGAGCTTTTGTTTTTGTGTTATATGTAGTTGCTACTATAGTTGTAACACTTGATAGTTGCTATTGTTGTTGTTGCTGTTGCTGCTGCTGCCACGTGTCATATGCGGCACTTGAAAGCCATTCAAAAGTTCATATGCCACGTCGTCGTCGTACCTTTGCGATTAGATTACATTACTCCTACTTTTACTTTGCATACATAACAAAAATATTACACATACGCCATGTGCGCCATTTCGAATGTCGACTTCACGACTTCAGGACTTTAAGCAACTGATGAGCCGATGACGATACAATAATATTAAATAGCATGTTTCTTAAGTGAAAGCTGGTGACAACTAAAGAGCCTTTTCAAAATCGATATTTCTTTATTAATTAAATTAGTAAGCTAGTAATCAAATTAGTGAGTGATTACTTCAGTGCAAGCACATTACAAAAGTACAAAGTATTTATTAGTTTTTCAATTTTACTTTTTAATAATTGATAAACAAATGCTTAAAATAAATATGACGTTTGAGCTTTATGCGAGTGTTTTCGATTGTGCGATAGCCGCTACGCAATAAAAGCAAAACATACCAAAGAAAACTAAAATATACTAAAACGTATAATGTATATTTTTGGTATATCAATATACTACTGAATGCAAAATATACCATAGAATACAAAATTTACCACCTTTACGATCCTGTTTTGTGATCAGATAAAAATTGTCTAAGTTTGCTAAGAAAGATTTGTATATGATAAATACTGTACTGCTTTAGTATGATGATACCAAAATCTATATATGGTATATTAATATACTAATGTATATAACAGCTTTGTACTTTATGGTATATTTAACATGTATTAGTCTATTGATATACCAGCATTTCGTACATTTCGGTAATATCAACCAAAGCTTACAGTATTATTTCTTATCGCAACTTAATTTTCGGGGATTGCAACAATTTTTCAATAACAGCAATACATACAAAAGTATACGGAAATATACCAAAATGCATATTTAGTATATTTATATACTATTTCATGCCAAATAGTGTACAAAATACACCAAACTTTTTACAATTTGAATCTGGGATCGCAACAATTCTGAAATATACCGAAATATATATTTGGTATATCAATATACTACTTCATGGAACTTATAGCACAGCGTACCAAATATGCTAGATGAACTTAACAGAGATCTAATGCTCTATTATTGTTAGTATATTTTCTCCCAATAATGCGTATCTATTACTGGAATCGTATTTTTTGCGACTTGACTTGGCGATTTAATTATGCCAGCATTTCTGTTTGCTACTTTTGTTTGATATGATATTTGGTATTCAAGTTTTATCCGCGTGCAAACATCTAATTAATCACTTGAAGGCTGTGTGTGAAAGGTGTGAAAACACCCTCGTCAAACTCACCGATACACCCTCGCAAAGAAAAAAAGTTTCATTTGTTGTTGTTGTTGTTGGGCGGTGGCAAGTTTGCTAAAGTTGTTATCGGCAAATGATACAGACAGATTTGTGACACGTCGGTTTGACCTTCAGCTCGCTGTCTCTCGCATTTATTTACCGTTATCATTAACTGTCTTGCTCTCTCTGTCTTTCTTATTCTTTCTCTCTTCTCTGTCTACCCACGCACACATTTAGTCCACTTAGCTGGCCGCCGGCCATTGGCGACAAAGCTATTGCCATGTTTCCGGCACGTTTGGCTTCGCTTCCCGTCGGCTGTGCTCTTTGCTTTTAATTTGTTTTAATGAACTTTCATGCGATTTCATTGAGTGTTGCGAGTATGGAGCGAGAGTGTGAGAGAGAGAGAGAGAGATTGCAATATGCTTGCTCACTTGTATAATTACAGGCGCCATTGCATTGCTAACCTCTTCTTCCTCTCTTCTACTCGCTCTCTTCTCGCTTGCATTCGCTTGCCTTGTTGCTTCGGCTTGAAGTGCGTGGCTTTCATTAATTTTAATGAGTTTGAAAAGTTGTTGCCATTTTTTGCCCCCCATCCCCCTCCCTTCGTTTTCGTAGTGCGGCAAGAAGCCAGCAGACGCTTTTTATTTAATTTTATTTCATTTATTTACGTGTGTTTTTTTTTTTTTACTTCCAAGCAAGTTTTTCAGCAGCAAAGAGAGGGGAAGAGAGGGGGAGTTGGAAGCGCATCACACTGAGCGACATTTGTTTCCATTTGAGCTGCAGCTCAACAACGATGACTCGGGGCAACATTGCGTATACGCAACTTGCCTTTCCTTCACTCTTAAATAACTTTTAACTTGCACACAACTCAACTGAAGTTGCAATGTGCTCTAAACTTAAGTTCTCCTCCCTCCTCTCTCCCTTTCTTTCTCTCTCACTTTTGTGGCAGCTGCCTGTTCGCAGCGAGTTGCATTTTTCCCAGCATTTCTTTGCTTTTCTTGTTGCTCCCTTTTTCGGCTACACGCAACACAAGACACTGAATGCAGCTTTAGAAATCGTTGGCTGTCGTTAAATAAAGCAAAGCGCAGCGACAACACGCAAAATGTGGCATAGAGGGGAAAACCAGATGCGAGATAAAGAGCACAATCAATAGTTTTCACTTATCTCAGTGTCTCTGTGTGTGTGTTTTTGTATTTGTGTTTTTTTGGGTTATTGAGCTGCAAATGTTGCAATTACTTGTGATATTTCACTCGCCGCAAAATGTTGAGGAGCGTTTTAAAAGTTTCGCAAATGCATTCAATGCATTAAAATTGATTGATATATACAATATTCATATTTTAACTCAGTTTCTTCAGATCACATGTAGGTATCAATGTATCTTGAAGCTATATTTTGAATAAATACTTGCATTTGACTTCATTCAGTATATTAGACAAATAATGCTAATGGTATAATAAAAATCCTAGCATCGATATACCAAATATAGTTATTAGTATATTTAAGTATTTCCTCAGTATGTTAATGTGGTATATTTTAACGATATTACTGTCGTTCACAATCTGCTACATTTTGTACTTTTGTGTATATTTTGCATAGTATGTATATACCAAAAATAGCTTATAGTATAGTTCAGTATTTGTTTGGTATATTCAGAAAGTATATTTTAACGATTAATACTGTCATTGAGTATATGATATATTTTGTATTCTACAGTATATTTTGAATGTAGAAGTATATCGATATACCAAATATAGTATTTAGTATAGTTCAGTATTTCTTTGGTATATTCAGTTGGTATATTTTAACGATAATACTCTTGTTGTACTCTTAAGTATATTTTGCATAGCAGTATATATGTATACCAAATATAAACTTTGGTATATTTTCCCATTTCTGGTATATTTTGTATTCTTCAGTATATTTTCCATGTAGTTGTATATCAATATACCAAATATACCCTTTAGTATATTTCACTAATTCTTTGGGTTATTAATTTTGGTATATTTTAACGATGATACCCTCGTTGGGAATCTGGTATATTTTGTACTATTCAGTATATTTTCAATGTAGTACCACAATATGCCAATTAATGACATTAGTATATTTCAGTGTTATTCAGGAACATTTATTTGGTATATTTAGTATTGACAAACGGACAGTCGAGCATTATCATTGAGAAAATGTAATAAGAATGGAAAACATGTATCTTAGAGATATTGTTCGCGTGACCCTCGCTTGCGATGCAAATGCGCTTTTTTTTGGGGGCTGCGCTTTGCTTTGCTCTGCATTTACACTATTGCCTACTTGGCTGCGCTGAATTTGCACAACAATTACAATTTCGCCAGCTGTTACAGCCAGACGAGTCTCTCTCTCTCTCTCTGTCTCTCTCTCTTTCTCATTCTCTATTGTGCTATCTCGCTCTGTCTTTGTAGCTGGGGGTAAGTAAATCCCTTTGCGGACATTCTTGCTATGCTTTTAGGGCAACTTTGTTTGTTTGCTTGTCATTTGGCCGGGGCACAATTCTTAGCCAGGGTCCCAAATGAGATTATCTTCACGCCCATTGTGGCCTCGAGGGTGCGGGGCGGGGCAAGGCGGTGCGGTGGGTTGATGAAGTTGGGCTTGGCCGCCAGGGGGCGCTAGTAGGAGCTGAACATTAACATTAAAATCAAAGCAAAGCCAAACATTTGCCAAGCTGTCGTGTTACTTAGTGCGTTCAAATTGTCGAACAGCGGGAGTGGGAAAGAGAGAGAAGGCGAGAGAGAGAGGGAGAGAGGGGGGGAGAGCGCACATGACTAGCCGCCTCTGCTTAGTCCTCGTTCAACTTGTCCAACTCGAGGCCTTTTTATTATGAATTTGCATTCGTCAACATGAACATTAGTGCAGACATCTCTCTCACTCACTCGCTTCGTCTCTCTCTCTCACTCTTGGGCTTGTTGTTGTCTTGTTTATTTGTGGGCGCCATCGGGGCCCATCTCTTCTCTCTCCCTCTCTTTGCCTCTCTTCGTCTTTCTTTCCTCTCTCTTCTCTCTCTCCTCAGTCAGTCGTGGGCCTTTGTCCAACTGCTTGTGGCGTTTTCGCAATTTGATTTATGTGTTTCATAACATTCATTAAGATATAATCATAACGCATAGAAAGCGCACAAATGGCACGTCCAAGTCTCTATGTGTGTATCTCCCTCTCCCCCTCTCCCTCTCCCTCTCTATGTGTGTGTGTGTTTGTCGATGTCTCTGTTTCGTCGGTGTCCTTTGTCGGTGTCGATGTCGCACTCTCTCTATGTATGAGTGTCCTTGCTAGTTTTCGGTCTCTGCGTTCTCAATTTAGACACAATAGTTTCACTAAATTATTAAAGATGCGAGCATACTATACAATATACTATATACTATTCCATATAGTATATAAATATACCATAGATATACATATTTATGCATGTATTTAGTTATCTTCACACTCATGATACCCTGCATAACTATTCTCTTTGATGGCAATGTTCTATATCAATCTTTTGACAGCTCTGACTAATTAGCAAGTACTTTATTTTAAAGTATAGCTAGCTTAAGATTGTCTTGGTATACCAAAGTTAATATAAAGCTTTGCTTGAAAGAGAATAAAACATATGGAAAAGGCATGATTAATTTATAGCTGGGGAAACTATTTGTTGGTTTGAAATAAAAATAACTATGATATTCTTGGAATCACTTTACCATACAATTTATTTAAATATTCGAGAATTTGATTATACTTATTTGATTATTATTTCATAGTTTTATTGTCACTTTAAATTAGGGTTCGCTAAGAACGTTTATTTGCATTTTTTTTCAATGCCAATTTCACAAACTTCGTCCTAAATCTAAAGTGCAAATAAAGCCTAAATTCTGTCTTGAAATTCTTAATTTGATTTAAAGTGTTGTTTTGCCATATAGAAAACATAAATTATATAATAAATATATTGAACAAAATTGGATTTTCAAAATATGAACATGATTTCGTCGGCTAAAATATTACTTAAGTAACATATGTAAACATTTTTCACAAAATTAACAAATTTCATAAATTGCTTTCTTGCTAAATGAAGCCAGAGTATTGCTTAGTCAGCACAAATCAAGTTTTTCCGTTTGCTGATGACAGCGCTCAAAAGTTAGTTGATTTCATATATACATACATACATATATCTTTTCATTTTTTTTAGTTCATTTTCGAGTATATTCTTTTTAATTTCCTGTTTCGCCCATTTGGTTGCTTCTCACTCCCTCTCCCTCTCCCTCTCTCTCCCTTTCTCCCGCTCTCCTCTCTCTCTCACTCTCTATCTGTGCTGCTTCTTTTGCTGAGTGTTCGCTTTCAGTTTTGCTTTCATATGCAAAATAATTAAAAATGTTTCTAATGCAATAGCTGAGTCACAACTTTTATGTGTGTGTGTGTGTCTGTGTGTTTTTGTTGTTGTTGTTCTTCTTCTTTTTGTAGCAATTTACAGTTAGTTAGTATTTCACCTGTTGTCCATTTATTTATTTCAATTTCATTTTATTTGGTTGGGAATTTTTGTTGCTTCACACATCTCTCTCTCTCTTTCTGTGTGTGTTTCATTTCAATGGCATCTCATGAATGTTGTCGTTAGTTTTTGCTATTTACTATCATTATGCTTTTCACTTTACCTTTTGCCCCTTTTCCTCTCTCTCTCTTCTCTCTCGCTTCAGCTGCCTTCAACGTCCGTAAGTATGCTGCATTCTTTTTGTTCTGTTTGTTGTTTGTTTGTTTTTTGCTCTCTCGCATTATTAATGCAATTTAATTGCGAAAAAAAAACCCCTTTTGAAATGATGTCATAACAAATGCATTTACGCAGCGCACTGCAAAAACTTTAAATTAAATGTTTTATATTCGTTTTTCTCTTTCATTTTCTTTCCAGGTAAGTCGCAACTCGCTCGACCTTTGACTTGTTTGTTCTTGCTACGGGGTAAGCGCATTATAAATAATATTAAGATATTATACCAAAACAAAAAAACGGAAAAGAAGAAATATAAACATCAAATGACACTGTGAAATGAATAAAAATAAGCTAAAAGTCGACTTAGGTCGCTAAGAAATTGCTGCTGAAAAGCCAAAAAATTGAAAAGGGCCAAATTATTTTGTACGACTTGTAACCATGTCAAATAATTTTGAATTTCATGCGAAACTCTTGGCACAAACACCTTGAATTCTTAAAGTTAAATGTGAACTGCGAGAATCTTCAACAAAGTTTGAGATATGTTTTTGTTTTCCAATTTTAAGGTTTAAATTAGGATCTGAAAATTAATAGATGCGTCCACTTCGATAACGTATTGATTACCAGCAGCTTACTTTATCAATGCACTGCTTATTAAGATACAAGCTACACTTCGTAGACAACTTGCCAACCACAATTTCTGACTGTACTGTGAAAAGTTCTGTTAGTGGACATCTTCATTAGGCGAATCTCTCTCCCTTAAGCGGACACTTTTTTCGCTTGGATAGTATTTCACTTCTCTTTGCAACTTATTTGCTTTGGCTGAACATCTGGTATATTTTATATTCTACTTAATTGATATACCAAAAGTAATCTTCGGTATGCTTTAGTATTTTTGCGGTATATTTATATCGAAAATGCGGTACTAAAACAATATACCATAAGTTGTCTTCGGTATATTTTAGTATTTTTGAGGTGTATGAAATTGGTATATTTATATTTAGAATGCAGTCTATATACCAAAACATATTCACTTTACGATCGGACGTAGTTGCTCTGTCTGAAAATCTGGTATATTTTATATTCTACTTCATTGATATACCAAAAGTGGCCTTCGGTATATTTTAGTATATTTGGGAAATATAAAGTCGTTAGATTTATATCGAAAATGCAGTACTATAACTATATACTAAAGATGGTCGTCAGCATATTTTAGTATTTTTGCGGAAGTGAAGTTGGTATATTAATATTTAGTATGTAGTATCGATATCGATAAACCAAAACTAACTTGCAGTATATTTTCGGTATAGTAAGTTGGTATATTTGCATTTATAGTGTGCAATATCGATATACCAAAAAATACATTTGGCGAAATATAGTAATTTCCACATTACGATCGGTCATTCGTTGCTCAGGCTGAAAATTTGGTATGTTTTGTATTCTACTTCAATAATATACCAAAAGTTGCCCTAGGTATGTATATTTATGTCGAAAATGCAGTACCATAACTATATACTATAAATTGTCTTTGATATATTTTTGTATTATTGCGATATACGAAGTTTCGTATATTGATATATATATTTATGTATTTTTTCGGTATATTAACTTGGTATATTTGCAGTTGTAATGTAGTACTATGTCGATGTACCAAAAATCTACCTTTGGTATATTTTAATATTATGTTGATATATTCGAATTATATCTCTCAGTTTTGCTCTTATTCAAAATGGTAACTCAGATTCAAGCACACTCAACTGTAATTTCAATACTCATCATTTTTCTTAAGTTTTGACTTGGCTGTCCATCAAATCAGCATATAAATTAAAAAACGCAGCATAAATCAACAGCTGTCTCAGCTAGATGCTTCATGCCACCAATCTCTAACTTTTTCTTCGCTTCCAATGACTTTATGGATGTCGCGTCGACATCAGAGTTGCAATCTTCTAACGCATTGCCACCAGCTGCTTCCCAGGGGGTAACTGCGCTCCTTTCCTCCCCTTCTCCCTTCTGCCTTCTTTCCTTCTGCCTGCTTCTCAGGCCACTTAAAGGCTGCCATATGCACATCGTCACATTGGCCATATGGCCCAAAGGTTCGTTGCTCAGTTGCCCAGCTACAAATACTTCTCCAATCTCTATCTCAGTCTTCGCCTTCATCTCGAATCGCAGTGGCATTTCCCTTTGCTGGCATTTTCCTGTATTTTCCTGTTGCTGTTGGCAACAACAACAACAACTCCCAATGCCAATTCTCCGCCTGCCACAAGTAACTAAAACTTTTGTGCAATGCGACGTTGCATATAAGAGAAGAGAGAAGAGAAGAGAAGCTGAAGCAGTTGCTGCTGCTGCTGCTGCTGGACCATGACTTTGTTGCTTTGTTGCTAGCGCGTGCCTCGCCAAATTTATGTGGCATGCCACATCCACACACACACACACACACACACACACATTCGGTGAGTCTCTGTGCTCATTCGCTTGGCCCAAATATCGCCCAGCACTTTGTGCCACTGTCGCTTGCCCCTTGCTGCAACTGCACAAGTTAAACCAATATTATTTCGCTCGCTCTCTCTTTCTCTATCACTCATGCTCTTTCTCCCTCTCTCTCTCTCTTTCTGTTGCTCGCTCACCTCGTTGCTTGCTCCCCATAGTGCACTTTGTCTTTTGGCTTCATTTTCGCTCCGCTTTCGCGTTGCTTCTTTTTTCGGTCAGTGGCAATTGGCCCCAAACCGGAAGTGCAGCTTGCAACACACACATACACACACACTAGCACACACATACAGTGCAACCCCTTTCGCATTTTGGTATAATTTTCCGGCTGTTTTCACGTTGCAGGAAACTCGTGAATATCGCGTCCTTTGTGGCATAAAAATGAATGTCGTATTTATTTTTCCTACTCTTTCTTTTTTTTTGCTGTGTGGTGTGTGTCTCTGTTTTGTTTTTCTCACTCGCACTCGTTGAGGCTATTTGTCGGTCTGTTTGTTGTTGTTTTATGTGCCAATTTCTGCTCCAGTTACGTGCCCATTGAAGGTGGCTCGTGACTTGAAAGCTTATTAAACATAATTCAAGACAACTTCCAACTCCAGAACTCCCAGCGAACTCTTTCGCTATAAACTAGTTGTAAACTAGTTTTGCAATGCGTTAATTAAGTGGACAATGGCCAAGGACTGTGGCAAGGGGGGAGGGGAAATAATATAAGGATATAAGAATAGAGCTGCGGTTGAAATGTCCACTTAAAGTGCTCGAGACGACGGCGAGTCGTAAAAAGTGATTTTCAATGCATTTGCACAAATTGCGAAATCAACAACAAAACTGTTTGCATGCAACTCGGTTTGTGTGTGTTTGTCTATCTCCCTTTCTCTCTCTCCCTCTCTCTCTCTCTCTCTCTCTATCGTTCTATAACTGCTTTGAGCAGTGCTTTTGCGGTTATGGTGTGATAACCGCAAGGCAGAAGGCAACACACACAGACTGAAGACTGAAGCGTTGGCAACAAGGCAAACCGCTTTTAACTCGGCTTCTGCTTCTGCTGCAAATTAATATCTACACATTGTGTGTGTGTGTGTGTGTGTATATAACATTTGCCACACCCACCCCACTCATACGCCCAACACTTTAGTGGTGTTATTATTATTGTTATTATTGCAGAGCGATTTTTGCAAATTGAACTTTTCAAGCAGCGAATCAAAAAGACTTTAGAAGAGTATGTTAAAGTTGAACTTGTATAAAAATAGTCATAAATATAAAAATTAATAATACTTTATCTTATCAGACAGATATTATATCTACTATTACTATATTCAAATATACTAAATACTTGTGCATATACCATATATATGTATGTACATATTATGATATACTAAAATATACTAAAAACTTGTTATACCCGCTACCCATAGGGTAGAAGGGTATTATAACTTTGTGCCGGCAGGAAATTTATGTATCAGGTAGAAGAAGGCATCTCTGACCCAATAAAGTATATATATATATTCTTGATCAGCGTCAACAGCTGAGACGATCTAGCCGTGTCCGTCTGTCCGTATAAAACACTGCATCTCAGAGACTATAAAAGATAGAGCAATAACTTTTTTTCAACAGCATTTGTTATGTTTGCGGGTAGCGGGCATAAAAAGTGACAGCAATTGCGTATACGTAATAAGTATGTGAATTGCGGCAGCTTAGAGCAAACTTGTATTTATTTTAGAATGTCAAACAGCTCAATCTAAGAGCGTGAAGAATACGCAATAGAAATTTACAATTTTCAATTTTCTTTCCCAAAGTGAAATTTTCTTATATGCATGTTTTTATTTACAATCTATCTGGCGATCAAAAGTAATCTTTTATTTTAAGAAAAAGTATATTTGAATGCAACCAAAACTTAAGCAAAAGTAAATCAAAATTTGAAATAAAAATTTGAAAAGTCGAAAAAAAAGAATCACAAATAAAAGGATTGAGATCTGGGAAGTTACATGGAGTTTAACTTCTATTAAATTTTCTGTACGAATTCTACACATATAAAATTTAATACAAAAACTAGGCTATGATAATAAAGATTTCAGCGTATAGGGAACCTAATGCGATATTTACTGCCGACATAAAGCAATAAAAAATATAATTTGTTACTTCTGGTATTGAATAAACTATAAATAAACAATAATAACAAATATAAGTTGCTCGTAATTTTGTTAGCGGTCACTTCTTGTCCAACGAACAAAAAACTTGACTTTTTCCAGCAGCAAACAACATAAAAATGTGCCAAATAAAAGTTTTATAAACATTGATTACATTTACTTTGCAAAATAATATCAAATATTTAAACTGTTTTCATTTCTTATTATGATTATAATGATTTTTCTAATTCGAATTTTGATTCGTTTCTACAAAAAGTGGCAATCATTATTCTGGCAGCTTCTCACGGTGGGTCACAATATCATCATCTGATGATTGTTGATTTTGTTTAAGTTTCTGTGGTAACTTTTAACTTAAATTCTAGTGTATTTTCTAATTAGGCTTAATAGTTAATCAAAGTTGGTTGAGGTTGTTGTTAAACGGAAGTTGCAATTTCTCAAGGTCTGGCCGCACAATTAGTCGGGGATGTGTGGCAACCCTTGACACCGCAGGAAGCTCGACTGCCGATTTCTCTATACAAACTATGCCCCTTTTATACTCACACTTGGCTTAATCAAAACTTGGGAATTATAAGCATCACATTCGAAAAGTAACTGCGCCTGCTCTGATGACTACTAATTTAAAGGACAGTTTCTATTTTTAACTAACTAAAGGTAACTGAAGGTAATTTTTTAGTCTTTTTATTATATTTGATTAGGTAGAAATTGTATGCTTTTGGTAAAATATGAAGGAGCTTTGCAGCTAAGTATTTGTAGGATATGTGGCAATGAATTTCATTTAATTATTAGTCTTTTATTATCGTTTTAAATAGAAAATAGCAAAATATTGCGGTAATAATTTCAAAACATTAAAAAAAAAAAAAAATTTCATGTGTTCTCGATCGGGATTTGAACCCGAGCACCACAATTACTTTTGTATTGTATGTGCCTTTAAAAACAATTAAAAAAAAGTTTGTACCCCGACCGGACTCGAACCCGAGCACCCCAAACATGTTTTGGAAGCTTGCACTCTACCACCTGAGCTACCGCAGTGCCTCTACGCATACAGATGCAAATCTAGGCGAGCATATATATACGTATACGCTTACATACAAATACATACAAAGCAGACGTTTTTACCCATACCAAAGTATTTCTTTAATAACTTCCACAATTTTTAGCTGATCGCAACCAAATTTTCAGGAATCACAAATACAATTGTTATTAATGTATATGCGAAAATTCGCACATCTAGCTTTAATATTACTCTTGTTATTATTGGTTTGCCGGGGCGAAAGTGGGCGTGGCAAAAGTTTTAAACAAATTTGATATGCGTGAATACAATAGAAATGCTGTCGAAAAAAAATTATAGCTCTATCTCTTATAGTCTCTGAGATCCAGAGTTTTATGCGGACAGACGGACAGACAGACAGACAGACAGACAGACGGACATGGCTAGATCGTCTCGGCTGTTGACGCCGATCAAGAATATATATACTTTATTGGGTCGGAGTTGCCTCCTTCTACCTGTTACATAAATTTCCTGCCGGCACAAAGTTATAATATCCTTCTTCCCTATGGGTAGCGGGCATAACAAGTTTTTAGTATATTTTAGTATATCATAATATGTACATACATATATATGGTATATGCACAAGTATTTAGTATATTTAAATATAGTAATATTAGATATAATACTGTCTAATAATATAAAGTTATTATTATTATTAACTTTTATATTTAGTACTATTTTTATACAAGTTCAACTTCCCTATGGGTAGCGGGCATAAAAATACTTGTATATATACCATATATATTGTATATCTTAGTATATATTCGTTTCCGTAGTATGTGGCACTTGAATCGATTCAAGTCTTGTATTTTTTGTTGTTGTTGTTTGCTTGTTTTTTTTTGCTGCTGTTTGAAGTCATGGACTGTTTTTCTTGCCACGTTCAGCCAGCATTTTGGCAAGCACACACACACACACATACACCTACACACACTCTCATATATATACATATATATGCGCTGTTGTTGTTGTGTTTTGTTGTTTCATTAGATCATTTGAAATTCTATGCCAAGCAGTCGCACTTTTTGCCTATTTGCATAAGGACAGCGAGGGGAGCGGCAGATGGGGATACGTACCACAATGGGGCAGTAAGAAGAAGCAGGCTAGCGAGGAGAGTAGTGGCGAGGGGGTGGGGAGGGGAGAGAGAGAGAGAGAGAGAGGGAGGGCAGCTGGCCAGTCAGCCAGCCAGCCAAGCACATGCATCGCATGCATACTTAAGCAGCTGTCATGTATGCGACTAGCGAGTGTGTGTGTGTGTGTGTGTGTATGATACTCTGTGTGTGTGTGTGCGAGACTCTTTGTGTTCACTGCTGTTGCCATATTTCAGCGCCTTTGCTGCTTGCAACACATTTGTGGCAACGTTTTGCCCGCTGCTGCTGCTGCTGCTGCATTTATATCGCCGCATTTCGCTCGTTGCAACTGTGCAAAGTTATTAAGCCTCCCTCTCTTCTCCTCCCCCTCCCCCACTGTTTCAAAATGGCCGACATTTGCTTTGCTGTTGTTGTTGTTTTTGCTTGCAACACTTTTCGCTTTGCCATGGCGCCCATAAAAGTAGGCAACAAATTGCCGAGCGCTGCCACTTTGGCCGCAAATGCAACTTGAAGTGCGGCCAGTTAAAGGCTGCCCCCTATCCTCTCTTTCATTCTCTCTCTATCTCTCTCTCTGCCACGTTCGCTACAAAAACAACCGCTGCCCACGAAGCAAGTTTGCAAACCTTTTGGGACTGTAAACTTTTTGCTGTTGCTTTATGATGCGGCCCATGCGGCACGTTTAAACAATTGCAAAGTTTTATGAGTTTTTCGGGACTTTTCTGAGGCGCGTGTTGTTTTTGTTGTTTTTGTTCCAGCTTCGACAAACACGTTCATAAACTCGTATGCAACTGCACAATGCATAAATGATGTTGCACTCACACACACACACACACGCACAGTGGGGCAAAACGATTCAAGCAATGGCTAACTAATTGAAACGCCGCTTAGCGACCTCCACCTCCATCTCTCTCTTTAATTTCCTCCATCCTTTTGCACAGTCAACATTTTATTTGGTTTTTCGTAATTTCATTATTGCGATTATTGCTTAATTTCATAAATTATAAATCATTACAATTGCAATTAAATGCCCCAACTCATTTGCCACAAATTGCGGGCAATTGTATGCGTTAGTTGACATTAATTAGTTTCGCCTTCGCTTTACTCCTCCCTCCCCCCCTTAAATGAATTTCGCGTTTCATGTTTCATGTATGTGTGTGTGTGATATATACTATATAGACAGGCCAAAGACAATGACCAGTCAGTCAGTCAGTCAGTCAGTCACTTGCTGAACAACGAGCGGAGAAGCGAAGCCAAAAGCGGGCGGACTATTTACATTCACAACTGTTGCCCCTGTTATCGCACAGCGGGAGCAAAATATTAATTTTTATGACAGCCAAATCGTAAAAACTAACTAACGACGCTCAGGCAGGCACATAAACTCTCTCTCTCTATATCTCTCTCGCTCTCGCTCTCTCTCGCTCTCTCTCTCTCTCTCTCTCTCTCTCTCGCTCTCTCTCTCTCGCTCTGAAATTCGTTCTCTGAATGTCGCTAGCTTTCCTTTTACTTTGTTTGACGCGCTTACTCTACATTTCTACCACGCACTTTTGTCCTTGTTAAAGGGTATCAACATTTCTGTATTTAAGAAAATAATTATGTGTTATTTTTGTGTTGTAATTTATCAATTTTAATACGTATATTACATTTTTGTTCCTTTAAAGATACTTCACTTTTCAGAGTATGCATTTTTATTTGTTTATTTATTTGTTTTTTTTTTTTTTTATAAATTTGCATACTTTGTTTGTATTCTTTCGGAGTGCGCATTTTTATCTACTTTATTTATTTGTGATTTCTAAATTTCAATACGTATTTTTGTACTTATGAAGATTTTTATCTATTTGTTTGTTTGTTTTTTTTTTTAATTTGAGTATTTTTTTTTGTACTTTTTAAGAGTCATCCCTTTCGGAGTTCGCATTTACTTGTATTTATTAGTTATTTTTAAATGTTAATACTTTTTTTTTTTGCCCTTTTAAATGTCTCCACTTTTTAAAATGTGCATTTATATGCATATATGTTTTATCGGAGTAATGCTTTTGGCGATTTCTTAGGAGAAATAAATGTGATTATCTTTTGCTGTTATTTTTAGAGTTATTTACTTTTGAAGTTATCCATTTTCGGAGTTCTCAAATCCATTCATTTGTTTATTAGCATTATTTGAATTACGGAGTATTGCTATTTTTTACAGTTTTCGGCTTAAAGTCAGTTTGAGCTTAGCACTTTTCGATTTCTCCGTTTTCGGAGTGCTGATTTTACGGAGTGTGCACTATTTGGAGTGTCCGAATTTTTCAAATCATTTTTTTCGCTTTCCGAATTGTTATTTCCGCTGTTTTTAAAGTGCTTTATTTCGCTTTTGCAATTTTGAAAGAGTTTCTAAAGGGTTTTCTTGCGATTTCGTAATTGGCATTATGCCGAGTTTTTTGAGGATTTCATTTCACTTCCAGAATTGTCATTTCGCGGAGTTTGATAAGAATTTTATTTGGTTTTCATATATATTTTTTTGCAGATTTTACAAGCGTTTTCTTGCCATTTCTGTATTAATACTTTGGGGAGTTTTTGAAGGGTTTTATTTTATTCGCTTTCAGAGTTTGCACAACTTGCAAGGTTTTTAAAGTTTTCTGGCACAATTTTAAAATGTCAAAATACTGTTTGTAAATCAATATATGGTATTTATTGTTTTTGGGGGTTTTTTCTTAAAATACGAGTATAAGCAATATTTATGGAAAACTTTTTTTCTATTTGCGCCAAACAAATACAAAATAAATCGTAACTTTAATTAACTTTAAAGTTGAAGATTACTATTTAAATTTCGAAATATTTTCGACTTGACTTTCAATTGAACCGAGTATCAAGTCTAACATGCCCTTAGCTATGGGAGTGCATGTACAGGGTATCTGTTTAGTGGCAGTCCATTTAATGCTCCACTGTTTCCGCTCTTGTTGTTATTGACAGCATTATGCCATGCAATGAAAGACAAATAAAAACTTTGCGTTTTGCTGCTCGTTTTGTGTTTGGCATCTGTCAAAATGGCAGCCAAAGGGGGTGAGGATGGGGCTAGGGATGGGGAATGGGGATGCGGATGCGGATGGGGTCTGTTGATTGTCACGCAAATGCTTGAGCAGCCAAATGGCATTGTTGTTATTGTGCTTCTTGTTGTTGTTGCTGTTGTTGCTGTTTTTGTTGGCGTTGTGAATAAACGAGTTTTGCATTAAAATTTACAACGCAGCAGCAGCAGCAGCAGCAAAAAAGCAACTGAAACAGAAACAGAAACAATAAAAAACGCACACAAAATGGAGACATTCACATTAATGTGTGTGTGTGTGTGTGTGTGTGTGTGTGTTTGGGTGTGCGTGCAGGCGTGAGAGTTGAATGTACTCTAAGTATTCGCCTGGCAATGACAGTTTGCCACCTGTCTCTTTCTCTCTTTCTGCTTGCCAATTGCCGCTGAGATTGTTTATTTCGTTTTTTTTTGTGTTGCATACTTTTCGGCGCTGCGGCAGTCCAATTAAACGCAAAGCAAACGCAACGCACAAACGGACTGAGGCCAAAGTGGCCAAATCAACGCATTCAATGCAGAGGCAGACAAAACCACAAGCAACACAGCCAGTAGCCTCAACTCACTCCCAATTTCGTTCACTGTACGTGCTTGGCTAGCCACAATAGAGGACTGCAACAAAAGCCCCAAAAGCCCCAAAAGCCTAAGCCGGAGGCCAAGTGCAAGCCTCAGTCTGATTTGAGTCAACTTCCTCGTGGTCTCTCTCTCTCTCTCTCCCGCTCTCTCCCGCTCTCTCTCTCGCTCTCAGTGTTTGCTCACATAATTAGCTCTATTGGTATTTTGAGCCGAAAGCAATTTAATGATCGATACTCGTACTCCAATTGACAATTAAAATGCTGCTTGATTGCTAGTTTTATGTTTCGCATTTGCACATTTGCGTAGATTTAATTGTCTCATTTGGAGTTTTGGCAAATTTTAAAAGATGCCCAGCATATGCTGCCCCCGTAAAATATTATTGCATTCTCAACTGCAATTTGCGAGGCAGGTATTTTGCAATATGTATTTGATAGCTATGCAGCTGCAGCAATAAATCATTGCACAAGTCTCGTTATTTGGCAAAGCGGCACAAAATCGATTCAGTTTTTATGCCCGTTATCCATTGGGTAGCAGGGTTTTATGGCAATGTGTAGGAATGTGTGTAGTAGGCAGAAGGAAAATATATATATGAGAAAAATATATTTTGGATCAGCGACAGCAGGTGGAAAGCCTTGATTTGGGAGACTATAAGACATAGAGCTACTTTTTGTATGGCTACTGACAATTTGGTATATTTTGCTACCTATGGTATATACCAAGAAATACTAAAATACTAAAATATTTGGTAAAGTATATCGACATACCAAATACTGCCCAGTACATATACCACGACTTATATTTGGTATAATATATCGATATATTAAATACAGCATTCAGTATATTTTTGGGCATGACTCCAGACAATCCGGTATATATTTTTATCTGCTGTATATTTTCAATCAAAATGCAATTATCATGTAATACACATACTAAAATATACTGAAGTATGTAATTGGTATATTTATATACTATGCCATATACTACTCTTTGGTATACTACAGACTGTTTTTGGTATATGAAATATGGAAATTAATATATTTTTCGATTTTTTTCGGCTTATTGCATTATAATTACATTTGGCGACAAATATACCACATTTGCTATAGTATATTTATATACCAAATACAGTTTTTAGTATATTTTAGTATACCAAAGGCTATTATTGGCATAGTATATTGATATTTCAAATACATTCATCAGTATATTCTAGTATTTTTTCGGTATATATATATTTGGTATATTTTAAGGGTAGCGGGTCTTTTCCTCACGTTCTGAGGTGGATTAGTTGCAATAAAAGTGTGTAGAAATTTAAGAGGAAAGCTTTATTTTTTTGTACGGGGAATATTCGAGCTAATCTCAGTCTGAATATTCAGACTGATTTGATTTACAATTGGCTTGCAACGCAGCAGCACAGTAAATTTGAAGCCACACTTTGGGATATCTTTGGGAACAATTGTTGAACACAAAGAAATGAACTTGTTGGTCGCACTTTGAACTTTCTGCCATACGTTTTGCATTGGCTTTTTCCAACAACTTTTTGTGCCACACAATCGTGTTCTCTCTCTCTCTCTCTCTCTCTCTCTCTCTCTCTTTCTAATGCTGTGTCGCTAGCTATCTCTGTCTGGTATATTTTATGGCATTTGCAGTCTGCGGCAATTGTCGGCAGTCCGGCAGCCAGGAGGCCATAAATCATTTATTTGAAAATTGCTATTGTATTGCGGTTTAATAGCATGTGATCATCATCATCAGCAACACACACAGACACACACACACACAGACACACTCACACACTCACACATTTGGGTTGATTCGTCACATGGCCTCATGGCATATTCATAGGCATTCAGCTGAGAATCAGCGTCAGCGTCAGAGTCAGAGATGGAGTCTCCGAGTCCGTCTGTCGCCCTGCATCGTAACGTTTAATATCCCAAATCGCAATGCATGCCCTGAAGTTGGTCAGACGGTGGCCCTCTTGCCTCGTGCCTCGAACTATGCCGCATGCCGCATGCGCCCCAATACGCCCATTAATTATACTGCCGCACTGCGAGCCAAAGCCAAAGCCACCTAACTTCCTCTGTCTGTGCCGCTCGCCCAAAAACACAGCACAACCCAAAATGAAACGCTAAGGCAAATGCACGACTACAAGGATATCCCAGAATTTCTTGCAGCTAACGATAGTTGTGAGCGACAAACGATATATGGTTAACGATATATTTGCAACTCTTGAGGGCTGCACAAACTTCAGGGCTGCATTAGCATTTTCTTTTGTCTTATAAGTTGTCAGCGCAAAACAATTTAAGTTTCAAACGATTTCATTTCGGTTTTTAAAACCAAAATGAATTTGCCTTATCGTCAGTGCGCAATTATAAACGCACTTTTCTATTTTATTTGAAATGATAACATAAACAATCTAATTTTAATAGAAAAGTTGCAAAAATAAAACAATACTGTGCATTTCATATATAAATTCTGCGCACTTCGGAAACAGATTCTCCAAGAAAGTATAGCATTAAACAGATCGCATTATATCGATACCAATTGCCACTAACAATATTAAGTAATTTTGAACTTTGTCCGCAAGTAAAAGTCCTAATTATGATAAAAGTTTAGTAAAAGTGGTGAAACCATTTGAAGAGCTATTTTACCTAGTCATGAAAGCTCTTATAACTATAAATATAAAATTAAAATAGAGTTTTTAGTTTAGATTGCAATTGCATTTATTTTATTTGTTGCTTTGAGTTAATTTCATTTTTCTAATAATATTGACAGAGCAACTTTGATCTTCATGCTAGATGGGAATTACAAAAATTGTAATTATATGGACATTTTAAAGGCTAATTCATTATTAAATTATTGCTGTATTTATATTATATTGTATTGTATTAATGAATACATTTTCTTATGGCAAAAAAATGAGCGACTAAGTGCTTCTAAAGAACTGAAGTGAAGAAAGAAACAAATGTATTATAATAAATTTATTTTGCTTTAAATTGAATATTATTTTATTTTAGTTTAGTATACGCTATTTAATATAATTTCATTTAATTTTTTTTTTATTTAATTTAATTTAATTTTTTTTTCATTTCATTTCCTTTTTCATTTCATTTTATTTCATGTGATTTCATTTCGTTGCATTGCATTGCACTTCATTTGATTTGATTTGATATCTGTTCGAGCTATTCAATTTATTTTATTATATATTTTTATATTTAATATTTTTATATTTAATATTTTGTTTGATTTTAATTGATTTATTATAATTTTTAATTAATTATTTCATATTATATCCTTGTGTCTATTTCACTCTTCATCAAGTAGTTGCTTTGCCCATTTTTAATGGGTATAACTGGCTGGCTGCCTTCCCCCCGCTATCAACCTGTGTAGGCTCACATGTGCTTGTAACTTGTCCCTCCTACTTCTCTGCTTCTTCATCTCCTACTCCTCCTTCTCTTTCTTTCTCTCTCACTCTCTCTCTCTCTCTATCGCATTTACTATGTTCGTGCTATGGACATATGCTGCACATTCGTTTTGCAGGCGTCTTTGTCGCCTGTCGCTATTTTTTGTGCGCTGTGATTTCTGTGTACACACACACACACACACACACACACACGCATATATATGAATGTACGTCAATGTGTGCGTGCCAAATGACCTCGTTACCAGGCAGCAACGCACAAACACACACACACACACACACACACATACGCCTGCAGACAGAGCCGAAACAAAATTATGTTATTGGTCAATGTATTTATGAGTGCGCCATGCTGACATTGCTCGCCCCGCCCCACGCCCCTCGCCCCCTTCACTCACTCCTCCACAGGTGCTTCTACACGAAAATTCGTAAATTTATTGCTGTCCAGCACAGTCAGAGAGAGGAAGAGTGAGGGGAAATAGGGAAAGCGAGGCACACACGCTAATGACATTGGGCTGTGGCTGTTTTTTTTCGTTTTTTTTTTGTTGTTGTTCTCGCTCGTATGTTTTGAAATTTTTCACGCGCTCGTTACTTTAATAAGTGTCTTAATAAATTTGCGCAAATTTCCAGCACACTTGCATCAAAATATTGCAAACGTTTTGCATACGCACAAAATACTATAATGGACATCAATAAATGCCAAAGCTAAATAGGTTTAATGGCCACAAACATATTTAATTCGATATTCAAATCGCATTTTCACCCAAAGGCGTCTAACGAAATGATTGCAAATCGACCAGATGAATGCGCATAATGATTGCCAATTATGCTGTTGTTGTTGTTGTTGTTGTATAAATCGTATTCAAATCATATTATCTCTTGTCTGAGAGTGTTGCGATTATCTCAATCAAATGAAGCTGCATATTAATACTTTAAATCACTATTCCACTATGACAAGAAGTTGTTCATAGTTTTTGATTTCTAATTCGATTTCAATAGGTTGTAGATTTAACTTAAATCTCTACATCTTATCTATAAAGCATAGAACTTACGCTTTGTGATAAGAGCTAAACGAGACTTGTTATCTGCTATATTTTAGCAGTTAGCTTTAACCATAGATAAAATTGGTTTTTGATTGATTAAAAGTGGTCGTCTTTTTATTCGTGTTGAAGTGTTACCATTTCAACGAAAATTCTGTATTTTTTAGTTCTTATTTCGTTTTTTTTTTTTTTTTTGTAGTATTTCTTAGTTACTACAAATTGTTTTTATTTCAATTCCATTGAAGACATTCGTATTTAGTGTGAATGCTGAGCAATTCTATTCAATATAATTAATATTTAATGCAAGTACATTTAACGTCAGTAAGGAATGCGTGATTAATCAAGTGCACACCACTTAGGTTAAGTTTCCTTTCATTTGTGAGATGGAAACCTTTACGTCTTCTTGAGCCCTGTTATTATTCTTGTTGTTGTAACTGTTGTGATTGCAAAGTTGCGGCTTGACGATAATTATGGTTATCAAAAAGCTGATGATCAATCGCACAATATAGCTAAGGTGGTAGCTATAGAGTCCGTATTCAGTCGGCATCATTGGATGCATATTTGACAAAATGTGCTCCTTGAAGTATTCCGCATAATAACAAATGGGATTCCAAATGCAGAGCAAGATGAACTGATTGCATAAGTACATCAACACAATGCGAATGAACAACGTGAACCAATTGCCTGATGCTTGCATGAACTTGAAACGCATCTTATTCATCAGAATGAGTGTGTCAAACACGAGAATCGTGGCGGCCAAGTCACGAGGTAAATACACCTGCGCAAACAAATTGCAATCCAAGATGAAGAGCAAAAGGTTGACCGAGTTGATGAGCCACACTTCAGTTGATTCGCTTAGCCGTTCAGCCATTTTGTAGGGAAATAAATAATATATACTGTATATTGTTGTATATGGAAAAGAATTATTTTTTGAAGTTAACTTGAACTTGTTATTAGAATGACAATTTGTTTTACAACAGAATGTCAAAGTCTACTTAAGGTCAAGGAAGTTAAAAGTGTCGACTACTACTCGATAAATAGATAATAGTGAAAACAGATCAACTATGCGGTCAACTTTTCTCTTCTTCTGCTTTACGATAATCAATATGGTATATTTATCAAGTTGTAGTATGTCGACTTACCAAATACACCATTCGGTATATTTCATTATTTTTGATAATATATATCTTAACGATAATAACAGTGTAAGAATATATCATTTGGTACATTTCCGTGTTTTTTTATTGGTATATTTGGATGACAAATAGTAGTAATAGTATCAAGTAATATATATATATTTGTATTTGGTATTTTTGGGTACTGCATATCGCATATACTTATAATAGATGAATTTTGTTGATGTGACAGTTTCGCAATTAAAACGATAAATCGATTACTTCCAAAAAAAGACACAGCCTACCTATATTCTTATTGATTACAATATTGATTGAATGTCGTATGTTTAATATGGTATTTTGATCAAGTTGTAGTATATACATTGATATACCAAACATGACATTTTGCATATATTTAAGTATTTTATTAGTATATTTTGACGATAGTAATAGTATATTTATATACCAAATTCAGCATTTGCTATAATGTAGTATATGAATATACTATAATAATAGTATATGAATATATCAAATATTGTATTTGGTATATTTCAGTTATTTTATATACTTATTATCAATGAATTGTGTGTTTGTGCGACAGTTGACCAACACTTTTGCAATTAAAACGCCGTAAAAAGCGCAATCTAAAATACATACACTTTAGTAAGAGAGAGGAGATTGAGACGTTGGGCGTTTGTGAGGGGGCGTGGCTGTGCATGGGGTATTACAGCAATTAGTAGGCGCCTATCAGGCAGTTGTCAGATGTCAGCTGCCTGTTGGCTGTTGTTGGCTGTTTGGCCGTGGCCCATTTGCCACATGCCACACTTGCCACTTGCCACTTGCCCGCTGCCAGTTTGCCAGTTGCCAGTTACCAGTTGCATCATTCAAATGCGCATCAGTGCAAATGCGCATTAGCAGGCCACACGAGGCAGCCAAGTGACAACTGACAATTGACATTTGACAGCTGACGAGTGGCTGTGAGGCTGTGAGGCTGAAGTTGAGACAGCGACTAGGACTTTATGCTGCGGATAGAGCTGTCTGCTATCAGTTGGTATGCCACACACACACCCTTACACACACACACGCATAGTACATTCAGTTTGCTCCCTGGAGTGTGTGCTCTTAAGGCGCTTATTGAGCCAACAGCAGCCGAAAATTTGCAAAGCGAAACTGTGGGCCAAGCTTATCAAAATGTAACACAATTTCATTAGTATGCATTCGGGTGTGCCACACTACTCACTGTATGTGTGTCCTTTTGCATAATGCGTTGCTTGCATAACATGTGGGAAGTGGGGAAGGGAAGGGAAGGGGAGAGAAGAGAGGAGAGGCGAGAGGAGTCGCCTGCAGGGCGCAATATTTGAGCGCGATTTGAGCATCAATCACATTTGTTGCTGCATAACTTGCTGCGTGTTTTGCGTGTGTGTGTGTGCGGATGTGTGTGTGTGTGTGGGTGTGTGTGTTAGCTTGTGGCAAATTTGTTTTACAGTGGGCGGCGCGCGGTGGGCGTGGTCGACGCTGCGTGCCACGCGCGTGTGTGGTTAAAAGGTTTTTTCAATGCAATAAGCACGAAAAACATCAGCGAAACACACACAAACCGTTAGCACGCTTCTCCCTTCCTCTCCCCTCCACCATCTCATGCTTGCTTCCGCTTTGTGCGTGTGTGTGTGTGTGTGTGTGTGTGTGTGTGTGTGTGGCAGTGTGTACTTATTGTTTAATCAAATAAAACAAGCAATCCACTTGACTGGCATTGTTTGCTTTACATTTGCATGGCTTGATTGACTGAATGATTGACTGCAATAGCTGATTGACTGCTGTACAAACAGTTACACATAACACACATGCAAACAAATACACACACACACACACACACTCGCTTACACCTAACACACTGTGTAATTTATTTAGCACATGAGCTTGCAATTATTTGATGCGTAAATTTCACAACATTGCTGGTCAAATTTTACAACAAAAACGATGCTTAGAAATTCATGAAAATTATCGAAGTTTTAGGAAACATCAAATGGAAACAATTCTTTCTCAGAAATTATAAAAGGGTCTCGCAGAGTCAATACGAATTTCATAGTTGTCACATAGAAATTTGTGTCGTCTTTTCGATCTAAACGTTAAGTTTGTTCGCTTGTAGTCTTTGAATATTTCTTTTCCTTCTTTCAATTCAAGAATTAGCAAGGGTTTGGCACAGTCAATAGTTAGTTACAAGATTTTTGTGTTTGCTGTTTATAGCATCGAAATTCATGGCATCTTTCCAATATAAATTTGATATGCAAACTTTGAGTTTGATGGTTTGTGATTTTCGAAGTTTCTTTTCTATTTCAATTCAGATATTAAAAAGGGTCTTATGCAGTCAATACTTGGTTACAACCTTTTTAGTTTTTGTTGCTTGTGGCACAGCAATTTGCTCATTTGGGTTTTAAGCTTTGAAGCTTATTTCGTATTTGTATCTATAACTAAAACTATCTACAATGAATTATCTGGGATATAGCATTGAATTTCCTTGACTTATAAGTAAAAGTTTCTTCACAAATTGCAGTAACAACTGATTTAAAATTTCAATTTTACTGCCTGATTTCGTTTTAAGTCAAATCTAACAGCTCCAAATGCAATAAATTTGTCTGTTCTATGTAAAAAGTTAAATTATAAAAGGTCTTGTGAAGTCAATACATCGATTCGATCTTTGGTTGAAATTTGTGCAATCGTTTAGATCTAACTTCGATATGGAAGCGATGAGTGTGCTGATTTCACTAAAAGGTATTAGGCTGATTCAAGAAGAGAATCTGCGTGATTCGATGATGATGCGGATGCTGATGTTGATGCTGTGCGTCAGCAACTTGTGGCAGCTCCCAGCCACGTGCTTGCCACGTTTGCCACATTTGGCATTTGATGAAGACGGCCTCTGACCTTTTGGGTTAAATATTTGCGCAATCAAAATGCTAATGAGCCAGCGATGGGAATGGAAATGCGAACGTGGACTTGACCCGATGTGATGTGTGATGTGTACTAAACTCGCTTGTGGTCGAGTACTTCTTCTATATGTTATATGCGACTCACTTATTCATGAATCAAACGAATGCACTCATTCGCTGGCCTTTTGCTGTACTCTGCTGTGCTTTGTGAGACGAGTGCACAGCGCAAAGTTGGCCAAAGTCAATGACAATAAAGTCGACCGCAAAATTGCAAACAATGCTACAGCAGGAAGTGCGAGAAGCGAGGAGAAAAAGAGAAAGAGGGGGGGAAGGATGGGGGATGGGGAATGAGCTGCATCGAAGCGTTAAACGTAGCCTTGCCATTTACATGTTGTTGATTTTAAGTAACTTCCTTCCTTTTTGCTGCCGACGCTGACTCTGGCCCTGGGTTGACTTTCCTTCCTTCCGGCCATGTTACAAGCAAACCTCTTGCCTTTCCCCCTCTTCCCTGTCTGTCTGTCTGTCTGTCTGTCTGTCTATCTATTACTTTGCCTAGTTTTCGTGTTGTTGTCGCTTTTGTTTACACTGCTTTTGTTAGGCATTTTCATTATTTAAATGCAATTTGACCGCATTTGCCCCTCCGGCCGCTCTTTTGTCACCATCACCATCATCATCATCATCTGAGGCTTCTCTTATTCAGCCTTTTGCATTTGTCATATGAGCAACTATTTGCCATCGTCGTCTTTCGTTGCCCTATCCTGTTATTCGATATGTCAAACTACTCGACGCTTAATCCCAGCGCCTTGGAAGCCAGCCAATCTCCCTTTCTCTTTCTCTTTCTCTCTTGCCTCTTCATGGCAGCGGCGATCTAAGCCAACGTATTAATTACACTAAAACCTAAAACCTACCTGAAGTTTATCCTGTCTGCAGTTGTTGCAATCGCCTTTTGTTCTACGGAAAGTGCAGCCACATCTATGGGGATGGGGGAGACAGCGAGAGAGCGAGGCAAAGTCAGGCGATAATTAATGCCCGAACAATTCACTTGAAATTGCACAAAAGTTAAAGTTGCAGATAATTAACTAATTTATCTCTACTGTTTCACTCTTTCTAGTTTGCTTTTAAGCCCAAATTAGCATTTATTTAGCATAATTTCTTTGAATCGACTTAAATGATACACAATTAATTGATTCGCCTTAAAGCAAATTGAACTTTGATTCGATATTTATTGTTATTTTATTAACAATAATTGATTAGCTTCTAATATGTTTCGCCTTTGCTTCACTTAACTTATAATGAAACTCAATTTAAATTCTTGCTCTTTGTTGACATTTCTTTGACAAGTTGACAGTGCTAAGTTTTGATAATGTGGCAACTCTGGCAGTGTTTAGAATTGAGTTTTGTGCCTCGATAGTTATTGCTGTTGGCTCCTCTATCAATAATAATTGATTGGCTTCTCTTAAGCCTTGCCTTTGCTTAACTTAATGGTCATGCGATAATTATTTATCAAACAATTCATATTTTGCTTCACTTCAAGCTGAAGATAATTAACTTATTTATCTCTATTTGCTTTTAATCTTACATTTGCATATTGACATTTATTTAACTTGTTTGTAATTCAATAAATTGATTCGCCTTTAAGCAATTGAACTTTGCATCGATAATTATTACACTTTGAGTACAACAATAATAGATTAGCTTTTAGTTTGTTTTGCCTTTGCTTCACTTAACCTATAATTCGAATTCAATACGAATTTTTGCTTTTTGCTGGCATTTCTTTGACAAGTTGACAGCCCCAAGTTTTGACTATGTGGCAACTCTGGCCCAGGACAGCGCAGTGCAATGCTGTGTTTAGAATTGAATTTCATGTAGTTGTCAATGGGCAGCACTTTTTTAATGACATTTGCCATAGATAGCTAACAATTTTCGATGGCTCTTGAATAATACAAAGTGTTGCACAGACTCTGAGCTGTCAATTAACGCCGGACTCTCTCTTCTTTTTTGCTATTGCTCTCGTTCTCACTGGGAATTGATTGACTCTTAAACAGAGGCGAACCTCTGCTGTTGTGCAGCTTTCAAATGGCATTTCCATTTTTTGTTTTCATTTTTTTGTATGCCTATTTTTCATGTATTTTTGTTTTGTCGTTTTTCCTGTTTGCTTTACTGATTATCACTGCATATTTTTCAACGAACGGATAGCGACTACTGTTGCTCTTCTCCTCCCTCTCCCTCTCTCTCCCTCTCTCTGACTCTGGCAAGTGGTTCCATGTTGTTGTCCATGTTGTGGTCTCCTCACACTCTCCAGTTGTGTGTGTTGTGTGTGTAAACCTTTGCATAAAATGCAAAAATATTATTTCAATCTGCATGCGAATTTCTCACTTTGCATTTGTTTTGTTGTTCCGGTTTTTCCATTTCACATTTCACATTTTTCATTTTTTACTTTATTTGTTTTCGCTTCTCTTCTCTTCTCTTTATTTTTGTTTTGCAATTTTTGCTATTGTTGATGTTGGCTGTTGCTGCTGTTAATGCCATTTTGTTGTGTAATGGCTCAGAAGTTTGTTTATTTCGGCAGACTTTCTCTCTCACTCGCTCTGTTTGCTGCCTGTGTCTGCCTTTTATCGACTTGTTCAAGTGCCAACAGAACTCGCGCAACAGCAACAGCAACATTTAAATATTTATTAATTTACGCCTTGTTTATTTTGAGCTCCACTCGAGCGCGCCAATTTCCCTCATTGATTTACTGCCCAACAACAACAGCAACAAAAAAAATACAATAACCACAGAATGTAAAAAAAGAGCAGAAAGAAAAATGCCATTAAAATGTTTTGTGTGTCATCAAAATTGCATTGCCAGCACGGCGGAAATTGCTGGTTAGACTTGTAAACATTTCTGTTTAACATTCATTATGCAATTTTCGATATTGCATTTTTCTCTCTTTTTCCCCTTCCCCTTAAATTTCCCATTCACCATTTACAATTTTCCAACTTTTCGCGCGCCTTTTTTTTTTGGTAATTAAAATTCAACAGTTTTTTGTGTGTGTGTGGCCGAAAAATCACGGAAATTATCCGCATGTAAACTAAATGGTTAATCGATTTAAATTGTGCTCGAGTGGAAAAAATTTTGATAAAGCAATCCAGCTAAGCATGCAAATTTATGGAGATTGATAGCTTTACCCATTCCCAGGCTTAAAGTGAGCATGTTATCTGAAAAATCCACCAAAAAGTAATTAAAAGAAATGTAATCTTGAATTTTAAAGCATGCGAGCATGTGGCACAGATAAAAATGTGAATTTTACTATTTATTTGTAAATTATTTCAATTGAATTGAGAACAAAAGGAAAATGATGGAGTTGTTTTGCATTTAGAATTATAAAACTTGTTTTTATGAGAGTACAATATGAAGAAATCCATTTAAATGAAAGCAAGACTACAAATAAATCTTTAATCTGAAGTCTACACCACTTTTATTTTGCGTTGAGAACAGCCATAGAGGATAACGAGTAGCATGTAGCGAGTAACGAGTAACGAATAAAGGGTAACGAGTAATTGTAATTACGGTTTATGAACGCGCTAAGTGCGGCCTCGCAAAAGTTTTGCAAACACAAAAAAAAAAAAAAGTTCTTGCGCAAATAGCTGAGCAAGTGGCTTAAAGTAATTTAATTATGACAAATTGGATTAATGTGCCACAGCGGAAGGAGCACAGCAGCGAGAAAGGGAACAAGCAAGTAAGAGCGAGAGAGGGAGAGAGAGAGAGTGAAAGAGTAAGTGAGTGCCTGCTTTTATGCTTTGCTTTTATATTTTATGAAATGTATGTATAAATTTTCCAGTGCAGTTAAATGCACACGATAATAATGTATGTGGGTGTGTGTGTGTGTGACCTTTACTTGGTGTCACTTACAGCGTGCGTGTGCGTGTGTGTGGGCGTGTTTCACTTTACTACTCTGCCCCCTTTGTTGTTGCTGCTGCTGCTGCTGCTGGTGGCATTAAAAACAATTTTTAATGCATTTTAATAGCCAGAAGAAGAAACCGCCGGAGGCTGGCTACAAGCTGGGCTGCAACCCACTCAGCCAGGGTTGCCATCCCACGTTGTTGTCTTTTAATTTATGGCATTTTAAATGCAATTTACTGCCTCTGCCAGAGAACTATCAAAGTGAGGCACAGAAAAGCGAGCAAGTAAACCGATTCAGTCAGTGCGCTTGTCGTGTTTTCACAAAAGAAGAAAAAAAAACGAAAATAAAATTGTGTAAATAACAAAAGAATAATACACTACTACTTGGATGCTATTATATGTGACCAAAATGCCTTACTAATCAAAAGCAGAGTTTGTTAGCAATAGATCTAATTTCTGAGTTATGCTAGAAAATTCTACTTGAATGATATATAACTGTTTTGTATAACAACGTTCTTTTGCATAATACAACATAAGATGAGCTTATTTAATTAAATACTCCACAAAAAGCGATTACTAGTCACAGTTTGATGTGTATACCAGTTTTTATTATAGTATAACAATTGGTATAATTGGTATTCAATATTGTTACTCAGAAAAATCGATTGCTTATTACAATTTGATATGTATAACAGTTTGTATAACAGTATAACAGTTTGTATAACAGTTTGTATAACAGTGTACTTTTGCGTAAATTAAAGCAGCATTAACCAATTCGGAACTAGCGATTGCTTATCACAATTTGATATGTTGATAACAGTATAAAAGTTTGTATAACAGTGTAATTTTGCATAAGCTAAAGCAGTGCATGCAAATTCACGAGAGAGTATTAGACCATATTGTATAACAGTCTGCTCTTGAATTTGTTGAATTAGTCTTAGCACTACTGAAATGATAATGTGAAGCTTTAGTTATAAACAAAATGTTGATTGCTTTCTTAAGAGTACTTGACTTGAATTCAGTCGCATTCATCCTTTTAGCTGCGATTTATTGACACAGGGTATGAAAATGCTGTGACGCTAGTTGCAGGCAAATGAATTGGCCCAAAGTGGAGGCTGTTGTCACAGCTGCTCCATTGTTTTGGCCATGTACTCAACATCTTTGACAGCTTCCTTTTGTGTGTTTGTTTGCCAACCACTTCAACTTACGCAGTGCTGTTGTTGTTGCTGTTGTTGTTGTTTTTTTTGTGTGTCTTTGGCCAAGTCCAGCGTGATCCAAAGTTTGTTTGTTTATTTGACTTTGGTTACTGCCGTGGCTTAGCCTAGGCTGCTTTCAGTCTGCCCTTCATCTTCTCCTCGTTCTCTCTTTGGGTCTTTGGGCTGCTTTTCTTTCGCTTTTCCCTTTGGCCGTCGACGTCTTTGCTTGGCTTACTTTAATTGTTAATTTGGCTTATGGCTTCTTCATTGTCGCCTTCTGTCGTCTCCTTTGCTGACCACAAATCATATTTGTTGGCAATCCCACAGCAACTTTATGAGACCAGCTCTCTCTTGCTTTTGCTCTCTGCAGTCCTTTTGTGGCTGCCCGTAAATGTAATGAAATCAAATTGCTGAAATTATTATTTAATTATTATTGACACTGCCACCTCGCTCTTTGCCTTGCCCCACCCTTACCCTCACCCTCACCCTCTGCCTGCTCCATCGCTTCCGTTTCCGCTTTCGATTCCCAGTCCATATTTCAAATTCCCAGCAGACATCGACAGCAGCGATATAAAGCCATTATTCTGCTGCGGTTGTTCAAATTGCCCTCAGGTAATTATAATATTTTCAAATACTCATGGATGAACTCTGTTTTTGTACATGCGTGTGTGTGTGTGTGCGTGTGTGTGTGTGTGTGTGTGTGTGTGTGTGTGTGTGTGTGTGTGTGTGTGTGTGTGTGTGTGTGTGAATTGTAATTCGATAGGATTTGCAGTTGCGTTGCAGCTTAAAGTTTTGCGGTCGACTTAATGAGCGTATTTTATGGCATTTAATGGTTATTACCTTATGCAGTATGGCACTTTGTATAACAGTTTTGATTAAGGTAATTACCGAAAAGCATGATGAAATCAAATGAGACAGCTGATCTATAATTCCAGCATTTTGTATAACACTTTGTATAAAAGTAGTATAACCATTTGTAGAGCTTGATTGTTTCACTACTAGTTTGCTATTCACTATGTAACAGTTTTGTATAACAGCGTTTTTTTGGATAATATAATAGTCCAACAATTTGGAGAGCGATTGCTCCTCACAATCTAAAATGTATAACAGTTGTTATCTGTGTAGCACTTTGTATATTTGAAGGTCTTGATTATTTTACTACTTTAGTGAAAAGCGATGGCTTAACACAATTCATAACAATATGTGAAACTTTATGACACTTGTGTATAACAGAGTTCTTACGCAGAATATTGAAGACCAACAATTTGTAGAAAAATTGCTAATGTATAACAGTTTTTATAACAGTATAACAGTTTGTATAACAGTGTAGTTTTGCATAACTTAAAGCAGTGTCTGCAAATTCAGAAGAAAACATTAGACTGCATTGTATAACAGTCTCGTCTTGCATCAGTTGAACTAGTGTAAGCAATTTGGATGCTTGTGTGGGCGTATAACAGTGCAAGCATAACATTATTACAGCTGTGTTTGTTAAGCGACTTGCTTACGACACGTCACACGCCCTTCTGAATGGCTTATAACAGCTGCATAACCGTTGTTGGCATTGAATAAGCGCGCAGTCAGTTGCTGGCAGGCGTACAGCGGTAAACGGAAGCACTTGACATAGCCACAGGATGCAATGGATTAGCACCGTTGAACGAGTTGCCCTCCGCCGTTCCGTCCCTACGCCGTCCGGTAAAAAGTAAGCGCTTAGGGTCCTGTTGCCATGCAAATTACTTTAGCTTATAAAATGTCCTTTTTGCCGAACGCCCTCGGCTGCTTTGGCAAAGGCCTCAGCATGGCATCAGCTAAACGGGGAAAAAAAAAGAAAGAACGAAACAGACAGCGAGAAGTATAAAAAAAAAAAAGATTGCAAATCCCGAAGAGAAGCGGAGAAGGGCAGAGGATGGGAAAAGGCAGCCAGCTGGCTGGGTTGTACTTGGTAATAACTCAATGGCTAAATCAATTGACGCGCTCTCGTTGTTGGCCTGGCAACTGGATGACGTTGGCCTGGCAGAGTTTTCAACGGTCGCCATCGCATCAAAACAAAAAGTCAAATTGAATTACGTTTGCAGCATGCAACATGCGGCAGGCAGGCAACGACTAAAACAAAACGACAGGCTGGCAATTGTTGTTGCCATTATGCTCGGAGTGTTGCCCAACAAGAGCCGAGAGGCGGCTGCAGCCAAGTGAAAAGCTATTGAAGTAGGCAGCCAAGAAGGAGGAGGGACTGCAGCTGTTGGACTGTTGTTATCTGGCAGCTCTTCTCTTTGCTGTGCAGCGCATTCATTCGTCGACTTTTGCCACATTTTTCTGCGCGAGGGATTGAGAGGGTGGAGGAGGAGGAGGAGGAGGAGCGGGGGCAGCACCTGTTTCACAAGTTTTGTGGCTCAGCAGCTGCTTCGTCGTGGCAGCTTTTAAACGCCGGCACACAAAGAATGCTCCGACAAACTTGCCCCACACTCTTGGCTTTCAGCAAAAATTCCATTGCATACGCGGAGGCAACCCACTGACCACGCCCACGCCCACATCCACGCCTCCGCCTGCGTCTCTGGCAGCACAATGAAACATAATTCAAGCGAAGCTCGCGCCACAATCGAGCAGCTGCCAGTTGGCCACCTTCGGATGCGGACAACTTGTTGGCTGCTACAGCTCAATCAACCCTCGCTTCTCATCTCGTTCTTTTTGCGCTGGCTAACAATAAGCATTATCTGCATTTTTTTTTTTTTTTTTGTTTTTTTGCCTCCTTTCGTTTTCGTTTTTGTAATTGTCATTGGGCTTTCAGCCAGCTGAGCGGCTGATTGAATGCAAACTGTTTAGCCAATGGCAGCAGGCATTGGACTTTGGACTTTGGACTCCTCTCTCCTTTGCATCAACTAACGAGGACAATGTCCTAATGTAAACAATACCTCGTTGTAGTAGCTCCCTCTCCCTCTCTTCTCTCCACCCGCGTCGCATTCATTTGGCTGCACTGTTAACACGCCACTTTCAGCAACGTTGCAGACATCGCTTTAATCAATTAACTAGACTGGTTAAATCTCAGCCAACCTGCTGCTAAATTAAGTCTCATTCATATTTTAATTACAATTTGCCAAGAGGCAAATTTGCAGCATGAGAAAATCTGAATTTCTTTTCAATACTTGCAGCAATTTAGACTTGAGTTTGACTTTAAAAAAAAAACAAGCAAATGAGCACTGCATTAAAGAAATTTCTGTTGTAGTTTCTGCCACATATTGTCAAGACGTATACGTAATATTTGTGTCGTAGTTGTTTTTATGGTATATTTTCAATTTAATAGTATGCCGATAACTCCACTGGATATTCATCACATTGACGAACTTCAAGTGCAGTTTATGTAGCGTATACGTTATATTACAATATACGTATACGTAATATGTTTGTCATGATTGCTTTGGTTAACAGAAACCTGTTAACTACTGTTCTATACTTTATGGTATATTTTAAATACAATAGTATGTCGATAGCTGCGCTTACGTATACTTAATATTACGATATATCAAGACGTATACTTAATATTCGTATCTGAGTTGGTATTTAATGAACTATTTTGCATCCAATAGTGTGTCTAATACGTGTTTAATAACGATATACTATCAATACGTATACGTAATATTTATGTATTTGTTGTTTTTATACCCGCTACCCATAGGGTAGAAGGGTATTATAACTTTGTGCCGGCAGGAAATGTATGTAACAGGTAGAAGGAGGCATCTCCGACCCTATAAAGTATATATATTCTTGATCAGCGTCAACAGCCGAGACGATCTAGCCATGTCCGTCTGTCCGTCTGTCTGTCTGTCCGTCTGTCCGTCTGTCCGTCTGTCCGTCTGTCCGTCTGTCCGTCTGTCCGTCTGTCTGTATGAAACACTGGATCTCAGAGACTATAAGAGATAGAGCTATAATTTTTTTTCGATAGCATTTGTTATGTTTGCACGCAGATCAAGTTTGTTTCAAATTTTTGCCACGCCCACTTCCGCCCCCGTAAATCAAAAAAATCGAATTACAAGCGTAATTTAAAAGCTAAAGCTGCGAATTTTGGTGTGTATAATAATAACAACACTATTTATAATTCCTAAAAATTTGGTTAAGATCAGATAAAAATTGTGGAAGTTATTAAAGAAATACTTTTGTATGGGCTAAAACGCCTACTTACTAGGGGTCACACATGCTTTGGCCGACAATCTGGTATATTTTGCCGTCTATGGTATATTTTGCATGTTAGTACCACATCGTTATACCAAATATACCATTTGGTATATTTTTAGCATTTTGCAGTATTTTTTGGTATATTTTGAAAATAATACCGCAATAATTTGCTTTTATTCAAAATGGGTAGCGGGTATCTCACAGTCGAGCACACTCGACTGTAGCTTTCTTACTTGTTTGGTTTACAAAATGGTATTTACTGTACTTTATGGTATATTTTGGAATATCAAAGACACCATTTGATATATTTCGACTATTAATTTGGTACTATTAATTTTGAATGCAATAGTTTATCGATGTAGCAAAGATAACCCTTGGTATTCATTTGGTATATTAAATTGGTATATTTTTATAATAATACTGTTTTACTCTGGCTATAAATGGGTAACTCACAGTCTAGTCCGCTCGGCTCTAGCTTTCCTATTTGCTTAAAATTACATACTTTCATTTCTAATGGAAGCTATGCTCAAGTGAATTTCCAATTTGGAAAATGGGATACACTTGGATATAACGTATACGCAGTGGTTGCCTCAACGTGTTTGGATTTGTTCAATATTTTGTTTCGTCGAACTTTAAGAAATGAATTAGAAATGAGGAGAAGTTGTTGTCGTCGACATCGTGGGGCAAAAAATGTATTATCCAATGTGTGTGTGTGTGCTACAATCTAATCTCACACTCGGCTCACATTTGTAGCGAAACTTTTCTTAATGCCACACGACGCAACGAGGCGAAATGTTGATGGCAACTAAGATGAAGAACGAAAAAAACCAGAGAGAGCAAAAAAGAAAAAAAAACAAAAACGAAACAAAAAATGGGGTCAGTTGCATGGGAGAAGCAAGCGTTAACTGGGTCAACTGCAGCGCAACAGCCTCTAAATAAATAATAAATATTGTTGCCAGCAACTGTAGCACAGGCTGAGGCGGAGGCAGCAACAACAACTCAACTCGAGGCAAGTGCAACACGCGCTAAGCGGCTGCATTAAAAGGCCACTCGACGGGAGGCGTTGCAGAAAGGAGGGGAGCGGGGAAAGGAGGCGGGGAGGCTGGCAGCTGCCAGACCCAAAAAACAAAAGCTGCCACATGCCACTGCAACAAGAGGAAACAACAACGCTCACACACACACACAACGTCAAATCGAAATGCATAAAGTTTGGCATTCGACACAGAGAATGAAAAAGGGAAAGAGAGAGAGTGAAGAGTGGAGGGGTGGAGGGGTGGCTAAAGTTGCAACTTGCAACAAATGATGAAATGCTAAAAAGCATGAAAGCGCAGCAAACAACACACAGCAACAAAACAGCGCCCCAGAGGCTGTGCCACGGTTTGGGGCACATTGAAGTGGGCGCTTGATTACAGCAAAATGCACTCGAAAAGTGGCAAAACAACGAGGCATGCGGCATGCGGCATGCAGCATGCGGCGCGAGAAGCGAGACGCGCGCGCCAGCAATCGAACAAACCAACAAGCAGCATGCTACAAACACCATGCACCATGCCACCACCACATACGAGCACTCGCTGCTGTTGCTGTTGCTGTTGCTGTTGTTGCATGTGAATTGAGGCTGAGCCAAAGGCAACGCCGAAAAGTTCTCGAATTACATTTAAGTGACGCCAAAGTTAAGTAAAACTCATTGCGCCAAATCGCATCCTAGGGGCGAGCAACGAGTGCATCTTGCAACGGCAACAGCAACAGCAGCAGCAACAATGGCATTAGCTTCAGTTGTTTGCAGTTGTAACTTCAGCTAGCTGCAGCCTCAATTGATGTAGAGGAATAGCCGAAAGTTTCTGGAAACCGTTGAAATGAATGAACAACAAAATTAATTAATGCAATAGCTCGCAGAAGAAAGCGGAATAAGTTGTAATATGTTAAAGCAAGAGAAGTTAACTGAGAAGTTGCAAAGGGAAAAGAACAGAGAAGCGATTAAGAATGATAAAAGCAGAAGCAACAGCAAAATAAGAGTGAATATGAAGTAGATCAGAATAGAAAGTATATCAAATATTACGTATACGTAATAGAGAATATATACGAATAAAAGAGAAAAGCTTAAAGAGCATGCACAATATGAATGTAAAGTAAATGAGAAGAGCTTCAAATATGAATTTCAGTTTTGACACAAATATTACGTATACGCAAGAGAACATAAAATTCGAGAAGAATGAAATTATAAGACGAGAGAAGAAAGATTGAGGACATAAAGTAGATCAAAAATGTAGGGTAGAACGATTACTTAAGCAGTCAAGTAAGAATGTAAAAAAAAGTGCATACAATTTTTGCATTTCAGTTTCATATTACGTATACGTAATGTAGGTAAATTGAATATATATAGAAACAACAGAGAAACGATTAAATAAAGTGTCAAAAGCAGCAAAATATGAATGAATATGAATTGATAGAAGAGATTAAAATGTGAATTTTATCAATGATTACAAATTACGTATACGCAACGGCATACGATTAAAGTAGAAAGGAATATCGAAAGGATCAAAAACGTTTAAAATTAGTGAAAACACGCTTCATATTTAAGCTATCAAATAAGAGACACATAAAAGTGAAAAATAAATACTCGAATTTCCGTGTTGATTACATGTTAAACAAATATTACGTATACGCAATGGGGAACATCACTTTTTCGCCAGCAGCCGCTCTGAGAATGGAGCCGGAAAGACAATCGCTTTGGGGCGACCGCTCAGCATGTGCACCTCGTAATGATGCTGACCCTGGAGCACAACAGATTGCTCCGCGTTGCGATGCTGCTCCACAATAGGCAGCAGCGAGACATCGGCACAATTGATGTACACAGCAGACACGTCGAGGAACAGCGCAATTTCGTAGGCAGCCGACATCTTGGGACACCAAATGGCGGCACTCGCGAACGGCAGTTGCTCCTTGGCCACCAATTCGGCCAGCTCCTGGCTGTGGCGAAACGTGTGCAGGGTGACCACAGTGCTTGGATGCTGAGTGCTAAAGTAGCTTTGACTAAAATCACACACGATTATCGGCGATCCATCGACCATGCTGCACTCGAATCCAATGTCATCCGGTTGCAGCAATGTCACTGTCTCGGCACCCAAACACTCGACTCGTCGCAATGCCCTCTTGTAGAGATCATGCCGCACCACCTGACGATGCATCACCGTCATCCCAGCGCGCACCTTCGTCACGAACTCTTCGCGCATCGTTTCGTGGACAAACACAGCGGCCACAAGACTCCGGCCAATCGGTTCGTACAATGTTTGAAGCAGCGATGGCAATGCGGCATCCACATCGGCATTCTGGCACAGCACAATCATGCTGGGATCAATCCAACGCTTGTCGCTCTCATCTCCCGGATACGGCGGTTGTCGCCAAGTGTAGGGTATTCTAGCCATCGAAAAGGTGAAAAAGAAGAACAGAAAAATGTAGAGGAATAATTAAACTGATGCTTATGTATTTAAACAGAGATTTGAACTGAAGTAGAGATCAGAGAGAACTTGAAAACAAGTAAGAAAGCTACAATCGAGTGTGCTCGACTGTGAGATACCCGCTACCCATTTTGAATAAAACCAAAATATTGCGGTATTATTTCCAAAATATACCAAAAACTACTGCAAAATACTAAAAATATACCAATATACCATACTAAATAGTATTTAGTATAGTACCACTTTCAAAATATACCATAGACGGTATAATATACCAGATTGTCGGCCAAAGCAACTGAGACCCCTAGTTTGTAGGCGTTTTAGCCCATACAAACGAATTTCTTTAATAACTTCCACCATTTTTATCTGATCGCAAGCAAATTTTCAGGAGTCACAAAGACTATTGTTCCTAATGTATATCCCAAAATTCACGACTCCAGCTTTATTATTACGCTTGTTAATCGATTTTTTCTGATTTGCGGGGGCGGAAGTGGGCGTGGCAAAAAATTTTAAACAAACTTGATCTGCGTGCAAACATTACAAATGTCGAAAAAAAATTGTACCTCTATCTCTTATAGTCTCTGAGATCTAGGTGTTCATACGGACAGACGGACAGACAGACAGACGGACATGGCTATATCGTCTCGACTGTTCAAGAATATATATACTTTATTGGGTCGGAGATGCCTCCTTCTACCTGTTACATACATTTCCTGCCGGCACAAAGTTATAATACCCTTCTACCCTATGGGTAGCGGATATAATGAATGAATGTACAATAGTCTTAGTTAAAGTTAAAGTTAAAGAAGTTCGAATTGATGCTTTGATATATTTGTTGTATCAACTACTTACTTGCAATACTCTGTTGCACGTACAGCGCTAATATCAATTGAATTTATAGTATGTTACTAAACAAGAGCGAAGTGTCTGAGTTTCTCTCACTCTCTCTCTTGCTCTCTGGTTGGTTTCATCTATCACTGTCACGATGATGACGACGATGACGCTGGCGATGGCGCTGCTGGCGACACTTGTGTTTTAGCCTCATTTGCCACATGGTTACGCTTGCCTTGCTACTCTCGCTGCGTTCTGTTGCATTGCGTTGCCTTTTGCGGCTCAGCTGCAGCTTGCAGCAGCACTCCAAACTCCAATCCTCTCAATCTCATCCTCACTCCCTCTCCTCCCTTGCTAGTTGTGCTGGCTGTTGTAACTCTATCTGTTAGTAGTAGTCCTGTGGTTGCCTGGCTGCCTGCCTGGTTGACTCGTTGTCTCTGGTTGTCTGCTTGGTTGCCCTCAACGCTCTCCTGCTCTCCTGCTCTGTGCTCTCTGCTCTGTGCTCTTGCCATGGTCTAGTCTCTGGCCGAGTGCTATTCCTATTTTGCAGTTGGTTATCCCAGTGTTGCGTTGTCGCGTTGTCGGTTTCCTGCACTAATGATGCATTCTCACTTGGCTCCCAACACCAGCAACAACAACAACAACAACTCCCACAACATTCGCATGTTTCGCTGTGCTCCACAGTTGACTTGAACCCGATGGGAGCTGGCAGCTTGTCTGTCCGCCGCCTGTCGTCTGCCCTTCCATATGCCACATTCTAGATTCGTTCAGAAATTGTCATCAGATTGCTTTGGCTGCTCTTCTTGGGTTAGTTGTAATGTTGGCATTGATATGCCAAGAAAACACAAATAATGAATAGCAATTGCAAATTGGAATTTCAAAACAAACCACAATGTAATCACAGCAAATTCTAAAAGTGCTCTAACTGAAAAGTAGAACTAGAAAATTGCATAATTGGCATTAGCTAAAAGTGGCAAGGCACAACGCAAGTTGAACTTTAAAGTTTCTATATTCTAGATTATTAATTAGCTAGAACAAAGTGTATACAGAGTTCGGTAGCCGGCGAAAAGAAATTGCTGTTGTCAGACTCTTTTGTTAGCCGGTTCTCAAAGGACTCGCAGCGAGTCGTGTCAATGAGTCTATTTTAAGTTTTTTTACCCGACTTTTTTCACAATCTCGAAACTGACTGACTGGGATGACGGACATTTGTGTGGGTCAATCCCCTTTGGCTTCAATTATGAAACAATGGACAATTTATTCAGCTCTTTTTTCTGCGTTGCCTGCTTTTTATCTCTGTGTGTGTGTGTGTGTGTGTGTGTTGTAGCGCTCGCTGTTCGCTGTCCGGTAAATTGACTCCGGCATCAGCGGTTCACTTGATGCCTTATCCAGCTGTTTTGTCCGCCTGTTGCCTTCTGTGCGCTCTTGCCGGAAGCGGATGTTTGATAAATTCTTTGTGTCATTTTTCATTTTCATGTTTGCTGCGCCATTGCCATATGATAACTGCTGATAACTGGCAAACCTCTTGCTTCATTCGCACTCGCAATTTGAATTTAGTTATGTGCGTTTTCCCTTTCCGCCGCACATCAACATTAACATAATGATCATTTGGCCGCTGGGCTTGGGGCATAATAATCAAGTTGTTAATTTATGGACACTCGGATAAGCTGTTGTTTGGCATTTGCTGATGTTGCAAGCTCCAAACTTGCTCTCTTGCATGGCCCACAAAATGTGTCGCCTTGGCCAGCAAACTAAAGAAGCGAGATAGAGAGAGTGGGAGAGAGAGAGAGCAAAAGGTCAATTTGCCAAAAATTTGCCAAGGTTTGGCCAATGGCTTTGGCTTTTGGCTCGTAAATCTTGTTGCCAAATCTCTGGCAATGGCAGCATTGAAAAAGGCAAGCAATTGATGACCAGCCAAAAAAAAAACAAGCTCCACAAATATATAGAGCATTAAATATTCATTTGAGGAAATTTGTAAAAACGAAATAACTTTGCTAGAGATGAAGAAAAGTTGTAGCTGAAGCAGAAGAAGAACACATTCGATTTGCGATTTGCAATTTGCAATGTGTGACCACGACTCAGACTAAGAGCGACACGCAATTGGTCGCTGCTGACAGCTTGGAGTAATCACTGCAATCGCTTTGCCAGATGTGTTGATGCTGCAACATGCCACATGCCTCATGCCTCATGCCTCTCAACTTGTTGTCGCTGTTTGCTATTCGCATCGTTCTCTTTCCTTGCTGCGGGGTCTATCGAAGTTTGCTCAGGCATCGAAAAGAAGCCCTAATTTATGCAACGATTTTGTTGCGAAAATGAAACGTGTTTATCAGCACCGAGCTACCAAACAGCTGCCACACACACAGACTCTCTGCTGCCTGCTGGCTGCCTCTTCTCTTCTCCTCAACTTCTGCCCACACACACAAAGTGCCGAGCAATCCGAAGTAACCCCATGTGACCATCCAATGGCAAACAGCATTTAAGTTTTCTATACTCTCTCTTTTCGTATACAAACAAACGAGGCAAGGTATTGTGAAACTTTGGCGAAAGCTGCCATTAATGATTGATCAATCATGGCGAAAGTTTTCAGCTATTGATATTCGATTTGCAGCAAGTTGAAATTCAAGGTTCTTTTCCGGCATTTTATTAAAACTAATAACTTTTCAAGTAGATCTCGATTCTGAAATCTCAAAACTATGTTTGAAGATTGTTTGTAGAAGTTATTTAAGGAATACTTTTGAATGGCGAAAAACACTTACTGAAAGCTGGTATATTTTGCGTTCTTTGGTATGTTTTGAATGTAGTATTACATTAATATACCAAAAATAAATTTATGGTATATTTTAAGCTATATTAATTAGGTACATTTTAAAACGATGTTTAAAGATTGTTTGCAGAAGTTATTTAAGAATTAATTTTGAACGGCAAAAAACTCTTACTGAAATCTGGTATATTTTGCTGTCTATGGTATATTTTGAGTGTAGTATTTGGTATATAGATATAATACCTATATGCCAAATATAAATTTTTGGTATATTTTAAGGTATATTAATTAGGTATATTTTAAAACGAATACCGCATTTTTTACATTTGTGGTATACTTTAAATATAGTATTATATCAATATTGCAAGTATAGTTTTCGGTGTGTTTTTAGTATTTTTGTGGTATATTAATTTGGTATATCTTAAAATTACTGTTTGCATTTGTGGTATACTTTAAATGTAGTACTACATCAACATACCAAAGATAGATATTGGTATATTTGTAGTAGTTTTGCGGTATATTTTAAAATGAATACCATACTGTTTAGTTTTTATTTACAATGATTTACATGTATCTCACAGTCGAGCATACTCATCGTGATTTTCATACTTGTTTAATCTCGAATTCATAGTTAAAAATATTCTTTTCTTTTGAGTTAAAATCGAAATGTTTTAACTCAAATTCTATCTTTGCTATGTGTAGCTAGTTTCGATTAATTCGGAATATTTTCAAGCGTATTACAGAGTTGAGCAGACGCGCTGTCTTTTTTTTTTTTGTGTGGCCTTATCAAAATCTCATTTTTGTTTCATTTTTCAGTCCAACAATTTGCTCGTTAATTGCCCCGCGTGCAAATGAATTTCTCTGGGCCGGAAGGTTTCCCAAACAAAAGCGTTTTATGCATACATATACACAGGCAAAAAAAAAAACATTTTATGTTGAAATCGTTTTTGAAATGTTTTGCATATTTTGGCAGCATCATTCCTCCTCCCTCCCCTCGTCAGTCAGCAAATTGAGGCAAAGCAGCTGTGAACGCTGAAAAATGAAAGCGCACAAAAAAAGAAAAGGGGGCAACAAAAAAGAGCAGAGAGAAAAAAAAAACTTCATTAAACAATGTAACAATAACAGTTATTTTCACTCACACAGCGCAGTCTGAGCATAAGATTTATATACATTTTACACCTGTGGCGCTTCATTTCTCTTCTGCTCATCAAAATTGCCAAGTGAAACTGCTGCGTTGGCACACACACACACACACACACACACTCGCACACACACACACTTTTACTTTCTATCTCTATCTTGTGTGGGGGTTCATGCAAACAAGCTGAAAATTCATTAAACGCAAGCAATAAATTCTTTTAATTGTTTTCTTTGGCGTTTTTACTCCAGCCTCCAGCCTGGCCACTCGGTGTCAAAGGGCTGCCAACTTGTGTGCAGAAGCACAAAAAGAAAAAAAAAACACACACACAAAAGAAGTCACGCTTTAACTAACTGTTTAACAAGTGTTGCTGACACAAGCTAATTGCTATAAGTTACTTACTAAATTGCGTTGCGCAAATAGCAATAAAAGTGTTGTAAATTTACTCAGCGAACAGATATAACTTGTAACCTACTTTACAGGGTATAACATTAAGGTTTTTAGCTTACTTTGCAAGGCCAACATTTCAATGTTTTACGTGATATGTGCGTTGGCATCTCTCTCTTCCTCTCCCTCTCTCTCTCTGCAGTTAGTTACCTTCATTTCTATTTCCTTGCTGCTTCTGCTATTAATTGTTTTCAATTTGGCAGCAGCTCAAGTCCAAGAGTGAGAGAGAGAGAGAAAGCGAGGAGTAGCAGCTGCTGCTTAAACTGTATTTAATTAGTGAAACGAACCTGCGGCAGGTTGCTGCTGCAAACTTTGACAGTTGCATCATTAATAGAAAAATGTTTGGTCAAGGGAATCGGGGGGAGAAAAGAAAAGGTAAGTGGCAATGGAAATGAAGTCCTGCCAACTTTAGCTAATGAACTTAACAAGCTCGACTAATGTTGTCTCTGTTTTCGTTTCTACATTTTTGTCCTGCTCTCTCACACACACACTCAACACTCATTCGCCTTCTCTCTTTCTTCTTCTTTTGCAGGTGTCTACACCATCGATTTGTTTCATGTTGTAATTCGAGTACTTTTGGTAAGTGACAACAATACCCTGTAATACTGTTATCTACTAAGTTTTTAAATGAATCGTGCTGAAATTTTCAGAATTTTAAGCAAGTGCATTAATCTTTAAGTACGCTTAGTATCGAAAGTATATCTAGCCAATAAAAGAGTTGAAGAAGAATGACAGACTCGGGGAAAAAAAAACAAATCTGCAGTCTATGCGATACGCTTTAGTCAATTATTCGCTGGGTGTTTAAAATAAGTTTTGGCACCGGAGTAAGTTACTTAGCAGAGACTCGACTAAAGTGCTAAAGTTGCAGGCAAAAGAAGCAAAAAAAAAAACGAAGAAAAAAAATCGAAA
This sequence comes from Drosophila niveifrons, assembly GCA_035046325.1. Lineage (NCBI taxonomy): Eukaryota > Metazoa > Arthropoda > Insecta > Diptera > Drosophilidae > Drosophila > Drosophila niveifrons. The sequence continues at coordinate 1,147,613 of JAWNOC010000071.1, forward strand.
TGAAACGAAGGCGAAGAAGTGCTAAGAACACAAATGGGAAATGCAAGCAAACGGCAAACAAAATAAGATGAAGGAAGACTAAGGATGAGAAGGGAAGTCAAATGTGATCATTGTGGATACGGAATTTGGATTTGAATTTGAATTTGGATTTGGATTTGAATTCAAATTTACATTTTCTCTGTTTGCAATTTGTGTGTGTCTATGTGTGTGTGTGCAACAAGAAAATTTGCCCAGTTTGAAAGTTCAAAGGCTGCATGAGTTGCATGCCACAGAGGGATGGGAGCAAAGATGAGGGACAGCAAAAGGTTTCCCATTTGAGTTTTTGTGTATTGTTCTTGGGCTTATGCTCGCCTCAGATAACAACACCAGCATATTGGGTGTGGCAAAAACAGAGAGAGAGAGAGAGAGAGATAGAGGAGGAGAAAGAGATAGAGAGACGACGCTTCTCAGTGCTGCAACTTTATGCTCAGCTATCGGGGTCACTTCGGTTGACCCCACAGAGAGGAGAGAGAGATAGAGGCAGGCAAAGAAAGCCCTTTTGTAATCCGAAAGGAAACTAGATTGCAGTTTAGCCCAAAACGTTATTATCGCTGGGAGAAAACTCGGTACACTTTCAAGAGTCTTGTGCAATGTTTGCTTTTTATATGAGTGCATTCCCAATGAATGAAGCACATAGATAGCAGATTCAATTATCCAAATTAAATACCGACTGACAAAGACCAAGACTCAACAACAAAAAAAAAACAAAAATGGAGGAGGAGCAAAAGTAAAGTAAAGACCAGACTCTTCAGTTTGTAAAACAATGTCACGAGTGGTTAACCAACTGGACTGAAAGCAACCAAATATACTGAATTGCAACGATAGAACCGAACTGCAAAAAGTTAACAAATCTAGAAATTGAAGCTAATTTGAAAACTAACTGAAAGCATAGCAAAGGAAGCAGCAATGTGTTGAGTATGCTCGACTGTGAGATACCCATTTTGAATAAAAGCGAAATAGTACGGTATTAATATTTAAATATACCGAATTAATATACCGCAAAAGCACTGGAATATACCAAATGGTATATTTGGTATATTATTGGTATAATGTTGTCGACAAAAGTTATTTCCCCTTTTCTTATAGTGTCTGAGATCTAGGTGTTCATGCAGACAGACAGACAGACAGACAGATGGACATGGCTATAGCTTCTAGTTTGCTGATGCTGATCAAGAATATATATGAGGTTCTTCTACTTTTTACATACATTTCCTTTTACCCTCTGGCTAGCGGGCATAAAAACTGAAATGTGTAAATTATGAGAATGAAACGAGGCGGCAATCGAACCTGAATAAATATGAAAAGGCAAATTAATGTAGAACCTATTGCAACTGAAATGAAATGGCAGTGAGACAAGTTAAGTAAAGTGTCTATTATAGGACACAAAAAAGAAGCGAAGTGGGAATCGAGCCAAGTAAAATGTCAAACTCATGGCCATAATCAAGCAGCTTAATTATGAGAGTACTTACCTTGAAAAGGTCAAGACAAGTGAAGGCTGACAAGCAGTTGGAAAATGGAACAAAGTGGAGGTGGGGGGGGGGGGTGGGGGGAACGGCTTAATGACACCGCCACACTGCAGAATGCTAAGCGTGACCTTTAGTTAAGCAAGCTGTCCGACAAGGAGCACAAATTAAAAGTGTTGCAGCTGCCACTCGAATTAACTGAACGTCTTAATCAGACGTAGACCAAGAAAGAGAGAGGGAGGGAGAGGGAGATGGAGGAGAAGGTATTACTGTTACCGTTACAGTGCAATGGACTGCTTGTCCATTTACTATTAAGCCATGGACCATAAGCCGCTCTCGTCCACACAAAGCTGTGTCTTCATCCAAGGCGACACGGAGGAGAGGGGAGGGGAGTGAAAGGAGCTGAGCCATGGGCATATGTTGCTCATCTTATGTGTGTGTGTTTCGCCTGACAGTAAGCTACACGTGCTGCTTGCAACTTGCTACTTGCCACTGGCTGCCGTTTAAAGTTCACGCCGGCATTAAACCGACTCCTGGCATCGCTTCATCTTCTCTTCTTCTTTGCTTCTCTTCAGCTGCCACTTTTGCCCTGTTACCTGTTCCATTGACCATGCCGCACTTCCGGCTGTCCTTGCAACAACGTTTGACATTTTGCAGCTGCTCAACCCAGTGCAAGTCCCCAAACCCGGACACAAGCGACAGGCTAGAGGGCGAAAGGAAGAGAGAGGAAGAGAGAGTGAGCTACGAGAGCTGCTTGATGGGTTGCATGCAACCCAAAAGACGTCGATTGTGCTGTGCCATGCCACGGTCCACTTGATTTCTGTGTCAGGCTTGTGCGCTTCCTTCGTTTCGCCGACTTTCCGCTGTCGCCATTCATTTCAGGAAATGCATTTCGTCAGCGTTGAATGAAAACGAAATTGCCAATTTTACTATGGATGAGGGCCACACTGACTGAAAGGGGGTTGTCACAGGTGTGTGTGTGCCACAAGAGCTGCCAGAGCATCCCAAAGCTCTCAATATGCCGAACGAGGACAAAGCAGTTGCCTGGACAACGCTACCCAACTACTCTACCACTATCCACATATAATTCCCCCATTGTAGCTTTACAATACCAAAACATGACACTTATACGAATCCGAGTTTGGGATAAGACCCAGTTACGTAGCTCTAATGATGCGACACTTGCTTAAAACGAGACTGCGATTGAACTAGTTTTGGGAAAGCACAAAGTACAGCTGAAATTGATATCAGAGATTTAGGCTAATGAATTAGACAGGCAAACAAAGTAATGTTGAAGAGATAGTTGGAAGAAATCAGTTGAAAGTCAAGCTTAGATAACATATTGAAGATTCACTACTTCATAATAATATTGTGACTATTTAAAGTTCACCACTTTTCACAACTCATTATAACATTTCAAATATGATTCCAAATGGAGCTTGGAGAAGTTCTCCTGTATCACTACCTATCTTTAGTTCCCCCATTGTAGCTTTACAATTCCAAAACATGACACTTATTGGACTCCGAGTTGGGATAAGACCCAGTTACGTTGTTCTTAAGATGCAGCACTTGCTTAAAACGAGACTGCGTTTGAAATAGTTGTAACAGATACAAAGGCATGAGATCAATTTTAGAGATTGTTTGAACATTTACCGCAAAGGAACTTCAACTAAGTAATTAGACAGACAAACAAAGTGATGTTGAAGAGATAACTGTTGAAATTAGTTGAAAGCCAAGCTTAGGTAACATATAGAAGATTTACAGCTTATATAAGAATGTTGTGACTATTTTAGGTTCAATGTTTTTAACAATTCATTACTATTGCAAATGAAGCTATGAAACCTATCTAAAGTTCTCCGACTCACTATCTCGATTCTCTTCCTATTCAAACACATAGAAATTCCAGTATTACGCATACAGACAAATTGTTGGCAATGATGTTTTCTGCCTCAATCAGACTTAAGTTAACTACGAACAGCTTTCTTTACAAATCCATTGCATTGGGCAGTCATTGAAAAGCATTTAAACTATCAAAACGTTCAAATAAAATCACTGAGAATTATTTAGATCTTGGCTGCAATTAAATGTCTCGCAGCTATAAGGCTGCCAGCTATGAGAAATGCAATCAACTCTGCGCATGCTGACAAAAGCCAACTGCCACAAAAGCCGCAGGTTCAGTTCGGTTGAGAGAAAAGTTCGACAAGCAGCAACTACAACGTGAATCAACTTGCTCAAGGAAATGAAAGCCAAACAAAAATGCCAACGAAATGAAAACAGTTTACTTTATCGGATGTGCCAAAGGCACATGAACGGTAGGGAGGAGCAGAGGCATCAGCAGCAGCCTGAGGACTGTTATAGACTGCCTGCAACCAACTCCTCCTCCTCCTCCTGCTTCTGAGGCAGCAAACTGAATGTTCGATGTGGCAGGTTCGCATCCCGCAGAATGCGCCAAACAAAAGCCTTGCAAAATTATGTCAATGGCGTCGTTGTCCTGGTCGTTTTGTTGGCGCCATTATCGCCAGCTATTTCCACGTTTCAAGCAGCAACAGACACACCAAGAGAGACACCAAGCGATGACTGAGAGGGACAGAGGAGGGAGCTGGAGACAATTCCCCCCGCTCCACGCAAAGTTGATGCGTTCGTTGCCTATCAAAGCCAAAATTGAATACAAAAATCTCATCAAAAATCGATTAGAGAACGGCGCTGCCTAAGGTGGAAGGGGGTGTGGGGGAAGGCAAGAAGCAGCCGTGAGGGGAATGGGCAAAAAAGAAGATGGAATCCAAAGCTCTGGAGTAAGTAGTTTATGCGGCAGCACGCCACGCCGCAACGTGTTAATAAACGAGTTTTCTTCGACGCTTCCACCTGTCGCAGTCGCCTTCGCCTTCGACATCGTCATCGTTATCGTTATCGCCGTCCTCGGCGTCGTCATCGTTATCGAGAAGCCAATTTCAAGTGAATCGCTTAAATAATGACGCCGAATGCAATTTGGGAAATTAAAATGAAAGTAGTGTAAAGTTTTGCCTCCTCCTCGCCTTCTCCTCGCTTTTGCCACCTGTTCGGTGCTTTTTGCTTCATTGTGTTGGCAGCATTATCAGTGACAGAATCATATTTGTGGCTTGACTCTGCTCTCAACTTTGTCCTGCCCCTACATATAATGATGATGATGATGATAGTGTGCTGCTGTTGCTGTATTTGAAAGCCAACCAGGCACGCATTTGTAAAATTAATATAAACTACAGAGAGAGAGAGAGAGAGAGAGAGAGACTTGCTTTCTCACTTGTTAACTCAACTGAGCACATTCCTGTCCTCATTCTCAGATTGCGTTTTAGTTTGTGGTATCAATACGAAGGCCACAAAATGTTTGTCTTGCTTTTCGAAATGTAAAAGTTTACGAGTTTGTTGACAATCAAATTGGACTGGACTAGTGGGAGAGTATTAAAAGGCACAAACAGAAAAAGCTACCAGGAAGAACATTTTGGGAACATTTCGGTACTAAAAAGCAGTCTTCCAGATGTGTCTAGTGAGGTAGCAATTGAGTGAATATACTGCCCAGGATTACTCTTAAGAAATCAGCACTGGTCTAGCAGCAGTACGACAAAAGTAGAAAATAGGTAGAAAAACCCACCAGGAAGAAATTTGGGAACAACTCGAAAAAAGAATGTAAAAACTTACAGAGTCAGTGGCAATTGAGAGGGAAAACCTAACAGGAATACTCTTTAGGAAATAGGAAAGTCTCTGCGGAAGAGCAGAAACCCACCATAAAAAACATGGGAGCATGTCGATACTAAAAACCGGGAGAAAAGTGTTAGAAGTCAGTCGCAATTGAGAGGGAAATCCTACCAGGAATACTCTTTAGGAAATAGGGAAGTCTCTGCGGAAGTAGAGAAACCCACCAGGAAGAAACCTGGGAACAAGTCGGTACTAAAAACCGGGAGAAAAGTGCTAGAGGTCCGTTGAAATTGAGAGGGCGAACCTCCCAGGAATAGACTTTAAAAAATAGCACCGGACTTGCAGGAGAACGAAGTAGAGAAGTCTCTGCGGAAGTGCAGAAACACACCAGGAAAAAAACCCCGAAACATGTAGGTACTAAAAACCAGGAGAAGAGTGTTAGAAGCTAGTCGCAAACGGTAAACCTCCCAGGAATAAACTTTATCGCGCTCAAATATACAATATAATCTCGAGATTAAGTTTTGTCAAGTGACTTCTTGGAACGAAAGCAGTGCCAGGGATCTGATTTAAATTGCTTGGGTCCCCTGGCATTCAGCAGGTGTGTGTTACATTTTAGTGTCGCACAAAAAGCACTCGAATGTAAAGCCAACCATTAAAGGGATATGCAGCTATATCGATTCCGGCTTAAGCTCGTTGAATACGCTCGATTGTATGAATAGTCGAGACTTTGGGCTGCTCAATACGAGGAGTATTGACGACCATTGAGCGTACACCACCTTTAGTCTCTATGTGTGTGTGTGTTTATGGAGAGTGTTGTCACCCTCTTGGAACGCTTAGCTGCGCTTCGCTTCGATGCGACCTCCCCAGACTCGTTCTCCCTTTCTCTACCCCCTAACCTCCTCTTCCTAACCCATGTAGATGTCATCTTCAGTTTGAGCTTTGATGCTTTTGGGGAAGCAATTTAAATGCTCGACCCGCTCAGTCAAAAAGTGCATTTCATTTCATTTCATTTTATATATATGTACGGGGTTTTTTTTTTGCTATTTTTGGTTGGTTGGTATTGGACAGCAGCAACCCTTCGCCCAGCCAAACAATTCCCCCATCTCTCTCTGGGATGGCATTCCTCGTATGCTCGGTGCGGTATTTACCAATGTACACACATCTATGTAGTATGTTGGTAGAGAGAGGGCAAAAACAAAATGTGTTTTGTCAGTGACATGAAAATCAACTGAAGCGACGCGAGCGATTTGCAGGACGAGAACAAGAAGCAGCAGCAGCAGCAGCCAAGCTCTGGCAACGATGAAGGCGGGACAAGGGTGGATCGCTGCACCGGGGGCGAAAGTTAAAGGGGGCGCAAGAGAGGATGGTGACAAGACTATGGGGAAACTTGAATTGTAGCGCCGTTGGGTGGACTTCAAGCTGGGGCGTTTCTATAAACTGTTTGACACATGACATGTGTGTCTTAGTGTGGGTGTGTGTGTGTGTGTGTGTGTTGACTCCCACTGGCGAGGCGTGGCATTTGCTTTGGAGACCTGGGAACAGGACAACTCAATTAAGCATGCACAATGCACACAAAATTTCACTCCCTCCTCCACACACACACAAAAATGCTCTTCTTATTTTATTTCTCTCTCTTTCGCTCTCTCACTTTGGGGAATTTCAATGCATGCTGCAGTCGAGCGTCACATAAATATATACCGACCTAAAAATACTAAAAATATATACCGCATGCGGACAGGAGTGCGAAAAGAGCGAAAAGCAATTTTTATATTTCAGTCACATAAATTCCCATTGATTTTATTTGTTGCTACGTGTCATTTGGCCGTGTTACAAAAACTTTTGCTTCCGTCTTTGACTTTTCCTCTCCTTCTCTGTTCACATCTCCTTGGTCCACTTCCACTCTGCCTCTCTCTTTGTTTTTTCGACATTTTCGAACACTTTTTAAAATGATTGCCAACAAAAAAAAAACACAGCATTGAAAAAACTTGCCAGCTCTTTGTAACTGTCAAAGAATATTGCATCGAATGCTGTTGTAAGAACAGCTTTTAGCCTTAGCTGGCGATAATGTTTGTGTAGTAACTGAATAACTTGAAAATCTACAGATCAGCACTTTATTTTGAACCCAGTAGTAAAATGTTAATATACGAATTACAGCTTTTGGTATAACTTAAAATGTTTTCTGCATATCAATTTAATATATTTTAAATATACTACTGCTTTACATTTTTTGCATTTTTGCATATAAACTGAAGAAATTTATATTAAATTGATATACGAACTATAGCTTTTGGTATATTTTAGTATATTTTTTAGGTACAGTTTTTCAAGTAGACCTTTTTTATACAGTTGCATTTAGTGGCAATGGGTAACGGCTATCTTTTAGTATTTTTCTGTATATAAATTTGGTATATACTACCACTTTTCCTCTTTTTCATTTCTATTAACTCATGAAATTATATCAAATTGATATACTTATATATTTTAGTATTTTTCCGGTATACTATTTATGTGTTTTTTCAATAGTATTTAGTATTTTTCCGGTATACTATTTATGTATTTGTTTCAATAGGACCATTTTCATACAGTTGCAATGGGTACTGGCTATCTTTTAGTATTTTTCTGTATATAAATTTTTTCCATTTGGCATTTTTGTCTACTGATGAAATTAAATCAATTTAATATACTTTAGGCATATTTCAGTATTTTTTCAATATGTATCAAATCCATATATTAACTACTGCTTTATAGTTCAGTACTTTTTCGGTATATTATTTGGTATATTTCGAAAATGCCTGTTTTGTACAGTTTCATTTAGTATTTTTCGGTATACAAAAGTTGGTATATCGAAAGAATAATACCTTTTTAGTGACAAGTGTCACTTTCATGCTTGTCTTTTTTTTCATCAACCGACGAAATTCCGCAAGAACCTTTAAACTTAAGCGCTGCGCATGAAACCAAAAAGAAACAAGTAAGAAAGCTACAGTCGAGTGTGCTCGACTGTGAGATACCCGCTACCCATTTTGAATAAAAGCAAAATATTGCGATATTATTTTCTAAATATACCAAAAAATACTACAAAATACTAAAAATATACCAAATGATATATTTGGTATATTTTTGGTATTCAGTATAGTACCACTTTCAAAATATACCATAGACGGCATAATATACCAGATTGTCGGCCAAAGCAAATTAGACACCTAGTAAGTAGGCGTTTTAGCCCATACAAAAGTATTTCTTTAATAACTTCCACAATTTTGATCCGATCGCAACCAAATTTTCAGAAGTCACAAGGACTATAGTTTCTAATGTATATCCCAAAATTCGGGACTCCAGCTTTATTATTACTCTTGTTATTCGATTTTTTCTGATTTGCGGGGGCGGAAGTGGGCGTGGCAAAAATTTAAAACAAACTTGATCTGCGTGCAATCATAACAAATGCTGTCGAAAAAAAATTATAGCTCTATCTCTTATAGTCTCTGAGATCTAGGTGTTCATACAGACGGACGGACAGACGGACAGACGGACAGACGGACATGGCTATATCGTCTCGGCTGTTGACGCTGATCAAGAATATATATACTTTATAGGGTCGGAGATGCCTCCTTCTACCTGTTACATACATTTCCTGCCGGCACAAAGTTATAATACCCTTCTACCCTATGGGTAGCGGGTATAAAAAGGTAAATTGCCAAAACTGTTTTGCAGTCATTGCCTAACGTGCTGCATTCTCTCACTCTTCCCCTCTCTCTCCTTCTTTCTCACTCACTCTCTTTTTCACTCACTCACCTCACCTATCTATCTACATTCTATCGCTGTTTATTTACTTAATGAATGGGGAAAAGTATTTGTCGAAATATTTGCGCATAGCATTTGTCGCATATAATTTCTCGGTTTCCAACTGCGCCGCTCTCTTTTGTTGTCAGGCATTATCATCATCATCATCGTTGTTGTTGTTGTTGTTGTTGTCGCTGTCGTTGCTGTTTGTCAGCTTTAGTCATTATTGCATTTTGTCATTGTGTCAATTTTGTCAATTTCTGGCATTATTGCCATTGCTGTCGCTGGCTGTTGATATTGATTTATTGGCGTCACGCATTGTGCATTGTTTACCACAATATTTGACCTTTCACGGGCCTCGTTTGTGCCGCTCGCATTTGTCTAACATTATTTACGTGTTTTTTTTTTTTGTTTTTGTTGTCTTCTCTTTCTCTGTGGATGGGGGGTCAGCAATGAGTAAAAAGTCGACAACGGACGTGCCAGAATCTCATCCTCATCACAACATTGAGGGCCAAAGACCCTAACGCATAATCAATCAATGGAAATCGATTTATTGTTGAGAGAGCGAGAGCTAGAGTGAGAGCGAGAGAGAGAGAGCGAGGGTGGCAAATGAGGGCTGTCACACACACACACACATACACATACACACAGATATTAACGCTACCCTTACCATCTATCTGACAGTCTTCTTAGTTGAACTCCCCCTTTTGGAAGACACTTAAGTAGGCAGCGTCGTTGTCATCATCATCATCATCATCATCATCGTCGTCTTCGTCCCCGTTCATTGAACTGCCTGCCACCTTCTGAGTCTTCCTCAGCTTCCTTGCAGCACTCTTAATTTTTCGGGGGTTGCAACCTGTTCAACCCCCCCCTTGCTGCATATGTCGAGAGCCTCTGTTGTGATGTTGATTCGCTTCACTGAGCAAAAGCATACACAAAACTTTTACCAATTTGCTAAAACCAATGTGAAAACTACACGAAAAGCAAGTAAGAAAGTTACAGTCGAAAGTGCTCGACTATGAGATACCCGCTACCCATTTTGAATAAAAGCAAAGCATGGCATTAATCTAAAAATAGTATAGTATGTATAGTTAGAAATGTATATTCAAAATTCACCATCGAGTGCAAAATATACAAAATTAGTATGCCACAAAAATACTAAAATATGCCAAAGACTATATTTGGTTTATTTCTATAGTACCACATTCAAAATATACCATAAAATACAAAATATACCAGATTGTCAGCCAAAGCAACTATGACCCGATTGCAGTATGCGTTATTTCTTAAATAACAATTTTATAATCTTAATCTGCAACTAAATTGTCAGGAATCATAAAGACTATGTACCAAAAATCATGACCTTAATCAAAATTACGCTTTTATTTCGATTTTTATCGATTTGTGGAGTTGGAAGTGCGAAAGCGTGGCAAAATTTTGAAACAAACTTGATCTGAGGCATAACAAATGCTGTCGAAAAAAATGATAACTCTATTTTGTATAGTCTCTGAGTTCCAGTGTTTCAAACAGGCAGACGGACAGACAGACAGACAGATGCCCAGGTGGTCTTGGCTATGTCATCTCGACTGTTGACGCTGATCAAGAATATACATACATATATGTATATTCATGTCTGTTACATACATTTCCTGCAGGCACAAAACTATAATTCCCTTCTACGCTTTGGGCAGCAACTATAAAAAAAAGAATACTGACTTGCCTATGACTCATTTCATGCATCTACATACATATGTATGTGCTATGCTCAATGTGCGGGACACTAGTGTGCGACACAGTGGCGTCCGCAGTGCAGAGTCTATTAAAGGTGACCAGCCACTTGACTGTGGCTATAATTGAGTATTACTGTTATGCTTGTTCTTCTTAGTGTTGTTGTTGTTGTTGTTGTTGTTATGGTTGGAGTTGTTGTTGCTCGCTTTTATTATGGGTGTTGTTGCTGGCTTAACGCTAAACGTTTTGTGGTCTGCCGCATGTCGCCAACTAAAAAGCAAACCCCAACTCCAAAGCACAATGAGTAAATGGCAGCGAGGGAGAGAGAAAGAGAGAGAGAGAGCGAAAGAGAGTCAGAGAGAAAGAAGGAGATGAGAAGAGTAGAGGAAATACATAGTGATAGGGAGAGAAAGAGATGAAGCACAGCAGGAGTCATCACCAACTGTTGCTGCTGATGGGCATGCAGCACACACACACACACACCTAGTATATATAGCATATGCATATATGCGTGTGTGTGTGTGTGTGTGTGTGCCTTAATGACCATAATCCCAGCTCATAAAGTATGCAATGGCTCGTTTTAGCAGTTAGCAGCATGTTGTACAACAATTTAGCAGGCATTGTCTATCATTTATGCGACACACACAGACAGAGGGCGGCAATTGAACTGGAAGACAGGGAAAGAGAGAGAGAGAGAGAGAGTGAGAGAGACGAAGCTATGACTACGGGTCAACAACTTGAATGGAAGCTCAAATTCAAATTCATTTGAAGCAACCAAGCAAAGCTGCAACAACATTTCTTTTTTTTTATTCTTTTGAGACATGACAAAGTGTCAGACAGTCATTCATTCATTCACTCATTCATTCAGTCAGTCAGTCAGGCATCAGAGGGAAGCAAAAACATTTTGCCAAACAATTTGATTGCAATTTAAGAAAATATGTGCATTTAATATTATCAATTAATATGCTCTTCTTTTTGCAAATGCTTCATAATCAATATTTAATTATATATTCTCAACTCAACAATTTGAATGCTTACAATTTAAATGAATTTTGTGCCTCTAATTTCTCGATTTAGTTTTTGAATTTCGAATTGAATTTCATCAAAAAAGTGAAATGCATAATCAAACTATTTGCAATCAAATCAGAGTTCAAATTTCAATTAAATGCATAACAATATAAAATTTGCTGTGAATCAAATGTGAATCAAAGTCACAATTGAAAGCAAAATTCCAGTGATAATTTCTGCATATATTTAAGAACTAAAAACTCTAAACAATTTGAGAAATTTTCCTTTAGAAAAGATGGAAGTTGTTCTTCTTTGGGTAAACGACCTCAAGCAACGCTTTTTCCCCAAACGGGGAATTGACTGGAGAGACACCGCAAGTATTGGGGGATTGGGAATCTAATCGACTAATGGTTCTCTCTTTCTCCATACTCGATGACTCTGACAGTTGCAGTTGGAGTTGGAGTTGGAGTATTGAACTTGTTGCTGAACACTTGACTAAAGAGTTGAACAAAAGTGCAAGGCAAAATAAAGAAAGAAAGAAAGTTTCATCTCATTTTCGATGTGTTATATTTCATGGCACTTCGATTGCCAATTGCCAATTGCCGATGTGCACTTTTCCGATTACGAGTTGTGCGAATTTGTCTAGCTACCGCAATTGTTAGTGTTGCCACAGTGCGCCACAGAATTAGAGTTGTCCGTTGATCATTGCATAAATCTTGGCAGCCTGTTTGCCCAGCCGCATTTCCCGTTGGTTTCCAACTCGGTTTCCTTCTTTACTTATGCAGCGCGTGTAACAATGCCCATATATCTTTGAGCTCTGCTCCCACTCGCTTCTTATAAATAACAAGAGAGAGAAAGAGAGAGAGAGAAAGAAAGATTTGCTGCGAGCGAAGCGTGCTCGACGGCCAAACACTTTGCACTTAAATATTGCAATGCAGAACGTGATAGCTACGCCATAATTTGTCTGACGATTGTCATGAAATTTACAGGATATGTTGCTGAGATGCTAAAGTATAAGCGACGGTAGTATCAAGTACGCTTTTCTTTTTTTGTAATTATACTATTTATAAAGAGAAGAACCTATATAACATAAACCTAATAAGATTTATTAAGAAAATAATTTATATAACATAACCCTAACAACACAAATAATTTATATAACATAACCCTAACAACACAGGACTAGTAAATGGAATTTAAACCAAACTTCAATGCAAAGTATGAGAATTACATAGCTTTAGCGATGAAAATAAAATTACAACAAAAAAATGAAATCCATTTATCAAGTTATTTGAAATTGAGCAACAAATCTCTGATAAAATATAATTCATTTCGATTTCAATCTATTTTTGCTTTTAAATAACATTTCCGTATATTAAACTACCAATCTCTGATACAATATGTTTCAATTTACTTTCAATTTATATTTACTTTTAAATACATAATTATTCTGTATACTGAGCTATAGATCTCGAACACAATTTGTTTCGATTTCAAACTATATTTATTATTAATTAAATAAATATTCTGTATATTGAGCTTCAGATCTCTGATACAATATATTTTAATTCATTTTCAATCTATATGAACTTTTAAATACTTAAGTATATATACAATTTGTAGACGATTATATCTATTCAATTATATATGTTTCTAATTATAAATATCTTTATATATATCTTGCTGACACTTTATACATATAAATATAAATAATTATATCTATCTTTCTATATATCTTGATCCCTCTACTCATATTCTAACTGCTTATACCAAATTTCTTATTCTTTGCTCTTTTGTGCCCACACCACAAGTCGTGCATACCCTATTTACTGCTTTTGCTAGGCATTAAAATGCGTGCGCCAGCATCGGAATTGAGTTTGTGAATTTGCGGCTGTTGTGGCTTCAGAATTCGAGTTGAAGTTTGCTCCAGCTTGGAAGCTTCCAGCTTCGCTCAATGTTTGGCTGTTGTGTATACGCCCCATTGGTGTGGTGACGTTGACATTTCGAGTGTCATTTGCTTGCTTGTCTCTCACTCTCTCTCTCTGTCCTTGTTTGCCTGGCTTTGTTTCGCCTTCGCCTGTTTCCATTTCGTGCAGTTTATTTTACTTGCTTCGGCTTCATTGTCGCTTTGCATTGCTTTGGCACGCACGCTGACGCCTACGCCTAGAAGGCTTTGCCTTCGCTTCCTCTGCTTCCCCTTTCAGCCATGCTCCTCTGCCACATTTTGTGGCAAGCGGAAACACATTACATACTCGGCAGCTTGACAAGAGCAGCAACAGCAACAGCAGCAGCAGCAACTATGAGCAAGTCAGCAAAGTCAACGCCTGGCGACAACAGCCGGAAACGGAAATAGAATAAAGTGGCTTTCTGGCTGATGTGTCGCCACTACTTTCACCACCCTTCCTCCCTCCCTCCCTTCGCGCACAACATCTTAACAGCTCGCCCCTTTCTCTTAACTTGGCCAACTCGTTGGTGGTTTCATTTTTTAGTGGCTAACCACTTGAGCGGTTGCTGTTGCTGCTGTTGCTGTCTGCAATTTATACCAATTCAGTACGTCGCCTCGTCCAACATTTCATTAACTTTGAGTTATAGTTTCATGTTTTCCTTCTCTCACTCTCTCCCCTTTCGCTCTCTGCTTGCCTGATTTCGTTGTTGCTTGTTGTTTATTATCCCACGCGCATTTCTCCACCAGCTTTCACTTTGGTTAATTGGCCAGACTGATGGCTCCAACAGCTCCAACAACTCCTTACTCCCAACTCCCAACTCGCAGTTGCTGTTGCTGCTCCAGCTTTGCCATCAACTGGTTGCCAAGCTAATTCCACGTGCTGACGGATGGATCAGCCCCGCTGCCACAAAGTGGGTCAGTGCAAAACAAAGTTTTATGCGATTCTCTGCACACATTTTAAAGCTTCTCAAACGAGGTTTTTAAGTAGAGCAAAAGTTGCAGAAATACACCATTTAAATTTGCAATTAGTGCAACTTTATTTTTGTTTTAAACTTGTTGATTATGAAACTGTCTTTTTTGGCATTGATTACGCACTAAAAGTATGATGGGTAAAAAAGTAAGATATTCGCTACTCTTTTGTTAATAAAAGCAAAACAGTGCGGTATTAGTCATGGAATACAGCAATACATCCAAATTATATAGATTACAAAATATATCCTTAAAATATACTATAATTTTTCAAAGACTTTATTTGGCATATCTTTATATTTAAAATAAACCATCGAGAGCAATATATATTCTTAAAATATACCACATACATATATGAAATATACCAAAGGTGTAATATACTACTACATTCAAAATATACCATAGGGTACAAAATATATCCCTAAAATATAGTTTAGTATACCATATATACTGAAATTGTTCAAAAACTATTTTTGGCATTTCGCCATTTCATTATATTCAAAATAGATCAAGGTGAAAAATTTTTATTATACCACATAAATATACCAAAGAAATACTGAAATACACCGAATATACTTATACGTTCAAGACACACCATATTCTAAAATTATACCAAATTTATATACAAAAAAAATATACCGTTGATAAACCATTTCATCCAAAATATACCATAGAGTACAAAATATTTACCTAAAATATACCAAATTACTAAACCAAAAATACTAAAATTCACCAAAGAAGTTGTTTCAAAAGGTACAACAATATTCAAAAAAATATGCCCAATTAATACCAAAAAAATACTAAAATTAAACGAAAGTTATATTTCCCAAATCGATGCCAATGAATGCCGTTTCTTACAAACAAATTCGAAATACAGAAAATTGTATAAAATACAAATTGTTTGATGCTCGAAGTACTCGAAATAGCAAATGAAATGCTTTGTGTATGTAGCACTTAATGTGCCTTAAAGCACCTGAAGGCACTTTCGGCAATCAATGGATCACTTTGGGTAGCTACATAGCACAGATAAGTGAGGTGGCAAGACAGCATGAGGTGGACTTGGGTGCGAGAATATTTGCAAAAGTTGTTCTAACGATTCGCAATGAAACAAAAATGTTAATTCGAAACATTTTTACTGCTCAAACTGGAGCAGAGCAAACAAAACGAATGCAAGGCATCATTTAAAGTATTGGAGACAGGAGAAAGGAGACAGGAGAAAAGAGACAGGAGAAATAAGGGGGTTCTACTTTTTTAGGCGTGTCTTTTGGGCTGTAAACTTTGTGCTAAAATCGCAGTAGATTTTCAAAAAAAAAAAAAAAAACAAGCAGAGTAAGCAGTACAATGAGCGAGAGAAGAGAGAGAAGAGGAAGAGGAGAAAACATTTGGCACAGACAACAATTGGCCTAAAACATACAACAAACGCGCCGAAACGTGACTGGAATAGCATTCCAATGATTGAACGACAGCAATGAAACCGAATTAAAACTGCCATGAAGTATGGCCACACTCTCACGTATACACTTCTATGTGTGTGTGTGTGTGTGTGTGTGTGTGTATCGATGGGGTGGCAATTGAAGGCAGGAGGCAAAGAGGACAGCGAGAAGCGGGAAGCAGCTCCAAAACACATTAGTCTAGCTCTCTCTCTCTCTCTGTGTTGCCCTCTCTTACTCGAACAGTACACTATATATAGTATACACTATGCATATATAGTAAACTGAACTGTATAGGGTGGTAGAAGTTTATGGATTGCATGCGTTTTAGTTGTGCTACAGCTGCAACCCCACTGATAATGGACTGACAGCAACTGTTCAAAGCTTCGCTCTCCTCTTCTCTCCTCTTTTCGCTTCTCTTCTCTTCTCCACTGCTGCTGCTGCTTGCACACTTAGCTGGTTGTGCTAAAAGTTTGAGCGCTATCAACTTAAATGCTTCGAGCTCAACACAAAAATACATCAGCAAGAGTTAGAAAGAGAGAGAGAGAGAGAGAGAGAAGCAAACGAAATGGAAGGCATTATGAAATGCTGAATGTATTCGAAATTTTAAATATGCATTAAGCCAATGAAAAGTTGCGCCATGAAAAACCCGCTTAGCACGCAAACCTTCTTTCCAACCTAAATCTGCAAATGTGTGTGCAAGTGTGTGTGCGAGTGTGCGAGTGTGCGTGTGTGTGTTTGGGTAATGGCCATAACACTTTATCGCCTAGCACACACGCACTGCGACTTAAAGACGTCTTCAGAATGCAAACAGTGGCAGAGACAAAGACTGAGAAACTGAGACGAAAACTAAGATGAAGGTGTAGGTGATGGTGAAGTTTGGAGGGAGGCAGGGTGAAGATGTACGCAAAGAAAGAAAGTATAGCACATTGATTAAATGCACTTGTTAATATCCTGTACTGCAAAAAAATTGCATGCGATTTGCAAAACTGTCGCATGATAGTTTAGTTAGCTGTTGTACGAGAGTTTCATGATAGTTGTGTACTCGCTTAATTATTGCATGACAGTTGCACAAAATCTCGCAATGATAATTTGCTCCTCTTTGAGCTTCACGTTTGTTTTAACGACAAGCTAATTTAACGCAGCTGCAAAAGTGAGCACGTGTTCAAGCTTTGCATTCTATTTTTAGAATGTCCAGTTAGATAACCGGAAAAAACTGGTATGCCATACAGAAATTTTGACAATTTAGAGACAAATTCTTTACATTTTGACTAAATATTTTTAGATGGAGCTTGCGAAGTGGTGCGTTTATAATTGTGATTCACTGATAGTTCGCTAATGTTTGTGATTAGCTAAGATTTGAATTGAATTCGAGTAATACTTTTGCAACTTACTTTACACCATAAACAAGCTTTTATAGTAAGAAATTGAATTGAAAAGTTTACTCTTAAAGCTGTCAAGTTGAAGCTAAAAGAAGTTGAAAGGAAATGAATGCAACGAATGCATGTCAATCACAGATCACACAACCACTTTGACCCACTTTTGGGTCAGCTAAAGTACAGGGTATTATTATGTACAGTATGTCGTATGTGGCGACAGTGAAGAAGCAACGGGAATCTACCTGATTTTACGAGCAATTGAAAAACTGCCAACAGAAAGAAGTAAAGCGAAATGCGAATAGAGAACGAGGAAAAGGGGAGAAAAGGCGAGAAACAAGCAAAATGAAACGAATCAGTGAAATCAGACAAAACGCGACGTTTTGGTTCCTTTGCCAACTCCTCCTTCGCTTTCGCCTCCGCCTCCGCCTTTGCCTTGTCGCTGCACGATTGAGCCTAAGCCTTTTTTTCAGACGTTTCTTTTTGGCATGGGTGGAAGAAATAAGGTGTGTGGCGCGGAGGGGGAGGGCGTGGCCGACTGAGGAGCGAGAGCCGCTAAAGCCGCTTACAGATTTTGAGTAATTGTGCGCATTTACGAGAGTAAGAGAGAGAGAGTGAGGGTGAATAAATATGTGTGTGGGTGTGTGTCTGTTGTGTGTGGGTGTATGTAAAGGGTGTATGTGTGTGGTGGAGTGAGGGAGGGGTTTGGGGATTCGTGTGCGCATTGGGCAATTTCACATGGCGCCGTAAACATTTATTTTTGAATCGATTAAAGAAAAGTTACTGCAGCTTCTTCTTCGTGTTCGTTTTCTTTCACATGTTTTCTTCCAACTCTTTCTTCTCTTCTTCCTCTGCTTGTTTTCGGAGGGGTGGGGGAATGGGGGATAAGCCTTTGATGAAAGTCTCGGGTCGTTTGCACTTGTTATTTATGTACTATAGTATGCTGAACTGATTTTATTAATGGATTCCACAGACCGGCGACCTTCTGCTTCTTTCCTCTGTTCAAAAACAAACACACGCACATCACGTGAGAGAGAGAGAGAGAGAGCTAGATAGAGAGAGCCTAGTCACCTGGGCATGATTCATGCACACGCAAACAGTCAAATCACATCAAGTCGAGTCGAGTCGAATCAACTCAGTCTCTGTGGGTTGATTAAACAGTTAGCTATCTCTATCTATCTCTCCCTCTCTCTCTCGCTTCTTTCTCTCAGCTGGCGTAGCTCTTAACGGGTTCTGGCGCCATTTACAATTTTATAGATGGCCGTAAATCTTGCTTAAACTAAATCGTAATCTTCTTTAACCAATATATCTACGTTGCGACCTTTTTTACAACACTTGTTGCACAATTTCAAGACCCAAATAAAAGCTGTTTGTCAAAGGGATGCGAACAGCAAGAGAAAAAAATACAAAAGCGGATGTATGCTGATATCAAAACTATTAAATATACAACCTAAACGGAAATTCGATAGGAGAGAGAGAGGATAAGTAAATTATTGAAGCAAATGGGTTTCACATATTAAATTAAATAATTTCGAAGGTTTGCTTTGCATTTACCAACACTATGTGTTTTAGTAATGTGCAAAGTAAAGGAAGTTAACAACACTGGTTTCGATTTATAAAGTGCTTTTGAAGAACAGTGTAATGAATTGACAATGTGACTAACATATTGGCATTTTCCAACACTGTCCGCTGTATGTTTTTTTTACATTATTTTCTGTGTACACACTCGACAGAGTTAAAAGCTTCGGCTTGATCGATTGTGCGATATAGAATCTGACGAAAATGTTTACAGATTATGTTGCACAGTGTAAACATCTCCCTCTCTGTCTCTCTCTTTATCCATCTGTTTTTGTCTCCCTCCCTTTCCCGCTCCCTCTATCATTCTTCTGTTTTTTGGCTGTCACTGTTTTTTGTGGCTGCGTCAAGTTTCCACGTTGTCATTATGTGCGACTGTCAAGCTGCTGCTTTTAAGCATCTTGTGTTGCATGTTGTCATTCTCAGTTGCCAGTTACCAGCAATTGTTGTTGTCGACAACGACGAAGACGAAGAAAACACAACCATAACAACGGGCAACAACAACATCTCAGTCACTTTCACTGTGCATTATGCGGCAGTACACTAAAGTAGAGTACTTGCCCACTTCACTTTCGTTTCGCTACGTTTCGTTCTTCTTCTCCTTCTTCTTTCTATGCTGCCTCGTTGTCTTAGCCAAAATGGTTTTTAACCCAAATTGCAGCGTTTTCACGCGCTGCACTTCAATCCGCTTAGCGTGCGAATCATACACAGTAGCTTACCACAAACGTCCCTCTTTCTCTTTCACTCTCTCTCTGTCTCTCTCTCTCTCTCTGTTTGACATTTCCGTCGCTGCGCGTGGAATTAATCTTAACATGCGGCCAAAAAGCGCTTACAAAGTTTCTGCAGCTGATAATTAAAAAGCAGCCGCTTAAAATATTAATAAAGCTTCGCTCGCACAGCGCATTATTTTGCATGCCAACTAGAGATGAACTAGCGCAAGTCGTGACACGAATTCGACACTAAAATCGGGCAGAATTTGAGATGAATTAACAACAACATAAAAGGTTGTTAGTTCATAATTTAGTTAATAGCATAGAGAGATACTATAGAACAGCTAGAGATGCGAAAAATTTGATTATCGTGACACGAATGCGACATTATAATCAAATAAGGAAATGTATAGAGGAGTTTGATAGCGTCTAAATTTGATATAATCAAATCAAATATAATAAGAAAATGTATAGAAATGTATAGAGTTTGACAGCGATTAAATATGAGGAGCAGCACTCACGGCAGCATAATTAGATGTTTTTGATAGTATAGAGTGATATTAGTTGGGAAAAATTGTTTCAATTCGACACTTAAAATCACTTAAGGAAAAATAGAGAAAAGTTTGAGGAACAGTACCAAGAGGAGTATAATACAAGAATATAGATGTAGTTGATAGCATTGAAACATATTAGAGTACAGCTTGAGATGGGCAGAATTGAATAAGGAAGGATCAAGTGTGGCAATTGTTGCTATACAGCTGCAATGCAAATGAAACAAGCTTAGCTAGCTTTAAAGAAAATTGAGCACTTTAAAGTAGAAACAAAGAATTTGCCTCACTTGATCGATAACTTGCCAAATTGCAGTTGAGCGTGTCACGCGGCCATCACAAGCAGCAATCTGGCGCAAATCGCATAAAGCGGTTGAAATTCGCCACGCACTTCATTGTTTAATTATGAGCATACAATATTGTTATTACTTTTTAAACTCATTAAGTGGGCTCAGACATGCAAATAGACAGCGAACGAAAGAGAGAGACATAGAGTGAGTGAAAAACAGATAGAGTAGACACACACACTATACGATATATGTGCAGTTAATGCTGTCTATGTGTCTGTACTCAAATCATTCTCGCAAATATTGTTGCTGGGCAGAGAGTGAGTGGGAAGGAGGGAAGCGTGGCTATTATTGGATCAGTGGAGTAGTCGCATGCAGCGCGTTTGCAGTAATTGCAAAACAAAAATTTAGGTTAAAATAAATTGCATGTTTCATTTTCAAAGCGAGCGTCGCTTCGCATCGCATCGAGTCGAGTCGAGTCGAGTTTCTGCATGCAATCGACAGGAAGTGCAAGTGGACGGCGCTGCATACTGCAATGTATAATGTATAATGTACTCCCCCCCACACACACACACACACGTATATGCAGACAGAGAAGTGGCGCCACCTGGGAGTCGAAATGCGAATTGAGTAGTCGACGTATCGCGTGCTCTCTGTGGCCGTCTCGCTCGCACCCACGCAACGCCCGCATGCCGCAGCAGACGCATTCTGTCTGCTTCGCACGCACACGAAACAACGAACCAACGAACAAAGAAAACTCGACAACTCTATTCACCCTGTGGCCTATTAACGGTCTTCGAAGGGTAGCATTAAGTTGCAGCACGGTAGAATTTTGATTGCTTACTTATAAATCAGGCTGGGTCTAATGATCATTGCAAGTTTCGTAGCCATTAGCTTATTGAAGTTATTTCAGTATGAAATCATTATTAGCAATAACTCTACTATACTTTACTATCCTAACAATTTCAACTCAATTGTCCAGACTTCGGACAGACTCCGGACAGACTTTGGGCAGACTTCGGACAGACTTCGGACATACTTTGGACAGACTTCGGACAGACTTCGAACAGACTTCGGACGGACTTTGGACAGACTTCGGACAGACTTCGAACAGACTTCGGACAGACTTCGGACAGACTCTGAACAGACTTTGGACAGACTTCGGACAGACTTCGATCAGACTTCGGACAGACTTCGGACAGACTTCGGACAGACTTCGGACGGACTTTGGACAGACTTCGGACAAACTTCGGACAGACTTCGGACAGACTTTGGACAGACTTCGGGCAGACTTCAGACAGACTTCGGACAGACTTCGGACAGACTTCGGACGGACTTTGGACAGACTTCGGACAAACTTCGGACAGACTTCGGACAGACTTTGGACAGACTTCGGGCAGACTTCAGACAGACTTCGGACAGACTCCGGACTCGGGACAGATCGTTGGCCAAATAAATTAAGTGATTTAATCGCCGCCTAATTGATAACGCTGCATTGTTCGATTGGGTTAATGCCGAGACAGTCCTCTAGGGTATCTCTCAAGTAGTGCATACTCTATACTTAAGCTAAGCCTTGCTATTGTTTGTTTTTTTTTTATGTATGCATAATTAATGTCATCATAGGTGGCCGTAATTACGTCTGCCTCGCTCGCCATGCCAGCCGCCAGCCAGCCAGCCAGCCAGCAGCATTGTCCTGCCGCAATGTGACCGTAATGACGCTAGCGAAACCGATGCCGCATGCCGCATGCAGCATGTTGCACGCACCCTGTTGTATCATAGCAATGCTGCAGGCTTCTTTTCGGGGTCAGGTGCACCAGCCAGCGAGCCAGCGGCGGCTGCTGCAATTGATTTTGATTCATTGCACTGGTCATCAGCTCGAGAGAGAGCGAGAGAGAGAGAGAGTTACTGCCACACACGGCCTACCGCATGCCACATACTGCCATTGGTGCACTGCATAACGACTATGTCATGCACTTGGTAACCCATTAAATAAACCAAATATCTCTCGCTCTCTCCTTCTCCTTCTCCTTCTCCTTCTCCTTCTCCTCTCTCTCTCTCTCTTCTTGGGTTTTTTACGTTGCTCTTTCATGGCTGCAATTAATTAGGTTGTTGCATTTTATGCACTTTCGCCATCCACATGACAAACTGACGTGATTTAATGGCCACATACATTCATTTCGTTCTACAACAGCGCTTAATCATAGCAAACAACATTGCAGAACTTAGTAGAATGGCCGATTTTCAGCAGCAATCGCTGCAAGCTAACTTTGATCACTATACAGCATCATTAAACTAAATTGTAGTTAAGGTAAGGAATAATAGTGTCACATATACGAAGTTGCTTTAACACTTTTACTCGCAAATATACAAAGTCAGTATTTTATAAAATTGCTTCAAATTTGTGACATATTTAAACTTTTTTAAATTCTTTTCTAATACTAAATCTTAATATTTCAAAATTCTGATTTCTTTGTTATACAAAAAGACTATTCAACGAATGGTAAAGCTACAGTTTAGTGTGCGGTATTATTGTATATTATATATTTTAGTATAACCAAAAAATATACCATATTGTATATTTAGTATATTGGTGCAACAATTGCTGTTAAATGCAAATTATAGCTCTATCCAGTTTAGTTAAATAATAATATTTGAATATACCAAGTCACATTAAAATTATAGTAAGTTGTAGTATAATTGAAAAGTTCGCAAATATACCATATTGTATATCTAATATGTTGATATAGCACGTGCTCTCAAATTAAAGTTCTCTCTCTCTCTCTCTCTCTTTTAGTTAAATAATATACCGAAAATACAAAAAATACCATATTGCATATTTAGTAGATTGCTGTAACAAGTACTGTAAAATTATAACTCTATTTCTTCTAGTCTGCGAAGTCTAGAAGTTCCTACGGACAGATAGGACATGGTTATATCGTCTAATCGATAATATATATACTTTATGGTGTCGCAGATATCTCCTTCTGCTTGTCACATAGCCTACGCTACCCTTCCATCTTATGTAGAGTGTTTGCAATTCGTTGCTTTTGCATTTCAGTGCATTTAAGTGGTCTTAAGTGAAATGAATTTTAAATATTTAAAGAGGCGCGCGATGCGTCGCTTAAACAGGCATTAACTTAATAAAACTCCAAGGACAAGACCTACGCCCCACTCATAGAGCTGTTGCAGTTAAGAGAGAGAGTCAGAGAAGGGAAGAGTAAAAGAGAGAGAGAGAGAGAGAAAGAGACTCGTGTTGAAATTATAACTTAATTATGCAGCTGGCAGTTGTGCGGGACTAGACGCTGAATCCCTGTCGTTGAGTATGAATATGAGTATGTGAGTGTGAGTGTAGATTCATGAAATATTCAGTGGACACATTGTTGAAGGGTTTGCGTTTGCATTTGCGTTGTGGCGATCATAAATTTGCACGCCTGATCCAGCATAGCATCCAGCCAAAGAGTAGGCGAGAAACAATCCTTTCACAGACTGTCTGTCTCTGTCTCTCTGTCTCTGTCTGTCTGTCTCTGTCTCTCTGTCTGTCAGAGGTGGCTTAAGCTAGACTGAGAAACAAACAACAACAACAGCAAAAAAAAATAGCAGTACAACATTTGGCACCACACAAAAGACAAGCTTGTAAGGTGAGGGAGGGAGGGGGGGTAGAAGAGAGAAGGGCGACACAGTGACAGGCAAAAACATGTTTGCCAAAATGGCAACAGGCAGGAGAAAGCGAACAACAAAGTCGAAGAGGACGATGGATTTGAAGCGACAGATTGATGTAGATGCGAGTGAACAGAAAGGGGTGCCCAGAGAGGGGGATGGTGAGAGGGGGTATGAAACCGAACTGAACTGAATTGAGCTACAGCTGAAGCTGAAGCTGGAACTGAAGCTGAAGCTAAACTGAGGTGAAGATGAATGGAGTGGCAGATAGATGGCTTACAGCTTTCAGCCAGCAAAACACACACACACACACACATACAGTCATAGTAGCTGCATACGCATTTGTACACACACACACGCACACACACTGACGCACACACTCGCATAAATGTCAAGCAATGAAAATGTTTGCCCAGTTAGCCGTGTGCTTCGTGTTGAAGCCGTTAACAAAATGTTGGCTACCCCTTCACTCTCTCTCTCTCTCTCTCTCTGTTGCTGTCTCACTGTTGTTGTCCTTGATGTGTTATACCTTGTTAGCTGTTGTGTAGATTTTCGGCTCGCTTCTCCCCACCTCTCCCTGTGCTTTTCCCTGCCCATCTTGGTGGCCCGTTCCCCTCTTTTTGGCATGCGCTGCGAAACCTATTCAAATGCCAAACGAAGCGTGCGCCGCACACGAACACTCCGTGACAGCCTCTTCCCTCTCCCCTTCACCCCTTCACCCTTTCCCTTGCTTGCCTACCCTTTGTAACGTTCCCTCGCCTTGTGCCTTGTGCCACCTTTCTGTGTGTGTTGTTGTGTGTGGCATTCCAGAAACGAAAACATATTTTCCATATGAGTGCACAAAGCGTTGCGAGACGCACAACAGCAGCAGCAACACAACAACAACAGGCAACAACAACGGCGACAACAACAAGCAACAACTAGCTTAACAACAACGAATATGGCTTAGTCGCAGCCGGCTCACATATCTCACCCGTTTAGCCTGCTCAGCCACGTTCCCTTCTCGCTTTCTCTCCTCGCTCCTTTCTTTGCCATTGCCTTGCGGGTATTTCAGTTGCCTCACTTCCCCCTTCTTCCCTTCATCATCTACCTCTTGGTATTTTTTTTTTGTTGTTGTTGTTGTTGTTAATCCTTTTCGAAATTTTTAGTTTGATTGTTGGGAAAATATTTTAAGCCCCAGGCACAAACACTACAC
Organism: Drosophila niveifrons; assembly: GCA_035046325.1. Taxonomy (NCBI): domain Eukaryota; kingdom Metazoa; phylum Arthropoda; class Insecta; order Diptera; family Drosophilidae; genus Drosophila; species Drosophila niveifrons. Next base: position 1,172,989 of record JAWNOC010000071.1, read on the forward strand.
GCCGCATGCATTAGCATAACGCCAGGGACACGGAAATGGAGAACAAGGGAGTCCACCAAAAAAAATACTAAATGTGGGCGAAAGCCCTAAGGAGGGGGGAGAAGCGGGAAGGATGCGTATGTGTTAGTTATGCATATGCCTAGAGCGCACCCAAGTCTTTAAATGCCCTTTAAATGGGTTACTTTTAAGCATGCCATCCACATAGCATCCACATGGCATCCACAAAAGCTAATTAGTTGTAGTTGATATGGTTTTTTTTTTAATATTTTAAGTTATTTATGACTTTTAAGGCTTCGATGTAGTTTTCAGCAGATTGCTTGGTAAAATTCTTAAATGGGATACATTTCAGCTAAATTCCACTTTGATTTCAATCGTCTTTAAACAGAATAGACTTAAGCTGAATTACATTTTGATTTCCTACATGAAATCCACATAGCATCCACTTCACATCCACGGAAGCTAGCAGCTATTAAAGTTGTGGTTATACTTTTCATAATGATGTAAACACTCAGCAAGTGACTAAGAGAAAAAGCATAAAACAAATGAAATTAATGAAATGAAGCGTGTAAAAGTTCTCGCATTACGTATACGTAATATTAATTATACGCCTTTTTCACTTGTGTTGAACCTTGCATGGATTTTTACAAGTGTTCCACATGCCAGAAGCGCTTGCTTTAATGTATGTATGTAAGTCAATGAGAAAGGGTCGTAAAAAGCCAATCGCCACTTGTCACTGCCCCTTGCCAAAAATGCAAATTGCGAGTGGAAAACAATATAAGTGTGTGTGTGTGTGTGTGTGTGTAAAAGGGGGCAAAGGCGAAAAGCGAAATGGTTCATTCGCTGACATTGATTGGCCGTGTTTTATTTAGCATTTGGTTTTATTTTGTGGGCGATCGATTGACGCTTTTTTTACGCAATGCGAGCAATTAAATTTGAGGGGCGAGTCTTACGGCAACGACAACGACAACAGCAACGATGGCGATGAGCTGCCATTTGTGCCGTGTTGTCTCAGCCAAGAGAGAGAGAGGCGGGGAGAGGAGAGGGGCTTGGTGTCGGTCGCGACAGAGCTCGTTACTGTCACGCCCTGTTGCCGCTTGGACATGACAAAGGTTGACATTGTGCCTGCATTTATTAAAACAACTGCCAGCAGGACGTGAAGCGTGTAAACAAACGATGGACCGTCAGAGTGGGGAGGGGGAAGGGAAGAGCAGGGGGGGTAGCAGCAGGACAGGAGTCGGGACAGCAGACAACAGGCAACAGACAACGAACAACAGACATGCCGCCCACACTTGGCGCTCGCTCTCTTCTTTTAATGAATATCCCGAATTTTAAAGTTCGTCCAGAGTGAAATAAGCAAACAAGCAGTCGAGTATGCCTGGCTATGGGATACCCAGTATTAGCATTTAAATATACTAAAATTATTATATATGCAAATTAATATACAAACAAATATACCGAGTAATATACAACAAATATAACAAATGCTTTTAAAAAATATACCATTATGTATATTTGGTATATACATTTAACAAGTGCTGTCAAACAAATTAAATATACCGAATTAATGTACTGAAAATACTGAAATATGCCATAATGTTCATTTTTCAGATTGCTATAACAAGCGCTGTCAATTCAAATATACTGAAAATACTGAAATATAAGGCAATTTATATGTGGTATATTAATATGAAAAGCGTCATCAAAAAATGACAGAAGGAAATAAAATATAACAAAAAAGCAAATGATAATTCACTTTTGGTATATTAATATAACACGTTCAGTCAAAAAATATACCTTAATACAGATTTGGTATATTAACATAACAAGTTCTGTTAAAAATAAATTGAAATATACCGAATTTATATACCGAAAATATACTGAACCATACCGTAATGTATATTTGATATATAAATATAACAACTGCAGTAAAAAAACGATAGCTTAACGATAAAACCAAGTGAGTTCAGGACATAGACAACAAGTAAACGACTGCGATATACCCGGTAATAAAGCTTAACATTTGTGAGCAGTAGTATAAATACAAGCTTTGTATTCTTTATTAGCGCTAAGTGATATCAATATACTGGCATATCTTATAATAAGTTCTTTTACTTTGAATGCTATTTATACAATCATACTACCCAAGTAGCCTTGATAACTACAGGGTATATGCGAGTGTATTCGTGTGCAATATTGTAACAATGTGTGTCTGTTGCTCTGTCGTCTCTTTGCAGTTTATTGGCAACAATAATGGTCAGCACAACATTGACAACATTGGCTGCTGGACAAACAACTAGTAGCAATAATCATCATCACCATCATCAGCAGCAGCAGTTGCCGCATCAGCAGCAACAGCAGCAGCAGCAACAGCAGTTGGCAACGCATCACAGCACAGCCAACAGCAACAGCAGCATCAGCAGCGGGTATCAGCGTCTACAATCATCGAGTGGAACAACAGCAACAGCAGCTTCAGCTGGTGCAACGCAGCAACGCAATTACTACGCGCTCAACGGCTTAGAGCACGACTGCGACAACAGCAGCAACAGCAACAACAGCTATCAGCAACATCAGCAGCAGCAACAGCAGCAGACGCCACTTAACTTATCGCAGGCACTGTTGTCGCCATCGCCGCCGCTCAACGATCAAATCAATCTCTTATTTCCCAAGTGTAGACCCAAGCAGCAACAGTTGCAACAACAACAACAACAACAATCGTCGCACAGCAGCAACAGCCGACAGCAACCGCAGCAGCATGATAGCAACAACATTGCGGACATTGTCAATCTGAACGCAGCAACGACAGCAACAGTTGTCGATAGCAGCATTGCAGTGCGCAGCAATTCGCCACCAATTGCCACGCCCACAAGCACGCCAAGCTACTACAAGAGCGTGAATATCATAACACAATCACCGCCACCGCATTCGGCATCGTCGCACTCCTCGGAATCGCTGTCTTCGGTCACGCCGCGCATCTCAACCAATCCGTTTCTCTGCGCCCCGCTGACGCCGCCAACACCGCCAACGGCAACGCCACCGCATCGCATTCACCTGGACAGCGACATCGAGGCCGAGAGCAACGAGCAGCAGCCATCGCGAGAGCAGCAACAACAAGCAGTTCAGCCAGAAGAGGAGGAGGAGCAGGAGCATCGGGAGGAAGAGGAAGACGGTGAGGAGACGGTGCCAGCAACAGCTTATCCGGCATCCTTTTACTATCACACGGGTACGGAGAGCAAGCGTGGCCAGAGCTACACACAAGAGATGCCACGCAAACGCAACAGCAACAGCAGCAGCGCCATATCAGCGGGCAGACAACAGCAGCAGCAGCAGCAACATCATGCACTGCTCAATGGCAATGGGAGCAACATGAATGGCACTGCTCAGAATCCAAGTCAGAATCCGTTCATCAAGGAGAACTATTGGGAATCGGCGACGCCAAGAGCGAGCTCGTTGCTTCACTCGCCCACAGAATACACAGACGAGCAGCAGCAGCAGCAGTTCCAGCAGCAGCAACAGTTGCAGGAGCAACAGCACTTGCAACATGCGTCAGCGAGACGTGCGTATCATCAGCAACGGGAGCAGCTTGGACCACAGCTGTATAGCTTAGCTCATCGCCAGGCGACGACGCATCATCAGCCGGCAGCACATGTTTTACGTCTCGGTCGCAGTCCCGTCAATCGCAGCTATCCATCATCAGCAACAGCTGCTGCTGTCACAGCAACAGCATCAACCACACAGCAACAGCAGCAACAACAACAGGCATCTGTTGTGGGCAATGGCAATCCCTGTGCCGAGGGACTCACTCCACTGGCCAGCCACTATCTCTATGGCAGCAAGTCATCGCTGGATCAACATGCCGCCGACTGGGAACCGCGTGAGCAGCGCAAGCAACGACTACGCGAGGAACGGGAGCGGGAACGAGAGCGTGAGCGTGAAAGGGAACGCGAGCAACTGTTGCTAGAACAGCAGCAGCAACAACAACACAGTCTGCAACTGCAGGAGAATCACCTGAATCATCAGCAGCAGCAGCAACAACAACAGCGGAAGCGACATGGCGAGGATCGAGAACATCGACTGGTCAATGGCAGCGCCAATGAGACATCGCTGGGCGGCTATGGAATTGCCGATGCGGCCGAGAGTTGGCAGCGTAAGTAGAGCGGGAAAGCACGGGAAATTCAGAGGGTTATTAGAGTGGTAAAAAATGAAGTGAAAGAAAGAGCACAGGAATAGAATTAGACTCGCATTGTTATAGTTAAAGCAGGTGAAAAGACCTAACTTAATTTATGTATTCCCTGCAGTAAGGGAATACTCAAAGCAAGTTAGGACTTTTATTCCCTGATATAAGGAAACCCTAAAAGCAAGTCAGGACTTGAAGAAAAAGCAACCCATGAAGTAAGGTAATATTCAGAATATTCAAGTGCAACAAAGTAGAGACAAAACAAGCTACTAAATATGAGGTATACAAGATGAATGAATAGCAACATAATAGAAATATTCTAATGAAGATTAGCTACAGGGAGTATAAGGATTAAAATGGGGTTATCCGAAGTAAAATGTATTTGAAATAAAGGCTAAAAAACTGCCAGTGTTTTCCCTAAAACTATAAAAGAAGATGGTTTTTAGAGAGATCCTACTATAAAAGTGAAGTAGGCTATAGCAATTGAAAAAGAAAACAGAGAAGTATAATACTACATCACAAACACATTTAAAGATAAAAGTACGGAAAGAATAGGAAGTATTTCGATAGATATAATGCCGCAAAAGGGGGCTTGTGAGCAGAAAAAAACCTTTGATAGACATGAATGGGAACAGTGTAGTAGTTTTCTGATGAAGATTAGCTACAGGGAATATAAGGAAAAAATTTGATTAATCCCAGGATAATTTTATTTGAAATAAATGCCGATAAAACTGCGAGGAAAATAAGCAACCATGAAACAAGAAGTTCTTTAGAGAGTTCCAGCTATAAAAGTGCATCAAGCTAAATCGAGAGAATAATAGAGAAGTAAAGTACTACAGCTCAAACGCATACAGAAAAGAAAGTACATGAAGTTTAGGAAGTATTTTTGTAGATGCAAGTCCGCAAAGAGAAAAAACGGGAACTCTTGAGCGAAGAAAACATGTGCTCGGCGTTGAATCCCCTGCGAAAGTTATACCACATAGCGAAAGATGATGTCTACCTAAGAGGAGTAAAGATTTGTACGCAATGCCAGGAATTTAAGTTGGCACAAAAGCCTCTTTTGAGGAGGAAGCCGCAAAAGCAAATTACGGTGTGGGGAGTGAGGAATGGTTAGAAGAAGCTTTTACGCCCAAAGTTGTGTCCTTTTTGAGGAATGCTCGACGACGACGGACGAAAGTAACTAGAAATTTGCGTAAGATTGCAAATGTCTGCTGTTGCAATTTGTTTGTATGAAGTGCTTGGCTAGATTTGCTTGCCGAGCTTCGTTGGTTAAGTGGCCGCAACCGAAGAAGAAGAAGGAAGGAAGGATAGAAGGAAGGGCTTGACGATTGCAATCGATTGGGTTCGATACTCAGTTCGATTGTGCGTTGTCCATGGCCATGACCATGGGCCGGGTAATTGAATTGCAAATCATGCGTAATGAAGTGCATTGCAAATATAAATGCGCATTAAGCAGGTCACAACAACAACAACAACAGACAGACAGACAGACAGCAGAGACGAGCCTAGCCAAAAAGCCAGGCCAATGCCAAAGTCTGACACCAGCTACAGAGAGAGAGGGTGAAACAGAAGTGTTGCATGTAGGCGAGCATTTAATTGATTGCAATTAATTGACGTTGGCCAGGTCAAATGGACAGACAGTTAGACAGGCAAATAAGCAGATAGACACATAACACACACACACACATCAGACACAATTCAACTGCACTATGATTATTAGCATTTGGGCAAACTCTCATTCGGTGTTGCCACAAAAAAGGTAGCAAAACAAGTTTAAAACTAAAAAAATGGTGAATGTAAAAAGAAAAACTGTTTCGATTATATGAAGCGATGAAGCGTGAAATTAAATTAGGCCCCAACCAAAGGGGTGACTAAAAGTTCATGTCAATAACTATAAATCTAACATATTTATCGTTCGCTCTTCTTCTGCAGATCTGCGTGTCACAACCGAGCCAGAGGAGAGCAAGTGCAGCAAGCTAACTGACAAATCGCAGCTACAGCTTCAACTGCAACAGCAGCAGCAGCAACAGCAGCAGCAGCGAGGTGGCCACGTGATGCTCGAGCCGCACACTCGGCGTCTGCTTGATGAGGGCAGCGTTTATCGGGAGCATAAGCTGGACGCTTGGCAGCTGGAACGCAACTACACGCTGGCCGTGGAGTCGCGACATGGCATCATTGGTGAGTCGATTCCCCCAATCTTTTCATTCGAGAAGTCGTTTCATTGAGTGCCAACTCTTTTGCAGAATATGAAGGCTCACCTCGACGCATTGGCGTTGCGGCCAGCAGCAACAGCAGCAGTCCTGGCATTGGTCTTGCACCGGACGAAAGCGAACCACCACCAACAATTGGCACAATAGCAGCAACAGCTGCTGCGACAACAGCAACACCAATGGCAGCAGCAACAGCAGCACCTGCAGCAGCAGCAGCGGTAGCTCCACCTATGGCTGCTGTGCCGCCAATGAGCTGCAACTCGACAGCAGCCAGCTCGTTGCAACGCACTGCGGCACGTGCGGCACTCGCTGCACTTGCTCAGTGCCAGCCACCACAGCAGCAGCAGCAGCAGTCACAGCAATCGCAGGCTTATCCAGTGCGTCCCGGTTTTCCACAGGTAAGATGTTATGATTATATATAATGGTATATATAACAAAATGTATAATGATTATAAGCTTAACTGGTAGAGCGTGAATTATGAAATCGCAGAGAACCATATTTTCGTCAATCGGAAACTTTAAAACAGTAAAAACATTCTTACATGAAGAACATAATGGTAGGATTGATCATTCCTCTTACACAAATAATGATTATATAGTATAGTGTCTTAAGTAGTAAATAGCATATTAGGAAATAGCAAAGAAAATAAGATACTTCAATGACAAAATGTAAACAAAGAGACAAACTAAATTGTAGAATTTAACATTCCTCTTACATATAATGATTTAATATCCTAAATGATAAAAGGGCTATTATAAATAGACAGAGAAACAAAGGCTTCAAATTTAAGTTAAAATTATTTATAAAATTGATCATTTTTAAAATGATTAATTAATGGAAGAATATATTTTGCGGGTCAGGCATAAAACGAGGAATAAACTGATATACCATATAGTGCAAAATATACCAGATTGTCAGCTAAAGTAACAAAGTTTTCCCAGTAATTATTTATTGTATTAAATTACTTTCCATAGAAATCAAATTGTCAGGAATTATAAAGAATATAGTTATCATTGTATGTACCAAAAATGTAACAGGTAGAAGAAATCATCTACGACCCCATAAAGGGGTAGAGTCGATATAACCATGTACATCTCTGCCCTACGAACAAAGACTAGGTGCTTGGTATACTTAAGTTTGCGGTATATTTATATGGTATATATCAATCTTAATACCACTTTTGCATTGCTTTGCTCTTAATGGAATTATGTGGCGTCTATTTTACAGTCAAGAGTTCTTGAAATCTTGTTTAACATCTAAAAAGTTACCAAAGACAAGAATTGTGTTCTAAATGTTAAAACATCCTTTTGCTTTCTGTGTGTGATTGTGTGTAAATCGTACCTGAGTACGATATTAAATCAATACATTGCAAACCTTATTCGGTATCGTGTTGTCTAATATCAATTGCGATAATCCATGTAAATTCCACTTGCAGCGCATAATATCGCCACCACGTGAGCTACGCAGCAGCTCACCGCCAACCGGACAACCGCAAGCGATGCAACAACCGCAGCAGACAGCAGCAGCAGCAATTGCTGCCTCAACAGTTGCAGCAGCAATTGCAGCAGCAGCAGCATCAGCCCTACAACAACAGCAGCAATCATAGCAATAACAAAACAACAACAATAATAATAATAACAACAACAATAAGCCACTAAGCAGCGATAACAATGCGGAGGATACGAGCAATGATGTCTCTGAAATTGGCACCATATCCGACCTGACCACGCCCGAGGCGCCCATCACCGCCACGCCCAATGAGTTGACGAGCTGTACGGCAGTTACGCCTCCGCCAGTGACAGCAATCGCAGCCACAGCAGCAGCAACAGCAGCAGCAGCAGCAGCAACAGCGGCAGCAACATTTGCTGGCAGCTCAGCGACAACAACAATTGGAGGCGGAGGAGCGAGTGCGGGTATCAATGCAATGCCATTGAGCCTGCACACCAAATCCTCGACCTTTGATTACCTCTATGAGTTCTCAGAGACGCGCAAAGTGCTGGAGGAGTTCTTCAAGTGCCCCTCGAACGACGAGCAGCCCATTATGGAGAATGGCAGCGATGTTGACAGCATTGTAAGTGCACTAGGCCACTAGAGCGGGTAGCAAGGGAGGGAAGGAGGGAAGAGGAGGAGGGAGAGTGCTCCACTATGAAAAGGGTAACAGGCTAAGCTAGTGTTGAAGTTGGTGTTGGCTTTGGTGTTAGAGCATTGTGCCCCGCAGCATTGTGAACGCAGTGTGACCAGCTTAACTAAGGTTGGCGTCGGTTAACCGAACGCTGAGGGCGACTAATGGAATGGAATGCGTTGGCAAAAATAAAGGAAATGGAACTGAAATTATGCGAGCACTGAAAGTGTCATAAGCCGAGCAAATGGGTTGCTAGAGACAGAGAGAGAGAGAGAGAGAGGGAGGAATTAGGTGGAGGGGGGTTAGAAAGCGAGAAAGTGTCGCCAACTGTTTTTTTAAAGGCAAACCAGAAAAACAACAATTTAACTAACATTAAAATGAAAGCATTTCCTTTTAGGTTTTATTTGGCCAGATTAAAATGTTTGGTTTTTTAAGTGAATATGTTCAGTATATAAAATATTAATAGTATATATAGTTTAAATAGTATATAGAGAACATATATAAAGCAGTATATCGATATACGAAATATAACATTTGGTATATTTTGGTATGTTTTTGGTATACTTATAGCAGATGCAAAATCTATGCTTAGAATATTTTGATTTAACTAATCGCACATAATATTTCAAACAACAGCGCAACGTTAAAAATGCAGAAATTGAATTTTAAATTTCTTCAAGAAGTAGTAAAGTGAAAACATTGTAAAGGGCAAAGATTGTAATGTGCAGCAAAGATAAAAGAATTGAAAGCTTACCCATCACTACTTAACACTAATTCCCCACTTGCAAACTCACTCACACTTTTTTTTACCTCTATTCCCACCAGGATATTCAGTACGAGTTCCATAGCAACTTCGAGCGTGACGAGGAGGAACTGGACGAGGAAGAGGAGGATGAAGATGATGAGAACGACGAGGTCGACGATGAGGATGAACGTATCGAGCACGATTATCGCCAGCAGCAACAGCAGCAACAACAGATGCCCGCCTCCGAGAGGCATGTGTACGGGGCGTATACGCAACCACAGTCACAATCACAGTCACAACCACAGACGCAGCTGCAGCTGCAGGCACAGCTGCAATCGAGGCCGGCGCAGCTGCCGCGTCACTACAGCGGCAGTCCGTTGATGCGTGACTTTGACTTCTTTCTGGACTCGGCCAGTCGCAGCAGCGGCGAACGCGATGGCGATCAGGATGGGCTCAATCACAATCAGCTGCTGAGCACTGGCAGCGGCAGCGGCATCGGCCAGAGTGTGGGCCAAAGTGTTGGCGGCGGCATTACGGGGGGCCACAACTATCGCTACTCGCCGGAGACCACCGACTACGACTCCAACTGTGGCGATCTGGACAGTGAGTACAGCATGAGATATATATTCAAGTGACTGATTGATTGATTGATACTTGTTTGCAGGCTTATCGGGAGAGATGAATGGCGGCGTATCGACTTCCTGCTCGAACTATGCCAAGTACTATGCCTCGGCGATGCCTGTGCTGGAGGATGGCCTCTCCTCGGGCCACACCAGCGACACTGAGAACAACAACAATAACAACAAGAACCTGCAACAGCAGCTGGCCCAAGTCGCTCAGCAGCAGCAGCAGCATCAGGGTCAATCGATGGCTCAGTCCGGCGGACAGGGTCAAGTCTTGGGCCAGGGACAGAGCAGCCTAAGCGCGGCCAGCACCAGCATTGGCGGCAGCGGCGGCATCTCAATGCTGATGGACATGAAACGCATCTCGACCAACAACAGCTTGAACAGCATGCACAACCTGACCGCCTCCACCACGGACAGCAACGGTCTCAGTCTCGGCCTCGGTGGCCATCAGCTCAGCCACACAAGCCCCAGCAATGGGCTGCTCAAGCAGCAATCGCATCAACAGCAGCAGCAGCAGCAATTGCCACAGCTGCCACAGCAACGGGAACTGCTCGGACAGAGCCCCAGCAGCCAGAGCAACAGCAACAGCAAAGTGTTCAAGAACATTGATCCGGAGTTGGATTCGCTCTACTCAATAAGTAAGTGCAAAAGCAGCTTTTTGTTTAAATGAGAAAAGCAGAAGATCGCAGCATAGAAATAGGGTAATGTGTGAAAAGTGAATGGCAACTGAGTGAATGGCAAAACATATAGGTATTTAATTTTATAACATACCTCTTCTGCAATCGTTTCCTTACGTTGTTTATATTTATATACATTACATATTTACACAAATGTAAACAACATAACGACACAAATGCATCAGACGATCACAATTTACATCGCCATCTGCGGCGAAAACGTGTATTGCTTAATGCACCAGTATCCCTGGTATTTTCTTGTGAAAGCTCTGCTAACGCATGTGCTGTAACAGCGCCAAATGAGTTAACAGCGCATGTGCAGCTGCCGCAAATGATGCTTAACAGCACAGGCGTGCCAATATCGTCTGAATGGCAACAGAGCCATATGAGTTAACAGCGACAGGGAGTCAAGGCTGTGATCCCCTTAATAGAGAAGGAGCTAACAGCAACAACTCAATTATAAATAGACAATATGGCAACACTACGCACTATGTAATTTATGATTTGTGAAAAGTAAAAGTGATTAACTGAGTTGATAATTATTATGAATGCAGTGCAGTTGCAGTTAATATTTATGATAAGGAATAATACAAAAAAGAAGCCTACTAATATCGCAATCTCTTCACGCTTTTCGCAGGCGTTTTCCATCGGCCGGACATGGTGCAGATGACGCCTCCTCCGCCGGCGCCGGCGCCACATCGCAAGCCCAACTGCAGCGCGGACGTAGATCTGCTGCAGACGACGAACCAGGGGCCAGGCAAGCATACGCCATCGCTGCAAGCAGCGAGCATGCAACGCAGCTCACCCACCGCCTCCTGCCTGGGCGTTGGCAAGCCGCGCAGTGCGGGCAGCAACTGCAGCAGCAGCAACGGCATTGCCACAGCAGCAGCTGCGGCGGCGGCGGCAGCAGCAACCACAACAGGCGGTGGTGCACCACCACCGATTCCAGAGCGCAGCAACATGCAGACGACGACGCAACGATCGCCGTCGCCGGTGATGAACTCGCCCGTTTGGCTGTCGCGGCATTTGGATGGCGGCGCCGGTAAAGCGCTGCTCGAATCGAGCTCCGACAACCACTCGAAGAACCACAGCGCCGACGAGGAGGATGTGGACACGGATCTCGAGACGGATCGACTGCTGGGCCATCAGCGACTCGACGATCAGGGCTACTACGATGAGAACAAGAGCTGGGAGCGCAAGCCGCGCACATCGCTGCTCTCGAAGATCTCGCCGAAGCAGCAACAGCTGCCCAGCACCAAGACACGCAACGGCTACAATGCGCTGCTCAGCTCGACGCCCGAACTGCCGCCACCGATACCGCCCAAGAGCTCGGCCAGCCACAGTGCCGCAGCGGCTGCCGCTGCAGCTGCGTCGAATGCCAGCAAGCTGCTCGATCTGGTTGGCAGTGTGCAGCGCAGTCGCTCGCACAGCTCGTCGGAGGAGGAGCACAGCGACACCAAGTCGCCCACAAAGGCGCCCAGTTTGGGGCACGACATCTGTGGCATGTCGGCGGCAACGGCTGCCGATGTTGTTGCCTCCGCTGTGGTTGCCGCTGGCACGCTGCCTTCGCTGGGCAGTCCAAACAATGGTGGCGGCTCCGAGCGTTCGGTGCCCAGTGTCATCAAGCTGGACGTGGAAAATGGCAGCCTCAATGGCGGAGCAGTTGGTTCGGTGGCCAATGCAAATGCAATTGGCAACGGCAATAACAATGGCAACAACAGCAACAATAGCACCAGCAATGGCAATGTCAATGGCAACAGCAACACGACTGGCAGCAACAACAACAACAACAATGGCGTCGCCGTCGGCAGCAACAATGGCAGCAGCGGCAGCGGGGCGGGCAGCAACAGCAACAGCGGCGAGAAAAAAGTGAAAAAGAGTAAGAGCAAAGAAGGTAAATGCCTTGGGTTTATCCTTCGATCAATTGTTGCAATTTTAGTGCCAATACATATATATCGTATATAACTGTATTATTGTATCGTTATCGTATCGTAAAATGTTGTTGCTCCTTCTTGCTGTTGCAGCTTCCCAATTTTCGTGTACTTAAAAAAAGCGTAGCATACTTTTTTGGGCATCCCATGCGCATCATGTTTTTATGATGTTGTTGAAGATGATGATGAAGCAATCAACAGCAGGAAAGAGCAGTTGAACTCGGTTTATCGAGCAGCAAAATAATCTTGCAGTAAAATACTCGACTTTAACTTTTATCCTTACATTCTTAATACAAAGTTCCGAATATTTCCAATTTCATTGAAATGCCAGTATATGTATAAATTAATAACTAATGGGAAACTATTTTTGAAGTTACCCTAAAGTGAAAATAGTCATTTAGTATGTTTACATTCTTAAAGAAATATCCAATGAGAAACTATTTTCAAAGTTATCCGAAAGGTACAAGATATATTCCGAAACAAAGTCTGCTTAAATTTAGTAACTTTCTGAATATTTCCATTCTATTTATGAATATCTTAATTGTTTTCTTTAAGTCATACTAAAGTTAGTCAGTTTCTTTGTGAAATTTGTAATAACAATTTTATTAGTAGCTAGCTCTATAATGAAGGAAATTAATCTAATCACATTATCCGTATCTAATACTTAGTTGACCATTAGCTAAACCATATTTCAGAGAGAAGTTATATTACTGCAAGGTTTTTGTTTTTGTTATGATTGAATCTAGTATTGACCGTAATATGCAGGGTATATATTAGTAATTAATAATTGTGAAGAAATTTGCTAACCGTATAAAACTCTATATATATCTTTATATTTATATAAACAATATGACTATGTTTTTTCTATATATATATATATATTTATATATTTTTCGCCTATTTTATTGCCAAAATTTCGTTTATTGCATGCATCGTTCGTTCCTCCGTTTCTCCGTTCGTTCGTTCGTTCATTTTACTGTGTCTGTGTGTGTGTATACAAAAATACTTTGTAAGATACCATTCCAATATATATATATGTAGTACCAACTAAGTTACAAACTCTAACAATAATACACCCCACCAACCCACAAAACTAACTAAAAACTAAAACACAACGTCGCAACGTTGACACAAGTTCAAGGTTATTAAATGTGTAATCTAAACTTTGCTTAATAGAAATGCCAATATACCCATGTTGTCAATTGGTAGGGTATCTTAGAGTAGAGTAGAATCAAATTGTGAGCTCGCTTGCACCTTGAACTTGTGACCACGAGCAACGACGACGACAGCAACGACAACACAACAAGATTTATTTAGTGTCTACCAAAAAGAAACGAATACACTCACAAATAATGCACAACACTTGAGTACTTACTAATCGATATTCTCTCTCCCAAACAACAACTACAACAACATTCTCGACATCGACATTGAATAGGCGGCGCAGTGCTCATCGAGGGCGTTCTATTTCGGGCCAAATACTTGGGCTCCACGCAGCTGGTCTGCGAGGGTCAACCCACCAAATCGACACGCATGATGCAGGCCGAGGAGGCGGTGTCTCGGATCAAGGTGAAGTTGTTGCACAATTCTCCCCCCCCCCTTTGCCCGACCCCGCACATCCCCCTCCCAACTTAACCTTTAACCATCTTTAAATAGCTTCAACAACATTTGAAACATTCTCTATATACAATATTTAATTTGTAGTTGTTATATCCTGCAAATCCATTTCAATCAAAACACAACACGTCCGCCGCTTGGGCTCAACAAAATGTGAAGCAATTCGTGCTGCAAATCGTGCTTCAATTATTTACCCCCAGCCTTGAATTTGCTTGCAATTTATAACTGATTAAACAAACAATTGAATTGAACTTTTAAGTCTATTCTTCCATTAATGAGTCTTTTATGCATTTCCAAACTTTCAACTTTAATGAGTAGTCTTTATTCATTTTATCAAACAGTAAGAAAACTAAAAGTTCACTTTGCATTTCAATAAATTTTGCACAAAAATTTCTATACATTCAATGAAATGGAATTTTCGAATTTCTATACGAGATAAATCAACTTCACTTTGCAATTGTGTGAGTGTCAATTTCAGTTCATATAAATTGCCATTTCAATTGTCCAGTCTCTGCCATTTAAATATTTAATTGAATTACGAATTTTGCAACAATTGCTGAACAAAAAATGATTTGGCTATATATAGTAAACAAAGTAAAACGCAAAACATTAAAACCGAACATAATTAAAATTTCAATTGACAAAGAGAAATTCTTACGCTATTTATAATTAATTCTGGTCAAAACTGAAATTGTAAAGTAATCGAATGTAATTCTTTTGATTCGCTACACACAAAAAGAAAAAAACAAGAAGCAGACACAAAAACTAAAAAAACAAAAAAAAACTCATGCGATTTTTAATTATATAATCTCGTTTATTTGTTTGATTTTCTTTTTCCACATGCATCTCAATTTGTTGCCATGATTTGCCGTATCCGTAATCCGTAACGTATTCGTAAACGTATTCCGTAATCGTAATCCGTATAACGTAAACGTAAAACGTAACGTAACCGTGTAACGAAACGCAATCGAATCCACGTATCGCCATGCAAAATAAACAACAACACACACTTACCACAATCGATAATCGATTAACGATATACCACTCAATTGGCTAAAACGATAGGCGCTGGTAAGTAGCAATCGAACCACAACAAAATTCCAAAAAAAAAATCCTCTCGATTCGAATTCAATTCAATTCAATTCAAAATTGTTTATTCTCTTTAAGTTTCTTCAGTTTGTTTTGGGTTTTTTTCCTTATGCGAGGCTTAAATCAGATCAATAAAAATATATATAACGAATACTGTAATCGATTAGTTGCGCATGCGTAGACAGTGAAACAATGAAACAGATCGCAAACAGATTATGACAAAATCTTGATTGATCTTGCAGGCACCCGATGGCGATGTTCAACCGAGCACCGAAGTGGATCTGTTCATTTCGACGGAGAAGATAATGGTGCTGAATACGGATCTGAAAGAGATCATGATGGATCATGCACTGCGCACCATATCCTATATAGCGGACATCGGTGATCTGGTTGTCCTGATGGCCCGTCGTCGCTTCGTGCCCCAGGACATCGATGATGCCCCCAA
Organism: Drosophila niveifrons; assembly: GCA_035046325.1. NCBI lineage: Eukaryota > Metazoa > Arthropoda > Insecta > Diptera > Drosophilidae > Drosophila > Drosophila niveifrons. The sequence goes on from JAWNOC010000071.1 coordinate 1,188,626, forward strand.
GCCGAATCGCACGCCCAAAATGATCTGCCACGTGTTCGAGAGCGATGAGGCACAGTTCATTGCGCAATCGATTGGCCAAGCCTTTCAGGTGGCCTACATGGAGTTCCTCAAGGCGAACGGCATCGAGGATCATCGATTTGTCAAGGAGATGGACTACCAGGAGGTCCTCAACAGCCAGGAGATCTTTGGCGACGAACTCGAGATCTTTGCCAAAAAGGAACTGCAAAAGGAGGTCGTTGTGCCCAAGGCCAAGGGCGAAATCCTGGGCGTTGTCATTGTCGAGAGCGGCTGGGGCTCGATGCTTCCCACCGTTGTCATCGCCAATCTGATGAGCTCCGGTGCGGCGGCCCGATGCGGACAGCTGAACATAGGCGATCAGCTGATTGCCATCAATGGCCTCAGTCTGGTCGGCTTGCCGCTCTCCACCTGCCAGACGTACATCAAGAACACCAAGAACCAGACGGTGGTCAAGTTCACAGTCGTCCCCTGTGCTCCCGTCGTCGAGGTGAAGATCAAGCGACCCGAGACCAAGTATCAGCTCGGTTTCAGTGTCCAAAATGGCGTGGTAAGTGTGCTAGATCTTGTCTTCCGATTCCCCAAATATGTTTCGTTGAATAAAACTGTATAATTGTATAGTTATCGTATCGAAAGTGTTGTTGCTCCTTCTTGATGTTGCAGTTTCCCAATTTCTGTCTATACAAAAAAAGCATAGTATACTTTTTTGGGCAAGCAAGCGCATTATGTTTTTGTGATGATGATGATGCAATCAACAGCAGGAAAGAGCAGTTGAACACAGTTTATCGAGTAGTAAAATAACCTTGCAGTAAAATACTCGACTATAACTATTTTGCTTACATTCTGAAACAAAGTTTCGAAAATTTCCATTTCATTCAAATGTCCGTTTATGTGAAAATTAATATCTAATGAGAAACCACTTTTAAAGTTATCCCAAAGATGAAATAGACGTTTATTATGCTTACATTCTGAAAGAGATATCTAATGAGAAACAATTTTTGAAGTTATTCAAAAGCCAAAATTGTGGTGTAACATCGGTTTCACGCTCTTTTCACAGATTTGCAGTTTGCTGCGCGGCGGCATCGCGGAGCGAGGAGGCGTCCGAGTGGGACATCGCATCATTGAGATCAACAACCAGAGCGTGGTGGCTGTGCCCCATGAGAAGATCGTCAATTTGCTGGCCACATCAGTGGGCGAGGTACAGTGTGAATGCATTCATTATTCACTTCAGTTATTCATGAATACCATTTCAATTGCAGATTCTAATGAAAACGATGCCCACTTCGATGTTTCGCCTGTTGACTGGCCAAGAGAATCCCATTTATATCTAAGCGTCATGTTAAATGATTCATCAAGCGAGAAAGAGATAGCGATAGCGATAGAAAATGACGGCTATACGAAAAGAGAAAGAGAAAAAGAGAAGGAGAGCGCGTGCAATTTAGTCAGCATTATTGTTAACAAAACACACTCGAAACGAAACAAGTTTAAATGTAATGAGATAGTACGAGTATATATATATATATATGTGTGTATAGCTTTAGCCGATATACTTCTACTATATATATTCACGCATATATATAGACAAAGTTATATACATAATTTAGCTGTCGATTGCGTTGAATTCTCTACTTGATTTTCTTTTTTTTTTTGTTTTTTTTTATAAGACTAGACTATAGCTAACGGAAGAATCGGGCAGAATCAGATGACAAATAAACAGCGTAAACCTTTTGTTCCAAAGAAAAAATACCAAAAAAAAAAAAAGAAATATATATATAGAATATAGATATAAATACAGAAAGAGATTTGCACGCCTTTCTGCAAGCAAGCAAAGAAAAAGCTTAGAAAACTAATAGATTAATAATGGTGCGGAGACACAGAAAGTCACAGAGAAAGAGATAGAAAGTGAGCAAGAGAAAGAAAGAGAGAAAGGCAGAGGTGGAGGCGTCTGCCTGGGCTCAGAGCGAGTAAATAAAGCGAGTCATTCATTCATATATAAATATGTATATCTTGATAGCTATCACGATGACCTTTTTGCGAAAACGTCCTTAGCTTAGTCGAGTTGCGAAACACACAGAAGAAGTAAGAGAGAGAGAGGGCGATAGAGAGAAGCCTAGAGAATACTAAAGATAGTTACAGTTGCAATGCCTCCTAATCCATCCCATATATAAATATACCATATATGCCTATATATACATATATATATATATATATACACTACCTAGCGTATATTGTATGTAAACAGTTATGTAAAGAACTAAACTTGCACAACAAGTAACCGAAAACGAAACGAAAAACTTAAACCGAAATTACAAAAAGTTGAAATGTCAAGAAGTCAAAAGTGAAAGGCATTGCTTATGTTTATAATCCTACATACGATAAATGTACTATATATGTATGTGTTCTGCTTATCCATATATAAAAAGAGAGAGAAAGCAAATTGTAAAGTTCGTCGTCAGCAGCTTTACCAAATTTAGAATAGCAAATGCAAACACTCAATTGCATTGCTGTAAACTTAACTCTTAAGTATTTGTTTATGTACTATGTAAATTTTCGAGCAGCGCCTAAGTATTAACCAAAAGTTTCTGCTTCAGTTTCGTCACTTGGTTAAGTATGCTTACTAGATACACACATACACACACACAGTTAGAGACAGACGGACAGACAGAGAGATACTCACACCTATATAGACATTAGACGCTTCGATTTCAAGAACCATCTTCGTCCAAAAATTGTGCTACTACTCGTTAAACACGTTGATAGAAATGAGATAGAGATAGAGATAGAATGAAAGTGAATGAGCTGGAGAAAGTTAGAGAAAGTCAAGCTAACATTTCTATATATATATATATATATATCTATATATACATACATATATGCTAACTATGTGTAACTATAACTATAACATGCATAATACATTAATACATATATAAATGTGTAGTAATATAGCCACACACACACACACATGCTATTATTGCATTTCTATGTAAAATACTCGCTTGACAACAACAACAACAACAACAATGTGCTTAATATAGTTAAACATTAAACAAACGGCAAATTCATGTACTTCAGCATTTGCATCCGCGTTTTTTTTTTGTGTGTCTGGCTTTGATCCGGTAGACGGGGCGCCACTGGCCACGCCCACGCCCACCAACAAATGAATACAAATTATAAATTTAAACAAAAAAAAAAAACATTTAAAAATGACAAAAAAAAAAGAAAATATATATATATAACGATATAACATTGAACAGCTTCAGCCGCCCAAGGCACATCCAGCAATGGGCCCCTTAGCACTAACTTTGGATCAGCACGAAAAAGCCAAGCGAAATGCAAAAAACGAAAAGAAAACTCAATGAAAAAAGCGCTAAATTTAAAAAAAAAAAAACAAAAAGCAAGCAAGCAAAATTAAAAAAAAAAACAAAAACAACTTAAAGAACATATATAAGAATACAAATTGTTTACTTTTTTTTTGTGTAAATTATTTATACATATATGTGTATGTATATGAATGTGTATGTATATGTGCATGCATAACATTAATGAGTACATAAAAAAAAAAAACAAAAAAATTACATACAGAAACCAAAAAAAAACAACAAATATTTATTAAATAAATTGCATAGAAATTATATAAGTAAAACAAAAGCGATGATGCAACAAAATGGAAATGCAAATGCAAATGAAAAATAAAAGGAAAATGAAAACAAAGTAAAACCAACATCAACAAAATATATAAATGAATGAAAAACAAAATGAAAATATATAATCGCATGCGTAACAAAAATATATACACAAAGTCAAACCAAAAATTGAGCATAATAAACAGAACAAAAACAACAAACACAATAGTTTCCATCTATTTTTTTTTTGTAATTTGAATGGATTTGCGACTTTATCGTTTACTTTCAATTTAAAATTGGCGCGCTCAGTAGCATACTTTGAGCTTTAGTCAACTTGGATCGCCTATCGAGCGATAGATGGCGCTATTCCGCAAGCAAGTGGCTTGCTGCATTTTTGCTTGCTGATGATTTATGTTTGCCTAGTATTTCACTCGCTGTTTGAACACTTTTTAGCCGTTCCTCGTTCACGTTGCAAAGTTGCTTCAAAGTTTAGCGGACTTAAGTATCTGTTGATAAGTTATCAATTTCAAATTTCTTATTGGCGCGCCAAGGCCACTGCAAAATATACACAATTTCTGTTGCATACTTTGAGGGTGCAACAAGGGTCCTTTTTCGAAAACGTGCTATATCTCGACCATATCGTGCCATATTTTCAAAGGACATATATTGGAAGGATAAGAAGGACCAACACTATCGGTTGGCATCCAAAGAATGTAATTTTTTAGTTCCGTTGGACAATTGAAAAATACGAAAATCATAAAGTCCTGTATAACTTGAGAAAAACAAGGACTATCAATGTCAAATTTGGCAGGATAATAGTCCTTACGAATACGCTTTGATTGACATAGAACACGCAGGGATCAGTAAGGATAGGGCCAAGATATACACTATTCTCTGTTAACAATTTATCTCGAGTCATGTAAGGACTTTCGTCCTTTAAGGTATGTCAATTAGTTTGTATTCAAAAGAGAATGCCCTTTATCATTCAAGGGCATAGCGACATATCTCCGCACGACATATCTCCGCTCGGTACAATTTTCGAGCGGAATTATGTCGTTTTTTTTGGCGGAGCTATGTCGTTTTCAAAACGTCATATCTCCGCGCGGAGTTATGTCGCTATGAAAAGTTACATCTCCGCCGATTTATTAGCAACTCATCTTCCAATAGAATAAATTTAATGCTTTTTTAAATTAATTTCATACAGAAAGTTGAATAGAAAATCTTAATAATTTAACGATAATATCAATCCCTTAAAAAACGTAGTTTCCCACAAGTCTTTATTAAGTATATGTATTATTTTTATTAATTTTTACATAAATCAGTTCAAATTATATATTATACATATGAACAATTCTCTGACCGAATTTGTGTAAACGTCATTAATAAAGATTCTTGTTGTTGGCCACTTGAAGAAGCCTGGAACGGCTGAAAATTGTCAACTCAGCAAGCGAAATACCAGGCGAACAGAATTCAAAAGCAAGCAAACACTTATTTTTGTTAATTAACGCCATCTATTGCCGGGTGCTCTAACCAAACTTTTCATTGGCGCCATCTATTTTCAGACGATGAAACTAAATTTTGAATTTGTGCCATCTATTGGCCTTTCTTGAAATTAAACATATGTATTTGGCGCACCCTCAAAGTATGCCACAAAAATTGAATATTTTTGCAGTAAATTGCGCGCGCAATTTAAAATTTCAAGTTTAAAAGTTTGTTTGGCAGATCTCTGCCAAGTCCTTAAGAATCATGCTGGGACTTACCTTTTAGTAATCAGGATAACTAAATCTATTGATTGCCAGTAAAGGGTGCCAAACAAAATAAATTAACAATATCTCTGTTATTTGAAGGACGATCAGGATATCCTTTGGAAAATGTATTTCTCTTCTGAAAACAAACTGATTGATGAACTTAAAAAGACAAAAGTCCTTACAGGACTCGAGATATAATTTTAGAAGAGAATAGCGTATATCTAGGCCCTAACCTTCTTGAGCTCTGCGAGTTCTATGTCAAGCAAAGAGTATTCGTAAGGACTATTATTCTGCCAAGTTTTATCCTGAGAGTCCTTGTGGTTCTCGAGTTATCCTGGAATTTTTGATTTTCGTATTTTTCACTTTTCCAACGGAACTGAAAATTTACACTCGTTGGATGCCAATCGATAGAGTTGGTCCTTATTGTCCTTCCAATATATGTCCCTTAAAATTGCGACAGGATATGGCCGAGATATAGCATTTTTTCGATATAAAACCCTTGTTTCACCCTCAAAGTATGCAACAAAAATTTAATATTTTTTGCAGTGGCTTTGCCGCGTCAATTTTAAATTTCAATAAAATAACGAATGAAGATTCTTGCTGTTGGCCATTTGAAGCGGCTGAAAATTGCCAACTCAGCAAGAGAAATACCAGGCGAACAGAAATCAGCAGCAAGCAAACACCAATTTTTTGTTAAATAACGCCATCTATTGCCGGGTGGTCTAACTAACTTTTGGATTAGTGCCATCTATTGCCAGACGATGGAACTAAATTTTGAATTTGTGCCATCTATCGGCCTTTCTTGAAGTTAAAAATTTGTATTGACGTCTGGAAATAGATGGCGCCAATAAAAAGTTTAGTTAGAGCACCCGGCAATAGATGGCGTTAATAAACAAAAATAAGTGTTTGCTTGCTTTTGAATTCTGTTCGCCTGGTATTTCGCTTGCTGAGTTGACAATTTTCAGCCGTTCCAGGCTTCTTCAAGTTGCCAACAACAATAATCTTCATTAATATGGAGCAGGTAATTTAACTTGCTGTTGATTTTCGTTTAGTAGCTTCTGCAAATTAAACTGCATAAAAGTATTTCTCACAAGTAAAAGGCGAAATTTCTGTTTAAGTTTCCATTATTATTGTTTATTATTATTATTATTAATTAAATAATTGCCTTGTGGTTTGCTATATTTTACAAAGTATACATTAAAAAAAAACACAAAAAAAAACATTTTTTTTGATAGCAGCTGCTGGTTGTTTGTTTAGTTGTACATATAAATATTAAAGTTAAACGTTAATATTATTAAGTTAGATGTAAATGTGTTATAACCCTCCCATTAAAAACATTGCAATAAATGCTGTGGTGTAAGTTTGTGTGTGTGTGTTGTGTTTGTATACGTGTATGTGTATATGTATTTTGTATGTGTGTGTGTGAGTCTAAAATGCTTTCTCTGTATAAAAGTTGCGATTGTTTTGTGGTTGCTTGCAATTGGTCTGTTGATTGATTAGATTATCGTACGGTTGATTAGATATATGTTTTTCCGATATCTGTTAAGGGGGAAGTCATCAGTGTTTAGATATATGTATATGCATATGTGTAGCTATAGGGGAAGACATCAGAAAGTCTGGGGAAATGAACTTGTGCAAAACTCTTGTCCCACTCTACACGCTACGTATCGTTTATATCGATATATATATATATATATATAGTATATATGGGGTAGGTATATACACATACATACTATATATATGTGTGTATGTATACATTAGTTATATAATTTATGTTTAATATATTTTAATCGTTATTTATTAGCAAAAAAAAAGTTTGATTTGTCGAACACGCAAACACGCTTGCTCGATATTTGTTTCTTTGTTTTTGATTCGAATGATTGATTTGATGATTGACAAGATGATTGAGTGAACAAACAAAAAAAAAAAAAAACAGATCATGGATTAGTATTATTTTGGGGGCGCTCTTAACTCAATACTGTTGTTGTTTAGTACACATTAGATGTATTAGCTTTACTTATCGTCTACTAAGTATATTTTAATGTAATAATAATAAATTATTAATCAAATATGCTTGTGTTCTTCTTGTTGGGTCGGCTTCCTTTCGCCTTCGTTAGTGAGCAAGATGTGTGCGGAGGGTGGGGTGGGGGAGTGGCGTGGCATAGTCCTAGCATAAATGTGTGTGTGTGTGTGTGTGTGCTGCTTCAATGGCTGCCCGGCTGAGCTGCTGTTGGCCAAGCGATCTTGGCATCGATGCGCTTGTAGGCCAACATGCAGTGTTTGCCCTTGGCCGCCAATCGTGCATCCTGCGGACACTCGGCATCCGTGAGCAGCGTCTCCTCGCCATCCACAAGCTTGAACAGTGCATAATCCTGGGGATTGGTGATGCGCGCCTTGTGTGCAATGATCCGACACACTTCACGCGTTGTCGTGTGCGGACGCACGGGAAGCGTGCGTGTCTGCAGCGATCCATTGCACTCATCGGGTATGATGACGCGCAGCACACTCGAGCAGGCGGGCAAACAGCTGGAACGCCACTGCAAGGGAGAAGAATGATTGATTAAATGATTGATCAAACATGTATGAAATTCACTTGAACTTACATCGAGTGATCCGCTGCCGCTTTCGCCCTCCGAGGCCATGAACGTCTTGAGCACTTGGACGGCACTGCAGAGCGCCGTTAGATAATAGCCTGGCTCGCCATTGAGCAGCGTTGGCTGCAGCAGACCCCACATGAATTCCGCCTCGATTTCGGCGCCAACGAAGCCACACTTGGCCACCACATAGACGAGCACGGGCAGAAAATCATCGGCGCCCAGCTGCTGGCCCCGTGGACAGCCGGTGGCATCGAACACCGTCGAGATGACGCAAAGGAAGAGCTCCAGTTTGTCCAGCGGCAGTTCGGCCTCCTGCAGACGCCACAGCAGATTGGCAATCAGACGCAAGGCGGTCTGCGATGGCGGCGTCACGGTGGCGCGAATGCCGAAATCGGAGGCGCCACGCTCGCAAGCGTAGCGCACATTTTGCGCCAAGAGCTGAATGTCCTCGCTGCGCTTGTAATAGTCAACGAAGATGCCATAGAGATGTTCGCGCAGCGGCAACACGACCAGCTGATGCATCACCGTCTCCAACATCGTGTCGAGATTGAGAAACTCATCGGGCTTGAGGCGAGCACGCGCCGATTCGAGTTCGGCGTGGAATTTGCCCTCGCCATGCTTGACCAGATAGTTCTTCATGCCACTCATAAACTGACGCATGTTGCGCATTATCACCTGCGGCACCGCCTCGCGCGACTCCTTCGTGCAGCTGATAAAGTTCTCGATGTTGCGTGCGAATGTCGAGCTCGGATCCTGCGCCAATTGCAGCGTGTATGCCCTCAGCGAGTCGCCCGGTCCGATGCTCTGCACGTTCATCTTGTTGCGGGGGTGGCCTAAAAAGGAGAGGAGAAGGAAACGATAAGTAAATCGAAGAAAAATTGTATATATAAATGATAAGTAAATATAAAAATACATATATAAATAATACTGCAAAAAAAGACTGAGTTGGGTAGCAATATTTGTGAAGATCGAGTGAAGATCGGTTGATCGTTGCTTTCAAAAAGAATGAAATTGAAGATAGTTAGGCTCACTGAAGATCAATGATTGTATTGCTTGTAATACCAGAAGGAGATAGCTGATAATTAGGAAGATAATATGCTTTTGAATGAGAAACAAGATCACTACGACAAAACTAGAGCGAGAGCACAAGACAAAGTAATATCACTAGAGGAGGAGTAAAGATAAACGTTAAAGATCAGGAAGAATTTTTGCATTTCAGTTGCAAGAGAGATCATTTAAGATTTTAAAGTTGAAGATCACTAAAATTCGATGCATTTCAATTGCAAGAGAGTCGCTGAAGATCGATATCTTTTTTACATGTAGATCACTTAAAATCATTGCGCTGAAGATCGCTAGTTTTCTTTACTTGAAGAACACTAAAAATTGGGAGTCACTAAAAATGGCAAGAGATTTACTAAAGACTGTTTTATTCCTTTACTTGAAGATCACTAAAAATCATTGCGCTGAAGATCGTTTTCTTTTTTCACTCGAAGATCACTAATGCTTGCATTGAAGTTTTTGCTTTTGACTATCTTTGAGAGAAAAGCATTCATGATCACTGAAGATAATCGATTTGGTTGGCATGAAAAGAAACGAGATCACCGATAGATCATACTCAGATTGTTCGCAGAAAAGAAAGAGCTGACTACTAAACTATTTATATAACATTTTTCGATTATGAAACCTTGTGATAGATATTCGTAGATCACTTTTGTATTTCCTTTCATCCTTTTCAATGGATAATTCCTTACCGAATAGCAGTTGACAGAGCATCTGAAACAGGCAGACCATTGGGGCACAGCAGCCGTGCCCCGTGTGGCAGTGACGCTCATCGGCGCACTCGCACTTCCGCCGATAGCTGCGATAGAGACGCTGACTTTGCGCCTGCAGCGAAATGCCGAGCGCCTGGCACTCGACGATGTGCGTCATATTGAGCAGAATGTTGCCCTGATCGTCGAGCCGAAAGAATTGCTTGATATCATAGTGATCACAGGTATTCCGATCGCTTGGATGGCACAAATCCACATTCGTTGTTTGTGTTTGTGTTTGTGGGATGACATCTGTTGTGTCGGTGCGTGGATTGGGACACTTCCCAATTGCGCCCATTATGGAGCCGGCGAGTGCTTCAGTCTTCAGTTGCTTGCGATTGATGCGGCAGTCTTTGAGCACCTGTTGCGGACAGGTGGCCGTCGTAGTCGTAATTGTTGAAATCGATCCCATGCTGGAGAGGCTGCTGCTGGCATATTTCGATTTCTTTCCGAGCACCGTGCTGCTGCTCGTGTTCTCCTCTTGTTCGTGCTGTGACACCGTTAGAGGGAGTGGCAAACCAGTCTGTATTTTATCCACAAACAGCAGCTCGAGCAGCTTACGCTTGCGTCTTCCCATTTTACTTTTACTGCTCGGCTTCTTCTCCTCGAGCTCTGGCACGGATGTGGGGAGCAGGAGAAGATTGTGGCTGCTGTGTGTGCGCTGTTGGAGCAACTCCTCCTCGAAGTCACCGGAGAAGAAGTTATCGTGCTGCTGCGGATGCTCGACAATCTCCCACTCGGCCATGAAGCTGAGGAAGAGCGCCTCCTCCTTGTAGTGCAGGACATGGACGGGATCGTGAAAGAATTCCTCGGGCTCCAGTCGCTCGATGCGTTCCTCATCCAAGCTGCACAGTGATTTCGATAGATCCACACCGACGATGCCATTCGAGGTGGTGGTGGTGCTGGACAGCGTGGGATTGCTTTGAGAGTTCTGCGGGAGGTTCGCGGAATTTGCGCGCGACGATTTTCTGAACCAGCTCATGATGGATTCTAAAGCGATTTTTGCCAGCTAAAACGAATTGGCGAAAACGCAAGTTTCTCATCGGCACAAGCTGCTGCCCGTCTCAGTCTCTCAGTCTCTCTCTCTCTGAGTGTGTGTGTGTGTGTTATCGATTAATTGTTATCGTAACACTTATCGCTCGCTCTCTCTCCCACTCTCTTTCACGTTTCGTTTATTCTCTTTTTTTGTTGTGTTCTTGTTCGTTTCGCTCTTGAAGCGTTGTCGCGTCGTTGCGTTGTTGCTCTAAAAGCGGCCAATGCAAAACTAATGCTGAACTTCATACGCATTAGTTTATAAGACCGCTGCAGCTGCACTTGCAAACAGCGCTGCCTGCGTCGGCGTCGACGTCGCTGCCCGCTGACGCGAAAATATAACAAAGATAGCGAACGCTTTGCTTTCGACGCCGACTTCGAAGCTGAAGCTGACGTCCTAATTAGCGGCAGCGACCTCATTTCCCTTTCTCTCTCTCTCTCTCTCTCTGCCTCGGTCCCTCTTTGCCTGCTCAGGTAATAATGCGCGATCTACGCGGAAATTTCCCGGACATTTACCTGCCGCATTGCGTTGCACACAGATTAAAGTTGCCTGGTTTTTGCGCAAATCTGAAGTTGCCCACAATATCAGCAGCAGCAATATTTGCCTGCCTAGGGGGAAAACAAAAACTGTGTCAAGAGGAAATCGTCTTGAGTCAGTCAGGGTCGCAAGGGGCCTCAAGTATTGACAATGAGAGGGGAAACAAGAGAGGAGAATGCAGAGAAACAGACATAAACACAGAGAACATTGTGTCTAGACTTGAAGCGGCAATCTCTTGGAATGTTGCAAATGCCGACCGATAACTTTAAAGTTGCTGATGTCGAGGAATTTTGCCTAAGGAAAATTATCACTCGACTTGCGGAGCCACAGAATTTCACTTCAACAACAAATTCGTCTTTAGAAGAGAGTAAACTTCTCTTAAAACATTTGTTGAATTTATGTTTACTGTTTGGTTAAACGCTGTTTAAATAGATTTGTACCGATGCTTAAGATAATTATGTTCGAATATATAACCGATAGTTTATCGGTATGATATATTAAGAGACAGTTAAATCATGAACTCTTAAACTCAAGCAGCAAAAAATAAATTTAGTCACCGCACCAAATAATTGTATCACATTAGCATAAAAAACTGTTTGTGCATCAAACTAACACTTTAACGCAAACTTCTACAAATTCGAGGAGTCAAAAAAGTCATGAACTATATTCAACTAGAGGCTCATGAAAAAATTACAATTCAATTAGAAAGAGCTGCTACAAAATCAAAATAATTTGGACTAGCTATTGAAGTAATTACAATTATAAGACAGAAACAACTGCTACAAAACAATTCAAATAATTTTGAGTAGCTCTTGAAGTAAATACAATATAATCGCATTCCAATTTTTCACCTATTTATATATTTATTTGATTATATCAAGTATTAAATACTACATTTAATTTACAGGCTGCTGGGGGCTTTATCTGCATTGTATTGAAATATTACATAAATTGAAGAAGTTCTATAACATGTTCTAGTCGAATTTTGTTGAAGAACATTGCTCTGATTTATAACTCAAGATGTTGAACACTTTAAAGTTGCGGAACTTTCTTACAATTTAAAATAACAAGCAAATGAATCACTAAAACTGAGCAAAAAGTTTAGTGTTTGGCGTAGCTCTTGAAAGTTTTTATCAGTTTGCAACTAAAGTAGATATAAGTTTTATATTCTTATATAAAGAAACTTTTATTTTCAGTTGTTTAACTCGTTTGTAGCTAGCGTTGCAGCTCTAGAACTACTCGAAAGATATTAACAATGTTGAAACAGAGTTGAACTATAATTATTATTAATATTTTTTTGAAATAACAAATAGTATTCCTCATTGGAAACAACTTTTTCAAAAGCAATTCAACAATTTGCTTTACAAATAGTTATGAAATTAAGAATTAAGTAATTGTGTAATAATCAAGTAAGCTGCAGAACTTCTCTATGAAGGCCGTCAATGAATCATTTGCATACAGCTTGATTGCAAACATTGTTGCGGCTATGCAAGGGAACAAAAGAGTTTGTGCCATCTCTAACCAAAGCGTCCATCTCTAGCAGTTTATCTAACTGCCGCTGAGGGTGACTAAAGAGGCGTCAAATAATGCTCAAACTACCTGCGATAGTGACTACGAAAGCGAATCATTCAATCATCGAACAGGTAACCATTTTGTTGTATGCGCTGACAGGTAACTGTAAAAATGCGAGAGAAGAGGAAGAGAGCGAGAGAGAGAGAGAGAGAGAGAGGAGAGCTTAAGAGTTGCTCGCAAGGCTGTTGAGATTAGCGCAGCGCAGCGCAGCGAGTTGATTCATAGCTCTGTAGCTCTAGCTTAGAAAAGCTCTGAGGAACAGCTGTAAATCGCAGCTCCGTTAATCACACACAGAACAACGGCCATGTTTTCGACAGAGGATCAAAAAATCAAAGAGAGCGAGAGAGAGAAAGCGAGAGAGAGAGCTTAGTTTAACGACGGTTTGTCTAATAATGTTGACTGAATGACGCCATCAAATTGAATGGGAGACAACAATGAAATTACAGTTGATGCGAAGCGTGCCTCAACCAAATGCTATAGTATTTTCTCTCTCACTCTATATAAATATATATAGTTATATTTATTATTATGCTGATCTATTGAACGGGAGACAATTTGCAATTGCACCTTACGATTGCATCAGCTTTTAGAGAAGACTCCTCGCGTTTCTGCTGCGCAATTAGGAAAAACCTTTGGCAAACCCGCAGTGAAGTGTTATTTCCAAGGTGCCTGGGTTCAGGAAATGTTGCATACATAGCCGATGTGTACAGTTAATACCTAAATATATCAACCACCAAAAATGGTGGTAAAAGGAGGCGCTAAGCCACAACAAAATGGTCTTCATCTACCTGCGATTATATTTCGTTTTTTTCTCTTTCATATTATTCGCAAGAGCAACTACATTTGTATCCGCATATTTTTGAAATCCTCCAGAGTTTTTTCATTTTATTTTTAATGAATTTTTCTGAAATCTTCTTTATATTTTGAATAGGTATTCTAAAACTTTACCTACTGTATTGAACTCATTAATGTTTGTGTAATTATTCTTCTTTGGAATTATTTCTCATCATCATTATAGTTAGCCACTTAGTCACCCACATAGTTCAGCTTATATAATGCTTATCCTGCATGCTTCAGCATAATTGCTTGAAAGATAAATTGTTACTCATAGTTACAGCAAAAGCCCCGATATTAATGCAGTCTGAAAAAATTGCAGTTGCATTTCAGAATGTGCTTCCCCAACAATTTACTTTCAATTTAGTTCATAAAATTCCCAAACTATTTGGAAACTGTCTTTACATTTCATAAACAGCGAGTTAAGGATATCATTTTGAAATTCAGAATACTTCAGATGAAACAAGTTCTATATATTTATTTATATTCTGAACAGAAAATCAATTTGATATTCTCAATACTACAGATTAAACAAGTTTTTGATAGTTTTGTACTTCAAAGAGATGGATTAATCAGATTCTATTCAGATCTGTTGTTGTTGACTATATACATTTGATATTCCGAAATCTCCAGATCAATCAAGTTCTGTACTTCAAAGATATGGATATTTCAGATTATATTTAGTTCAATTCCAACTCTATATCATTTTGATATTCTCAATACTTCAGATTAAGAAAATTCTAAATAGTTCTGTGCTTTGAAGGGATGGATTAATCTGATTATATTACTTTTATTGTTGTTGTCTATATCAATTTGATTTTTTGAATACTTTAGATCAATCAAGTTCTGTACTTCAAAGATATGGGTAATTCAGATTATATATTGTTGGGTTGCAACTCTATATCATTTTGATATTCTCGATTCTTTAGATTAAGAATGTTCTATATACATATATTAATCAAATTCTATTTAGTTCGGTTAATCTCGACTACTTCAAGGTGCCCTCTTGAGTTACAGTTGTTTTTTAGCTGTAATTTTTATTGCTTCACTTTTTGTATTTGATTTTTATTTTTTTTGAGACAACGCGAGAAAGTTCAGCGAACTGTTGTCGTTGTCGAGAAATTATCCAGATTTGTGCTTATCACATAGAGCAAGTACAATAGAAATATATGTGAGGAGAAGCTTGGCAACAGAGAGAAACTGGAAAAATGGGTTGCCTAATTACAAGAGACTGCGATAACAATTTGCAATTTACAATTTGCATTTGGTATCAACAATGAGAAGCACGTGCTCATTGGGCTGGACCAAAAGCAAAAGCAAAAGCAGAATGTGAGGCTAAAAATAGTCGCGAGTGTTGAGGTTGAGGGCGTTTAAAAACGCGCTAAAAATAAAATGCGCGCGATTTGTGGAAGTGAATGTAAAGAGAGGAGTTTTGTTTGTTTATATTTGCATTTCATCAGACGTTGACCTAAAATAGCCACACTTCCAACACTCGATCGATGTCTTGAGCTCACGCTGAGATTGGCGACGGCGGCGATGGAGAGTCGAGGGAGGCGGGTAAATTACGCATCCCATTGAGCGACGCATGGCGTGTGAGCGTTTTAAAACGCGTGCTGATAAAAACGCTGCGGTTTACATTCCAAAGTGCAAGACAAGCGACGACAATTTTTGCTCCAATATTTGCATGCATACAGAGCGAGAGAGAGAGAGAGAGAGAGAGTGTGAACCAAAGAGAGCGAGAGCAACTTATCAAATTTGTTTGGCTTGCAAACTGCGACGCAGTTTAGTCACAAGGCAGGCGCCGCCAGGGCGGGAGTGGGAGTGGGACGGGGGGCAGAGGAGGTACGAAAGTGTGAAGAGAAAGAGAGCATGCGAGAGAATGCCAAAGAGGGGGCGAGACAACATTGCGCGGGGCAGATAAGTTTCGGCAAAGGCTTTGTAGTCTGCAGATCGCAGACTGTAAACTGACCGCGACAAGAGCGGCCTACAAAGCAACGACGACGACGATGGCGACGGCGACAGCGACGCTGACTGCGACGTCGTCTGGAGCAGCAGTTGCAGCAGCAGCCGCAGTTTGATAGTGTTTTTCGCATTAACCGGTTGAAAGCGGTAAAGCGATGCGTACAAGCTGTTGTATTGTTGTATTTTGCGTGCGCTCAATCTGCCCATCTTGCAATCTCGCCATCTGTCAATCTCTCATTCCGTTCGCTGTCATGATGGAGGCCATCGAGGCTGAATGAATGATGCAACAATAACAAGCGATTGCAGCAAATTGAGCATGGCATTCATTAAGGAGGATCATATGCTCGATTTGTACAGCAGATCAAGCGGATCAAGTAACTCGTTATTTCTGCCATCACAGTTATCGGTATCGGTATCGTTATCGATGGCAACCTTGAAGATTGCCAAGTTGAGCTGAACTGATCCTCGACTGATCTTGTTGTAGAGAACGCTCAGAATCAGAGTGAGAGGAACTTTACCTCATCTAATTTCTTCTACTATAACACTTAGATAATGCTTAGGAATGTACTTCGTTCATATGATTGACTAATATGATTATATATTTTAAAGCTCCTAATCGATCTTCTTAGTCGCGGATTAAATGCTTCGAGTGGAAAAGGAATATCATTAAAGATGAAAACATCATTAAAAAGTAGACTTTAAGAACTGTTCAGAACTATTTTAGGCTTTCGGTGAGATCACAAGGATTGTCGGGTTGTTAGCAGAGGGGTTGAATGAATTCTTCGGGTTGTCTGTTTCCCGTATAGAAATAAATGAACAATAATTTCATAACAAGTCTCATGCTTCAGTGGATTCATATAATATGTAAGCTCACATTAGGCTTAACCCTTTAAGACGTAAGGCTGCCTGAAGGCAAACGTCTTAGAGGGTTAAGTCCAATGTGATCTTACATAGGGTTAAAGCCATAAAGGGACTTAGTCTCAAAGAATTAAGAAAGGAATTAATTAAAAGGTTACTAAAAGTACAGTCAACAGTAACCTAACTATCAAACTCAACTCGATCTTCAATTGCTTGACACCAACTCCAATTCTTATAGAATAATATAATGGATTTACTACTCACATAGTATCTCACGATCCCGCATGCTTGGATTCCTCAATATGGTGGCCACTTTGGGTCTCATTGCCTTGTTGTTGTTGTTATTATTATTGTTATTATTGCCTGCGCCAGCGCCGGCATTATTGCCATTCTTGTTAGCCTTGAGCGTGTCCTGGTTGCAGCTGCTGTTGCTGCCATCTTTGGTGCTGCTGAATTCCTCAACGATCGTATCG
Organism: Drosophila niveifrons; assembly: GCA_035046325.1. Taxonomy (NCBI): domain Eukaryota; kingdom Metazoa; phylum Arthropoda; class Insecta; order Diptera; family Drosophilidae; genus Drosophila; species Drosophila niveifrons. Next base: position 1,205,686 of record JAWNOC010000071.1, read on the forward strand.
TCCTCCGACAATGCCGGTCGACATTTCGACAAGTGAATTGTATCCGAGTTCATCGTGGCATCTGCAAGAGGTTTACATAGTTTTAATACCGCTCTAGAGACACTCGTAATCTTTAAGCACTTACCATCTTGCATGGGTATAAACGAATCCCATTGCGATGAGTCCCACGGCTCGGAGAAGACGGTGCCATCGTCGGACTGAGCCGAATCAATGCCACCGTAATACGTCTGACAGAAGGCGGCACAATTGCGCTCCACATTGTCGTAGGCGGAGAGACGACAACCATTCTGATTTTGATTCGAATTCTGGTTCTGATTCTGACTCTGGAATGACTTTTGACTGTCCTTGTCCTTCTCCTTGTCCGCACACTGTCCGGCACTCGGCACCGATTGCAGCGGTGCAACGGTGCCCACGGTTTGCGACGGTGGCGTCGAGCAACGCACGAGTTCCGGCAGATTGAGATCGGGCAGACGCTTGGCAATGATCTGATGCACGGTCAGTGGTCGCTTCTTGGCACCCGGGCCATTTGTATCCTTCTCCCGTCCGAGGGAATTCTCCTTCTCCTGCCAATCAACGACTGCGGTCGCATCGTAGTCACCGCCATTTGTCTCCTGCTTGGCCATAAACTCCCAGCTACTGTCGAGTTGCCAGTGCTCGATGCGATTGCGTCCGCGCTTCGCTTGCGGTTGTTGGGCCAACGGCTTTGGTTTCTGCTTCAACTCATCCAAACTACCGGCGGCCAATTTCTCCAGATCGGCGGCGAGTAAAAGTGGCGCCGCTGTTGTGGCCAAGCCACCTTTGAGTGGCTCCGAGTGTCGTTGATTCGCCGGCAGCAGCTGGCTGCGTTGCTGTCGCCGCAAAATGGCCGCCGCCGCATTAGTTAGCCCAGCCTGACGCAATGCATCGGCGGGTTCGGCATAGAAGGGGCTGCCCTGCTTGCTGCGCGAAGATCCGGGCGTTTGAGCATGAGCTGTGGGCGTCGTGTCGCCACCGTCATCGGCAGTGCTGTGCTCCGTGAGCGATTGTGTCATGGCTGGTGCCAGATTTGGCAGCTGGAGTCCGGCGCGTGATCGTGGCGCTGCATCGCCGGAGAACTGCAACAGTTGCTGGCTGCTCTCGATCTGTTGTGTGGTGTCCTCGCAGGGCGACAACAGTTGTTGCGTGGGTGTGCTGGCTGCAATCGAGAGCAGATTAGGTTGGTTAAATGGATTGATGATGCGGGTGTCCTAAGAAAGGCTTCTCATTAGGGATTTGTAGAGGGACTAAGTCAACATCTTCCGTTCAGGAATTTTATCGATATATAGTTTCGGAGTTTGACCAAGCAATTTATTCTGGAAGTTTCCTTTTAGATTTTAGTCGGTTATTCAAAGGATTTCGTATAGGGTTTTACTGAGGGTTTTCGTACAGCCGATGTTAAGCTTTTATTCAAGCGTGACAGCCAAGCAGTTTAGTTAAAGAAGTCTAGGAATTTGGTGAAGGAGTTTTACTAAGCAAGTTTCTGTGCTGATCTTAGACAGAAGCTGATTGCCTTGCGGGTTTAGATAAGATTTTCTTAAAAGTTTACCTTCAGTTAAGGATGAGACCATATGCAAGACTTGTCAACCAACTGTTTAGACAAGGATTTTGCTGATAGTGTTGGACAACAGATTTTTTGGAGAGGTAGGCAAAAGGTTTCGATCTATACTGGAGGTTTAGTCAAGGTATTTAGTTAAAGGGAAAGTTTCACCAAAAGTTTCTTGTCTAGTGTGTTGGAGAAAGAGGTACTGAATGAAGTTCGTGAATTCTTCGTTTATTGTTTTGTTGATAGTTCCGTTCAGGAGGAGTTTCCATAAGGATTTTGAACTGAAGTCGAGGGTTGAACGGGAGGTTTTCTAACTATGCATTTATTACAAACTTTTAGTTAGTTTAGCTTACGGGGTTTTCCTAGAGTACCCTAGTTGATCGATATGTTTAATGCAGTCAACTTACGTGTCTCGGCGAGCAGATCGGGTCGTCGGTTCAGCACACCGCCGTGCGCATCGAGGCCGGGCTTGAAGCTGGTCAGGAGACTGGCACGATCGCTGGGATCATGCGACCAGACGTCCTCGTAGTCGCTGATCTTGTCGCTCAATGCGCTGGCGCAATACTGGGCCGGGGGGCTCTCGAGTATGTCGGATTCCTGATAGTGTTTCGACTCCTTGCTTCGGATGCGTGACTTGCGCGACTTGCTGCCACTGCTGCCGGTGCCGGGCAACAATCCTCCTGTGGCGCTGCTCGGCGTCAGAGGGGAGAGTATCTTGCGCTGACTGTGCGTGGAGTCGCGACTCGACTGCGAATGCGTTTGCCAGCGACTGTCATTCGAGGAGGATGTGCCCTGCGACGAGAGCGTGTCCTTGCACTCGCCCTCGGGCGACAAGCGCTTGGCAAATGTCTGGAACGTGCTCGTGCTGGCCTGCGAGTTGAGCAGCGCGTTGAAGGGATTGCTCGACGCCGGCGTCGTTACCTCCACAAATTGTGCGGGATTCGATTTGGTTGTAGGCGGCGTTGCGGCTCCTCCGCTTAGGTTGTTGCCGTTCTCCATCGAGAAGGTGACTGTTGTGGTCACCGTAAAGTTATTGTTGTTGTTGTTTAGCTGATCCGGTGAATGGGGTTTGGACCAACGCATCGGCGGCGCCGGTGGCTTGAGATTCAACGTGTTTGGCGGCTTTGGTCGCTGGGGACGCTGCACTTGCTCCACTTCACCGCTCGCTGCTGTTGTCTTGAACGTGCTGAGATTGTTGCTATTGTTGCTGTTGCCCAACGCAGGCAACTGTTGCTGTGGCACTTGCTGTTGTTGGTCGAGCATTGCGCCGCCTGGCAAATAGCCCTGAGCGTCCACCGGGGACATCGTGAGTATGACCGAATCGACCGAGTTGGGACTGAGCAGCTGTTGCATGTGCTGCCCCCCGCTGGCGCAAAACGAGCTCATGCTGGAGTTGGTGTCCGATGGCGTGCCCGCCTGACTGAAGAAGCCCAACAGCTGGCCGCTGCCCGTCGGACTGAACACGTTGCTGTTATTGTTGTTGTTGCCACTTTGCTGTGGTGCCACCGCTGATTGTGGCTGTCGCTCTGGCTTGTCGCTGAAGAAGGTTGCGGTACCCAGGCCGCTTGTCTCGGTCAGCGACAACGGCGACTTGGCATCGAGCAGCAGCTGTTGCTGTTGCTGTTGCTGCTGTTGTTGCTGCTGCTGTTGTTGCTGCTGTTGCAGCTGCTTTGGGGGACCTAGGACAGCCGGACTGCTGGCATAGCTCCAGAACTCCTGACCGAGCAGCGCCAGGGACGAGAGCTTCTTGCGGTTGTTTGCCTCCCGCAGGACACGCGGCAGCATCAGCTGCACGGGCAGCTCATCGCAGCATTGCGCATAGTGGGCAATCAGTGCGGGAATCGAGCCGAATTTGAAGCGTGAACTCTCCAGGCTGAGTATGTTGTTGTCCTGCGACTGTATCAGATAGTGTTCGATGTAGGGTCCCGTGTCCTGTGGCAAACGCACTGACACTGCCATCGTATTCGGTTGGCTCGAGCCGCGCACAATGAAAGTCTACAAGAGAGCGAGAGAGAGAGAAAGTTATTGTTGAGTGAGCTGTTGTCATAATTCAGCGCGCGCGTTAAATGTTGCGTTAAAAATGCGCGCACATAAATTTCCCATTTCCCTTTTTCACATTCGCCCATTTTGAGCTCCGTCGCATGATAAATGATAAATTGGTATGCGATGCGTTCGTTTCGCAGTCGCGTTTTCCACTCGCTTTGGTCTGCGCCTTTGTCTTGGCAAAAACTTTGCAGACGCTGCGACAAAGCAGCCAAGTCCTGTGGCAAGTGGCAAGTGGCGAGTGGCACTTGCACTTCACTTCACTTCACTTCCTTGGCAACGCCTTCTTCAGCTAAACGGCTGCAGACCTGGTCAAGTGGCAGGCGATGTCCGTTTTCTTCTTTTTGTTTTTTGTTAATCGCCTGCTAAAGTTTTCATAATGAGCGTTTCACTTAAAGTCACGCACAATACGCAGCAGCTGTTGTTGTCCTGTTCCGCTCAACGATTTCAACAGCAAATCGACAACGTTAAGTGGAGAGTATTAAGAGTGAAAAGGGAAGGCAATGATAGTCAGAATAACTATCCAAACTATATGGAGTTCATGAATTAAGTAGTTCAAAACTTAATGAAGATAATGTTGGCAAAAATTTCTACCTTCGTTCAGTTTAAGTTACACAATTCTGGCTCTTACAAAACTATGTAGATGCTTCTCTATAATAAAAGGTATTTGATCACACTCAATAAAAATATATAATCAAATTATTCCTCTTATAAAACATTGCAGGTTTTCTCTACTATAGTTTATTTGCTTAAGACTCGTAAAATCACTAATCCATTTACAAATGTTTGACTTGCTTTGGTGGCAACGTGAATTCGACTTTTAAGAGCATAAAGGAAAAGGAATTAAAGTTTATTTACGATTATGATTAATAAAAATATATAATCAAATTGTTGCTCTTATAAAACAAAGCAGTGTCTTCTATATAGTAGTTGAATTGCGATATTTCTCGGTAGTTTATTTGCCTAAGACTCATGTAATCACAAATCCAGCTGCAAATGTTTGACTTGCTTTGCTAGCACAAGATAAACTCTGATATCTTATCTATTTTGGCGCCCAAATCTGTCTCAAGTAATTCTTAATTAGCCAACTTATTTGATATGCTCTGAATGTGATATTATTTCAATGTTTTAAATGCCTTTCCTGCACGTTGTATTGGGATTTCTTCTTTAGCGAATTCCCGACAAAACTCTTACGCTTTTAAGCTGAGGCGAATGTGTTTTAAAGAACTCACTTCCTTTTATTTTTTTTTGCTTTGCTTTACTTTCTATTATGCGTTTTTTTTTTATGCTACTGTGTTTTGCTAAGCAATTGTGTATGTGCATGTGTGTGTGTGTGTGTGCTTTCCAATTTTGTTGAGCAACCCTAAAAGCATGCAATTATATTTTTTCAGATTTCAATAAATGCCAACTCTAGAGCTAAGGCTGCCGGAGGGTGGGAAGCGGGGGGACAGGGGGCAAACGAATATGGACGCCCCGCGGCGTTGTTTATGATTTCTGTGCGCGTTCTGCACAATTTTCAATAAGCAGTTGAGAGAGCGCAAAGGCAAAAAAATACAACGAAGAAAAAGATAAAAAAAAAAAAAATGGAAAACGTATAACAACGCACTTCATATGATGAGCTCAAAAGGGGCGGGAAAGCATAAAGAAGGAAGAAGAGGGGAGAGAGGGGGGCGGGGCAGGGGGCAGGTATAATGGCAGGACAGAAGTGCTGGCTGTATAGATATGATGACTCTATGCTCTCTGGGCTTCCTCCCGTACTTCGTTCAATGTTTATTTGATTTGCTTGCGAGTTGCAACAATTTTTTAAAGCATACTTTTCGGCTGTTGATTTTATTATACGCAGACGGCAAATGCTGCAGGCGAGTGCGAGAGAGAGAGAGCGATGCTAAAGCACATTATATACTGATTCAATAATGTGGTCAATGTGGGCGCACAGCATGAGTGGGCGGAGGGGGCGTGGTTACTTGCTTGACCGTCACGGAAATGCAATTTGCGAGGGACAAAAACGAGCGTAAAAATGTCTTAACAAGCTGCTCAACTGAATACAGATAATGCACAAAGGACGAGAGAGTGAAAGAGAGAGGGTGAAGGGGAAAGGGATAGCAAGAAAGAGAGAAAGAGAGGGGAATAGTGAGTGAGCTGTGTGTGAGCTTGCCTGCATTTTATGGATGCCTTGACAAATTTTGCCAATGTGGCTGACAATAAAAAGGCGTAACGGCATTTCAAGCCAGACACACAAGCAAATAAATACATCAATATATATATATATATACATATACATATATTTTTATGTATTTGTGTGTGTATGCAAATCCATTGCCGATTGCCGCAGTTCAAACAATAGTTGCAATCAATTGGCTTTTACTTTTGGCCTGCTGCAGACACGCCCACATAGCCTGGCCTGCCAAGCACTCACACACACACACACGCACACACTTGTGCAGTTGCAACAATTTGTATAGCCTGCTTTTAGGCGCTGCCCGCAAATGGAAGCTCTAGAAATGCCATTAGACTAGAACGTCAAATGCATTTTCACTTCACAGTTCGTTGACTTGCCGTCTGTCGACTTAGCTCTCCACTCTCCACTCTTCAGTCTCCACTTTGCACTCTCCACTCTCAACTCTTCACAGTCAACAAAACACTCTACACACCTGTGCATAACTCTCCGCTGTCCATTCAACACACTTTTCACAAACTTTGCTTGCTCTGCCCAAAAAATGTCACTTGCACTTTTCCCAACCGCAAAAGCCTGTTAACGGTTTCAATTTCCGTTCTGTGGGCGTGGCCAGTGTCACGCGTCTAGTTAATTTATACGTTGCGGTGCGTGCAACTGAAGTGTTGCACAATTTCCCTCCTTTAATTGATTTGTTCTGGCAAATTCGAGTGCGAATCGTTAAAGTGTTTGTTTTGCTTTAGACAAAAGTGGCGACAACTTAAGTCGATTAAATTGTTAATCCGCTTAAAAAGATACACAACTGGCAACAGATAAGACTTGCTTCTATTCGCCTTGCTTTTGACTTCTTAAGACAAAGAATCTCTATATTAGATAATAAGTATATAGATTCTTTGTTATTCTCTATCTAAAAGCAAAGAATTTATGTATTTATTATCTATTCTACAATTTTTTGATTTTCTTTATCTACATGGTAATAGTATATTAATATACCAAATATAATTTTCGATATATTTTTGTATTTATGCAGTATATTCATTTGGCTATCAATCTAGTATATTTTGCACTCTATGGTATATTTCCAATGTAGTAATATATCAATATACCACATATGATCTTTCAGTACTTTGTGGTATATTATTCGGTATATTTTTTGGAATAATACCGCACTGTTTTGCTCTTATTCAAAATAAGTAGCAACTGAAGCTTCCTTACTTGTTTTTTAATGTATTTAAATGAAATTTCTATTCTTTTACTTTTGGCTTTTACACTTTTTCTCTGTATTAAGTTAGACTACATTTCAAGAAACTCATGTTGTAGTTATATTTCTATATATTTCTTAGTTTTTCACTAAAATTACAATGTCTTTTGCTTTCTCTATCTATCTACTTCTTCAATTTTGCATCTCCTTCACTCTTATTGTAGTTTTGTATTTATTTATAACTTTGCCAATTTGCATTTATATTTCGGTCTAAATTTATTTATTATTTTGTCTAGCTTCAATTCCTTGTCACATTTGTCAATTTGCTCCACTTGATTTATCTTGTTCTTGTTCTTCTTTTCAATTTCTCTTTCGAAGTGTTCTTGGCGTATTGTTAGCGAAAGTGATTTACATTTGTGCTGTTGGCGACTTGAATTGCATTCTGTTTTCGCATTTAATTGCACATAAATTATTGCAGCAATCGCACCGCAAAACACAACCGCTCATTCACACTCTGCTTTCTGTCTGCCTCTCCTTCTCTTCTCTTCTCTTATTCGAAATACACACAACAACACAAAAAAAAAAATAAAAGTCTGTCCTTGTCGTTGTCGCATTTGCGCCCATTTCCGGCAACTCGACTGCACTTTTTTCTCTTCCCTCTCTCTCTGTCTCTGTTTCACTGCGACTGAGAAGGGGTAACAACATTTCCGGTTTCCATTTCTCGACTATTTGCCGCGAGTGACAAGAGAAGAGCGAACGGAGAAGAGAAGGAGAAGGGGAACGGAGTCTGAAATGTCCGCAGCGTCACCCCTTTTTGGCTGCGTTGGCTGCGAGCCCAATGAGGTGTTCTCCCTTCTTCTCTCTCTCCCTCTCTCCGTTCTCTTCTGCAGTCCCCTTTGGGGACTTTTGCTGTTGCTGTTGTCTTGTTGTTGTCCTTCACTATGCGCAACGTGTCGCAGCTGCTGTCTGCCGTCTGTTGTTTCCCTCCTTCCTCACTTACTTTGCGGTCTCTGGCCGTGAATCGAAAGTGCAGCTCCTCCTTTAACTCTTTCCCTCTCCCCTCCCCTCCTACACATAGTTGTAATCAAGTTTTGGCCCGCAAATAGACTCGTCTCGTGTTTTGCGCTCGCTCGAGCGCCAAGTCTAGTCTATAATCATCAAATCATGCTACGAGTACAATCTCTATTTTGCCCACATTATTGTCCTTCGGCTTGACATCAAATCTTGACAGCGTAATAGCCTCCGGTTTTGCAATGAAGCGATCAACTCAACTGGCCCCAAATGGCCATTGGGAAAAGGTTTTAGTTGCTCGCAAATTGAGTTTGTAATAAACTAAAAGTGCTCGCTTATTATCGAAATGCCTGCAACTGCTTACAAGTGGTCACAAATGCATGCGTGCATGAATTGAAGTGCACAAAAAGTGGAATATAATAAAATTTTAAATATTTTTCAATTAAATAATTGCTCAAGGTGCGTTTAGCATGAATTTTGAACACTATTTAATAATATACATTAATAAGTTGAATTACCAAATTTATATTTTCTAAATTTCTAAACTTACTCAAGTCTTAAAGCTATTCTCAATACAAATGTGCGTAACTATTGTAAATTTCTTCTGCCTAACAAATTGAAGTGCACAAAAATCGTAGCATACTTCTGAGCGCTTGCTCTAGGCATCTAATTTCAGATCTAATTATTATTTTCACTATTTTTTTTCAAACTATTGAAATTTATAAAATTAGTTGGTTTCATTATAAATGCCCAAAACTATATGTAATATGCAATTAATTCTGCTCTAAAACTATTCAAAATGAAGTGCATAAAAACGTTGCATACTTCTAAGTGCTTGCATTAAATTGTTGCGCTTTGGAGCATTTCGAATTCATTTTACTGTCAATTGAATTATATTAATCTACATTTAATTTAGAATTTTCACAGCTGATCAATTTAAAATGCAGAAGCTCGCAATAGAAATGCTTGCCACTATAACTAATTCTGTTAACAAACATTTATATATGAATTGGAAAAAGCGTAGCATACTTCTAAGCGCACGAATTAAAAATTTAAAGGTTCTTAGTTTAACATCATAAATATACAATTTATATTATTATTTTATATTTTAAAAATCTAAAAAGAGTCTCGCCGAATACCTTTAGTGTTAATTTGAATTATATCTAACCTTTTTAAATAAATAAATAAATGTTATATAGTTTTCTATGGCCTATAAAAATCTATTGTTGATAGACATGAATGAATGGACTGTCTATTTATGTGTTGCCCGCTGTGAAAGCTTGACGCTTTTTATTTGCCACTCGATTGCGAGTCGAAAAACTTGCAACCGAAACCGAAACTGAAACTCAAACTGTAAAATGGCGCCTCCTGTGGGGAGCAGCAATTTAACGCCAGACAGTGTCCTGCAGTGCCCCAGGGAAGAGAAACAGAGAAAGAGATAGAGAGAGAGAGAGACACAGCCGCCTAATGAGTGTCGGCGGTTTGTGTGGTGCGACAACAACAACAACAACAGCAACAAAATTCGAGAGTATGAGAAGCAACGGGATGCCGAATAAAAAACTGCATAAAATAATGAAATTATGCCGAGAAGCGTCGAGTGTCTTCAACGACACAAAACTGGACCTCTATTATCTAGCCATTGGTCCATTAAAAAAAGGGCAAAGCAAGCGATAAAGAGAGAGAACAGGAGAAGGGGGAGAGGAGTCTGGGCAGTGGTTTCATATAATAAAAATCTCATATTTTATTCAAATTGGTAATGTGAGCTGCGTTTTGTTGTGGCATCGAATACATCGAGCATCGGTTTGAGGGGTTGCCAGCCCTTATCTTTAAATGTTTGACCCCCTTCCCTTCCCCCCCTGTGTGTTGAACCCAGCATTTGCATTTCATTGACATTCATTTGGCTGGGAGGTTTTTTGTTTTACTTGCGCATCGCTTTCTTTGCATAGCAAATTGAATTTGAATCCAAAGTCCAACAATGAAGCGACCTCAGAGATCTTTCCCTTTCCTCCCACCCTTGGTGTTGTCTTCTTCCCATTGTTGTGCTGTTTGATATCTCATTTGCCTTTTGCTGTCCATTTGACGGACTTGCCTTTCCCTCTCCCCTTCCTTTTCCCTCTCTCTCTCTCTCTTTATTCATTTCATTTTGCTGCATTGTCTGCTAAGCGGCTTTCGCTGTGCAGTTCAAGAGTCAGTTCCCCACTTTGCCTTAAGCTGATTTCCCTTGATTTCCGTTGTTGTGCCATGCACGATTTTTGCCTTTTCATCATCATTGGCTCGTCAAAAACATTCTCTACCTCTACCTCTTCTCTCCCTTGCTCTCTCTCTCTTGCTGTCTACTCACTGCATTTGAGGTGCATTAAACTCATTTGCCAAGCGGCTTTCAATTATAATTTTTGTTAATAATTCATTAGCACAATGTGTCGCCTGCGTTGCCTGCTGTTGTTGTATAACGAGCTCAGCCAAAATGCATTCAGACAACTTCTCCCTCTCCCTCTTCAGTTTGAGGTTGGTGCACGTTGCGCATACGCCATGTGTGACAGCGCTTTAAGTGCCCGCAGGCAAATTGATTTAAAATGCGTGCACAACATTTTGCACATTTCTGTTGCCGCTGCTTCATGCATTCTAAATTTAGCATGTTTTATGAATTTCAACTTTGTTTTTTGCTTGAATAAAATATGATGTCAATAATATATGGGTTATATAATGATATGCGCCAGCTAATTGATAACTAAAAAGTGCGCTTAAAAATACTAAAAAAAAACTATTCCTAAAAACAATTCATATAAAGATTATTTCGAGACAAGTTTATGCACCATTTTAATCTGGTAAATTGTGTATTCTATGGCATATTTTAAATGCAGTACAATATCGATATACCAAACATAGCCTTTGGTATATTTCAGTATTTTGGCAGTATATATTTGGCATATTTTTAGAATATGCATTTAGTACAATGTTAATATACCAAATAGACTTAGGCATATTTTAGTATTTTTTAGTATATTTTCGGTATATTTCTAAAATATGTATTCATTAAAATGGGTAACATATATAGACAGCTTTTTTACTTGTCATTTTCAACAAAAGTATATTCTAGAAATATTCCAATATATAATAAAAATACTAAAACATATATTATATTAGGTATATGGATATTGTACTATATTCAAAATATACCATAAAGTACAAAATTCAAATTAAATGGTTCAATCATATCTAAAGTTTCCAAATATTTACTTATTTGTTTCGAAATATGTTTATTATAAAAAGTGGCATAATTTAATAGATTCTTTCAATTGAAATCATCACAATTATAACAATCATATATTTGTAGTAAAAAGTGGCATAATTTAATAGATTCTTTCAATTGGAATCGTCACGTTTAATGCGCATTGCTGGACAATCGAGTCAGCGTTTGCGTTTTTCATGCTACATTTGGCGCTTTTTGTGGTTAAGCGAGGGAAAGTGTTTGCATTACATTTACTCTCGCTGTCTGTCTCTACTATATGGAATATATATTTTTGTTTTTTTTTCTTTTTTGAATGTTGTTGGCAACACTCCAACTTCAGCTAAAGCAATGCTTATGGCATGTTAACTATGCAACTTATGACTTCTGTTCAATTGATCTCCCTACTTACGTTCTCTCGTTCTCTCTGCTTTTGGTGTCGCTTGCAACCCTTCTGGGGCTTTGCTTGTCATCTGTGCTTACACCCTGAATGTCTGCATGTCTCACACACACACACACACACTCACACACACACACACACACATACACACAGCTGTGTCTCCCACACTGCAGCTGTCTGGCGACGTTATCGCTCATCAGCTGTGGCTGCTGCTACTGTTCCAATGCCAATACCAAATGTCTCTTCACCTCCCTCTCCACCCTTTTTCACCCCTTCCCCACTCTCCGCTTAGTCGGCTGCTGGTGATAAATAAAAACTGTCTGCGCCTATGTGGCTGCTGTTGTTGTTGCTCTTTCTTGCTATTCGCTTTTCATTTCCCCGTGACTTTTGTGCCATGTTGTAAGCTGACTAGCCCTTTGACTCTCCCCCCCTTCCCATTTCCCGCTGCCCCCTTTGACATTGCAATACATGGCTAACGACAAAGCCAACGAAATTCCAATAAAAAAATTCAATTTGATTGCTTTGTCCGCCTTTCGTCTATTGGCCATTTAAGCTAGAGTTGAGCTCACAGCTCGATAGCTAGTTAGGGCGACTGCAGAGGGAGGGAGGTAGGGGGGCGTGGTTACGCTGCTGCAGCTTAACAAGTTCATTTTGGCCTGTCGCCTGCGGCTGTGTGGCAATGAAACGTTTAATGTCCTGCCGCATAAATCAAATGCACTCAAAAGAGATCACAGCCCCAAAAACCAAAATTCAGAAATAATATTAACAGAATTGCAAACAAAATAGTTCAATATTGCAAGCGGATCAATGTGGCAAAAGGCAAAACCAACATTGACTGCATATTAAAAGCGAGGGCAAACAAAATGAAAAAGGCCACAAAAAGCGTTGCATACTTTCGAGAGCAGGAAAAATACTTGAAAATTTCGCTGCATACTTTTGAGCGCGGTCGCAGACAATTATGCGGCTACTAAGAACGTTTACACTTTTTGCAAAGAATGAAAAGGCAGCACATCTACACACATGTGTATGTGTGTGTGTGTGAGGGTGTGTGTGTGTGTATCGAAAGCCTCGTCAGTCGCCATTTGCTGCTAATTACATTCTGCGGTCAGCATAACAAATCCCGCACACCAACCAAATGCTGCCTTCATTCAACTCCACAAAAAAAAAAAGCGGAAAAACAAAATCACAGCCACAGCAGCAACAACAACAACAACAGCACACATGTGAGCAGTTTCAGCTTTCATTTGCAGCTGCAGCCCCAGTGCTTGGACCCATTTATGATTGATGGCGCAGACAGTGAAAGCTGAGCGCTGAGCATCGAAAAGAAATGCGAGACAACAAAAAAAAAGGCAAAACGAGAGACAAGCAAATACCCTACATTAAAGAGCGATATTTCAGCTTGAACTTGAATTCATCTAAAAGTAACGAACTTTTAACGCGAAGCTAAGCTACCCCACAAATAATGAGTGCAGGGTATGCGAAAAAAATCGACAGATGGAAATACAAGAGGACACTCAACGAGAGCGAGAGCGAGATCGAGAGGGGCGAAAACAAGTAATTAAAATACCAGGCAGTCAAATGGAGCAAAACAAGTAAATGCTCTTGTTGCATGCCACATGTGTTGCCACAAATGGTCAGCAGCCGCATTCGTAGCTCAAACATATTGATTGATTTTTAATTACAAACATTTACCAGAGCCGTTTACACAGAGGGTCGCTCATTCAATGGACTCGAGAGTTGGAGTTGGAAGTTTGAGTTTGGCCTCTACTTGAATTTCAATTTCAATTATGCAAATACTTTTTTATTAAACGCATAAACAAATGCGTAGCAAGGCGTGTAATTGCCGCCGGCCAAAGCCGGTCGAAGCATGCAATTAGCGTTTCAATGGGCAACTTACAAAGCGAACAACGAAAGGTGCTAGAGTGAAGAGAGTTGCAAAACTTTTGTTGCCTACGCTTCTTACCTAATCCGTCTCACTCCCCCCCCTTCCTTTGATTCCCTTTCACTTCTTTGTGTCCCCTCTTTTATTGCTTGGAGTTCAATCAATGCGCCATTGTTGCGACGCGTTCGACAATTGAAAATTGCCGAGCTGAAAAAACGAAACGCTTTTCATTTCCATTTGCCCTTCCCCCTTCCCCAATTTTTTTCAAGTCTGGGATTCGAGTGCAGCTGCGTCGCGTGCCACAAGCATTCAACAACTTTGAATTCAGTTCGATTTTTAAAGTTGTGCGAAAACTTCAAAAACTTCACAGTGTGCAATGCAACACACAACTGCGGGAAAAGTTCGTAATTGAAAATTTCCGTTGCATACTTTCAGGCGGCGACTTGAATTTACATACATTGAAAAAAAAAAGCGTGAGCTTAGCGTTAACTTTACATATATAGCGTAGTCTATGCAGATATGCGACTCGAAAGTTGTGTGGCTGTAAAGCCGAAAGTTGCATAAAGCTAGTCAAGATTGATGCGTAATATTACAAGAAAGATTGTTACTTCAACGTTAATCAAAAAGACGACTTTATGGACATTTTTTGTTTGGAAGAAATGGAAAACAAGAAAGCTACAGTGGATTAAAGGCAATTTTGCCATTTGCCTAAGGGCAAAGCCGTGTGGTATTAATTTAAACCGTAAAAATACTAGCATATGTAATATTTGATATATTAATAGAGCAAAACGGTGCGGTATTTTAATATCAAAGACCATATTTGGTATATTGATAAAGTAAAAAGAAAACAGTGAGGTATTAATGTTAAAATATACCTAAATAATATACCGCAAAATACTAAAATTATAACAATGGCTATATTTGATGTGTTGATATAATACTACATTTAAATATACTACAAATATGATAAATTATACATACAAACTATACCATAGAGTGCAAAATATACTAGATTGTAAGTATGCGTTTTTCCCCATCAAAAAGTATTTCTTGAATAACTTCTACAATTTTTATCCAATCGCTACCAAATTTTCAGGAATTCTACAAACTATAGTTATTAATGTCTGTACCGAAATTCAAAGTCGGAAGTTGACGTGGCAAAATTTAAAACAAACTTGATCTGATCAACGTTTTTAAAGTTTGCGTTACCTTAAAGCAAACTTTTCGAATAGGCTGCAATCTTACATCCACAGCCTGCTGCTGTCATCTACTATGTGTATTCCACTTGTTATTGATAGCTGAAGCACTCACGCATACGCATGGCCTTAATGTGGCTTGATTTAAGGTATAATTTTCAATTTGCGATGCACTTTAGCACGGCCCCCCAGACAAAATGCTGTTCGCTCGTTGTTCGGAGGCTAAGCTGAATGGCCCCAGCGAGAACAAATGACAAGCAATTTAGTTGGCATTCGAGCGATTCGATGAAGCATTCACTGATTCATTCTACTGCCTGCCTGACAGACTATCCCATCTATCTATCTATTCGTCTGTCTGTCTGTCCGTCTGTCTGTCTGTCTGTCTGTCTGTCTGTCCGTCTGTCCGTCTGTCTGTGCCTGCGTTGTACACGTGATAATTGCTGGGGCAGCACTTGGACTTGCGACGTTGCCTTGTTCACGTTTTTTTGGGGGAGGTTGACTAACTTATTGAATCTGTACAATTTGTTGGCTGTTCTCTCTCTCTCTCTCTCTCTGTTTCTCTGCTCGCTTGTAATTTCAATTGTCTATGCAAAAGCGCCTTGAATCACAAAATGACCAGTGACCAGCCACGCCCCCTATTCCCTGCCTGCCTTCCTCTCTCTTAGCCTTGTGTCCTTGCAGACGTAAATGTAAATCGCATTGAATGGCTTTTGTCTCTGGTCGCAGCTCGTCGCCATTTGTCCCCATTTGCTGTTGCTGTTGCTGCTGCTGCTGTGTGTTGCCCAGATAAATTTCAATGAAATCGTTGTCCTGGGCCAGCATTATCCTGCTGGCACTGCGTGTCCTGGCGCGTTCGTATGGCAACATTTCTTTGTTTATCTTTATACATTTACAATTAAAAGGGCTTCGCATTGTTGTCGCTCTCGTAATATTAATGAATCTCCCCCAACTCTCTACCCCTCTCTCTCTCACTCTCTGCTGCTATCTCTGTCTGGTCACGCCTGCTCCTCCCTCGAATGTGTGGCTAAACCTCAGCTATTGCCACACGTTAATTGATTGCAATTTGTATATGTAAATTGCGTCTGTTTGTATGCAATGCGTTTTTTTCTTCTTTTTTTTTGCACTCTCTCTCGATTTCATATGCAAATTGTTTGCAAATTTTGCGTGTTTGCTGATTTATTCAGCCGCCATTCAACCCCTTTTGTATTTAAGCCTATGCTTTTTTTCCGCGATGTTGTTTGCATGTTTGCCATACGTCGGCAATTGTCTCATTAAACGATATCAATAAATTCATAATTATCGGTCAGTTTGCACTCACCCCTTCCTCTTTGCCCTGCAGCAAGTGGACAGCGCCGGAACGTTGAATGCCGGGCAGAAACCACATGGGATGCGTTAACAGCAATCGCTCCATCAGACCCAAATCGCATGGCGGTGAATTGTCGCTGGAATCGCGGGAGCTCTCCTCATCGCTCGATGTTTCGCCCTCCGCCAAAATGCCGCCCTCCGAGCTGGAGACGAGAGATGTGCGTGACTGCAAAGATCGTCGTAAAATCAAAACACAAACAATAAGTATATATTGAGTCGAGTGTATTAGGAGGAGATATATAAAGTAGGCACTCAAAATGCTTAAAAGTACTCTTGTTAAAATCTAAAAATACGTTGAAGCCTACGGCTTTCCATTGATTTGGAGGCTATTGAGGCGATGATAAAGATTTCGTTATCGTAGATAGCCTTAATACTGGGGCTGCCATACAAAACCAGGGCTACAATGTCCGTTAAATCCCTACGCTGAATTCCTAGATTCTTCTAAATGGCAAAACTCTTCAAATGGATAATATACAAGGCAATTATAATTACTTTTTTTGTCGTAGCTATCTTTACAATTGGGCCTCTCATACAAAACCAGGGCTTCAATTAGCGCTAAATCTCTATGCTGTGTTCCATAATGCTTTGTAAAGTAAATCCCTTTATATGGATAATATAGAAAGCAATTACAATGGTTTCGTTGTTGAAGCGAACTTATGAACTGGGGCTGGCATACAAAACCAGGGCTACAATGAGCGCTAAGTCTCAACGCTGTATTCCTAGATTATTCTACATGGTACAATTCTTCATAAAGCTTATATACAAGCCAGTTATAATAAATTTATTGTAGTAACTAGCTTTATAACTACGGCTGTCATACAAAACCAGGGCTGAAACGTGCGTAAAGTGATTACGCTGTAGACCTACACAACCTAAAGTAGCATAACGTCTTATTTAAATAGCATATAAAATATAAAGAATGATTATTTTGTTGTAGCTATCTTTTCAACTGGGGATGCCGTACAAAACCAGGGCTGACATGGTCTTTAACTGCTCATGCTGCAGCTCTACACTCCCCGAATTCACGCAATGCTTCGTAGTGAATTTATATTAGACTGAAAAAGTAAATTTATGCTCTTAACTATATCAGCAACTAGAGCTGTCATGCAAAACCAGGGCTGATACGGTTGTAAATAGTAGAATAAGCAGGTGTAGCGTCACATAAGATGCTCCAAATGTGCTGCTAAAGCATAAAACTACTATTTGCAAAGCTCAACTACACAAGAAATTCAGGCACTCATACAAAACCAGGGCTGCCGACAGCTTAAACACTGCATAATAAACAATTAAAAAGTGTGCCAACGTTGCTTTTGGAAGTCAAGTGCAATAATTACACAAAAAACCAGGTATAAAATGCAACCTACTTCTCCCCAAATGAGTTGAAATGTAAATCAAATTAAGCAAGCAGAAAGACGAGGGCTGCCAACACATAGCCAGGGCTGCCAACACTCGACCGCCTTATGCTGCAATTGCTGAAGCACACACACACAGCGCACCTTAGCTGAAGTTGGCTGGCATAGAACTAAGTATTCTAAGTATTTTGCTTGACATGTCCCATGCTTGACACATTGCTGTTGGCCATATCCTCAAGACCCGAGGCAAACACACACAGACACAGACACACATACATAGATAAACTCATACGAACATTGTCAAATCTTGAGTGCAATCTCATGTCGTGCCATCAACGAAATACATTTCGGCTCAACTTTAAAAGAGAGCCGCAGGCAGAGCATCTCATCTGGCGGCATTCTTACACATTACTCTGCAGTTAAACAAAGCGAAAAATGAAGAGACAGCAAGTGAGTGAAAGAGAGAGAATGAGAGAGAGAGAGCGAAATCAAAATTCTGTAGCAGCCGCGTAGGCGTTTTTAATTGAAAATTGCCGTGGGCTGCCTTTTGAAGTTGTTTTTCGCTGGGTCGCACTCTCTTCTTCTCTCTCACTCTCCTTCTTCTTCTCCTTCTCTCTCTGTCTATTTGCCCTGTAGCATACTTTCGAAAATGCAGTCAAAAGAGGGCGACAACATAAGGGAAGAGAGAGAGAGAGAGCTGCTTTATGCTTGGCCAGGGCTTCTCTAGAGTTCATGTGCTTTTATGCACACAGTCCCCGTTTTTTTTTTTTGGTGTGTCGAGCAAAGCATATAATGATGTTTGCCAAACTGAAAGCGATGCTGCCAAATTGATGCCAAGGCAACAGCAGCAGCAACACTGAAGCCACAGCTTATGCAAATGCAAATATATCTCTTGATGAACAAAAATATATACATACATATTTAATGTGAATAGACTAGTATATAAAAAGCGAGCAGCAGCTGACATTGATGGCAATTGCAATACCCTAAATAAACAATAAACTGCTGAAAATGTTTTTTTTTTCGTAGCATACATTTGAGGGCAGCTAAATTGGGAATATGTAAATAGATGAGAAAATATTCACTTGCTAAACAAACAGATAAATGTGTGCTAAAGTGTCTATTTCAGCAATATTTAAATTTTCCAATTCCATGAACATGATTTTATAGTAAATGTTGAATGCTAATTGATTTCTAAACAACGAAATGTTTGCTAAACAAGGTGATAAAATAATGATGGCAAATTTGCATCAAAAAAGCCAAATTAAAATGATTTAATTCAGCTGAGAGAAGGATTCTAAAAAATATATAATAAATAAAAAAATCGAACTTGAAACCAATCTAAATAAATTAAGAGATTGCGGATAAAACTCTATTTAAAACATTTCTATAATATATTTTATAAATTATAGAAAAACAGAGAAATTCAAGAGATTTCACAAAATTGTCAAATAAATATCAAAAGATAGGTAAAAATTTCAAATTTCAGAAAATCGCAAAAGTGCAATTCAAATAATAAAAAAAAAATGATAAAATGCTAATTTATAAGCTCCACAACGCAATAAAAATATCAAATAAGGCTAATTTTTAACTTCAGCAAATCAAATAAAATTCAATTAAAAAACGAGCTCAAAAAAATTGCTAAAATCAATTTTAAAAAAATCTGAAAATCTAATTAATAAAATACACAAAATCGCAAAAATTCAATTCAAAAAAAAACAGCTAAAAAGCTGATTCATAAATTTCACAAAATCTGAAAATAATCTCTTTAAAAAATACCTCAATTTAATAAAATTTGAGGAAATTCTCTTCAAAAAATACCTCAAGGATATTACTGTAAATTTCACAAAATCACGAGAAGTTCAAAAATCAAATCCAAAAGAAAAATTAATTAATTTCGGAAATTTAATTTATAAAGCCTAAATAGCTAGATGGACCAGAAACTTCATTTCAAACAAATCTTAGAACATTTTTCATCGATTTCGGAAATTCAATTTAAAAAAATGTTCACAAAATCAGAGAAACCATTTATAAACGTCACAAAAATATTGCTGCTTTATTAATGCCAAATTTTTAGGCATAATCTGTATAGGAAGGAAATGTAATAAACTCATTGCTAGATAATTTTATGTGCATTAACTCAGCCCGAAAGCTTAAAGAGTCGAAATGCAACAGAGGCAAGAGAAAAAGCAAAGGCAGCGCTTGGTTGCCACTTCAGTGGCAAGCAAGTCAAGTGGCAGCCACGAGTTGCCCCTGCCACGCCCAGCATTAACACTCGTTACCGCTAACAACGTCATGGATAGGGTTGTCCTTTTTTTTTTGCTAACATCTTTTCCCTTTTTTTTTCTTTTTGAAAAATTAGTTTTTTTAAGGTCGAAAAAAAAGGTCGCGTCGTTGGCATCATTAATTGAGTTATTTCTGGCCGACTGTCAAATTAGGTTGTGCACCTTACTTACACACACACACACACACACACACACACACACTTATAGAGCGACAGCGACACCTTTGAAATAGAAATCATAAATTTGATTTACGCGCGAGTTTTAATTTTTGATATCATTTATTAAACGGGTTTCTCTTTTGCCTTCTTTCTTTCTGTTTCGCCTGGCAGCATCTCACACAATGTTGCACCTTTTTTCCTTTCTTTTCGTTGCTTTGTGACATTAATCATACGCCACGTTGTCGTGGAGCAGTCAGGAAATGAAAGAAATGCGAGAGAGCGCTGGCTAAATCTCAGTCAAAACGCAAATGATATGGAAATGCTGCAAAAATGTTGCCAGTTTATTTGCAAGACAAAACACGTGAAGTTAGAGAGAAAGAAATAAAGAATAAAATGGGAAATTACGCAAATCCCTCGAAGAAATGTTTGAAATTGTTCAACACAACACAGCACAAAAAAAAAGGAAAGCAAGAGCTGCAGCACAGCGGGCGGCGAGCTGACAACCCTGGCAATGCTTGCGAAATTATGCTTAAATCAAAAATCAGAGCAGGGCACACAAACAAAAAAAAAAAACGAGCTGAGCTTCTGCGGTTGCGAGCAGCAGCAGCCAAAAGGACTTTGGGACAACCCTTAAAAAGCTGGAGAGCTCTGACTGTGAGGTAAATGCTGCGCATATTTTATACCCTGCATTAAGTCTTAAGTATTGCTTATTACACGAAGCGAGCGTCCCTTTTGTGCACTGCAAAAAAAGACTAGTTTGTTAAGTTCAAAAAACATTCTTCTTATAAACTGTGCTCGAAAAGTAAAAACTCTTTAGGCGCTGTTTCCAGCAAAATGTTGAACTTAGAAGTTCCCCAAATTTTAGAGTGACCGGTTTTGGCTAGCTTTATGATCCCAAATTTGGCAACAACAATAGAAGACAGTATGGTCACACTACTCAAACATTTGCAAATTATTAAAAAATAACAGATGAAATCACATTCGTTGAAAACAGCGCTTTGAGAATAAATTCATCAAGCTAAGTATATTAGTCTAAAAAAGCCCACTTCTAAAATATATAAGACCACCAAATACTAGATTTATGTTAAAATCTTTTATAACCCATCGAAATTCCTATAAAGCCATGTTCATTTATAGCTCAGTGAGTCGAAAATCATTCTTCATGCTGGTCTAACATATAAGGTCCTAAGTTTAAATGTTGCACGATTTTATGATTAATATTTTGTTAGTAGATTAAGCGACTCAATTTTGAAAATGGAAAAATAATACTAAAAACTAAAAACGTTCTTGAACTCAAGATGTGTTTTCTAACTTTAAGATTTCCATGAAATTTTAAGTTTAACTTCGTTTGCTTACGCTTTATTGATTTAATTATTTTGAAAAATAAGAAATATTTTCATAATATTTATTTAAAAATGGCCAAAACATAACGAACATTTTTAGAACTATTTTCTTTCTGTGTATGCGCTTGGTCCCAAAACTATTTTTGGCTCGCAAAGCGAAAAAAGCGGCCAGGCATTGGGCCATAATGCGTTTGCTTATTAAGTTAGCCAAGGTTCTCATTTGTTTACAGTTTACGTTGCTTCTCTGTTCATTCTTTTATTTTATTTTATTTTGTTTTATTTTTTTTTTGTTTGTTGGCTGTAGCAAAAGGGAAGCTGCTGACAGCAACCCTCGATATAAGTGAAATGGCAAATGCTTTCTAAGTAGCTGCAATTTTTTTTTGTGTTGTTCCTTTTCATTTTTGCTGCCTCGCGAGGGTTGCTCGCATGTGGCAAGTGGCATGGCGTTGTCTACGCGTAATGTTAAGCAAACAGTCGCGACTTTAAATCTTGTTTCAATGTCTGCAGCAGCAGCAGCAGCAGCAGTAAATGCAACACAATGGGCAACCAAGCGACGCGCCCAGACAAACAGCAGCAGAAGCTCAGGCTGAAGCTGAGGCTGAAGCAGAAGCAGAAGCTGCTTCACTCGACTCTTTGTGTCATTTCAGGGTCAGGGAGTTGCCAAAGCTGCCAAGCGGAAGCAGACAGCTGCAGACATTTTGCCAGCTGCAGACAACAGACGAAAGTAAGTTGACTTCCGGCCGGCTGAAAATGAAAATCGCCATTGCTACTTGCCACGATTCTAAGTCTGAGTCTCAGTCGAAATCGAAATTGGAGTCTAGCGCACCTTTTTGGTTAAATATTGCTCGCTGTCTGTCTGCAAATTCGATGCCAATTGCAATATAAAAATTCCCAACAAAAGATACACACAAAATGAAGAAGAAATGGTAAATAATATCGGCAGCAGGTTGAACTCATGTTGAGCTCAGTCTCTTGTCTTGCTAATAAATTGCGCAACAAATTGCCGCACACAACCGCAAAAATGCAAGCGCACAAAAGTATGCAATGAAATATTTCAAATGCCACGACAAATGTCGTCTTCCTCTTCTCTTCCCACCGACAAAAGAGACAATCGAAATTAATGAAAAAGAAAAAGAAAAAGAGTTCTTCCGCTGCAAAAACCACAAATTGCTGCCGAGTCTTGACTTTCTACAAATGCAATCGCATTCATTTTGATCAGAGTCAGCATAATTAAACTTTGCTCTCGCTAAAATTTAAGCGCACTTTTGCTTAACTTGTTCAAACTTCACTCAAAAAAATAAAAAGCAACTGCAAACGGATTTATCCTGCGCTTGTTTGAAAATAAAATAAAATGTCTCCCAAAATATGTAAAAGAGAAAAACTAATAAAAGCAACTGCAATGAATGCAAATCTTAACAAAAAGAAATATTATACAAATAGAATTATTATGCGCACTTTCTTTTTAGCTTGTTGTCAGCCAATAAAAAAACAAACAAATACAAATATTAAAAATAAATTTTTCTGTAAGCTTCTTAAGTCTGCTCAAAGAAATAAACATTGGAAAACTTGTAAATTCTAAACACGACAATGAATGCAAACTTCTTACCTCAGCAAAATGCAATTCTAACAAAATAGAAAAAAAAAGAAATGTAATAGTTAAGTCTTCAAGTCTTGGCTTTAACTTTAAGTGTGGCATCATCTGCAAAAATGTGCAGCATAAAACTAAACAAAAACTTGCGACAAAACTTGAACATAAATTATAACAAGGATTAATGAGAGTTCTCCAGCTGGACAACATTCCGCTCTGGCTAAAACTTGTCAACAAGTGCTTACGAAATGCCAGCGAAAATAATTGGATAAACAAACACAAAAACAAAAACAAACAAACAACGCAAAATTGTTTTACAAAATATTTGTGCTCTCGGCTTTATGTCGTATTAAAATATTATAACAAGCATAAGCTTGCTTCTGTTGAATTTAATAATTAGAAACAAATAAATATATATATATACTTTTTTGATGTATTTAATTTTAAAGCAAAAAGTTTCTTAGCTGCTTTAATATTTCAGTATTTTTTAGTACGATTAAAATATTGTAACTTGAAAACATTGTTACTACATATTTTGTTTGGTTTCCTTTGCTTAATTTAAAAAATAATACAAAATTTGAAAATCAGACAAAAATTGTAGAAGTTACTAAAGAAATACTTTTGTTTAGCAATAAAAAGCCAACCTATTACGGTTGTTAGTGTGGAATACTTTAAATTATACCAAATATTCTACCGCAAAAATACTAAAAGTATGTCATGGAATACATTTGATATATTGTAGTGCTACTTTTAGTATTTTTGCGTTAGAATATTTGGTATAATTTAATATGAATATCACAATGGTTTTATTCAAAATGTAGACTGTAGAATTTTTACTTGTTTTGATTGATATTCTTAAATCGGAATCTGTTTAGTTATATTTTAAGCATTTTATTGAATTATGCTTTGTATTAATGTTATTTTTTTTAATTCTGAATTTACGTATTTACATTCTATGTAGCCTATGATATATTTACCAAATGTAAGAAATTCATTTTACATATATTTTTCTTCAAATATTTTTTATTGGGGTTTACCAATTGAACGCAGCCCACTGTGCAACCGTGGTGCGCAGTCGTTGTGCTAATAGTTTGACAAAAGGTGAGCGCAGAGATAAGCTCAAAAGTGGCGCACGTGTGTTTGTGTGTGTGTGTGTGTATGTGTGTGTAGAATCGCCAAATTGCACTCGAGACTGAATTATTGCCTGACGCAGCGCAGCAGCAGCAACTATAGCAACAACAACAACAGCAACAACAACTACAGCCACAGCAATGAGGTATGCGAAACGTGCGAGACGCGACACGGCAAGGGACATGACACAGAGCACAGAGCATCAACAGAGCGAGCACAGAGAGAGAGAGAGAGAAAGAACGAGAGAGAAGGGTGATCTGAATGCGAGTGGCGAAATAAAAGATAAATAGCAGCCACGTAAAATGTTGTTGAATGTTTTAAAAAACCATAAAAACCACAGAGAATTACATTTAATGGCAACAGCGGCAGCCAGAAAAACCGCAATGCCAACAACTGCGCCAAAAGTAGCAGCAACATCAGCAACAGCAACAGCAACAACAACAACAAGCATAAAGTGTGGCAACTGAGAACTCGGTAAAACATTTGCTAGTCGGGTGACATATGTTGTGTATGCGCCTCTTTCTGTCTTTTTAGTTTAGAAGAGCCAAAAACACAGAACTACAACCAGAACTCTGTCAGACGACAGCTTGCAGCTCCAACTGTGTGTGTGTGTGTGTTTGTGGCGAGGCCTAAACTGAAATTTGGGTCTGGCTAATTGAAGCGTGATGTTGACATGTTGTCGATTTGTTTGGACGTTCGCTCTATGAATGCATAATTAAAAGCGTTTTTGTCCCCCAAAGTTTGTAAAGTTGTCCGTGTGAAGTTTGGCAACAGCGCTGTCGAGTTTTACACTTTTACACTCTTTTACGTGCAAGTGCAAAAATAAATCGAAAAGAAAGCTCAGGCTGTTAGAACCATAGTTTAAAGCGTGCAAAGCTGCACAGCATTTATTTAAAAAGTGTAAATGGAACTTATGGCACTTGAAGTTGAAGTTTGGCAACAGCTGACAGGGGAAATTTGATAGCAATATGTGTTCTATTTACCTTATTTAATTCATCGATAAGTAAATGCTAAATTAATTGTATATGACATACTTACTTACCTTACCTAGTAAGGTAACGCAGCATTCACTTTGCAGTTGAAGTTTGGCAACTGTTGACAAGTGAAATTTGGCAGCAATACGTAATGTATGATAAACTAATGAAGTAGGGTATTAACTTTGAAATTTCACAACGCTGTTGAGTGAAATTGGGTAGCAATTTTATTAAAAATAATATATATAGCAGAAATAGCAAAGTGAAGTTTGTTGTCAACACAATTACAACTATTTGATCGCTTGCCAATGAAATTTGATAACGCTTCGCCATCATGATAATTATCGCTTGATATACGCATCAAAGTTTAATTACAAACTGATGAAGTTTTGTAATTGAGTGGAGCAATTAACAATAACTGAATGGATGCCAAAGTAGTTAAAGTTTGGCAACGCCGCAAGCTGAAGTTTGGCAACAGTGGCCAGAGCCACAAGCTTACACACATTTGAATAGGCGAAAACTATGCGTAATCTGGCAATAAGAATCTTTCATTCGGCGCAAAGTCAAATACAATAAACATTCGGAAGCCATGTAATAAGCTGCACATAAAATATATGGCCATAAAATGGCCACTGGCGAGACACAGACAAATGTTTTCCTTTCGAGCTGAAGAAGGGAAAAAAGGGAAGGCGGCGTGAAGATGAAAGAGAAGGAAAAGAGCGGCGCAGTTGCTGGGGACGACAGTGGAAAGTGGATACTTGGCCGTAGCTGTCAAAAAGTCACAACCATTAGGCACACGAAGGATGCGAGCAGGCCAGCTTGCAACATGAGACGCACACACACACACACACAGACACAGAACATGCCACAAGCCTCTGTCGCACCCCACAAAACACAAAAACAAAGCGCAAAAAATGAAGTGACAAAGTTACAGATGACCAGACATCAGTAGCGAGTTGAAGCTTCAACCGAATACACTTCATTAGAGGCAGCATTTTTAAAGCTGCTGTTTCGGTGGCGCATGCCCCAACCACGGTGAACTTGCAACCTGCGTTGTCCCATGTTCTGGTTGGGTATTAGCAGACATGTTGGCAAAAGAAAAATGGAGAGGACATTGTCAGGAGTCAGCCAAAAACAGAGCTGACATGACAAGCTCAACTAAAAGCTACGCAGCAGCAGCAGCAGCAGAAGGCGATGGGGCATGCCCCACTCTGTGTGTAAGCCGCTGACAAAGCGCCACTAATACCGCTGCAATTAGTACACGTGCACCTGGACACGCCACACACACACACTCACACACACACACATAGACATTTAGCTCTGCAGATTAGAAACTCCCAAACTTGTTTATGGACTTTTGTGGCACGATGCCAGCTACTGTTTGAGCGGGGCGCCACACCAAAAATGCCGACAGGGTTGTAGCATAATGAATGTAATAAAGTTGAGCACAACGATGAGCTTGCAGTCGAACGGACGGACGGACAGACGGACGGGGCTAGCGATAAAAACTTTCCAGCGGGGCATGCAACACGGCCAGCCAGCCAGCCAGCCAGCCAGCCAGCATTGGCTCATGTGTTGCATGCCGCCTGAAGCTGTCTGTGGTTATGGCAACGCTAGCCAGCCAGTCAGCCAGCTTTACTTTCCTTTCTCTGCTTTTTTTGGGCAGACGTTTTTATCGACATCGGTTGCTGTTGTTGTTGCTCTTGTTGTTTTTATTGAATATTCATAAATGGCCAAAAAAGATGAGAGGAAATTGTTGGCTGGCGCAAACGTTTTGTGCATTGCCACAGCTGTGGCTGCCACACAGTGTGGCAAAAAATAGTTTAAGTGTCTTTAAACTCACAAATATCGGTAATTGAGTGACACAGCAGCGCTTTCCAATTATCGATATATGTAATTGATATCGATTTAAAAATAAACATTTTAATTCTTCTTCATTTTTTACTCGACTTTAACTGAGAATTTACTTCGTCTGCAAAAAAAAAAGACCATCGCCATTTAAATAATGCATATATTAATCATTTCCTAATTGAGAACAAACAAAGCACTATTCAATTCTTCTTCACTCTTCTCTCAACCTTATCTTAGAGTTTAATTGGCCCTAAGAAGTAAATACTCTAAAGCTTTGCCAACAAAAAAACACTTGGCGATTTAATAATGCAAATATTACGAGTAATCAATTCTAATTATCGATATAATTTTTATCGAATTGTAAAATAAGTATCGAATTCTTCAATAGTTTTTCACTTCTCTACAACTAAGTGTTTAATTACCAGCTTTTAAGTTTTGCCTCAAATCGATACTTATCGATAGCTTAATCGATAGTTGTATGCACTCTAAATTTAAGTCAATTTTGTTAAGTTTTTGCCACACTGTGCATGCGTCTGCCTGCCTGCCAGCATAACTGGACAGGCGAAGCCCATTGAAATCAATATTTTATGCCACCGTCGAGACATAGAAGATGTTTGTCGTTTGTCGTTTACCGTTGTCCTTGCCACTTGCCACACTTGGTGGCACAGCTCGGCTCGGCTCGGTTCGTTTGAACCCAAATGCAACAGGAAATGCAACACAAATTAAAATGTGAACATGTGTCTGTCTGCTGCTGCTCCCGTATGCGCCAAGTGCTCCAGACAGACCACTCGTTTGTGGTTGCCCAGTTGAGTACAGTTCCTGTCTGGACACATAGATAACTCTCTCTCCCTTACTCTCACTTCGGACTGAATCTTAATAGCTTTGTAAGTTCTCATTTGGTTTTTGACTTTGAACTTGGGGGAAGTAGAAGATACGATAAACGAAGGTGAAATGCTGTTGCCTACTTTGAGGCGCTGCATGAGAAATTTGGCAACGTTGCATCACTGCAAGTGCAATTTGGCAACACTGTCTACAATAAAGTGCATAACTAACGCATTATTAAGCAATTAAAGAACACATGAATGAGTGGATTCAAACTGAAAGTGAAGTGCTATCAAATTAACTACTAAATTGACTTGTCTGTCTGACTGTCTCCCTCACTCTCTCTGCCCAGCGTAAAGTGCTTCATTATTCAAGCTGTTGCTGCCTGCTACTATAATTTCCTGCCAGACATTTGAAAAGGAGGCGTCGTCGCCTTTTAATGACAATGATGGAAAGGATTCGCAGTTATTAATGAAGAGAATGCCCGGGACCAGGACCAGGCCCAGGACTCTCGCAACTCTCTCGACGCACGCACGAATGCATGTAAATAATGAAGCAATAATGCCAAACGGCGGGAGTTGAGCAGAACAAAACAAAAAGAAAAAAAAATGAAAGAGGAAAAATAAAGAGCAAAAGCTTTGAATGTGAACTTGTATTGTAATTTTCTTCTCTTTTTGTTTGCTGGATTTCTATCGCAGTCGAGCATCATTTGATGCACAGTTTATGGGCGGCATGCGGCAAGCGCAGCATCGAGCCAAGCCATTAGCACCAACCAACAGCAAACCAACAGCACCATCAATAGCAGCCAAAGAGATAGGCAGTCAGGCAGGCAGTCAGCATTATCATTATGCCAATGGGGCTGGCATGGCAACACGTAGCAAATTATGAATGAATGAGTGCCACACATACTCAGCACACACACACAAAGGGCAAAAGGAGTTGCTGTGTCTGGTGAGTGGTGAGTGGCATGCCCCCCACACTCTTGATCGCCCCCATTGGCAGCTTGCGTAATTGGCACTTACTCTGCATGCCTGTTACACACAGCCTTCTAGCTTTATGAATAGTGCGGTGGCGACAAAATACAAGAATATTCGCCTCATCAATATGCTCAACAGTTTGCCTCTCGGCACACAATTCCCTCGACGCGTCCAAGAGTGTTTCATAATTGGAGGGGAGAACATTATTGGTGTTGGCGCTGCCGGGGAGGGGAGGGAAAAATCCCCAATGAGTTCACTGAAACTGGCTGCAAATGCTGACTTCTAATTTGATCCATATTTAATCACTAGCTTAAACCCATCATAATCGCACATGACTTCAAACTTTTACATTTCACATAACTATTGAGTGAATCTACGAGTGGCAGCGCTTGCTGTTGCAAGAGTGGACAGCATCTAGTCAAAAGATGGACAGCGTCAAGTGTATTTAAGCGAAAGTATATTGTACAATTTCAAATAACTATTAAGTGAATCTACAAGTTGGCAGCACTGCAATTGCAAGAGTGGACAGCACCTAGTCAAAAGATGGACAGCGTCAATTGTATTTAAGCGAAAGTAAATTGTTAAATTTCACATAACTATTGAGTGAAGCAGTCCACAAGTTGGCAGCACTTGCAGTTGCAAGAGTGGACAGCACATACTTAATAGATGGGCAGCGCCAATTGCATAAATTGACAGCATTTAAGCACAACTTAAAGAATATTTGTATGGAGTCTTATTTATAAATAGACTGACAGACAGAAAAAAAAACACAATTTGCCAGCACTTACTTGACATGTGGACAGCACTAATTCAAAAAGTTTGCAGTGCTACTTGACTAACTATGCAAAATTATTATTTTTGTTGTCGCCCAGTTTATTAGAGGGTACAAAATAAGTCTTTAAGGAAATTGACAGTGCTTAGTTATGAAGTTGGCAGTGCCTTATTAAGAAGTTGACAGTGCCTAGTTGGCAGTAATGCAATATTTTTGAGAATTTAAAGTAAAAAAGCTGCCTCGAATTACATATTGAATATTTTAACCAAATAATAATCTAATCTCTTCATATAATAGGGAACAGAGAAGTAGCAGCTGAAGAAATTTGCCATGCTGCTGTCCTTGAAGTGACTTGTGTGACTATTCAAGCTTATTTTTGAATGTAAAGATCACTATTTAAATGGTTAATGCCTAGTTAAGAAGTTGTCAAAGTGAAATCAATTCACATAGAATACTTTTGTTAAACAGGCAACAGGAAAAAGTCTTGATATTCCTAATGAATTTTATACTTTTTGCAAGTTGTATAGTTGAATATTTTTGAATGAGAGTTGTTGTTGGACTCACCTGACTGAGCTCATCTCTCGAGCGGCGCGTGCACTTGGGCAACAGGGCCTGCATGTCATCCTCGAAGGCGCCGCCGTGGGCCAAATCAACGACATCGTCATCGTTATCGTTATCGCCATCGGCATCCGGGTCGAGGCTGCTCCTGCCATTTTTGGCATCGATTTGGCTAGTTGCTGTCATATTGCAGTTGTTGTTGTTGTTGTTGCTGTGGTTATTTGTTTGGCCATTTAATTTGTTGTTGTTGTTATTCGTTTGTGTTTGTGGCGCATTGTGATTAATATTATTGTTGTTGTTGTAGTTGTTGTTGATAGCAACAGCAACCTCTGACTTCTCTTGGTTGGTTGTTGCCGTTGCTATTGTTGTTGCTGATGTTGCTGTTGTTGTTGTTGTTGCATCAGTGTTGACAGCAACAGCAGCAGATGGCAGCTGTTCACTTGTTCTGCAATGAAAAAAAAATAGAAAGAGAGAGAGAAGTTAGTCAATGAGTGTGTGGCAAGTAAAATTCTCCCTCATTTGTCACTTGTCGTTGCGCAGCTGTCAAAAGGTTAATTTGCAACACATTTTTGTCCTTTCTTACTTCGCTTTTTTGACGCCCACAAGGACGCGCGTGACACCCAAAAAGTGGGCAATTTTACGCCATTTTAACAATATATATATTTTTTTTTTGGGGGGAGCAAATGTAAGTAAAGTTGCCGCACAAATGTTATTAATGAATGTGCCACGACGACGAAGACGAAGAAAAAGCAAAAAGAAACTTTTTGGCATGTGCTTCCGCTTCCGCTTGCTCCGTTGTGAGACGCCTTCCAAGGACGAAAACTGAACGGAACGTTGCATGCCTTTTTTTTTTTGTGCTCGCTCCCTCGCTTCAGCCATATGACAAGTTGTCAAACATTCTGACATAATCATGTCAAATTAACACAAACAACGCCAGCAACGACATGGATAATAAAACACTTAAAGGAATTAGACGAGAGCCCCGCTTGGCTGTTAGGCTCAAGGACACGCTCAGACTTGTCTGTGTAGCCACAGCAAGCATGGAAGAAGAAGCAAAAGGAGTGGGTGAAGAGAGAGGCGAACGCAAATTTATGAGCATTCTGCGAAAGCCAAACAAAATGCGCAAACAATGCAAAAGCAAAAGTAAACAAACAGAGCAAGCAACAAACAAGTCAGCACGACTTTCTAGTTACTACATCAATGAATGCAAGCGACGCCTTAATAAAAATTGTTTCAAGTAATAAAGAGAGAGTCAGTTGTATAGCTAAGTATACTAGACTCTTGTTAAAGTAAGTTAAAAACAAGTTAGATAGTCGCAGCTAAGTGTGCTCGACTGTTAAATACTCTTTACCCGTTCTAAATGAAAGCAAAACAATGCGATATTATGCTTAAAGTATAACAAATTAATATGTCATCAAACTAGTAATATAGACCATAATTTATATTTGGTTTTATTTCTGAAATATACCAAAAAATCTTGATATACACCAATATGAATATTTGCTATTATTCTTAAAATAGTATAACAAAAAATATTGATATAATCCAAAATGTATATTTAGTATTATTCTTAAAGTATATCAAGAAATAGTGATTTATATCATTTCGAATATTTGATATTATTCTTAAAATATACCATATGAATATATCGAAAAATGTTGATAAATACCATAATGTATAAAATCTGAATATCGACTATATTTTTAGTTTATTGAAATTGATTTGGATGACAATAAAATTCAATGTTAATAATAATTGTGCTGAGGGAGGTAATAGACTACATTTTAATATATATTTATTCAGACACTTGGCCATCAAACCTTCTAAAAGGATTTTAATATTTTTATCAATATATATACATTCCTTAATACTATTAATATGAAAACTCGCCATAAAATAGATCCCTAATAAAATAAATACTTAATAAAGCGTAAGGCTGATATTCCCAATGTATATTAAGTTTGAACTAAAATCACTGATTTAAATTATATTATATTTAGTTTGTAATATTTGGTTAGTTCGTTTAATTTTTGAAGTTATGTGGCTCTGAATGGTCATGGCAATTGTAAATAAAAATTGTTTTTTTCGATCTAAAGTATAGCTGAGATATAACCTCGACAATCATGCATATAATAGTTATTAAGTACCCCAAAATTTGAAATAATTACTGGGTATTTAGCACTCCGCATTTGTTTTCTTCTCTCGCTTCTCTTGCGAAGCGCTGAGCAAAGCGTGTAGCATACTTTGTGGCGCCACATGAAAATTGCCAAACGCGCGCGTGGCAATTAAGATAAAATGTGGCAAGTGGCATATATCAAAATGCAAAGCAGACAGCGCAAGTTGTTATAAATAGTTGAAGGTGAAGGCAGAGAGTTACGTAAGGCCAAGGCCTAGGCCTAGGTCAAGTTGTGCAGACTTTCAGCCGGTTGTTATTTGGTTCTACTTGCTAATGACACGTCCCCTGCCCCCCCCTGCTGATTGTTGACCACTTCTTGCCACATATGCCACACACACACACACACAACAGTTATTCAAAACTTTTTGTGTGTGTGTGTGAAGTCATTCATGAATAATTTTTTCGGCAAATCAAAGCAACGTCACAGAAAAAGGCACAAAAAACAAATATGGAGAAAACGAGTTACGAGCATTATGCGGGTGTGGCAACAATAGAAAGAGACAAAGAGAGTGGGGGAGAAAGACTGTTCGATTTGAGTGCGGGTCTCCTCGCTATGCAAATTAGTTGTGACAGCTTTCAAAAAGTTCCAACATAGTTGTCAATGTCGGGTAGCAGCAGCGACAGACACTAATCCATAGAGTGGCATGCAACAGCATGCGGCAGCAACAGCACAGCTCAGCATTGACAGCAGCAGCTCACAACGCAGACAACAGCAACGTTCAAAGTTCATAAACAACACACACACACACTCCAAAGTCTCTACCCACGCCAATGCATTTTTGAGTTATGCAAAGGCGAAGGGGCGAAGGGGAAGGGAAAGGGAAAGGAAGGGGTATTGATGGGGTAACTCTGTGTCTGTGCCCGTGGGGCAAATGCAAGTCAGAGTAGCAGCAGTCGTTTTTGATATGGTAATGTGGCAATGGCAAATGCGTGTATGGAATGTGCCATTATTAGATTTCAGCTCTCGCAAAACTTCAGCCCGAGGTTAAGCAGAGCAAAAGGGGTTGGGGAGAAGGGGAAGGGGAGGGGAGAGGGTTTTTGGGGAAGTGACTTCGTCGAGAGTGCTATAAAGTAGTAATACTAATTAAGTTGTGTATTATGCATGTGCAGCAAAAGACGCAGCTAAGCAAACCAAATTTGCTGCTGCAGCAGCAGCTCATAAAAAGAGTTGAAGACCCCCGAGGAGAAAAGTAGAAGAGAGGAGCGAGATTCTGGTCCAGGCTTGTGGTTTTCTCTATATATACTTGTATTGTACATTTTGAGAACGTTTAGGGAAGTGTAGGGAATAGCGAACAATGGCAGGCAAAGTGCTTGAGATTGGCTTAGAGATTGCTTTTGGGACAAAGCAGTGAAGGGCGCTCTCATAGAACGTCAAGTAAAAGTCGCAGAGTAAAAGTAGATGAAGAAGTTGTCTAGCAGCTGACTGCGATGCAATTTAAGCGATAGCTTTTGTGGCTGAGAGTGAGGGGATGTTGTCACGCTTAATGAGAATTCAGGTAATTGATTGAAGTGCAGATACAGCGCTCCAAAAACACTCAAAAGTTGTCAAAGAGCAAAGTCAAAGCAAATGGAAAAAGTTGCAAATTTAAGCAAAAAAAGGTGACAAATTGTGGATGCTGACAAAATTTGTAGTTACAATTGATACACAATTGAGTATTGAGTATTAAAACAGAGCAACTAAACGCTGTTCAAGAAATTGCTAATGCTGACAAAATTTATCGATTAAATTTGAACCTTTGCGCAGGCTTAACTGAAATACTTCAAACGATGTCAAGAATTAGAGCAGAAGTAATCTAAGAAATTTCAAAGTATAGCAGAAACTAGTTTTTAGAATATACCAAATGAATATTCAGGATATTAATATACTGAATACACCAAATACTGAATATATTGGTATAAAAAGTGCTTTTACTTTACACAATAGTCCAAATATAAAATGTACCCTCACATCAAAGAACATACTAAATAAAAATACACTGATTATAGCAAATGAATATAGTGATTATACTAAATTAATATACAGTTTATACCAAAATAATATATTGAATATACCAAATTAATGTATATTATAGAATATACTAAATTAATATACTGAATATAGCAAATGAATATACTGATTACAACAAAATTAATATACTAAATATACCAAATTAATATACTAAATATATTTTAAAATATAGCAGAAACTAGTTTTTAGAATATAACAAATGAATATTCTGGATATTAATATACTGAATATACCAAAGACTGAATATATTGGTATACAAAGTGCTTTCACTTTAAGCAATATTCCAAAAATAAAAACTGCTCTCACATCATAGAATATACTAAATTAATATACTGAAAATAGCAAATGAATATACTGATTATAACAAAATTAATATACTAAATATACCGAATTAATATACTGAATACCAAATTTATGTACTCTCACATCATAGAATGTACTAAATTGATATACTGATTACAGCAAATGAACATACTGTTTATACAAAATTAATATACTGACTATACCAAAGTAATATACTGAATATACCAAATGGATATTCTTAGTATACCTACTAAATTAATATACTAACTAAATATACTTAATATACCAAATTAATATACTGAAAATGTATAATAGTATAAAAAGTAATAAAAGAATTTAAGAAAAAAAGAATAAAAAGAACATTCGGCTTAGCCCCTCATCTGATCAAGAATTTAAATACTTAATGAGATTTGTGCTACTACCAGAAGTTGATAAAAAATCATCGACATCGCCTCGTTCCGTTTCAGTTTTGAGCTACGAAACTCACCTCGCCTTGTTGTGGGTCTTGAACTGTGCCACCTCGGCGTATCTGCGACCCAGCGGCGCCTCCTGCGGACTGAGCAGCGCATCGCAATGCGGTGCCACAGCAGTCACAGCAGCCCCAACAGCAGCAGCCGAGGCTGCCACATTCGACTGATCCATGGGCAAAGACATGCCCTTAAGCAGTTGAGCAGCAGTTGGCAAATCGTCGAGACACTTCAACTGCTGTTGATCCTGATTGGCAAAGTTGTGCAACTGCTCGCGCAGCGAATAATCAACGGAGCTGCAACACGATGTCGACTCCGAGGTGCTGCTGCTGCTGCAGCTGGGCGAATGGAGAGCGCCCAATTCATCCGCGTTGCCATTCTGCAGATCCTGATAGGCGGCATGTGCATCCTCCGAGCTGCTGCTGCTGCTGGCACTGGAACTTGAGCTGGAGCTCGATTGATTGCTTTGGCTGGTGTTGGTCGAAACGCAGCTGTCCATGCTGGCGATCGAGTTGCGATTGCCACCGCCGACGCCGATGCCGTTGGGACTCTCGAGACTCTCGGTCACCTGTTGGGGCACAATGATCAACGAAGTCCTTTTGCGCAACGTTTCGTCCTTGGCGTTCATGTTCTGTTTGAGCGTTTTGTCCGATTTCGTGTAGACGATCACCTCCACTTTGGAGTTATCCTCAGCCAGCTGCTGTTGCTGTTGCTGCATCACTGTGGCATCCACACACTGCGTATCGGTTTGTTGTTGTTGCGACATGCTGCAAAAGTCACAAGATGTCGAGCTATTGAAGGGGATGGGGAAAAAAACACTTTGGCTGCGAGAAAAATATTTGATGCCACCAAAAAAAAACAGAGTTGAGGAGTTGAATACACTTTGCAACTCGTTGCCCCCGCCACTCCCCCCCCCCATTCCCCATTCCCGACTCTCTTTTCCCCCTTCTCTAAACACGCACACACACTTCAACACACATGTGTCAATCAGTTTTATTGAATTCGACATTTAATACGAACGCAACGTGTTCGTATCGTTTGTCACACACCTCTTGCCCACACCCCTGTGTATGTGTGTGTGTGTGGGCTGCCACCGCTTGTGGCACGTTAAGGTATCGCATATCCGACCACTCGAATGCATGAATTTTAATTTAACGACCATGTTGAGGCTTTCAAAATGTTATTACTAATAAAAGCAGCAAAAGGCCTCCACACACACACACACACTAAAAACAATGGGCAGGCGGTGGGGGCGTGGCAAAACGAAGGCGTGTGTGTTACACAAGCGTCATATCATATTATGTGACGCTTTTATAGATTCCCAGCCAGCGGCAACACCTGCCAACTGTTCGCCTTTAAAAAGAGACAGAGACAGAGCGACACTTTCTTCCGGTTTCCCTCTCACTCTCTCTCTCTTTCTCTCATCCTTGTCTATCTCGCTCTTTTAGTGCGAAATGAAACACATCCGATTTTTAGAGCATTCTGCTATATTTAGACAAAGTCTAAAAGGATTGCGCCTCAAAACTGCGGCAACTTTGTTGCTTGCCTTGACTTAAGTGCAGCATAAAAAGTTCAAGAATTTTGAACAATTTTAGCTACTTTCACCATAATTAATATATATATTACATATAATATATATATTCTATATTTCTTATTTTTTATTTCTATCAAATATTTCTTATTAATTTTTTTGGCTTTAAACTTAATTCATGACGAATTTTACAAATTTTAGCAATTGCAAAAAATGATTGTCAAATTTATTAGAAGCTTTATATTTGTACTCAAGGGTATATTTTATATGTTGTAATATACCGAAATGCCAAATAAAGCCTAATATATATTTTAGTATTAATTGTGGTATATTAATATAGTATATTTATACCAAGCTATTCTATTTTATATGTTTTAGTATACCGATATACCAAAGAAACTATAAGTCATATTTTAGTATCTTTTACGGTATATGAATCTAGTATATTTATACCATTCTACCATATAGATAGCAATCTGGTGTATTTTGTACTCAATTGTATACATTTTATATGTAAAAAAATACTAAAAAATGATTTAGACTTCCGTTGGTATATCGGTATACTACATATACCAAGTCTAGATCTAGAAAGTCTACTAAATCTAGTATTTTGATGGTATATTCATCTAGTATATAGATAGAAATCTAGTATATTTTGTACTCAGTGGTATATTTTTTATATGTTGTAGTAAAGTAAGAAAGTCTAAAGAGTAACTTGCATTCGTTGTTGTCTTTGACGTTTATCTTTTCTAAAGTATTTTTTCAGCTGGCTTTATGAACTTTCCGCAATAATTTTGTGTGTGCGTGTGTGTGTTTTTGTGTGTTTGGATATCCATTTCATTTTGTTGAAGAAACAAAAATAAACGTAATATTTGCGTCCAAGTGTAGTCGCTTTTTTTTATGGGCATGGACATCATTTGAATTACGCAGGCGATGTCGAATTCAAAGTCAAAGGAAGTTAGGAATGTGTCATAGCACTCAAAACATTAAGTGCCCCACATATAACACACACACACACAGTCTTACAATATGCTGAAGCTCTACAACAACAACAAGTTCTAGTGATAAGCAATTATAAACATTTGCTACTTGTGTTTTTCAGTTTTTTTTTTTCTTTTGACATCAAAAGAAATTGAAAAGAAACCCCAGCAAAAGAAGAAGAAAAAAAAAACAACAACAAAATAAGTAGCAGAAGCAACAAAAACAAAAAGAAAAAATAATAATAATAATAAAATTGATGGAGGCGCGAGTCGAGTTGAGTTGAGTTGAGGCGAGTCTCGTTCATCTCGGAGCCAAAGCCAAAGTGGGTTTCATTTTGCGTCGTTGTGCTTCACTGAATTTTTAATTTATTTATACGAACACACGCACATCTGTTTGTGTGTGTGTTTCGTCATGAAGTTGATTTTGTTTTTTCTTGCGTTGTTTTTGCGGCATTTTGGGCTTCCGTTTATCGTTAATGCCATTCATAAGCAATAAATCGAAAGAAAATACACATATTCGTAATTGCGAATAAATTCGTAGAATTTCACAAGAATTCCCTCAATGGCGACAAACTTTATTTCTCGCCTCTCTCTCTGCATTTATGCATAATACACACTCTTGTGCCTCAGTTGCGTCACATAAATGCTGATTAGAAAACGCCTTGGAGTTTTACCTTAAGAGGTTGTCAACAAATAAAGTATATTGCTTTTTTCCCCAATTCAATTTGTACTATTATTTTTCACTCATTTTCGATTACGCTAATTCCGCGTATTCTTTAAAGTTCTCAAGTGTTAAGTGAGAGCAAAATTATTCTTAAGTTGAATTTCATATTGTCTAATTTCAATCTATATTCTAGATGGCTAAGTTTATTCAATTTTTCTTGAATAGTATATGGTATATTTTATATGTTGTAGTATACTGATAGACCAAATAAGGCCTAAGGTATATTTTAAGGTATATTAATACAGAATATTTATTCCATTTTACCACATGTGTAGCAATTTGGTATATTTTGTACTAAATGGTATATTTTATATGTTATAGAATTTCTGTATACTAAGTAAAGCCTCGGACTTTATTTGGTATTTTTGCAGTAATGTAGTATATCTTTTACCATTTTACCATTCTACCATATAGGTAGCAATTTGGTATTTTCTTTTCCACATTGGTATATTTGAAATGTTGTAGTATATTGATATACCAAAGAAAACCTTTGCGATATTTTAGTATTTTTGCGGTATACTAAACTGGTATATTTAAAGAATATTACTGAACGATTTCGGTATTATTACTAAAATGGGGTATCTTAGCTTTCATTAATAAATCTATTATAATTACATTTATTACATTATGTTGTATTACTTGTTACTTGAACCGTTTCTACTGAAAAAGCTTACAATGAAACTAATAATCATTTTAATAAGATTAAGTATCATGCTCTTCTTTTTGTTTTTTTTTATATTTTTTGAAATATTTCAATATTTTTCAGTCATATATTCCATATTTAATCTTTTTACCAACTTGTGATAAAAATGTTTCTATTAAAGTGTTCCAAATTAAAACAAGTAAGAAAGCTACAGTCGAGTGTGCTCGACTGTGAGATACCCGCTACCTATTTTGAATAAAAGCAAAATATTTCGGTATTATTTCCTAAATATACCAAAAAATACTACAAAATACTAAAAATATACCAAATGATATATTTGGTATATTTTTGGTATTAAGTATAGTACAACTTTCAAAATATACCATAGACGGCATAATATACCAGATTGTCGGCCAAAGCAAATGAGACCCCTAGTAAGTAGGAGTTTTAGCCCATACAAAAGTATTTCTTTAATAACTTCCACAATTTTGATCCGATCGCAACCAAATTTTCAGAAGTCACAAGGACTATAGTTTCTAATGTATATCCCAAAATTCGGGACTCCAGCTTTATTATTACTCTTGTTATTCGATTTTTTCTGATTTGCGGGGGCGGAAGTGGGCGTGGCAAAAATTTAAAACAAACTTGATCTGCGTGCAATCATAACAAATGCTGTCGAAAAAAAATTATAGCTCTATCTCTTATAGTCTCTGAGATCTAGGTGTTCATACAGACGGACGGACAGACGGACAGACGGACAGACGGACAGACGGACATGGCTATATCGTCTCGGCTGTTGACGCTGATCAAGAATATATATACTTTATAGGGTCGGAGATGCCTCCTTCTACCTGTTACATACATTTCCTGCCGGCACAAAGTTATAATACCCTTCTACCCTATGGGTAGCGGGTATAAATAAATATTATCCATAATTACTCAATATTTATTCTTTTCATCAACTTGTGAAATATAAATTACAAGAAACTAAATGTATTATCTGCTTTTATTTGATTGCCCTTTACTCTAGTTGTTGTTCTTGACTCAAATGCAGTGTTATCTGGCAATATAAATTGGCATTTATAGTGAAATCATTTCACAGTCATTATTCATGACTAGTTTAAAGTTTTCCAAACTTGTGAGTCACTCCCCTCCGTCCCCCCCCCCCTTGCATCACTCCCCTTTCCCCCATTGCAAGCAACGCTTTGTCGCGTTTCTTATCATTGCATTTTCGTAACTTTCACGACTCTTTCACCTCTCTTTATTGTTGTTGTTGTTGTTGTCGATGTTGTTGTTGTTGTTGTCGATGTTGTTGTTGTTGTTGTTGCTGTTCTTTGTCGTGCATTGGCAATTTATCAGCCAGCGAGATTAGGGCCGTAAGGGGGGCAGGTGGGGCAGGTAAATTGAGACGCGACATGAAAGCATCGCGAACAATTTGCAATTAATGTCGTATTTGCTGTAATGTTGTTGTAATGTAATGCGATTTGTAGCCACAACAACAACAATAACAGCAACAACAGCAACAACAACAATTTGAAACCCAATTACAATTGCAATTTGCAATCAAATGCAATGTTCGTGCTCGATATACATATGTTATACAATATATATATATACGATATATGTGTGTCTACATCTTTTGGCATTTGAATGTGTGTGTGTGAGTAGGTGTGTTTTAGACATTTCATTCGAATCGATTTCGAAATATTCATTCGCATTCACAACATGATTCATTTCATTCGTACGTTCGCTTGACAGAATTCCGCATAAATATCGCATACCCTATACGCTGTAGGAGCCAATAAATCGGGTATGCTCAGTGTGAGAAAAAGTGTGACAAAGTGGATTTTATAATACCACATTATTATACACACAATAACTAATAAACTGAACAAAGAAGCAAACAGTATAAGTAAAAACCCATTGGCAATAAACGATGCTTACAAACAGTCACAATAAAATAATAATAAGAAAGTAAAAAAAAAAACAATCAAGACTATTAAATATACTAAAAGAATATTACTAAAATAAACCAAAATGTATATTTGGTAAAAAGTGTTCTATATTAGTATTTAAATATACCGATAAAATATACCAAAATTTATATTTGGTGCAGAATGTGTTGTATTAGCATTTTAATATACCGAAAAATGCATATTTGGTATTAACTGTGTTGTATTAGTATTTAAATATACAAAAATACTAAAACATATACCAAAATGTATATTTGGTATCTTGCTAACAAGTAAGAAAGCTACAGTCGAGTGCAATGTATTAGTATTTAAAAATACCGACAAAATACTGACACATACCGAAATTTATATTTGGAATATTGATATAACAAGTACTGGCAACACAAAATATACCAAATTGAAATACTAAAATATACTAAAAATATATTTATATCATATATTTTATTCCTATACCTTTTTTATTAAGTTTGTGCAGTTTTGAATTTTACCACTTCACTTTTTACAGGGTATCCGCTAGTTGCTTGCATTCTTTGCTTGTGTTTTAGTTCTTTACCGCTCTGTTGTCAGCTGAAAACAGCAAACATCGCCTCAGCTCTTGCTATTTTTTCTGTTGTTTTTTTATTCCCCCCGTCGTCAATAACTGCACTTCGTGACGGCTCTTTTTCTGGCTTATTTTTTTCAGCGTTCTTTTTTCCCTACTTGTCGCATACATACTAGACGCACTGTGTGTGAAGTTGAGGTTGCTATTTGCCGGCACGCCTGATTAATATGCAAAGTGTGAAACGCAATTGTCAACAAATTGTGAACCAAACTTGGCGATAGTTGAGCACATTTGCTAAACACGGATTTACTGCTTTTGCTCTGAAGAGTGTTGAGCGAAGACTTTTTGCCGACTTTTTACAATATGCATTTTCAGTTATTCAACAACCATTTTGGGATCGCAGTCTTTTAGTTGTTGTTGCTGTTTATTTTGATCGCGTCGATCTCAAGGCCAAATCGCACGTTGCGTTTTTTGCATTTTTAGACCGTTAAACGAATGCCGACAGTGGGCATAAATTTGTCTATATATGTATAGTATATACTATATAAAATACTATCAGCCCAATAGGGCAACTCTTAATGGGCGCCATTAACAGCCTCAATTAACCGTTCGACGGTGATTCAATATTAATAAAACCATTTTGAGCATTTTACGATTATCGCAGAGACTCTTTTGGTTGGCGGCGATCGTAAAACGCAAATTCCATCGATTTAAGGGGTGTCTGCAACCCAATAAGCCCCAATTAAATTTACTAGATATCTAATAGATGGAACTCTATGAATTTGGAAGGCATAATAGGAGTTCTTTTAAATAATAGTTGCAAAGATGGTGCCATTCTTTTTTATCAGACAACAAAATATTTCTACTGTTTTTTTTTAATGCAATTTATATTCTATTATGTTATCTCTTTATGAAATTCAATTTAAAATTAATATCTCATATTTTGTTGTTATACTTTTGTGCTTTTTAGTCGATAATCTGGTATATTGAACATATGGTATATTTTAATTGTAGTAAGTACTATAACAATATACCAAATAGATCCCATGGTATGTTTTAGTACTTTTGTGGAATATTAGTTTGGTATATTTTAAGAATAATACCGCACTGTTTTGATTTTATTCAGAATAAATAGTGGGTATCTTACAGTCGAGCAAACACTTTAGCCCGTTCTCACTTGTTTTGTTTTTTTATCAGACAATAAAATATTCCTAATACTTATTTTTTAATACAATACAATTACAATTAAATTACCATATTATATTTTGTTGTTTTTTGTCTCTGATACATTTTTTTTGTTTGTTTATAAATGTATAAATTGATTTAGGTAAAAAGTATTCTACCACAACTAAAGTACTACTGCATTTACAGGGTATTTTTAAGCTGTCACTTCTTCTTCTGTTGCCATCAAAAAGTGATGTGCAACTGTTCTGCTCTCGACTCCGAAATTGCTTCAAAGTCGTGCACAACT
This sequence comes from Drosophila niveifrons, assembly GCA_035046325.1. Classification (NCBI taxonomy): domain Eukaryota; kingdom Metazoa; phylum Arthropoda; class Insecta; order Diptera; family Drosophilidae; genus Drosophila; species Drosophila niveifrons. The sequence goes on from JAWNOC010000071.1 coordinate 1,248,372, forward strand.
CTCTCAAAAGCAAAGATGTTTGCCATGAATGCGCATTTATTCATTACAACTGAATCATAAGCAGATGCGACTGCAAAACTATGAATGCGAATGTGAATGAGTGTGAGTGTTGTGAGTGCTGTGAATGCATCTTTGCGCTTTTGCATGATGAATGTGTCGGTTCGTTTCTGTCGCTTGTTTGTTGCTCGTAATCACATTTACACATCTATGAATATGATTCACATGCGTATGAATGATTAATGAGTGATCATCGCTGCAATTTAAACAAATGTATGCACATATTCACTCACAAACACCCAGACTTCTTTCTTCTTCTTCTCTCTCTCTATCTCTCTTTCTCTTTCTTTCTTTTCTGCTCCCTCCTCGTATGACGTCGCATAAGTGGAATGCAATAAACTTTCGAGTTTCGCTTAGTCCCGCCTGCCACAAACTTATTGCCATACAAACATAAATAATTTCCCATTTTCCTTTTTACATTTTTCATCTTTCTTGTTCTGATACCCTGCACAGCTAAGGGTCGCTTGTTAAGTAGACCAAAGTTGTTGTTTGGCATTATTTGCACAACCGACTGTCCGTCTGTCTGTCTGTCTGGAATTTATAACGCTAGTAATTCGCTCAATTTTGAAACAATGTTCTTTAAACTTTATGTAGCGTTAGTTGTTTGCAAAAACTATATTAATTATGTTATTACAGTAAAAAATCCTTTAGTAAACCAAAGTTGTTGCTATTGTTGGCATTATTTGTAAATCTGTCCATCTGTCTGTCTGCTCTTTATAAAGCCAATAATTCGCTCAATTTTGAAAACAATGCTTTTTAAACTTTATGTAGCATTAGTTGTTTGCAAACACTATATGAATTAAACTAATACAGTGAATAATCGCTTAGTAGACCAAAGTTGTTGGCGTTATTTGTAAATCCGTCTGTCTGTCTGTCCGCTCTTTATAAAGTCAATAATTCGCTTAATATTAAAACAATTTTTCCTAAACTTTGTATATCATTAGTTGATTACAAACAGTATATATTTTTTATGCAATTACAGTGAAAACTCGTTTAGTGACCACCGTCATTAACCTCGCCTTCCACTTTTACCCAATTTTTCTATAACATTTCATATAGTTTTCTGCACGAATTCGCTGCTTTAGAGCAATCACTTGCAAAACAAATTGCTCGTTGAGTGTCCGGCAAAGAGAGCTTACAGCATTTTATAACTCTATACAGCGGACACTTTTTGTGCTACACTCATATTGGTTTTCATACTTTAAAATAAAAGTGTTTACAACCTACACGCTTAAAGTTTAAAAATACTACTATAAAGCTACGCATGTAACCCCTGTTGGCCGGACATAAATTGTCCGCTCAATAGAGTTTCCAATGCAGTTAAGCTTTTTTGGCTTTCACACCACTGTTTTTAAGTTTATTATTATTTATTAAGAGTATTTGAAGTTTGACTTATTGTAAAATATTTGCTTTGTGCTTTGCTTTTTAAATATCATTTGTTAAGCTGTACCGCTTAAGCATGTGTGTGTGTGTGTGTGTGTGTGTTTAGTAATTTTTCAATTCCTCGCTTGCACACAATCTTTCTTCGTCTCTCTTCCCACTCTCTTTCTCTCTTTCTGTCTCTTTCTGTCTGCTGCTTCGTCGGGGGGGCGCGACCTTTTGGTGGTTGCTTGTTGTTGTGCTTGTTACTACAAATTATTGGCGGTGCGCCGGGCACGTGCACAACACACACACACACACACACACCCCTCCCCTTTCCCCTCGGTCATGCTGTTGTAAGTCAGCCACCCACACGGAGCTTTACTGTAATTGATTTCGCATTGTTGTTGGCCATGCAATGAATGCGTTTGCTGCGTGCCACGCTTAAAATTTGAAGTTTTTGTGCTCTTTGCCTTTTGTAATTGGCCCAAGAGTGAGCTAAAGAGAGAGAGAGAGGGGGCAAAGCAAGAGGGGGAAGGAGAGAAGTGCAGATCTGCCGCCTGGTGACAACATTAGCAAATTGATTTCGACAGAGTTTTTGACTAAATTGTTGCTGGCATTGAGCAGGCGACTTCACAATATCCCATCATATATCCCGCATATGTATGTCTGTATGTGTGTATGTTTGTGTGTGTATGTGTGTACAACGACATAACTCAAGGCCTGTGGCCTCTTGTGGCACGCCCACGCCACACAGCACAACTCACAGCCCACATCAAAAATGCCAGACGGCGCGGCGTTCAACAACAGCGACAACGATAAGCAAACTTATCTAAATAAATACGAGTTTTTCTCTCTCTCCCTCTCTCTCTCTGTTTTTTTTTTTTTGTTGTTCGACATGCGCCCATAAATTGTGTAAATGTAAATCGCATGTTGCGTCTCACTCACTCTTGATGTGTTTTATTTTTTTTTTTATTATCAAAAATCATCGTTGGACTGTTTTGGAAAATTTGATTTTTTGGGTTTTTATGAATTTTTAATTTGCCTGCAATTTGTGTGATTTGTGAACTGAATGAAAAGTGTTAGCAAAGGGCCATGAGATAGTTTTTTTCTGTTTTTGTTTTTTGGGTCAATTGCCTGACTCTAAGATACTTGGAGATTTGTTGTAAAATATTTGATGCCCAAGATTTGTGTAAAGCACTACACAAGAAAACACACACACAAAAATTCTGTTCTGCAGATTTGTTAGCTACTTAACAAAGTATTTGTCAGACATTTTTTTTGATGGCATTTTGTGCATTTTTTTTGGATATAAATATGAGAGTTCGAATCAATTCTCAACAGACAGTTGGATATTTGATAGATTTTCAAACATATTTTTGCTACTTTTAATATTTACTTGCTGATATGTTTTGAGTGTAGTACTCTATCAGTATACCAAATATAGTCTTTGGTATATTTGTAGTATTTTTGTGGTGTTAATTGCTTTGGCTGACAATCTAGTACATTATGCAATGTATATTAAAAATTAAGTACTATGCCAATATACCAAATACTACCTATGGTATATTTTTAGTATTTTTTCGGTCGCTGTTACTTTGGCTGACAATATTGCATATTTTGCACTGTTTGTTATATTTAAAATGTAGTACTATATCAATATACCAAATACAACCAATGGTATATTTTTAGTATTTTTTCGGTCTTTGTTGCTTTCACTGATAATAAGATATATTTTTAGTATTTTCGCGGTCTTATTTGCTTTTACAATCTGGTATATTTTAAATTGAGTAATATATCAATATACTAAATGTAAAATTTGGTATACTTTTAGTTTTTTTTTTTCGGTATATTAATTTGATATATTAATACCGTGCTTTCAATCAAAATCAGGTAGCATATATCTTACAGTTGAGAACCCTCGACTATAAATTTCATACTTGTTTTTTTTTTTTTTTTGCATTTTCTCAGCTAGATTTCTGTGTGGAGATTTAGATGAATTCTTTTGGGCAGTATTCTGTTTTGGCGTGTTCGCTTTATTTTGTGTGCTTTGTGGGCCAGCTGGGGTGTGACTAATTGTTTGGCCTCACGCGGTGGCAAAAGCAAATGGATTTTTGTTGCTCTTCTGGCTGCTTACAACACAATAATTCTACGATGCGGTTATCCGGAGAGATACAAATTTGTGTTGTGCAGCCATTTCGGATCGGAGCGGATTGAATTGGATTGGTGAAAGGCGCTGTTAGAAAAGAAAAATGTTGCAGCAAAACTGAAAAGCTGAAAAACTGCTGCAGCTAAACAGAGGCGTTGCAATATTTATGATAAAAAGTCAGCTACAAAATGCAGCCGCAACATTTGCTCGATGTAGCTTACGGTTCAGTTGCAATGCTGCTGCCATACAATGGCAAAAATACAAAAACAACACAGCACAAAAAAAAACTGCACACAACAGAAAACAAAAAAAAAAATCAAATATGAAAGTGCAGCAGCAGCAGCAACAGTAAACGAAAAACTTGCTCGAGCAACTTTTACGCGATGTGGAACCCAAGCGTGTGGATGCTAGGCAAGCCCCAAATGCGATCCACAACGGCAAATGCAATGCCAAAAGCCAAGCTCTGAGAGAGCGAAAGAGAGAGGGAGAGCAAAGAGAGCGCCTCTCAACTCTGAGCGGTCAATTAATAGTCCAAGTCCAAGCAACAACAACAGCAGCCAGCAGCTGACGTCATCTTCGTTCAGCTTAGGGGCAACTTAGGGTATTACAAGTAACGATCTCAATATGCCAAACAAGTTCTAATTAGAGCTCATGGTGAGGCGCAATTACATAGAAGACAGAAGACAAGGGCAGGGCAGAGCAGAGCTTGCTTAGCTAGCGATTAGCAAGAAATAAGCAGAAAAGAAAAAGAAATACCCTGCATGCTATGTATTTATAGCTATAACTTTGCTAAACTTCGCATAATCAACATGAAATTTTCAGACTTGGTTGAATTTTTATAAATACACATTTTAGGCATTTCAAAAATAAAAGTAATTCGCATTTAACAACACAATAGAGCAAAAAGAAAAGGAAATACCCTGTATATTTTTTACTTATGGCTATATTTCTGTTATAAAGCCAGCAATCAATATGAAATTTTCGGAATTTGCTCTATTTAAATAAGTACACAGTTAAGGCTTTTCATAAATATCTAACATAAAAAGCAAAAAACACAATTGAGTATTGAAAATTTGGGAAATTAACAAAAAAAAAAAAAAAAAACTGTCAACTTGTCTTTGCTCTTGCAAAACATTCGTTACCCTTTAATCTATTTAAGGCGAAATCTCTTAAATAAAGATACCAATTTCTAGGAAACTCTCAGACTTTTTTTAGTTAAAAAACTTAAGGCAATTCACTAAAAAAAAATAAACTAAATTAAGCGCTAACAACACAATTAAAAGAAAAAGCGATTTCAGGCACTTTAATTTACCCCTGTCTAATCACTTTTACAGATCATTTATCGTATCATGTGCGATCGCTTTTAAAAAAATAAAACAAATCCACAAAAGACTTTGCGGAACTTGGCTAAACTCTAAGATTACATTGGATACGAAATACAGAATTGAGTCAAGGCTTGTGCCCAATTTGGCAGCACAAAGTCTTTTGAACGTTTTTTTTTATGGATCGACTGATCAACCAGATGTTGAAGTAGAACAACAGCAGCAACAATAACAACAACAAAGAGAACGACAATCAATTGACACTTTCGCGTTGTGCGATTTGCATATGAAATGGCATTAACAAATGAAATACTCAATGAAAATGCCTTCAAACATTTCATGTTGCGTTGCGGCCACAAATTTACATAAAAATAAAATCGATTGTTTATATCGCTACCCTGCAGCGTATGCAACTTTATCGGGTATATACATTTGCTCAGAAGCGTGTACTTTAAATGAAATTTAATTGAATATTAATTGCTTTCAGCGTTCAGCGTTTTGTGTAATCTATGCACAACAACAATTTTATCTATGATCGTTAATAAATCCAATCAACAGCAGTTTATAACTCGCTTCTCAATTGGAAGAAATAAAAAACAGAGAAAAAAAACCCAATTAAAGAGGAATAAAACTTAATGATCAGCTATAAATTCTTGACAAATAAGTTGCAAGCAATTTAAATTCAAATATGTATTGAAATGCCAATTATTATTATTTACAATTTGGGAAATTTTCATAGATGAGATTTTATAGTACCAAATATTATTTGAATTCTTTGGGGAGTGAAGAAAAAATTGTAGTAGAAAAGTTTCATATTTATATTTGTGTTTTTATATTATTTAGTTATGGCCTGGTATTTAATTATTATTATATATTTATTTTATTCTTTTACTTTTTATTTAAACAAAAATGTTATTCTAATTCTTTGTGGTATTATGAGAAATTGCATTTTGAATAAATGAAGTTTCATATTTATATTTGATTTATTTATATATTACATTAGTTTTTTTTTTTATTTCAGTTCTTTTTCTTATTCTTTTATTTTTGATATACTTTTATTATTATTATTTTTAATTAAATATCTAGTAATAATTATAATTATTATATTAAAGTGAAAGACCTTTTTTGCTTTTTTAATTCATAAACTTCAATTTTATGAAATTTTTCTAAGATCACTTTAAAAAGATTTCTGGTATATAAAGTTGAACACTTCCGTTTTCATATCTTTCATATTGAATAATTATGATTTTCATAAGAAATGTTCCAAGTCCGAAATTTCAAATTCTAAGACGAAGCTGAGCAAAGTTTCAAAACTCACGCGATCGGTTTTTTTTTCTTTTTTTTTTTTGCTACAACTAAGTAACTAATTACAGGTTATCTACACGTCAGAGCTTCTTTCTTTTCTTTTTTTTGTTGCTTTTTCTACGTTTGCTTTGGCCAATTTTCTTTGTTTGTTGGTCGCTGGGTCAAACATGCCGTTAGAATCGGTAGATCGGCCCAGCCTCTTTCGTGTATATATATATATATATATATATATGTGTGTGTCTTGTATAGCACATTAATTAAGAGAGCTTTGCTACCTTATGAAATGGAATGAAATGAAATGGTATTAAAATGCTTTCAATTTGCCATCGTGCAACACAACAATATAAAAATATCAACAGTCGGTAAATTTACATGTAGTGTTTTTTTTTTCTGTGTGTGTAGAACAAACTTTCGTGCAGCTCTATAAAACTTTTTTCGTCTTCGTCTTTGGTTATAAAAATATTTTTATTACAATATTTTTGTAAGTGTTTTACGCATTTTTGTTGCTTGTTTTGTTGATGCTTTGTTGTTATTTTTACGCCTTGGAGACTTGTTGAATCATCGACAGCAGAGCAGAGCAGAGCAGAGCATAAAAAGCCATTTGAAAGAAATATGATGCACACACATACATACATAGAAACATGCCACACAGCTGCCAGGCAGTGTTGCAATAATTATCAAACGAACTCTGTCGCTCTCTTACTCTCTCGCTCTCAACACAAATAGCTGACGATGACGTTGCCACAAGTTGCTCATTTGCAATGTGAACGCTGCGTGTGGAATGCGCCAGAGAGCATTAACTCTCTCTGTCTTTCTTCCTCTCTCTATCTCTCTCTTTCTCTCTCTGCATTCCAACAAAAAAAACATAACAAAAAAGGGTGTCGTTGGGTCAGCTGTGGCATGTTGCAACCGTTGCGTTTGCAGTTGCGATCAGCTGCCGATCGTCGGTTAACCGTTAAGTGCAGTTCAACAGTTCAACAGTCCAACAGCAGCAGCAAACATTCGAATGAAAACTCAAAAGAAAAGCGCTAAAATGGAGCGTGATCTCGAGATCAATGCGTCGATAAACATAAAATTCAAATTATCTTTTCCTATCGAGATCCAAGTGAATACAGTGAAGCTTCGCTAGGCAAACAAAAACATTTCAATTCAAATGCGTAACTCGATCGTACATAAAAAGAAACGCACACAAAGAAAGACATGAACAAATTAATGCTAAATCAAATGCCTAATTATAATGAATATTAATTAGTTATCGCATATCAATTTACATCGATGAATCACAACAAAAAACTGTGAGCTAAATGATAAGTTCACATTTGGTTTAGTTAATTTTGCAATAAAAGTATAAATCATTTAAGTTGACTGCTTAAAAACAAAAATTAAATACTATATTAATTAATTGTATTTTAAGCCTAATAAAAAAAAGTTAAGATTAGCAGAATAAAGAATATCTTAAAATGAGGAAAGTGTATTTCAAGAACTCTTCAAATTTATATTATAATAACAACAACAAATAATAAAGAATTCTTTAAATTCAAGAAATGGTAGACAAACAATATTTTGAACTATTTAAACAAATTTTAAGATTCCCGTAATAAAGAATATCTCAAAACTTAGGAAACTGTATTTCAACAACTTTTCCAATCATATAAAAAAGGTTACGATTCGTAAAATAGTAATGAATACTTGAACTTAAAGAAAGTGTTGTAATATAAGTAAATATTTAAAAAAAAAAAAAAAATAATAATAATAATAATAATAAACTGTATTTTAAAAACTTCTTTAAATTAAAAAATAATTCGCAAATAATAAAAACCTATTATATATTTTGAATACTTAAACTGTACTGCATACTTGATTACTTTAGACCGAAACTTATTTTGAAATTCTCGTTATGACAAACTTTTTACGAATTCTCAAGTTCAAATAAATTAATGAATATTGAAGAAGTGTTGTTAAATATTGATTTACTTATTTTCAATAAGATGACTCTTTTGTTAATATTAATCAACTCAATTGAACTTGATTTTTAATCGCTGCGATTGCGAATTTAAAAAAAAACTCTTTCAATATGTAAGATGATGAGATTGACAATTCAATTCAGACGAAACTTTCAGCTGCCTAATGAATTGGAATTGGAAGGGGAAGAGGAAGAGGAGAAAAGAAGGAGACAAAAGGGAGCAATAAACCGGTATTCGTTGGCACTTTATTAGCTCAGTTCACCCACATATAGAAAATGCATGGCAAAACTTGCGCTGCATACAGAATCGTGCCAAGCCACAGAGTCCACATGATCCACAGAGGGCAGCAGCAGGACAGCAGTGGATGGCATAAAAAAAATGAAATAGAGAAAGAAAGGAAGAGAGAGGGATAGTAAGAGGAGGGGAAGGCGATGCTCGTATCTGATTACAGTTTGAATGCTTGCAATGAACCAGAAAATTTGCTTTGTGCCGAGATTCGTTCGTGCTGCGGCCGCATCAAATGGCCAGGTGGACAAACGAACCGAAAGACAGACGAAAACACAGACGAATGGACGGACAGACAGACGGATGGACGGATAAATGGTCGGGTTAGAGGGACAGCGAACAGGTGCTGCCAGCCAGACTGCAGCTTATTGCCTGCCAATTCCCTCTCTCTCTCTTTTACTATCTCTCGCTTCTTCTCCCTTTGCTTTTGTCTTTGTCATCCACTTTGCTTTGTCTGCTCTGGAAAAAAAGTGCAAAAGCAGGCAAAGATTGGCGAGTGATAACAAAGCAATAGAAGCAGCGCAAAAGTCTACTCGACTGACAGAGACCCTGTAACTAAATCTGTTGTTTAGAAAACAATTCTCATGCAAATAACAACATTTGAAATATAGTAATTAAGTACTGCATTTTCATATAGAAGACTTTCAATTTGATGTATTAAATGCAAGTCTACTCGACTGCATAAAACCCTGTAAGTCATTACAAAGTTTTCTAGTAAGGTAATTTTAAGAAACTTTCTTCGTAAAATTCTTTAGTATGGAAATTCATACAAAAATTAATAACTTTTGCGTAAGAAATGTGAGTCTACTCGACTTTTGTTGCAGTTAAGAACTTCAATGGAATTTGCAGTACAAGCAATGAATTTAGAAAGAAGGCTTTCTAGTGCATGAAATGAGTGTCTACTCGACTGCACAAGACCCTGCACTAAATTTTGAAGCTTTCTAACAACGTTTTTTAAGAAGCTAATTTCTTAACATTTATGGTATAGAAACTTGAATAAAAGACATTAACATTTGCAAGCAAAGAATACAGAAACTTGTACATGAACTGAGAGTGTACTCGACTGCACAAGACCCTGCATGTAATTTTGAAGTTTTCTAACAACGTTGTTTAAGAAGCTATCTACTTGACGTTCATAGTATTGAGCCGTAGATAGAAAGTTAGTAACTTTTGCAAGCAAAGAACTCAGAAATAAGGCACTCACTTTTTAAGCATTAAATAAGAGTCTACTCGACTGCACACGACCCTGCAACCATTTTAAAAGCATTCTTACTAGTCTGTTCAGTAAGCAAGCTTGTTGTAGGTGAAACAAGTAAGAAAACTACAGTCGAGTGTGCTCGACTGTGAGATACCCGCTACCCCTTTTGAATAAAAGCAAAATATTGCGGTATTATTTTCAAAATATACCAAAAAATACTGCAAAATACTAAAAATATACCAAATGGTATATTTGGTATAACGATGTGATACTAACATTTAAAATATACCATAGACGGCACAATACACCAGATTGTCGGCCAAAGCATTTGAGACCCCCCGTAAGTGGACGTTTTGTCCCATACAAAAGTGTTTCTTTAATAACTTCCACAATTTTTATCTAATCGCAAGCAAATTTTCAGGAATCATAAATACTATTGTTATTATTATATATACCAAAATTCACAGCTTTAACTTTAAAATTACGCTTGTTATTCGATTTTTTTGATTTGCGGGGGCGGAAGTGGGCGTGGCAAAAATTTGAAACAAACTTGATCTGCGTGCAAACATAACAAATGCTGTCGAAAAAAAATTATAGCTCTATCTCTTATAGTCTCTGAGATCCAGTGTTTCATACGGACAGACGGACAGACGGACAGACAGACAGACGGACAGACGGACATGGCTAGATCGTCTCGGCTGTTGACGCTGATCAAGAATATATATACTTTATAGGGTCGGAGATGCCTCCTTCTACCTGTTACATACATTTCCTGCCGGCACAAAGTTATAATACCCTTCTACCCTATGGGTAGCGGGTATAAAAAGAGCTTGCGTACTACAAAGAAGAGAGACAAGAGCCTTGCATACCCTTTTTATTTACTCGCAATTTGCGAAGCATCGAAAACGTGACTGGCAACAAGTAAAAAGCGCAGGCAGGCACAGGAGCTGCTGCTGATGGATGCATGGCTGCAAAGCAGAAACTACGACAATTACAGTTATTTTATGAGTTTGCAGAGCATAACCAGCAACAGCGACTGCGACTGCGACGTCGACGTCGACAGCGACGCCGGCCACTTCATTTTGCAAAGAGAGCGGAAATTTAATGAGCAACAGCACCTAACTCAAAATGCAAGCCACACTCTTTTTTTTTTGCTTTTGTTTTGTTTTTGGGGCATGGTGTGGTTGGTATGTGTGGTAATTGCAGCAGCATCGACAGACTGCGTTTCATCAAAATTTCTCCCGAGGCAGACGAGGCTGGTTAAGCTGCAACTTGGGGAAGGGGGAGGGGGCAACATTCAGCAGCGCAGCTTTGTAATGATGCATTTAGCTGATTATGAGGCGCACACAGCCTCGAGTTTGCAATTTGCAAATGCCAAACTGGAGCGCACTGCACTGCAGCAAACTTTTGTGGTCATTTAGAGCGCAGCGCACCACCAAACACCGCATGGGGCATGCAACCAGCGGTGCAACCAGCATTGCTGTGTGGAGTGGGCGCAGCGAATGTTTGTAGATGCATATTGTATTCAAAGTACCAATGACAACTCAATGCAATTGCATTTGCAATCGAGTTGCTGCTGTGAGCAATTTTAATGAGCTCTGCGTCGTTGCTCAACACTGGCGAGCAGTAAATAATTCGCAAAGCGCGCAAAGACTAAATTGAAATGCAACGTTGAGAAAATGCAATTGGAATATTGACAGCTTCAATAATCAAAATGTAATTAGAAGTTTTGGTAAAAATAATGAATCAAGTGCAGTGTTGTTTTGCAACACTAGTCGTTAAATATGTAGACTTTATATCGATTTAATTTCACATTAATAACTAAGCAATCGACTAAGCTTCGCTGTCTTACAGCACTTAAATCGATTTTAGAGCACATGTAAATATTTACCAACACTTTTAAAAAGGCAATAGCTTATTCTTTGCTCTATTTAAGAACTCTGGCCAATTCTTTGCCCAAATTCAAATACTAATTTAAAAAATCGCTAAGAAGTTGTCTCAGTTTCCCACATTTACAACACTGTAAATGAAACTCACGCATTAGCCAACACTAGAAATTTAGAAATAGCTTAAACTTCTGACTTAAGACTAGACATTGCTTATTTGAACCGCAAGTGGGAATTAATCACTAATTCGGCTTGAGTTGCAGTTCAGCAATAAATAAGAAGAAATTGGACAAAGCTTAGTTACTTCACAACACTGTAAATCATATTTAAGGTAATAACAAGTATTTTTAACACTACAAACAAGGCAGAAGCTTACGCTACTCACAATCTTCACATTATAGACAATGCTAAGCTTAAGCGCAAATAAGAATTAATTAAACAAAGTTTAGCGCCTTTGCAACACTGTAAATCATGTTAAATTTTGCTTCAAATGTTTTCCAAACTTAACCTTAACCTTTACAATCTTGACCTTATAAACAATGCTAAGCTTAAGCGCAAATAAGAATTAGTCACAAATTCAACAAAGTTTAGTACCTTCGCAACACTGCAAATCATATTATATTTAATATCAAGTGTCTTTCAACACTACAAACAAGGCAAAAGCTAACTCTACTCATAATCTCAACATAATGGGCAACTCTAGACCGAAAACAATGTAAATTCCTCTCGACTTTGTGGCATTTTGCAACACTGACAAGCTCATAAGTCTACTTGAGTGCAATATGATTGACTTGGCGGCACTGGCGCCGCATAAAGCAAAACAGACTCGCAACGCAGCTGTGTAACATGTTTATGTTTATATTGACTTGGCCAAGGCGAAGTCAGGACTTTGTTTTTTTTGCTTGGCTTGGCCAACGAGAGAAGCACGCGACTTTCACATTCAAATTTTGTGGCCAAAACCAACTGTTGCCAGGTAACACGTTCGACGCGCTTGTGGCAACAACTTGCAGGCAAATCAATCGCTGTAATGACCCAAATGGGAGTTTTGCTTCTCTTTTCTTTTTTTGCTTTTCTGCGGCAAGCATAATTCATGGCTCGATAATACACTCGAGTTGCCAGCGGAGGCGACTCCTGTGTGTTTGAAATGTGGCAACAATGAAGAGAAGTGTGCCCCATATGGCTGCTTTTCTTTGCTTTTGTTTCTATTTCTCTCCATTTTTTCCCATTTTTGTGTTATTTTTCCATTTTGTTTATTGTGGCAAAAGGTTAACACTGCCTTTGCTCCAAGCTCCTTTGGCTTGCCACTTGCGTTGCGCGTTTCCTTTTTTTGCTTTGCCTCGTTTCGTTGCCGTTCGTTTAATTTTATTGCCTAATTTTCAACTTTGATTGCCGCCACAGGCCGCAGGCTTTTCTTTCTCCCTCTTCCCTCACTTTCACGCTCGTTGACATTTCTTTTATTTTCATTTTATTCCCGCTTGACTTTGGTTTCTTCTTTTTTTCTCACCCACTTCTTCCCCCTCCCTATTAACATTCAATTCGTTTGCCAGCAGCCCGCGACATAATCAATTTTTATATTTATTTAGCTTCGTTTTTTTTTTTCGTTTTTATGCTTTAGCCACGCCCACATGCATTAGGCCACATTATTGCTGCCCAATTGAATGCCAACAGGCAGAGAGAGAGAAAATAAACGCTTCCACTGCAATTTACTGTAAATTACACAACAATTAACATTTGAAAGCCCCTCGAAACAAAGGCAGCTGATGCTAAACATTTGATTGCCTCTCAACTAATTCGATAATTTGCCAGGCACTTGAGCGATAAGCACTAAAGATATATCCTGGAGAAACCCAACAGAAGTTCACAACGTTTGCTAAGATTAGAAGCAAAAGTTTAAAAAGTATTGAACTCACTATTAAAAGAATTTTCTTATCTTGAAAGCTTATAAAAGTTATATCAAAATGTTGATTGTACTATAAACCTGACTTTTAGTAATTCTTATTTCAATCAAATATTTCTATGACCAAATTCATCCCAGCTTATTGCTTTCTCATGAAAATTTTAATTATTATTATGATTTCTGAATATTTGGTTGCAGCCAGACACAAATTTTAGATTATAAAATTTAGATTATGTTATTTAAGAAATATGCTTTTGTATGAACAACAAAAAAAAACAAGATGGTATATTTTGCATTCTATGGTATATTTTGAATGTAGTCGTAAGAATGTAGTATTAAGATACCAAAAATAGTCTTTGGTATTTTGGGTGCAGTACATATCAATATACCAAATAAAGTGATTTGTATATTTTTAGTATTTTTGTGGTATTATTATTATTATTTCATTAAAATATCGAATACAATTTCTTATGCAATGAGATGATCCAGAGCAACTAAAACCATCAGGCGTATACTTTTAATTGTTATCATATATATAAATCATTTCAGAATGCTTGACAACCGCAAATGAAATTTCTTTATATTTCATTCGCTTGAAGAAAATGCAAATAAAAGTTGGGAAATCTCTATGCCAAAGGCGTGGCTATAAATTCAAGCTGAAGTTGCAAATGCCAACGCAGGAGTAACTATTTTTTATTTTATTTTTTGTTTTTTGCTATTTGCAATTTGCCACATTTAGGCGTACGCCCAATTAGAAGTCAAACCACGCGAAATTGCATTTTGAACTCTTCCTCTACCCACGAGCGAGCGAGAAAGAGAGAGAGAGAGAGAGAGACTTTAATTGGCTTGCAGCTAGAGAGAGAGAGAGAGAGAGAGAGAGGAGACACATAAAGAAGAGAAGAGCGTGTTTGTTGCATGCATTTAAAATGCCATAAACCCGTTCGAGAAACACCTTTAATGGATGCAACTGCAACTGCACAGCCCACAACAACAACATGTGGCAAGCGCAGCCCACTCGATAGCTACAAGATACAAATGTATCTAATGCCATTGCGTTACATTCGATCGCATGTCATTCACACGACTTTAAATCTGTTGGAAAGCCCAAAGCCCAGAGCCCGAAAGCCCATCAACATGTTCACACATTCCAGTGGGAATATATATTTAGATATCTCGATATATGTATTTTTTTTTGTAAATTGCTTCAACTGTCAGCTGTCGCTGCAAACAAGCCATTAGCCATGGCTTAGAGATCGATCGCAATCTATATCTATTTCTATATACATATATATTATATTACACCTGTTTGTTGTTTTTGTTGTGTGGGCGTCATTCAATTGGTGTTCAGGGCCACAATTTCAAAACTAGCTGCAGGTGCAGGTTCCTTTGAGAGCAGCCAAAGCAGCGACCACAAAGCAAACGAAGCAAAAACTTGCTGAGCTCTGTGATAAATCTTGCGCCTCCTCCCACACTCAACGAAAACAAGTAGGAAAGCGACAGTTCGAGTGTGCTCAACTATGAGATATCCGCTACCCCTGGCAGTATTTTCATTTAAACATGATTACAATTAAATACCGAGAAAAATACTATTTGGTATATCGATGTATTAATGCATTTATACAAGCAACAGAGTGCACTATTTTCATTTAAACATACTAAAATTAAAATACCGAAATATATACTAAAATATACTGAAATGTTTATTTGGTATGCAGATCTATTACTTTATTCATACAAGCAAAAGAGTGTTGTATTTTTATTTAAGCACCTTATTATACCGAAAAAATACTAAAATATACCAACATGAATATTTGGTATTTCGATATATTGCTACATTCATACAAGTAAAATAGTCCCGTATTTTCATTTAAACATATCAACCTTAATATACCACAAAAATACTAAAATATACCGAAATGTATATTTGGTATATTTATCTATTACTACATTCATCCAAGCAAAATAATGCTGTATTTTCATTTAAACATACCAAAATTAATATACCAAAAATATACTAAAATATACCGAAATGCATATTTTTGGTATATCGATCAAATACAACATTTATATAAAGCAAATTGTACATTTAAGCATCCCAAAATGAATATACCAAAAAATACTAAAATATACCAAAATGTACATTTGGTATACCGATCTATTACTACATTCATACAAGTAAACGAGTGGTATATTATCAGTTAAACACGTCAACATTAATATACCAAAAAAAAAATACCAAAATATACCGAATAATACATTTGGTATGCCAATCTATTACTACATTCATACAAGTAAAATAGTGACTTTAAGCATATCAAAATTAAAATGCCAAAAATATACTAAAATATACCGACATGTATATTTGGTATATCGATTTTTACCCTATAAATAGCAGGTTTAAATATTGCCATCCAGCTAAAGACAGAACGCGAAAGCAACTTTCGAAGCTAACTAACTAACTAAACTTTAAGATGCTCTTTAAGATACTCTATAAAATACTTCATTTCCGTTTTCAATTTGGCTGAAACTTATTTTGCATTTGTCTTTCGAATAAAGGCTTTTTGGAAGAGCAGTTGAAAGAACTATAACATAAGAGAATATTAAACAATATTTGTATCTATCTAGCTACGCAGTTGCGTTAACCTTGGCGAGCGTATTGAAAAATGTGTGCACATATCTCATTGTATCTTTCGGATACAGATACAAATACAGATACACGTACTTGCTCACGCACTCACGTCGCTTGTATCTCTCGCTCTCGTCTAGCTTTTATGATATCTGCATGCTGAACTATCATTAGCATCATCGGCACAACAAAAACAACAACAAGAACTTTGCTTTGTTTTCAGTTTTCAGTATTCTCTGCTGCTTTCCGTTTTCCATTTTGTGTGTTTCACATCGTAGGCGGCATCAGCGGCGTCTTCCACTTGGCTTCTTGGCTTGATTAAATGTTGCCAACGACAACGACGACGACGACGACGAACTTGAAGCTCAATCAGCTTCTGTCTGCCAGCTTAAATATGAAACAACACTCGCTTCTCAGCTCCCCCCTCTTCCCCTTCTACCCCCCTTTCGCTTTTTGCCCTGACAACCACAATTGCCGCAGCCTCATCATATTCATCGTTGATGTTGGCGTCGTCAACGTCTCAAGAACTTTCAACAACAGCAACCAACAAAAAAAAAAGAATCACAATCACAGCACACACGCGAATTTTGCCACAGCGGAAGTGCTGCCAAAAATTGAGAAACTGCCACACACACGAACACACACACACAACACCACACACACACACATACCCACACACACACAGACACACACACACACACACACACATACACTCATAGCAAAGTCTAGAGTTTTCTCGCAATGCAATTTTTGGGTTGTTTTGCCACATTTTAATCTTACACTTAAAATGCCTATGACTAATATTATTTATACTTTTCAAATTGATAAATCTCTGATGTGATTCATATTATTTTCGCATTTTAAAAAAGTTCACAAAATTTAATATAGTTTATTTACATTATTAATAAAAAGGTAATAAGAAAGAGCTAATCTGAGTTTTGTCACATGAAATTCGAACCTTGGCAACTTTAACGACAACTTGTTTAACACATTGCTAATCTTTAACTAAACATAATGCTTGCTTCTATTAATATGTGACAACTTAAAATGACATGTTTAGTTTATTCATTTCATCAAGTTATCAAGGGCTTTAAGTTTGACAATTTAACAGAGCTGAACAACAAAATGTTTCAGTTAACAGCTAGTTTAACACAAGGTTAACATAATGTTAAGCATAAAACTACATTTAACTGTAAGTTAAAATCTTTGAGTTTAATCCAGAGACTGAATATTAACATATTTTAGTTAACAGCAAGTTTAAGGCAATGTTAAAATAATGCATGAAACTGCATTTAACAGCTAGTTAAGTTTTATCTCGTAGTTAGATACAAAGACTGCATATAAAACTTTTTTAGCTAGCAGCTAGTTTAACACAAGGTTTAACTAGTGTGAAATATAAATCTAAACTTAGCAACAAGTTTAACAGTGTGTTAAATAAATGTTAAGTTTCAATCTGACAAGATAAAGAGTAAGACTCAAATTAACAACAAGTTTAACAAAAGTGAAGTATAAATTTGTACTTTACAGCAAGTTGAAAGGAGTTTTATATAAATGTTTTTAAGTGAATTTAACAGCAAGTAAAACTAAACATTTTAAATTTACATTTAGGAAGTTAACTCAATGTTAAGTTAAATGCGAAAAGAAACTTGCAGTTAAAAGTGAAAATTAAAACTATCTTTTAGATAGCTACAGTGGCAGCAATGTGTATCTGAGCATAGTCAAATCGAATTAAAAAGAAAGCTGAACAAATCTGAATTTAACAGCACGATCAAATATAAAGCTCAATTTAACAACCAACCCAATAAATTTAAAGTATAAAACTGCATTTAACAGCAATGTAAAAATACGAATTTAACAGCAAGTTCATTTTAATTTTTAATTTACATTTAAGAGCTTAAATCAGTGATAAGTTGAGTCTGAAGTTAAGACCTGGTTAGGTATAAATCTATTTTATAGATAGAAACAAAAATGAAAAGTAATAATCTGGTTTTGACAATAAGTTTAACATCTTTGAATTGAATTTAAAAACAAAGCTGAACAGAATGTTACATAAATGTTAAGTAAAAGTATGTTTACAACAGCAAGTTCAAGTTCAGTCTATCTTATAGATAGTAGCAGAGGCAGCAAATGTGAAGTAGAAATAGGAATTTAACAACATTTGTAACACAGTAAAATTCAAGTATTAGATTGAAATTGAAAATTGAGTTTAAGAGCTGGTTAAAAGATCTATTCTTTAGATAGAAACAGAGACAGAAAATGTGAATTAGGAATCTGAAATAAACAACATTTGTAACATTTGGTAAAATTCAAGTATACGATCGAAATTGAATAAAAAGTTGAACTGCGTTAACAGCTGGTTAAAAGATCTATCTTACAGATAAAAAAAAACAGAGGCAGCAAATGTGAATTAGAATTCGGAACTTTTGTAGCACAGTAAAATTCAAAAATAAGATCGAAATTGAAATGAAAGTGATAAAATTGCGCTTAACAGAGCTAAAAGTTTAAGATCTAAATCCATCTTATAGATAACAAACTGTAACTGTTTTTCTCCCATTTTTGTAAGCTCACAATAAATTGCTCTTTAATTTTGGAGGCTTTCGCAAGATGTTTTGTCAAAGTCAAAGACTGAAAGTAGTTGCGACACTTTTGAGCATTCAAACAACAGTCAACAGTTAACTGTCAATAAATGATGAACAGTGTCTAGAGCATTAAATGATCTTCAACAAATTGTTGTAGTCATTGTTGTTGTTGTTGTTGTTGTATGTGAATTGTGTGTTGCAAGCGCAGTCAAAATCAATAGGTCAATAAGTTTGTGGCTCGGCATTTGAGTTACGTATGTACAATTAAATGGAGCTTCGCCTTCTCTCTCTTCCCCCTTCCCCCTTCCCTTTGCACTATCTGTGGCTCTTCATCAACATGATAAACGACGCAATTGACAACGTGTTGAGAAAGGAAAATAAAATAAAGAGAGAGTGAAAGAGCGAGAGAGAGAGAGAGAGAGAGAGAAACAATTTGGTAATCGCTGACGCGCCATACAAAATCGGTTACCAAATAACTTTGAGTGGGTTCCACTTTGTTTGTACACACACAGCAAGAGAGAGAGAGAGGGGGAGGGGGAGAGAGAGACAGAGAGAGTGAGAGGGGGCTACTGATAAGACAGGTGCAGTGAAATGAACGAAAACGAAAGTCGTCGATACGTTGACGTCGCCTGCGGCAGATAAAACTTTTCACGAATTGGGGGGGAATGACTGAGAGCAGAGAGGGGGGAGGGGGGAGGGGAAGGGGCAGCACCTATTTGGGTTGCATTTGCTGTCACTCTCAAGTTGTTGTTGTTTGCTTTTAGCGCCCCGCAGCAATCGATTTCATTTGACTTTGGCCCCAAACACAACTCGACTGTTTGTTTAGCGATTTGTGTAGATACAATTTCGGTACACGAAACAGATAAACTAAAGCAGGGAGGGGAGGAGAAGAGGTCACTGGTCTCATAGGCAAACAAATTACAAACAAATTGTGTCGCAGCAACAACATTTAATATACTACTTCTCTCTACTTATTCCTCCAGCCATGTGGCAAACAAAACTTTTGCCTTATCGAACGCTGCGCAGGTGAGGGAGAGAGACAGACTGAGAGCGGGGGGGATAGAGAGAGAGAGCAAGGGGGAAAGGTCATGAGTGGTCAGCACACGACAATTCAGAGTTATCGACAGTGCAAAGGCGCTGATAAGACGGCAAAAAAAACGAGGGCAATAAATACTCATTGAGAAAGTGTCCAACTTCATCTTTGACTCGCTTTCTGCAAATTGGCATTAAAGTTGCAACCAATTTGACGACTATTTCAGCCCCAGCAAAATAGTGGCAAATAAATAAATAAAATCAATCTCGAAGCTCGTAAAGTGCTTTACACAAAAAGTGACATTAAAATAGACTTTACATTAAAGAATTTAGTTGGTTCGAAAACTTTAAATTTACTTTGATTTTTCCGCATTTCTAGTTTCAAAATTATTTATTATTCTTTAAGCAAAAGAATAAATTTAAATAAAATAAGTAATTTTAAAGTTTTATTGAGGCCAAACTGACAATTGATGAAATTTTACATTTGGTAGACAAAATTAATTATTGCTAAAAGTTTTCAATTTAGTTTGTTGATCATTTAAAATTTACTTTGATTTTTCTGCATTTCTAGTTTCAAATTTAAATATTTTTGTTTAAGCAAACAAATGTAATTAAATAAAATAAGTAATTTAAAAGTTTTAATAATGAAATTTTATATTTAGTTGGTAGATCATTTAAAATTTACTTTTATTTTTCTGCATTTCTAGTTTCAAAATATGTTGTTATGAGTGAAATTAAAATAATTCAAAGTGTATTATATTATTTTCATTTTTTGTTCTCACTTTTTTAATGATACTTATGTTTGATAAATATTTAAAATCTACACAGAAAGAAAGAACGTGCTAAAATCAAGAATTTAAAAATAAAAATCTTGATTCAAGCTGGTTTCAACCTAAAAATTTTGTTTCTAGATTGTTTTTGATCAGAAAAAAACCCTATTTAACAGTTTTTAAATGTGTTTAATAATATTAAAAGTTAGTGAAATAAAAGACTTCATTTTTTAAATTTTAACTAGCTTAAAAATCTCCTGTTTAAATGTATTTTATTTTACTCAATTTTGTTAATTAAAATGGAATATTTCCTTTATAGTGATCTATTATTAATTAAGATCTAGTAAAATAAATCTTTTTGTTTTTACATTGCTAATTTTTATTTTTAATAACAAACATGTAAGAGAAATAGATTGATTTATTTATTTTTTATTGACTTTAAGTATGAACAATTTAGAATTCATATTTTATTTGCTAAGCAGATAAAATCTACTATAATTTTTCATAATATCTCATTACTATAATTCAAAATAATTTATTTAATTTAAGAAAAAGAATAGTCTGAAATAATAGAATGTCAAAAAAGGGGAAATATTTCATTTTACTATATTTTATTTAAAAAGAGTGAAAATAATAAGTATTCTTTTATGTTAAGTCACTTTTAGCATACTTAAGAAAAATACCTCTTTAATGTTCTATCTTTTAATGAAATTCAACAAAATTTATTTATCAGCAATGATAAGCGAAAAAATATATGCCATAAAAAATCTATGCTAATCCCAGCGACTTTTTTTTTTTTTTTGTTGGCTTATCGAATTCGCATCAACTTAATTACAAAACAGAGATTTCGACAACAACTGCCGCTGATAAGACAGAATTAATATCAGTGAGATAGAAAAATAACGATGGCTATATAGTTTATATATATAAAAGCAATTGTAAATATGAATTTTGCATTAAATATTATATTTCATTCATCTTTATCGAGTATCGAATATAATCAAGAATCAATTTAAATAAACCTTTTTGTGACCTAACAAATATTTCAATAAATTTTCATTTTTCTTCCCCTTTCTCCCTTTTTTTTTGTTGTTTGGTGGCATCAAATTTTTTTCACATACTAAGCAAATAATTTATTATTGTTTTTCAACTTACGTGAGCAGTGCAAAAAATGTGAAAGAAAAACCTTAAATTTTTCTTGCTTTTTTGCTTTAATATGCAAAAATTTGTTGCTGATTTTCGCCGTTTTCTTTGCTGAGTTTTTATTTTAATTTATTTTATTTATTTATTTCTTCTCTTTTTTTTGTGGGACAGTTCGTTGACGTTTTGACGTGAATTATTTAAAATGCAACTTGGTGCACGAATTTGCCACGTTGCAGTTGCAGTTGCATTTTCATTGCGCTGTTTTTTTTTTCGGCATTGTTATTTTAATTAAAACAAATATTGTTAAAGAAATTTTATTTATATATTTTTTTTTTACTCATTTTGTTGCATTTATTGGTTGTTGTTGTTGTTGCATTTGCAGAGCGCAGTCAAGCGCACTTTAGTCAAACATTCATTCATTCAATCATTCACTCAATCATTCAGCATCTCCCCTCTCTCTCTCACGCTTTCTCCTCTCTTCTCTTGTATTATTTATCCAAGCGCACAATGCACGTAAATTAAACCCACAATGCAGCCAACAATTGCATAAAAGAGCGAAATATGCACGAAAAGTGCAAACAAACAACAAACAACAAACGAAAAGAAAAAGAAAAAAGGAAAAAATCGCGCGCGTTTTGCTCGCGACTTTTGACGAAGCGCTGCCGACGTCGACTGCGACTGCGACAGCGACTGCGACGCCGGCAAGTGCAGTTGTTGTTGTTTTTGTTATTCTTGATGCACAGTTAATAAAAACGTTAACCGCAAGTAGCCCATTGAGTTCGCTGGCCTCTTTAACGGTGTTGCAAGTGCCCCAACACTATGTTGTATGCCCCTTCCCCCCTCTCCTCACCCATACAGCGCCCCTTCCAAGTTCTTTAAGTGTTGTCACATTTGTTGTCAAATTGATTTGCTAATGATTTTAGCTGGCATTAATGTCGCCCCTCCCCTCCCCCTTCCAACGGACTTGGAACGAATTCGAAATTTCAAAGATTCAAGATACATGTGTTGCACATGACAAACGGCGCTACATTTGACTGCATTTTATTTTTAGACCCTTAAGCACTTCCAAAAATGCCCCATGAGACAGTCGAAGATGTTAAAGAACTTTAAAGAGTTTCCCCTCGGCATATTTAATAAAGAAATTCGAGAATTTCATTTAAATGAATTTTTTTTATGATATTTGCTAATTGTTGAATTGCAATGCTTTGAATGTGTAAAAGAAATCAAATAATTATAATAGTTAATTGAATAAATTATGATATATTGCTCAATGTTATATTGCAAAAATGTGAAAGTTTTATATGAATTTGAATAATTATAGCTAATATAGCTAGCTAATTGAAAAAGTTATGCAAAAATTACTAAATGTTGCAATAATAAGTTTTTTTTTTTAAGTATTTGGAATAGTTGAATATTATTTCTTAAAAATCTCTAGCACAAACATTTTGCTGAACTAATTTCATGCACTAAATTCTCATTTTATAGAAGTACAAATTCTATTCAAAATTAAAGTTTATTTAAAACTTATTTATTATTCGAAAAATTTCAATGTTTAATTGTGAAAGAAATCTTTAATCTTGCTAAGAATATGTTTATATTGTATTACAAATAATCATTCTACACTTTATTCACTGATTCTTCATTATTTTCATTCTTCATAAATTTAAGTTGTACTGGATAGAAATATTAGATTATGTTTAATAGAACTTTCGGCTAATAATCAAAGTTTATTAAACGATATAACAAAACATAAAGATGAATAATCATCATCGAATAATAACTATAAACATCATTTGATACATTATAATAATTATAATAATTGCAATAGAAACGCTTAAGAATTCATTTAATTTGTTTTATGATTCCATTGCTGATATCAAGAAAAAGAAGAAGAGAGAAAAAAATGGGTAATTGAACAATCTTTGACTTCCCCCTCATTTTTATTTCGCTTGCAGCTGGTTTAATCGTAAATATTTCTGTGATATTGCTGCTGCTTCAAGAATCTCATTTCTCATCTCAACTGAGTCACAGAGACTCAAAAACCCGGTCTCAAGTACAAGAGTTCGAGGGAGGGACAGACGGACGGACGGAGCAAAGAGTAAACGTGCAAAGTGAGTGACTCATTAAGAGTTGTGTCCAAAAGTCAGTCCGTCAGTCTATCCATCGGTCAGTTTGTCAATTTCCCTACGCTGATCCGTTCGCTTCACTGATTTTTGACTTCCCCCTTTTGAAGTTATTTTTCGCATTTTGTCGTTTTTGGCGTTTTTCAATGAAATATTTAAATTTCGCACTTTTCATTTCCATCTCTCTCTCTCTCTGCTTCGCTTGCACAACTTCTAAAAATCGTATGCAGAAAAAAATAAAATAAAACAAAAACAACAACGCCAACGCCAACAACACGCAAACACACAAACAAAACAAAATACAAAATTCGGTTAGGCAGCGACTGCGACAGCGGCAGCGCAGCTAGCGGCAAAGAGAAAAATAAAACGCAGCGCGGCGCAAAAACAACAACAACAACAAAATCAACAGCACGAACAAAACTTTGCTCTGCTTTGGGTATTTTTGCGTTTTTAATTATTTCAGTTAATTATTGTATTAATATTATATAACATTTGATTGCTGTCAACTAATTATAACTGCACACACACTCGCACACACAAAAACAAAAAATTGAAAGAAAATGTGTAAAATAAAATTGCATTTTGTAATCGGGGAAAGAAATAATCGTATTTGGCATTTTTCTTTAGTATTATAGTCTTGCTTGCTATTATATTTTTTATTCATTTATTTGTATGTATTTATTTTGTTTTCAGCTTTGCTTTGGTTTGTTTTGTTTTGTTTGCTTTGCACACAAACGTTAATTTTTGATCGAAGCGAGCAGCGGACACACACGCATTGGCAACAAATAAGTAAAATAACACAACATCGCGCACACACACACACATACACAAAACAAAAAGCAACCGCACACGTTGCGCTTACAAAACTTTCGTCCGTCGCCTGTGGAACGCAAAACACAACTGAGCTGAACGAAGCCGGCAGAGTTTTGGCCGGCCGTTGATAGCATAAGCAGCAGCGCAGCGACGTCGACGCCAGTAGTGGAGCTCTCGTGTTCTCTTGTTCGTGCATGTTTGGCGTTCGCTCTTCGCTGCTCTGCCACCCGCTTAACCGTATATACATGCGGTTCTCTTCGCACACACAGTCACAGTGCATGCAAAGCAGAGTGCGCACAGTGGTGCGCGTTGATAAGCTGACGAATTCCTACAACTGCATATTGAAAATTAAAACCTGGCAAACTAACTAATAAGCTTTAGTTATTTATTATTTATTATATTTGGCAAATAATTATAATTTTTTTGCTGGGGAAGTTCTACAATATTTGTGCATTTAAATCCAATGTGCTTTGGATGCTGAGTATGAATGTTTTGTGTGTGTGGAACGAGTTTACACTTGGCGTCGCTGCGTTGGTAGCTGCTGCAGCGTTGCATTGATGTTGGAGTTGCAGTTGTGTTGTTGTTGTTGTTGCTCTCACTGCAGTAGCTGCATGCAAGCAAATTGCGCAAATCGCATGCGTTTTTTTTTCCGTTCATGTTGTTGTTTGGCTCTCTTCTTTTGAGATCGCTGCGCTTTGATTGCGTATGCGTGCCATACGCGCCATATGTCCCATAATATGCGATATGCGATATGGAACTGCAACAACTGCAGGTCGTTTGATCAGCATCAATATACAGACGGCGCAAAACAAAGCGTTCGCATTGTTATTTGTCTTTTTGGTTAACCGCACTGCAGACGCGCATAAAACGCATGCGTTTTTCTTTTCTTTTACCCTCCCCCAAAAACTATTAAAAGCTGACTGCACTTTTAAACAAAAACAAAACACACATCAACCCGTTGCGCCCCGTTGCATTCCCACACACATGTGCATACATTGGTATGTAAATACATTACACACACTCACGCACACGTAAGAGTAAATTTTGAGTGCAAAAACTGTTTGTGTTCGACTGTGTAAAACGCGCCCAATTCTGCTGACGTCGCTGCTGTTGGCCAAAAAGCTCAACGAAGCGTGCACGACAAGAAGAAGAAGATGGAGAGAAAAAGGAGGAGAAACAAACGGCAGTGAGAGCGAACGCGGTGACAGCAAAAGCAAAGAGAGTGGGAGCGCATATTGAAGATCGTTTGGCTGCCAAGGAAGTGGAACACATGCGTATGTGTGAGTGCGAGTGTGTGTGTGTGTGCGAGTCTTTAGCATTGTCATGGCAACTCTTGAACGTGGGAGAGCCCTTAGTCAAGCTGATTTTTTTTTGTTATTTTTCAAAAGTTTTGTTCTTCTTGCTTTGTGGCCTTTGTTCTTGCCGTAGCGATTGTTGTGGTTGTTGTTGCTGCTATAGTTGTTGCTGTCGCTGTGTAGTTTTGTGGCCTCGAGCGACCAAATGATCGACCAGCTGTTGCTTTGTTTTGAAAGAGAGCGAGAGTGAGCAACAAAGCTGGAGAGGAACTGATTTAAGAAGGCACAGCTAAATGTGAAAGAGAGTAGGGGATACATAAAACAAAATTAAATGCCAGACAATTATTAATTAAAGTAATTAATGTGATTTGAAGAAGCAGCAGCAGCAGCAGCAGCCGTTTTGGCTAAATGCCCATTATGATTATTTCTTGGCCATTTTGGGCATCGGGATTTCGCCTTTCATTACATATGCAAAGCCAGGCGCCGACACACACACACACACACACACACACACACACAACCAAAACATAAGAAGAGAGTGAGATGGAGAAGAGTGGGGAATTTGTGCACATGTGTGCGCTCTGCCTATTGCACATCTGTTGTCCTTGTCCCACAGCAAATTGAAAAACTATTGACGACCACAGTTAGTTCTCCTATCTCTTCTCTCTCTCGCTCGCATGTGCTCTGGGCATTATCACATGCGATAAATATTTATATGGAAATGTAATGACTGCCTTCCCTTCCCCCCTCTCTCCACACCCTTCTTGCCATCATCCCCCCACAGAGTCGAATTCGGACGTCGCGCAATTAATGTCACCACATCCTTTGGGCCTTATTAATGTCCTTGGGCCTTATGCCTTGGATTTGCCAGGGTTGCCAGGGCACGCAAAAGAGAGGAGAGGACACACATTAATGTCCTCTTCCTCCATGGCCGGTAAAAACAATTAATTTGCCCATAATGCAATTTATATCGGTTTTCGGCTTCAACTTTGCTTTTGCCTCATTGGCGTTTTATTCGTATCCTTGTTATTGTTTAATGTCGGTGTTGGTGTCCCTTTTGGCCACCACATAATGTGCATATTTCTGCTTGTTGCGTTTTCCCCCCTCTCTCTCTCTCTCTCTCTGTGTTTGTGTTTTAAGGCCAAATGATTAATTATAAATAAACAATAAGCAGAAAGCGTCGCCACAAAATATTTTAATGGCCATGAAATATTTGTGTCTTCCCATTTTCCGCTTCCCGCTTAAATTCCATTTGTGGTTGTTGTTGCCGCATCTTTAAGCTCCGATTGTCTTCCAAAAAGTTGTCCAGTGTAACTTGTATTTTCCCACTACCCCCCCCCTCCCCCAACCACCTCATTCGTAAACCTGTTTACCATTGCCTGGCATTCAAAAGTTCGTCTACTATTATTATCTACTATTAAATTGCAATTATTACTTTTGATATGCAATTGTCATTTATATTTACATTAAGGTTACTTTTAATAGTTATTCATTTTATTTACAATTTCAGTGTTATTTATAAGAAGCAGCTTTAGTGCTATATTTGGTATTTTGATTGCAAATTTCATTATATTATTTTTTATTAACTTTATTGCAAAAGTCAGGAGTTTTTATTTGCGTTCAGATAAAAGTTGTTTAAGCAAAACGTTTGTACGGCAAAAACTGGCTAATGCAATTACATCTTAATTTTTTTTGTCCAACAGTCTGGTATATTTTGTATTCCATGGTATATATTGGAATGCAGTGTTGCCAATATACCAAATATAGCATTTGGTATATTTTTAGTATCTTTGGTATATTTTGAAATATAGTATATTAAACAAATATACTAAAAATATACCAAAAAATACAAAAGTATACCGAAATTTTATTTGAGATGATTAGCAGGTATTTTACAGTCGATCACAATTATTTACTTAAATAAGAATCATTATGAAATGCGTACTATTAAAGCTATTTGCTTTAACCAACTCAATCTCTTAACAAATATATTATAATAATAATATACAATTGCTGCCTAAGAAGCCTAAAAGCAGGCAACAAAAAGCTGCATTTCTTTGAAGAGCTTTTGGAGCGAAGAAGCTTTTGCATCGTTGCAAGCCACTGAGCTTTAGAAAAAGAGCGAGAGCTAAAAAAGTGTATGAACTTAAGAAGAGTTAGAGAAATGTAATCCATAAAGATCATAAAAGATTTATCATCAATGGAGAACACAATATGAACATGAAGAACAAATCAAATGTTTTAATGTTTCCAATTTTTTGACCCCATTTTTTTTCATTATAAGAATCGAAAGTTGTTTTTTCAATTTGAAGATATTGATATCTGATCTTAGTATAAGAATCGAAAGGTGCTTTTTAATTCTAAGAAATTAATAATTGATCTTCGTATAAGAATCGAAATTGCTTTTTTTCAATTTAAAGAAATTAATAATTGAACTTAATATAACAATCCAAATTCGCTTCTCTTCTAGTTTTCTACGAACAGTTTTCCAAATGGTTTCCGCAACAATTCCCCATATATACATAGATCGTATGTGAAATAATTTCCTTTTGGATTATGCTATTTATGTTTGATTTTCGTCTTTTTGCAAGCTGTCTGCAATCGAGTTTGTTTGACACAATTGACAAGAGCCACCCACAAAATGGGGGCGAAAAAAAAGAGAAGTTGTTGTAGCATATCAGAGGCAGACAATCTCTCCACAAAACATGGCCACAAAATAGAATTTTCCATACTGTAAACAAACTGTCAATTCGGTGGAAAAACGAGAAAGAACGAGAGCACAATATTTTTGCGGGAACTCTGTCGCAAAAATGTGGAAGAGAATGAGGAGGGGGAAAAAAACTGATGTGCAAGATGATAAAGTGGCAGATGATGTGCGATAATAATGCTCGATGATGAGCATGTGAAACTGAAGTCTAGCCAAATATATATATATATATACGTGTATATAGTATTTGCGACATTGTTGTGCAAACTTTGTACTTACTTTTGGTAGCAATAAAAAGTTACAAAAAACTAAAACTTACCTGCAATGAAAAAGAGAGAAAAAAAAATAGAGAGAATAAGTATTGTAAGAAATGATATTAATTGAATCTGTTGTTGTAATTTAATGCTCTCAATAAGAGTAACAACAACAAAAAAGTAGAAGAACAAAAACATGTAAAATAATTAAAAACTTTGGAAGGTAGCAAGATTTTCAGTTGTTGTTGTTGTTCAAATTGTTCTGAGGCTCCCACAGGCAATTGACGGGGTCAAGAAATTGGCATTCTAAAGGGAATGACTCCGTCTCCCCCTCCTCCTCCTCTTCTTCTTTCTCCTCTTTGCCCTTCGCCACCTGCAGCAGCTTGAAAATATTTTTACGATAAAGCGCCCAACAACAACAGCAAAGGCAGCCAAAGCCCTGGGGCCACAGTTTGGGGAGCAGCTTCAGTTGGGTGGAGTTTTTTTTTTTGTGTAGCTTGGGACAGCGAGAGGACAACTGTAGCCTGTAATTAAATAATACCCATGCTAGCCCGCACTCTCCTCCCTTAGCCCTTCGCTTCAAACTCATGTCCATCTCCCAGTAGCTGCTTCAGTTTCAGTTACAGCAACAAGAGAACAACAAAAGTATCTTAACGGCATGCGGCGCCATTTGAAGTTCAACTTGCCAAATACGAACAACAAAAAAAGCACAGACACTGAAGTAAGTCGAATATGCTCGACTGTGAGATACTTGCTAGTCATATTCATTAAAGGAAAAGCAATTTGAAATAATACGACAAATTATTAAACCCAAAAATATGCTATTTAGTAATATACCAAAAGCTATATTTAGTATGTCGATATACTATTGCATTTTATATGCATGTGATGGAATTATAATCGAATGTGCTCAACTGCGAGATACCCACTATCTTAAACAATACCAAAAAATTGTACCGAAGGTTATTTTTAGTATGCCGATAAACTATTTCATTTCCAATACATGATAAGAAATCACTAAAAAAAATACCAAGAAATACTATAATATGCCAAACGCAGTATTTAGTATTTTGTTAAAATATTGCATTTAGAATACAAGTAGAGAAATCACACTTAAATTTGCTCGACTGCGAGATACCCGATAGTCATTTTCAATATAAGCAAAAGCATATTAAGATATACCAAATTATTATTTCAAAAAAATTCAAAAATATACCGAAAGCCATATTTACTCTATCGATTAAAATATTGCATGCAAATGTACTCGACTGCGAGATACCCGCTATCTTAAAAAATACCAATTAATTATACCAAAAAATACCAAAAGATTACATTTAGTATAGCGATATACTCTTGCAATGTAAAATGCAAGGTGGGAAATTACTAAAATATACCAAGAAATATTATGCAATTGCAGTATTTAGTATATCGATATACTATTTCGTTTTAAATATAAATACTTACTAGTTTATATAATATACTAATTTATACACTTACTAATTTCTATGCTAAATCAATATACTAAAAATACTAAAATATATAGAGGGCCATGTTTAGCAACTTATTTCGTGACTTATTTCGGGTAAATAGTTTAATATTTGTTATTTATCATTTTTAATATAGTTTTAAAAACTAAGCTACAGCCATTTCCAGCAATGACCACTAAAAGAAGTAAAAATAAAATAATCCATTATATTATTTATTAAATTGTTATATAGCAACGATTTCTTTGCAACTTCTCTTCCTGACTTAACCACTTGTGTATTTACAGGGTATTCATGGCAACAGCAAAAAAAAGCAGTCAACAACATGCGTGCTTGGGTCAGTGAGAGTAGCGGCAAGAAAGAGAGGGAAGGAGAGAGGAAGAGCGAGATAGCGATAGAGAACTGAGCTGTGGAGCTGTTTGGCGTCTGGTTGCCCACGCCAAATAATCCAAAGAGGGAGCAACACACGCCAAACTATTGCTCCCCTAGGATAAATTAATAAATTTTCAAGCGAAAGTTGCCACAGGGCAAAATGAGAGCAAAAGCACAGAGAGAGGGAAGGAGTGCGGGGGAGTAGGAAGCTGAACATAGATTCGTAGAGTCAGCGCAACAAATAAACAAATAATCGTGGAAAAAAGTGAAGCAAAGAACAACGGCAAAACAATTACACAGCACTGTAAATACACTTTATAATTATTCACTAAGCAAAAACGAAAAAATTTGAAATTCAAATATAAAATTGAAATGAGTACAAATAAAAGAAGAGTTGAAATTTAATATTGAGCAAAGTTAAAAATTATCTTAAGTAAAAAATGTCTTTGAAAGTAAATTAAATTTGTAAATAATGAAGCGATATAGAATAAAATGATCTTGTATTAAATTGTTTACAAAGTTTTCATTTGTTTTATAAGCAAATGTTTCAGAAGTGTGACCATGCATTTTTTGTTTTAAGATTTTCGAGCCAAATTTAGACACATAAAGCATGCTAGAACGGTCACTTTAAACTTGATGGAAGTTGCAAAATATATGGGAAAACTCCCAGGTGATTTATTTCGTTCATCTGGATACAGCGCTTAACTCGTAAGATTTCTTTTAATATTCTTATTAAATAGTGACAATAGTTTTATACACCTAGTATAAAAATAGTACTATTTTTCATTTTTTTTTTTTATAAAAAATACAAAATAAAATGTCAACAATTTATATACTATATAGTAAATTATTTATTTTTTTCTGATTTAACTAAAACAAAAATTAAATAATTTTTTATATCTATATAAATTCTAGACGTCTTTATCATTACTAATTTGCTTTATTTTAAAATTAACTTCTTATATTTATATACAAATTCATGACGTATTTATCTTTACTAAGTTGCTTTATTTGAAAATTAACTTCCATTTTAATGGCACAAGCTTTGTTCAGCTTATTTGAAGCAATAATAAATAATATGCTAATAAACCGCATTTTGAAATTTACCATATAAAAGAAAAGCTTTTGTATATTCCATTCACTGAGTAAGTAAATCATTTGTCATCTAGAGAATGATCCAAATGGATTAAAAAGCGAAAACATCTTGTTTTTGTGAGGGCATCAAAATATGATTATGATGATGATGATGTGATGATGATGATGATTATGTTTGCGTTGCTCAGCCATATGCGACAATGTTATAAGGCAAATACACACACACAGAGACAGAGAGAGAGAGAGAGAGAGACAACATATGAATGTGCTGCATTTGGGGGCGCCTCGCAAATGCGTTGCATCGAGCAGAGCAATGATCAAATATGGCAAATGGCAAACGGCAAAATGGTAAAATGGCAATTACAATTTGGACTTTCTCCAATCACAAAATGGACAAATGCGGAATGCACCAGGGATGGGCAATCAAATGTTAACTCTGCACTTAACATCTGATTGACAGCTCCCAAGAAGAAAGAAGAAGAACAAATTGCAGTTAACAAAAGTTGCAAAGTTGCAATTAACGAGGGGGAAAACTTAACGATTCTTGTTGTGAGCAAAGAGCAACGAATGAGATCGAGGTCAAAGACTTTCAAGGAATATATATTGAATCCACTTCGAAAGAAATGCAAATTGTTTTTATACATGTAAATAGCTGTTTCTAAATGGTTGTAAAAATTGAATAATCTTTGTATCAAAGTGAATCAAGCGATATAAGAATAAAGTGCTGAATTTGGTAATACTTTAATGATGTGTTAGATGAACTATGTCAATTTAAAAAACAATTTTAAAAATAAGCACAGAAATCTTGGAATATAAATTCTAGATTTTCAATATAAGTAAAACCATCTTAAAATATGCCAAATTATTAAACAAAAAATACAAAAATATGCCTAAGGATATAAAATATACCAGATTATTAAACTAAAATACACAAAAATATACCAACGGATTTAAAGTATACCGAATTATTAAACCAAAAATTACAAAAATATACTAAAGGGTATATTTAGTATATTGATATACTGTTGTATTTTAAATACATGTAGGGAAAACACAGTCAAATGTGCTTGCATCAATAAAAGCAAAACAATCTCAAATAATACCAAACTATTTTACCAAAAAATACTAATTTATATACCGAAGGCTATCGAAGGTATATCGACTTAATATTACAATACATGTGCTGGACTGTGAGTTCTTTTCGATACATGCAAAACAAACTTAACTATTACCAAATTATTATACCAAAAAATACCGAAAGTTATATTTAGTATGCAAGCCACAGCAAGAAATACGCGACTGATATAAATGACTTAGGCCATTAAATTAACAAATTAATAATCTAAATAGCCATTCCTAATGTGCCATCTTGCACACTTTTCTTTCTTGGAAGTAAAATCCGAAGATAAAACTAATTGCAGTTTTGGCCCTAAATATTTCCATATCATTTCAATTGCACTCCTTTAGAAATGTGTGTGTGTGTGTGTGTGAGGAAAGCACACGCTTTTGTAAACTGTCGAGCAAATTGTCACTTTTCCCTTCCCGCTTTTGGGTGACAACAATTCATAAACACTCTCAGCTCTTTAACCCCGCGCTTGACACCAACTGACTTCCCCCTTTTGCCCCCACTCACTCTCTCTCTCTCTTTGCTTGTTTCCCCCACTGACTCGTGCTCTGCCCTGCCCCTTTACCTCCCACCCAACCGCCTTGGCAAAACGAAGGCAATAAAATGATGGGCGAATGCCATTTTTGGTATTTTCACACCGAGAAAGCAATGTTCGAGGAAAACCCAAAAAAAAAGCACATAAGAAATAAAACTAGTGTTTAGTGTGCTCGACTGTGAGATACCCAGCCAAACATATACCGAAAAATATTCAAATTTATATCAATTTCTATATTTGGTATATTGATACAAGTGTTACATTCAACATGAAATATACCGAATCAATATAGCGCTATAGATATTTGGTAAATTAGATATAGTAAATTCGCAATAAAATATACCAAATTAAAATACCAATAAATATATTTGGTATATACATATACTACATTCAACAAAAATCTGCTATCCTAAGAGTGAATTACTGCAATGATAGCTATATTTGGTATATTGCTATCGAAATCAAATATACCAAAAAACATATTTGATATATCGATATTCGATAACACTTAAAATACACCATTTACTGTATGGCTTTAAAAATAAGTATAACAGATAAATATAGTGTTAGATTCAATATGAAATATACCACAAAATTTGGTATATTTAGATACTGCAACACAATGATTTTCCTATGAATTTCCTATGAGTAAATTATTATAGCGAGTGGTGCATTTAGTATATTGACGAAGTACAACTTTCGAAACGAAATATACCAAATGAATATACCAAAAAATATAGTTAGTATATTTGTATATATACCATGGCATTCAAACTTCACCTACTACTATGTGGGTAAATTCCAGTAATAAGAGCTATATTTGGTATATTGATATAGTACCACATACAAAATGAAATATACCAAAATATATATTTGGTATGTTTATATACTATTACACTCAATATACACCTATTACCCTGCTATAAAGAAGAAGAAAAAACAGCAAAACGCGAGCGCAAATTTCGTTAACGTTTTCGTCGGGTCTTCGCACATCTTTTGCATGGCTTCTTTTTTACCCCCTTCGCAAGTTTTCCACACACACACACACACACACACACACACACATGCACACTCTCCTCGCCATTTAATCAAGAAAAACACTTTTTATTGTGCAAAATTATGGCATTGTTTTCTGTTGTAGTTGTTTGTTGTTGTTGCTTGTTGTTTTGTTGTTTGCTTATTATTATTGTTGTTGTTGTCATAATGGTTATTGTTGTTTTTGTTGCTGCTGGTGATTGTTAATGTCAAAAGTGTTATTGTTATGCAGACAATTATAGCACGCGATAAAAATGCTTAGCTGGTTGCATGAAGCAGCTTCAAGGCAAAGGGCAAGGGGGGGGGGGGGGGCAGTGTTTGTCTCGTAATGAGCCTGGCCGAAATGAGAAAATATGTTTATTAGCCAACTGGCAGCAAGGATAATGTGTTGACTGCGACTCGTTTAGCAGCTAAAGAGGCAAATAGCGTAAAGAGAAAGCAACTGGAGGGAAGAGGAAGAAAGCAGAGAGAGAGAGAAAGAGAGGGAGAGAGGGGGCATCTCTTTTCAACAGCTGGCAACTTTTGGCATCTGTTTCGATCAAAGCCAATATTGCACTTCCACTGATTTTGTTCTTGTTTGTTTACACACGACGCAAGACAGTTTTCACTACATGCCGCATGCCGCATGCCGCATGCCCTTGCCCCTGCCTCAATCTGCGTGCCACACGCGCCCTGCAGCTGCGAGCAGCCACATTCCTCGGGCAAGAGACACGATCGATTTAAAATGCACATATGACAAATGTCAAGTGGTTGACAGCGACAGTGCACCATGCCACTGCCACTTGCCACTTGCCACAGTGCGATGCAACACGTTCAACTCTCTGTCGCTTTATCTGCCGCCGGTTGTCAAACGATTGCGCTAGTTGCTTGCCCCATTCATCATTTTTCAGCTAGCGCGATCTTGCAACATGCCACAAGCATCCGATCGCTGATCATGGATCGCAATCAACGACAGCAGCGACTTCCTTTATGCAATTCTTCCGGCAACTGCAAGTTTTCTACTCAAAACAAAACTGCCAACTCTATTCCTGGAACAGAAGAAAAACTGATCAACTGATCATAAAATACTGCAAGCAAAAGATCGAAGATCTAACAGAAGCAAAGCTGCGAATAGTTCAACTAAAGACACTCGGTTTTTCAAGACAATTTCAATGCAAAGTATTAAAGAATTAACTTAAGAAACTTAAATTTAAAAATGAATTCAAAAATTAACCAAAAGGAACTGAATGGAAAGATTCTCTGATCTATCGAAAGAATACTTAAAAGACCTAAATTAAATGATCTACTGATCTAAGGACTAAAGTAAATTTGAAATTTTTTTGAACTTGAATTGAAGAATCACCCAAAGAGTACCGATTGAAGTGATCTATTAATCTATCCAAAGATTACTTAATAAAGTAGATCAGCTACTACATAATCAGAAAAAGATAATAATAATGAGGCATTAATTTTGTAAATATAAATTTCAATTTGGTAAATGCAAAAGAACAATTATTTTTTATTTATATTTCTATTGTTTAAATAAGTTTTAGAAAAAAAAAGTAAAAAGCCATTAAAAAAAACTACAGTCTGTCCATTTTAAATAAAAGCAAACCCGTGCGGTATTATTCTTAAAATATACCAAATTAGTATACCACAAAATAATAAAATATATCAAATTAATATACCACAAAAGACTAAAATATACCAAATCCTATATTTGGTATATTTCTACTACATTGAAAATATACCAAAGAGTACAAAATATACCAGATTATCAGCCAAAGCTACTAAAACTTGTAGTAAAAAGTCGATTTTTCCCATACTAAAGAATTTGTTAAAGACCTCTTGGAGACTCAATGTTATAATACCCATTTGAATAGATATATGAATGAAAATAAAATGAATAATCAAATTATGTTTTCAATTCTTTGCAGGAATCTTTTTCCAAGAAGAATCATTTATTGCTAACAATCTTTGCTGATCTAGAAGTCTGCCTCTCTATTTTTCTGCCATAATATTGATGACTAATGACAGAGAATGCCAACGACTAGTTGCTAGCTTATTATTATTATTAATTCAAGTGTAATTTAGCAATTGATGCTAGGCTACAATTTTAATTTATAGCCAGAGAGAGAGCAGAATGAAGATGCTCAATGAAAAATGAGCTAGCGATTAAAGGAGACGTTGGCCCCAAACCAAAAGGGGATTAATCAAGCAGTTCAACGTTGGTCGTCTGTCAGTCCGTCTGTCTGTCTGTCCGTCTGTTTTTTAAAGTGCTTCTAGCTGAGAGACTATAATAGCTAGTGACTCCAGCGATAGCTCGATCAGAGTTCTGTGCAACAACAATTTCCTGTAATTTACAGTCACAAGTGACACAAGCAACTTGAGATGCAAAAAAAAAAAAAGAAGAAGAACACAAAAATAGACAACAGCACTTTGGTGGCAGATGCAATTGCCTGTTGCACGTTGCACGTTTCGCGTTGCAGTTGCAGTTGCAGCATTGTCGAACTTTCAGGCCTCGTCGCCTGACCCATATTTATTTTTGGCATTGGTATTTTGCTTCTCTTCCTTTTTTTTTTCTTGTTATTTCTTATTACTTATTTTTCGCAGTTTTTCATGTTTTTGCCGCACTCACCGAAATGGAAAAAACTTTTCCAGAAAATGTCGTCCCAAGCTGGTCGTTGTCATCTTCCGACTTTTTTTGTTTCGCTCTGTGTTGATGTTGAAAATGCTGCGTTTATATTTTATACTTTTTTTTTCGTATTCAGTGGCGCCCAAGATGATCACTTAACTTCACTTTTGCTTATTGACTTTCGGCTTTTGACTGCCTGCATGTGGTGTGTGTAAGAGTTGTGTGTGTAAGTATGTGTGTGTGTAAGTATGTGTGTGTGTTTGTGTATTTTGTGCTGTTCAGCAGACTGCAAACTGCGCACAATGCAATTGGAAATACGCTTTAATTAAACTAATCAGACGATATTATACAGCACAACAGACGCCTACGCACACACACACACACACAGGCATATGACCGGACACACACACACAAACAGCGAGAGCTCTTTCACATACATATCTTTTAATGGGCTTCTTTTCATTTAATGCAAAAATTGTAAACAAACCAACAAAAAAAAAAAAAAAAACTCAAGAAAAAATTGCAAATAGCGGAAAACCGACGACGGCGAAGACGAAAACGTCGCGATTTGTTAGCGATTCGCACGCGATTTCGGGAGAAAATTATTTCAAATGTTTACCGCGAAGACGTAGAACAAAATCTATAAGATTTTAAAGGCTGACGATTTTTCA
The DNA here is from genome assembly GCA_035046325.1 of Drosophila niveifrons. Taxonomy (NCBI): domain Eukaryota; kingdom Metazoa; phylum Arthropoda; class Insecta; order Diptera; family Drosophilidae; genus Drosophila; species Drosophila niveifrons. The sequence goes on from JAWNOC010000071.1 coordinate 1,286,068, forward strand.
AGTATAAAACAAAATTAATTCCTTAACGCAGTTCCTTTTGCTTGTCTTATTTTTTACTATTATATATTCTTCAATGCTTTTTTCAAACGATTCTGTGAAAATTTTTAAGATATAATCTTTCAGCTTAAGCAATGCTTGTCTATAATGTAAAATCTTTTACTTTTAAATCTACTGCTTTTTGCAATGTTGGAATATAATAACGATTTCTAAAATTCAGTAATGATCAACGCCTGATATCATGTCTTACATTAAGTAACAAAATTATTCCATACACATTTCAACCTAAAATACAATTGCTGTTTCTTAATTTCCTTCCTATTTTAAATTTCAAATTGTCGCTAAACCAAGAAAATACATTTTTAATTCTATGATGATCGCCATATATTAATAATTTCCCGCCTCATTTCCAGCCTTCAATTTCATAATTGCATTTCTTCCTCGTTCATTTTTCTTTCTTCTTTTTATGAACTCGATCACGAACACGATCATGAAATTAATCCTTTCTTTAGCTAGAACGAAGCTTAATTGAGGCACAATGGTTGCTGCAATGCTTATGACGACTTCTTACTCATCGCTTGAAAGCTTTGTGTATACTCAACTCCCCCTTTTGCAGAAGGGTTGTGATGATTAATGACCTTGCTTATCGTGGCAAAATTGTGGCTTGTATATGTACTATATGAAATGATTAACAAGCTATTTGCATAAGTATTCATTGTTGGGAAATCACACATGATAAGCAAATTTTAATAGAAACCCGATATCTATAGTCGAAGATGCTCTATGGAAATACAATAGAATTCCCCTTTTCGAAATCATTTAAAAATTGTGCTTTACAATTTCCCTTAAGCTGGGTACTAAGCTTTAAAATGTCCATTAAGTAAGTAACAGAATTTCCCTTTACAAAGTCTCCTAAAAAGATTGTCCTTTAGAATATCCCTTCAGAATTTCCCTAGTGCAAAAACTGTTGTGCATTGATTTGTAAACTCTTCTTCTGCTGCTTTGCTTTGAACTCTTCGCTGAACTCTCGGCCACATACAATAACAATAATCGTAAAAGAAACATTACATAAATTGCAAAATTTCATTTGCTGAACTTCAATGTTTTTGTCGTTGTTGTTTGGAGCTTCTTCGTTTTTGCCGTGTGTCGAGTTGAAAAATGAAAAAAACAAAAAAAAAATAATAATAAGAGTCTTTTGTTATTGTTGGCTCTGGGGCCTTAAGCTGCTTGCTCACTTTACCGTTACCGTTAGGCTACAGCGCAACAACGACAACTACAAGAGCAAAGAAGAACAACAACAAAGGCCACACTTAAATGATGTTTGAGGCTGGCGAAATTCGCTTTATTTGAATGAATCACAAGCGTCGCGCCGCGTCGCGATCTCTGCGCGGGTGTGTGTTTGTTGGTGGGGTAACATACACACATGCATACACACCTTAAGAAAAATAAAAAACACATACACTTCGATTACGCGGCAGCCGCAGCAGCAGCAGGCGGCGGCAGAGGCTGCCCAACACTATGTATAGTAGAAGACAACACACAACGAACGAAGACCGAACAAACGCCGCGCGCGCACAACGCGTTCACATTGAAAGTTTGCGAGTAACTGAAGACGAAGCTGGCGACGACATTTTCAAGCGACACACCAAGTCATTGGCGCACTCTCACACGAAGAGAGCGCCAAATAGTGGAAGACCGTGAGAGAGAGAGCGTTAGCGCCAGGCTGTGTGTGAAAGCAGGCGAAAATTGCAGGCGCTGACAGACAAGCAGAGAGCGACAAATGCAGAGAGAGGAGAGCTAGCTCCAGGCTGTGTGTGTGTGTGTGTGTGTGTGAAAGCAGGCAACAATTGCAAGTGAATGTGTGAGTGCAAAAGAGCACTAGACGCATGCGTGCGAGGAGACCGAAAATGGAATTTGGAAATGTTTTTAGCAAAACTTGAAGAACACACACAAGAGCAAATTGAAGCGAGAGAAAGAGTGAGAGCAGAAGGAAGCCATTTGTTGAGTCACAGGTTCAATCAACTGCAATCAAAAATCGATAAGAGCAGTAAGAAAAAATGCAAATTAATTAGCTGTTGGGAACCGCTAAATGGAAATTCAATTTGCAATTTGCAGCGCAATAGTTCCAGTTTCTCTCTCTCTCTCTCTCCTTCTTTCTCTTCTCAAGCACGTCCAGCTTGACCGGCTTCAGCAACAACAACAACAACGAAGCGATTTTCACTGCATGCCAAGACGGACATGGCTTTTCACCACTCTGTGGCGGCAGCAGTTGGTCTGGTTTTTCCGCAAAACTGGCATAGACCAATCCACCTTTCCCCCCGCTCCACCCATCTTTTCCCATCCTCTCCACCTTGCAATTTACTGCAGTCGCATGCGGAAATGTGTGAAAGAGAAAGCGCATAATCCAATAAGAGCAATGCAAAGAAAAAAAAAAACTAGCAGCAAGTAAGGTTTGCAATTGCCTTGATCAAATGCTTGACAACAAGTGCAACATTGCGGCAGCCCTGAGGCAAGTGCATGTGGTAAGGTGAAACCCGTTGCAACCGCACTAGGAAACGCACCACAAAACAAAACTAAAAAGCTATACAAAGAGAGAGAGAGAGAGAGAGAGAGGGAGAGAGAGAGAGACATTTCGCCGCACTGAAGCGAAACTGGAGCCATGCAACAAGATCCAAATGCAAATCATCCAATGCCAACTCAACAATACAAAAAAAAAAAAAACCATAAAGTGAATAAACTGAACACTGAACTGCAAAAGTCGTCGGGAACTTCATTAGTTGCATATCCAAAACTGAGAACTGAGAAGAGCAAGGATACAAGGATCGTTTAATAGATATAAACTTGATTGAAGAGAGTGGACAAACAAATGCAGAAATAGTAAAATAGATAGATTAAAGATGGCTAATAAGTGGTAGACATAAAGATGGAAATAGTAAGAATTAAAAAAAATATATAAAAATGCAGACAAACAAACTAATAAATTAATAGTTTAGTATTATATAAAATTAAAAAGAAATACATAAACCCTGCATAAAAAAATAATAAAATAGTAAGATTAAACAAAATTTGCAAAGAAATATAGAAAAAGAAAAGCTTACATAGAATATATCATAATAATAAATGTATAAAAGATAGATATATATATAAATATAAAGATAAGGCAGCGAAATAAATAAATATTAGCAAACTGGAAATGAAAAAAAAGTTAAATATATGGCAAAAATAAAAAATAATACAATAAAAAATTAAATAAAAATATTTACAAAAATAAATTTCTCAAAATAAAAGTTAAAATAATTATATAACAAAAATCTTTTAAAAAAGTGTCAAAAAAAAAAATAATTAAACTACAAATGTATTAAATTTACAGTCTTTATTTATAGTATCTTTAAGTTCAGCTCCATCTTTAAAACTTCCCATCTTAAAAGTCTGAAATTTCACATGTGTATAGTCTAAATTCTTTCTGCAATATTTTGAATACTTTAATTGGAATCCCATTTAGAATTGTCTGTCATCCGAGACTTAAAATTTGGATTCGTGGCAAATTTGAAGCCATGCACTATTTAGCTTAAAGAACTATTTGAATATTATGAAATTTTCAAAAGGTTGCCTGCAATTTGTCAAGCGAAAAACTTTATATAATGGATTCTGTTTTGGCAAAGTGTTATTTCGCAACAGTATACTTAATAAAAAGACCAGTTTCTAAAATCAAGAAGAATCTTAAAAATTGGCTGCTTAAAATATGGCTCCATTCAACAAATTACTTAAAAATAAGAAATTTAGAATGAAAAATTACAAATAAACTATAGAATTTTCATAATAAAATCAAAGTAAGATCGAAAATAGATTGAATATATGATATTTAGGTTATAAAATTCTCGAATTTTGATCTTAGATCAAATCTTGATTGAGGTTTTAGAACATTTTTTTTTCTGAGTGTATTACCATTATTATTCCGGGTGCAATTGTTGCTTTGGCTTGCGCAACAAAAATAACAAATGTGTTCAATTGACACGCCCCGAAATGCGCGAAAGTTGCAACAAATTGAGGCACAACACCGACGCCGACGCCGACAGCGATAGCGACAGCGACTAATAACTCTCGAAATTAATATGTGCTTAGCAGCGCCAACTAGCCATAAAAGTGATAGACATATTAACCCAGTACTCCACATTTCTCTCTAGCCTAGACTCAACTGAGACGCCGTCCGTACAAAGTAGCAATTTTCAGCTTTGTTGCGTGTGGGAGACGAACACAAGTGAAATGCCAATGGGGAAGAGAGGGACAAATAGAGAGGGTTGTGGTTGTGTGGTTGTTGTCTATGTGGAATGGGTTTGTGTATTGGCATAAGTGAAGCATGCATGCCAGACACGCGAATGCGATAAAAACCGCTGCCGCCGTCGCTGTCGCTGCCTCCGTCGCCATCGTCGTCGTCGTCGTCGCTGCTGCTGCTGCTGGTGCCAAATTTAGTGGCCGCCATTGCATTCAAAGGAAGCGAAAACCAAAAGTGCTTTGGCTTTGGCTCTCACACTTATCGTTGTAGTTGTTGCTTATTTACGACACGACTCGATCCCTCACAACACACACACACACACACAACTACACAAAGTTTCCAATACCATTTGCACACACAACAAAAAAAGAAAAACCTTTTTTATACGCATACCCTGTAGGGGTAATTTTTCATAGTGTATATAAAAATTTGTGAAATGGAATGTTATCACTAATTCCCGTATATGTTTTTATTGGCACGCAACTCACCTGTAATGAAAGAAAAGAAATAAAAATATATTAAATTAAAAATTGGCAATGAGAGACAAATTATAAATTATGAATAGTGTATTTATATTTTTTTCTTTTTGTATTTATTATAAATTTTATTTAAAGTAATTTCCCTATACGAACAACTTGCAATATTAATGCATTTTCCATTTCCAATATTACATGCATCCAATACCCCGCCTTCGCAACACTTACAGGGTATGTATGACTCGAGTCAGCTAAAATTCGCCAGCAGCTGTCTTTTTCTGCGCCGTTTGCATTACAAATTGAAAAACTGGTTTATGACTTGGCTAACTTTTGCTACGTGCACTGCCAAGTCGCATGTATAAATAAAAGCGAAACCTAAACCTAAAAACTGTTGCATGCTTTTAGGCTGCGAAATTATCAGACCCAAGCAAAGATTATTACACACGCTGGGCGGTCAGTCAGCGAACCGAATGTGTGTGTGTGTGTGTGTGTGTGTGTGGGGGGGGGGGGTGTTAAGGGAGGAGGTGACAGGTAGTTAGGGTATTTGTGGTGCGGTTTAGACAGGTCGCTGCCTAATGGCTGCTGATCGGCTAAGCGGCTTAGCAGCTGCGTGTGTGTTGCGAACACGCGGCGCATTCCGGGAATGGGAAACCAGCAAGCGCAAAGCTGCTTCAAACTTGCTTCAAATGCGACGAGTTTCGAGTTTGAGTTGGATTAATAATACCCTCTAGAGGCAGTCAGTGCAGCTGCAGGGTATGTTGTGCTTAAAAAAAGTCGAAAAATTGCAGACTTAGTATAAAGAAAAAAAATAGAAAACGCCTAAATTTTGCGAATAAGCAGTAGCAGTGAAAAGTATTGAATAAACCAGTGTATAATATGTTTGCTCTACTCAAAAATAGTTGCATACAAAATTTTCTATATTTGTTAAGGTTAATTAAGTTTTATAATAGCTCAATTAATTTGTTGCGCGACGAACTTCTGTTAATCAATCAAGCCTAATTTATTATAAATTTAAAAATGTCTTGGAGTTATTTCGTTACAAATTCCTTTTTGTAGATCCAGCATACAAAATTTAAGGAATTAAGAAACAATTTGAAGTTTCTTTAAGGATTTTTAGAGTTTTATTTTAGTTTAGTTGCGATTAGTTACAAATTATGGAGGATTTTAAAAAAATTTCTTTGTATGAGCAAAAACGAAAACTGACTACGGGTCTTAGTAGCTTTCTCTGAAAATCTGGTATATTTTTAATATAGTACTACCAATATATCAAATATACCTATAGAAATATTCCAGAAAATACTAAAATTTTCTGTTATATTTATTTGGTATATTTAAAAACTAATGCCAGCATTGCTTCGCTTTTATTCAAAGCTGTACATTTTTAGTATATTGCGGTATTATAATTTGCTATATTTTAAACTTAATACCGTACAATTTTTGCTATTATTAAAACTTGAATACTTTAAGCTTAATACCGCACTATTCTTCTTTTATTGAATATGGTATATTTTATAGTATTTTTTGTGATATATTAATTTGATATACTATTAAAGCTTATATCGCACTCTTTTGCTTTTATTCAGCAGGTATTTCACAGTCGAGCAATTTTTCTTTTTTTTTTGAATATCTTAATTCTAAATTCTTGTTTCTTATCTTAACTTGGGGAAAGAATATGCCAGCTTCGTCTTGGCTGAAACAACATTCGAGTTGCTCTTAAATTTCTTGCCGGGATTATTCAGTTCAATGAGAATGCGTTGCCGGCACGCGTGTCTGGATTCTGAATTCCATATCCTGCGCCACCTGACAATGCTTCTTCTATCTCCCTCTCCCTCTCTCGTACTCTCCATCTCTTTCTCTTCATGTGTGTGTGTGTGCGAGTGTGCGCGCGTGATAAATGGCTTTTATCTTTTTAAAGCACTTCAGTGCACGGCTTTTGCAATTTTTCCTCCAGCAGAGCAACACAAAAAAAAGGCTGCTGAATTTTTGGCGTCTGCTGCCAAAAAATTATCCAATGTAAGTGCCACGCCCACTCCAGTTGCAACAACGTGAGGCTAACACAAAAGTTGGCCGACAGCGTCAGCATCTGGCAACTGGCTGCCTTCCTTTCCCTCCCCCCTTTCTCTTCCCCTTTCTTCCCCACTCTTCAGCTTTCTTCAGCTGCAATTCGCCCTTTGTTGCCTCTTTTTTTTTTGCTTTTGCTTTTTCGCTTTTTCAGTACGTCGTCATTTTGTGTGCGTTATGAGCTAGTTAATTATGGTGTCTGATATTTTCCTAACGCTTTTCGCCTTTTTGGGTTTTAGTTTGGTTTCTCGCTTTTGCTCCCCTACACTCAATCAAATGAGGCATATAAGTTGTGAATTCAACGATGACAAGATGAGTTTACAGCAATTTGTGTAGCTTTCGTTCTCTGTCTGTCACTTCTTATAATCTCTCTCTCTCTCTCTCTCTCTCTCTCTCTCTCTCTCTTACTCTACCTATGTCATTAAAGCTGCTTAAATCTATTTATTATATGCAACTTTATCAAAAGCCTATTCATTAAAGCTCATAATTATTACTAAAGCTGTTTTAAGCTATTGCTCATACTTCATTGAAATTGCGACTTTATCAGAAGCTTATTGTTTAAAGCTCGTAAATATTATTATTAATTATCATATTAGTAAAGCCGTTTAAAGCTATTTCCCCATACTTAACTGAAATCGCACCTTTTAGAAAAGCTTTCTGATTAAAGCTTATATTGCTACCTCATAACAGCTTGTACGTATTTTAAAGCTTTTTAGTTAAATGTTTTGCAGAGAAAAACAAGCGTGGCTCTTCAAAGCTAAGCTGTGGATTAAAAATAGCTTTAAAGCTTCTAAAATTGTTCTATAAATACTTATTAAGCGATTTAAGATGCATATTGAGTTTAAATTGACGAATTATTTAGTCAATATAAAGCTTTAGATTAATTAATGGTTATTATTAAGCAGTTTATTATTAAAGCTGCTTAGAGCTCTTCATTATTTTTAAGTGCAAAGGCAACATTTCTAATATTTTTTTTTAATAAAGCTCACAATGCTACTCTACAGCGTTTTTAATGTATGTACATATGTTAAAGCTTTTGTAATTTGTTTGCCATAAAAACAAGCTTGTCTTTTTGAATCTTAGCTGTGGATTAAGTGCAGCTTTAAAGCTTCGCATAGATTTTATATGATTCTGAAGTTGTTCTATTTAACAATTCTTCTAATTGAAACATTATTTCGCCAACTTAAAGCTTTCAGTTGGTTAAAGTTTATTACTAAGCAAAGCTGACCAGAAACAATGAAACATTTAAAATGAGCTTCCTCAATACTTTTTTCTTTTTATTTATCCAGTACAATTGTCAAAAAATATGCTAAAACTTGCAGCAATCATTTTTCTCTTTGATTTATTCACTTTACTTGTCGGAAAAGTATTGTAAGCTTGCATCAATCATTGAAAAGCAGCTTAAAGTCTTTATGAGCTTTTCAAAGCTGCTAAACAATTTAGTTTTGCTTGCAGGTGATGCAAAATTCGACCATGAGGAGAGCATTAAATGTGAATTTGCTCGACATGAGTCATCGGCGAAACTGCGCAAAACTTTTGATGCTGCTTATGAAATGCGTCGCAGCAGCTTCGCGTACAACACAACATGATGATGCTGATGAGGGGGAGTGAGGAGTGGTGAGGAATGAAAGGGCGCCACTTGCTGCCACCGTTTGGTTCATTTTATCATTAATATTTAAGCGTCGTCGATTCAATCGATTGATGTAAAAAGACAAGGCAAGACGGGCGGGGGGAAGGCCAAAGGATGTGTAGCATTAAACTTGCCAACTCTGCATGTGTGTGTGTGAGTGGGAAAGCTAGCGGGTGTGAGCAAGAGCGAATGAGTCTTAGAAAAGACAGCATCAAGTCAAATTGAAGTTGAATTTCCTCCGACGCGTTTAATGAGCGAAATGTAATTACTTAATTAGTGACTCACTCTAAGAGTGTGTATGTGTGTGTGTGTTGGTGTGTGTGTCCATTAAAGCAGCTTAACGTTTAATGCTCAACTCGCATTTAAACTTGATTAGTTTTATGGCCCCGGGACTCGGAACTCGAAACTTCTCCTAATCACACACTGTGCCGCGTTGGGAGGGGCGCCAAGCAAATCAAAATCCAATCAATGGACAGTTGGCATATTGATTGCCAGCAGGCATCCATCCCCCCCCACAGCCCACATCACACCTCCCAGGGGAGGGGCGCGAAAACGCCGTGCGGCATGCATATAAAAATGTTGTGATAAAAATATATGTGTGTGTTGCCTACTTTTAAGCGCGCTCTTGTTTTATGCCTTAGTCGAGACAAGCACCCACAAGCAGCGCACAGCGGCAGACAAAACATTTTGCATACTTTTAAGCGCGGCACATAAAATGCCACATTTTGACATAAACACCACAAAAATGAACGCAGCAACACCTGCGACGCAGCCGTCGCGACTGCGACGACGACGAAGACGACAAAAGCAACAACAAATCAAAAGACGACGCAGACGGCAAACAGCAAACGGCTGTGCTCAGTGTAAATGACGGAGAGCAAAATGCAAGAGTGCGAGAGAGAGAGAGAGAGGGGGAGGCAAGAGAGGCTGGCAGTTATGTCTAGTAAATAAATAAAAGCAATAAGCAGACAACAGAGACGACAGCAGGCGCCATAAGTAGGTGAGTCTCAAGCGCGGGAGCTGCACACAAACACACTCACACACACACACACACACGCACACAGATATCTTTATGTATGAAACAAAGCTGCGAAATTTTTTTTTGCTTCTTTCTTTTGACTGAATTTTCTTTTATTTGGCTTGACGCTGCCCTTGAAACTCGATCAAGCAAATTGCGCGATTATATAATGACTGTCATCCGATACAAGCGAAATGAATAAACTGCATAAGTGAATAACTTAACTCAACACTTTAACTTTATCTACATCGCAAGTGGAAAGTGGAAATTTCAATTATTCTTATGATCGCAGTTGATCTGAATTTTTGTGATTTTTATCAAATGATAGATGGATTGTAAAGTGTTGGGCGGAACTTGTCACAGATTTGATTTATTGATCCAGCTAACTTAATATAGAATAAATTGTTTAGTTTGCAGCGCATTATTAGAAAGTTCATATGGAAATAGTCATAGTAAGAAAGATAAAGTCGATTATGCTCGACTGTCAGATACCCATTGGAAAACTATACAAATATGTATATCGAATCCTTTATTTGGTATATTAATATACTAATGCATAAAAAATATACCATGAATGTAATACGAAAGTATATTGAAGCCTTTATTTGGTATATTGATATACTAATGCATAAAAAATATACCATGAATGTAATATGCAAATATATTGAAGTCTTTGTTTGGTTCATTGATATACTATATTTTATAATATATTCAAAATATTGAAGCCTTTGTTTGGTATATTGAAAACTAAATGCAAATATATTTATGAAATAAAACAATATGTTAATTATGGTATATTTTGAATGTTATAGTATCGTTATAGTATATCAATATACCAAGCAAATGCTTCAATATATATTCGTATTACATTCACATAATACCATATGGTATTTTTGGTATATTTTTTAATGTATATCATAGCATTTTTGTACAAGTAATTGTTGATTCTAATAGGGCATTTCTGAATAGATCTAAACTGTACTTATCTTAAACTATTATATTGTGTATAGTTTCATTTAAAATATACCATGAATACCATACGGTATTTTTTGAATATAATAGTTATTATACACTATTACAAGTACTAAGAGTCTAATATCAATATAGCTTAGATCTATTCAAAAAAGCTCTATAACAATCAACAAATACTTATACAAAAATTTGCTAAAAAAGCACAAAAATGTTTACTATTTATATAAAAAATCGAAAATTATTAAAAATTGAATATTTTATTAAAAATTAGACTCAAAAAGTTCCCTAAATTGCTTAAGTTTGCAGTACTTGCAAACCGTTTTGAACTATTTATAATTACCCCATAATAATCCGAAATTGAAAACAAAAATGTACAAAAAATACAATAAAAACAATTGTGTAAAATAAAAAAGAACTTTACAGCTTCCGCTAGAGTTAGCCCATTTAAAATGCCATTAAGATGTATTAAAAAAAAAGAAGACAAGAGAAGCGAACACGCGGGGCAAATAAAGCAAATCAAGGCATCAAGTTAGGATATATCTTGCTGATATATGTCTGCGCTACAATCATGAATGTCTTTCATGAATGTGCAAAAAGAATGCATGTGTGTATGCGTGTGTGTGTGTGTGAAGTGTAAATGCAAATATGCTACATGCCACATCGTTGAAATACCTTCTGCAAGAGAGGCTATAAACATCTTAGCGTTTCGCCTGGATTACGATTACGAATTCCGGCAAAATGTTGTTGCCCCATGCCAACTGTCATACATACATATGTATTGTACAGGGTTTTACGGGGCCGAGGAGGGGGGAAGGGCCAGGGGAGAGGTGAGAGGGTGACTAAGGTAGGCCTTAGTCTAAAGTCTAAAGTCTGAGGCTGAGTGGATTACAAGCAGCGAAAGTCTCGAGATCTATGTGCTTTTTATGTGCCTGCTCTGTGGTGGAGGTGGAGGTGGAGAGGCGGGAGACCGGGAGGGGGGGATTGGCAGTCAGGTGGGAGTTTTCGAGAAAACAACAACAGTCGGAATTCCCATGGTGTAAACTTTATTCTATTACCAGCGAAAGGGAACAATTGAAAGTTTTCTTGCCAAACTCCTTGTCGAGCTTCAAGCTGCGGTCTGCGGTTGTCTGTGGCAGGCGGGGGGGATGTTGCAGATAGGGAGGGGGTGGGGGGAGGCGTGGCAGCGCGCCACATTTATGGCGGGATTTGCAGTCGCGTTGCGTTGCGTAGCTGCCGGAATTAGTTTGACTTGAGTAGCGAGACCATTAAAATGCTTTAAATTAGTTAAGAGCTCTGTGTACTTTTGTGTATTTGTTTGTGCTTTCCCCTCGCTGAATGCTGCCCCTTTGCTTCATGTTCGTGTCGCGTCTGTCATGCTAAGCGCAGCTGCAACATTTCCAGCGCTAGGATTAACCTCGCTAGTCAGCTAATAATCCACGCACAGCTTCAACTCGCTTCCTCTCTCTCTGCTTTCTGTCTCTCTATTGCTAAGCCTATTTCATCTCTCTGTCTCTCTCTCTCTCTCTCTCTCTCTCTCTCTCTCTCTCTCTCTCTCTCTTTCATTCTGTCTTTTGGTTAAGTGGCTACTTGACAAGGCATTTGCCACTGTCCACTCAATGCGACACTTGTCACTTGACCAGGCAACTTCAAGCAGCCTTCTCAGCAGCTCATTGGTGACTCGACTTTAAAGCTTTACGGTACCTTGTAAAATTACTATATACTGTAAATAATACTATACTACTACTACTATATACTATAACTAATACCATATACTAAATATATACTACAACTATTTGTTAAATATCTATTATATACTACTAATATATACTGTAAATAATACTTTATACTAAACATATACCACAACTATCTATTATACTTAATTATCTACTATAAAGTAAGTTATGCTTTTATTGTCAGAGTTAGTTTATTGAAACTAATTGTAATATATCTACTAAACTATGAAAATACTATGTAATTCTAACTAAATAATACTACATTCTAAATATATGTATACTACAACTTGTTTTAAATAACATTTAAGCTTGTATTATTTTATAGGTACTTCCTAACGCTATATTATAAGTTTTTAAATTACAGCCAATCATTCGAATTGTGACTAAAAGCTGAAATGGAAATGGAGTTATAAACAAAACTCAAAACCAAGAGTATTAAAGATTGTACGAACTAGCTTAACAATGTTTCTAAATAGTTAAAAATATGTATATTTATTTAAATAGTATTTAAATAGTATTTGTTCGGGTTTTATTAGAGAGAAACTACAACTGAAAACGTATTAGGATTTATATTTTAATATTTAATTTAATTTTAGTTTTAGTTAGTATTTAAATATTGTACTTATTATTTATATTTGGTATTTAGTATAGTATTTTTTTTCAGTTTTTATTAGAGCAAAAATAACAGAAAATGTGCTTAGGATTTCTATTTGGTATTTAGTATTTACATTTTGTATTTACGTATTTAATTAAAGTTTAGGTTTGTTAAGTATTTCAAATGTTGTTCTTAGTATTTATATTTGAAATTTAATATTTGGTATTTTTTGGGTTTGTATTAGAGAGAAGCTAAAACAATGAATGTTCTTAGTTTTTGGATTAATTCAATCGCACTTTCAGAGGAGATCTTCAAGAAACGCGTTTATCTTAGAATAACATCTTCAACTATGTATGTTTCCTAAAATTTAGCTATTATCTTCATAGTTGAACTCTTGAACCAAAACTTTTCTAAAAATTCTACAAAAAGTACGATAATATTTGATACTCAAATCCATAAATTGTCTTCTTGTTTCTAGTTAAACTTTCCATTGAACTGCTGCGCAGTGTCATCAAGTCGTTGACACTCGCTGCTCGTCAATATTTTGCGCAGTTTATGTTGAATGCTGTCAGTGCCCTCAAACCCTTAAAGACAATCGAGATGGAGCAACCCCTTAACGAAAATGTTCCGCACTTGGCTAACACTTCACACAATTGGCCAAACTTACGGGGAGGAGATGAAGAAGAAGAAGAGGGGGGGGGGAGGGACGGAGTGCGAAGTTAAGCGGATGAAGCAATAATTGTAGCAACAATGAGGCAAACGGAAAAGATGCTAATGGAAAGTGCAAACAACATATTAAACAATTAAACGGAAATTAGCACAAAATATTCACACATTTTGCTAATTGCCAAAGACAGAGAGAGGGAGAGAAAGAGAGAGAGAGAGAGAGATAGTGGGTAGAAAGAGAGATATAGAGAGTAAGACAACCTTTGGACTTCATTAATAAAGGACGCGTTAGAATGAAGAGTTCATAAAGCAGGGCAGCGGAAAAGCCAGCGGAAAATGAGCGGAAATGAATGCAGGAAAATGTAGACTATATATATATAGTATATTCCAGATATAGATAACACTCTAATGAAGCAAAGCACCCGCCCAACTCGAGCACACAGGTAACAAGAGCCAAAAACAACTGAACGGAAATTTCGAGGCAAAAACCGGACGTGGCAAGTAACAAGCAGCTAGTGGCAAGTGGCAAGTGGAACATGGGGCAACTTAAATATGCAAGACAGCGCGTGGCTGGGCGCAAAATGTGCCACCAAGGCAAGGCAAGGCGAACCCTAAAGCAGCAACCCTGCCACACAAACACATAGACATAGACACAGCAGGGGCAGCAACGAGACGCAACTTGCAACACTTGCAGGCTCATCATCGACGTGCGGAACGAGGCAACAAGAAATTGATTTTATGCAACGGGTGCCCGCTAGTATATGGCTTGAACTTCTAGCCAACGATATGCTAAACCGCAAAAGAAATACGAGCTTCAATGTCTGACTCCGAGTGCACGAAAGAGAAGGAGAGAGTGAAGGGAGAGATGTGAGTGTCCTGCGAAGACAAGGCAAAGTGACATAAATAAAAGCCGTGACTATAAATCTAACCCATAAGCAGTTAAAGAGTCAGCCTCCCGGCACGTAGCGCACCCCTAAAAAGTCTCCTTTCTCCTTTGCTCCTTTCCCCCAACTCGGGAAATTTACACACCTCTTTCTTTCTTTCTTTTTCTTTTTTTTTGTTAGTGGAGGGGCCACCACATGTAGATAAATATGTAAATAGATACAACTTTGGATTATGTTTCGACACACAAAAGTGAAAAACGTTTTACGCTCCCAGCTGTGAGAAGGGTTCCAAAAAAAAAACAGAAGCGAAGCTATCCAAGTTCTCCCCACTTCTTTGATTGATCTCATGACATTCACAATTCACAAAATGATGCCAGCGATTTCCGCAACACTTGCTTGACTTTTGAATGCCAGCACACAAGTGCTCAATGGTTCAGGGAGTTGGAGTGGAATTTTTATTTAACTTAGGTTCTTAGTTAAAGCATTTCATTTTCCTATTTTAGGCTGGCTTGTTTAGTGTTTATTCCCATCCATAAGGACTTTATTGAGTGGATTTTAAGTTTAAATCGCTTAAATTTCTAGTGATGACCTGAGGATCTATCGCCTTAACAGCTACTGAGTTTAGAAATTTATAAACGAACATTGGAATATGGGTTTAGCTTAGCTCCTTGTACCTTATTTAAAGGATCTTTTAGATTCCTTGACCAGTTCTCAAGTCCTTAGAGCAACCTTAACACCTTCTTGACAGTTGCTGGAATTTTTGATATCTAAGGCTACCTCAGGATTAAGCTTCTGAGATTCAGGAACATAGATCTTAAGTTGAAAGCCCTTAGGTCGAAATTCCCTAATTCCTTACTCGTTCACGATATCTCTCCCAACAATTCTTTAGTTACTCATCCTATTCTAGAGTTCATGTGTCACCCAAAAGTTAAATATTGAACTTTATATAATATATAAGCTAGTATCTTTTGTTTCCTAAATGCTCTTCGGACCTCAACTCTTCTCAGTCTCCCAACTGACCCAAAATGCAAAAATGTCTAACCCAAAACTAACTAACTAGTTGCCTAGTTTGCCCGACTCAAGACCACAATCCCGGCCAGTTAATTGCTAATTGTAAAGGCATTTTGTGTATCTAATTCCACAACCGAAAAAAGCCATTAAGTCGAGCTAACATTCCATTCCAAAGGCAACCAAAGTAGGAAGAGGGGGAAGGAGACAACTACCTGTAGCCCCGTTTGCCGCATTTTATGACCCAACCCAAAAGCCACGTTTCCTCCTCCTTCCCCCAGACAAAAACTATGTTGTTTGTCATTTGCCGTATCAAAATCAATCGAAGCCAGCACAGAAAAACAATGGCAACAACAACCAAAAAAAAAAGGAAAGTGAAATGGGGAAAAAAAAGGAAAACATAGGCCTAGAAAAAAAAAATAGAAGGAGTCGGAACAAACCCTAAAACCATCAAAGAGACGTTGAAATTTTATGAGCCCGCAAGGGTCACATTAAAACGCATGTTATACTACTGTATCGAAGTCTGGGGGGGGCGAACAGGTTTTTCGATCGAAAGCTAAGGGTGGATGGGTTGGTAGCTGATAGCAGAGATATTGGTAGACATACATACATACATACATACATAGATACAACTGATAAGGTCGCTCGACTGGCATTTTAATAGACTTGCGTCGTGTTTCTTGTTTTTGCTCTCGATGTTTACAGTGTGTCTCGTCGACAAGGGTTTGAGGCAGCTTCTCTAGCGATTCACACTCACTCCCCCTCTCTCTCTCTCTCTCTCTCTGTCTCTGTCTCTTTCTCTTTCTCTGCCGCAACGCAGTGACAATGGCTCGTGACAAAAACAGCGACCACGTAGCCAAGTTCGCATTGAATTCTGGCTGCAGGTTTCCTTTTGCCCAAACATGCAGCTGACATGAGTCTTAAAGGACTCAACTTGAACTTGTCATTTGCTTAAAGATTTAATGACATTATGTCGACAAGTCTTGACGGAATTTGTAAAGCTTAAATGGTATCGGCAATTGTGTTTAAAAGAAATTCTTGATATGGTACAGATTATGTTTGAAAGCAAATTTTTTTCCTACAGACACCGAGCTAGAAAAGAATTTTCAAATCAACAAATGGAACAATCCTGATAACCTGCAGCTTCTCTATTGCATAAGAGAAATAGACTTTAAAATATTGAATTAAAAATAAATACATAGGCAAAACACTCAACAATTATTTTATAGTTTTTGAATTCTTAAACAATTTATTGAGTTCCTTTGAAATTATTCCTTTACCTTAATAATTATATTTGATAACTAAGATCTGAAGACCTAAGAAAACATTTAAATACATAAGTAAAAGTGCTTATAGCATCCCTTTTTAAGTTAACAAAAAAGTGTGGTATTATATCTTACAATATACCAAATTAATATACTAAAATGTACCTAAGTTTATATTTGGTATATTGGTATAGCAGAACATTCAAAATATACCATAGAATACAAAAATATACCAAATGTGCCAGCCAACTTAATATACAGCAAAAATACTAAAACATATCATATATTTGGTTTATTCAAAGTACTACACCAAAATGCTTACTAAAATATACCAGATTGCCAAATTAACATGCCTCAATAATTGTAAAATATATCCGAAGGCTAATTAAGTCTTTATACTGACTATAAATCTAGCAAAAATTCCTAAAACTCCTTTGGACATAAAGCTGAAGAAGACAGTGGAAAGAATCGCTGAAAGGCAGTGGACAAAGGGCTAAGGACTAATTTCTTCAATTCAATATAACATTTTCGCATTTAATCTACATTCACATCAAGATTCTCTAGCACAAGTCTTCACCGATACAATATTGTTGGGAACTGAAGTAGACAGTGGAAAGAATCGCTGACAGACAGTGGAAAAAGGAACCAATTAAACACGAAACGGAACATAAATTGATGACTTACTTCTTCAATTCAATATTAACATTCTTGCATTTAATATACATTCACAACAAAAGAATAATACTATAATTTGTGTTTTCATCGATACAATTTTGTAGGGAATTGTGCCACCAATTGCATATTTAATAATGGATCATCATCAGCTTGCGACTTTCGCAGTCCACAAAACACTTCTCGTGCATCTCGTTGGCTTCCCCGCCAGCTAAGATAGCCGGCAACCAGTGAAAACTTGTCGCACTCTCACATTTTGCTGCCTCTCTTCTTCTTCTTCTTCTTGCTGTACGTTGCAAGCATTGAAATTGTTGGCAAATTTGTGCCAGCTTTTGGCCAACTCCGTAAAGGAAGGCAACTGTTGCGTCAATTGGCAAGCTTCCTTCACACTCAGATCATAACATTTCCTCACTTTGGATTTGGTTAGTTGACGCATCGGTTCAAGGCCATTGGAGATGCGTTCACAGAGCTTAGCGGAGGCATCTGCGTTGCCCCAAATGCCAATGCGATTGGTCAAATATATGGCCAGGGTTAAGGCCGCGGTGCGCGCCGCTAAACTGCTCAACATGTTTGCTACAAACAAAACTGCAAACTTGTTACCCAAAACAGAAATAAATAACAACAACAACAACGAAAAAATTCACGAAAATTAAACAATTTTGCAATCTGTACAACGATAACTGAAAACTGAAAAGTGAACAGACGACCTTAAAGGAGCGATGGAAAACAAAGCAACTACTGCGATCGAAACTATAATAAAACATTTTGCCACCACATACGGAACAAACGAGACAAAAAAGGCAGCCTTTGGAATGCGCTTTAATGTTGCCACATTCTGTGGCGTCGCCCACATAAAAGGGGTTTCACCACAATTGGGCAGCCAGAGCAAATATCCTCGCCAACACAACAGCGAAACAATGCAAATGGAAAACGAAACGAATGCTTGATGTTCTTCACCGAGAAGGACTCGCAAAAGTTGCGAACATATTTCCCAAAAAAAAAAGGGAATTTTTGGAGGGAAATTTAGTTTAATTTCTTATTCGTCTGCCTGTCTGTCTGGGGATTTAGTAACTTATAGTTTGTAAACTAAATGAGTTGGCTGCTTTAAATTTGTCACATAGATTGGTGTTTAGTAAAACTTTATTACAGCTCTTTAAAAGTGAAGCTAAGATTAAGGGAATTTATGGTGGCGAATTTAGTTTAATTTCTCATCCGTCTGCCTGTCCGTCTGCGGTTTTAGTTATTTATAGTTCTTAAACTAAATGAGTTGGCTGCTTTAAATGACGTCATACGGATTGCTCTATAGTAAAACTAAGTCTTAAAAGTAAAGCAAAGATTTAGAAACATTTTTGAAAGGAAATTAAGTACAGTTTTCCATCCGTCGCCTGTCTGTCCGCGGCTTTAGCTAACTCTAGTATGTAAACTAAATGAGTTGGCTAGGTTTGAATTGTCACATAGTAAAGCTATATATAAGGGAATTTATTTAAAGAATATTAATTAAAATTTTTCAAAATTACGTATTACTTATTGGTAGCAGTTATTTACATTGTCACGTTTGCTTAGTAAAATAACAGAAATCAAAGCAAACTTATCAACTAATAGACTCCCATGCAAAGAGTATATAAAGCGAGCCACTATCAAAGCTGGGTGCGAATATAAAAAACAGCATGAAAGAGTCAACCAAACGGTTAACCAATGGAACACAGCAACCTCCCCAACCCAACCACGCGACCCGCAGACACTTCCCACACTTCCCACACTCGAGGGCAGCAGCACGAAAAAAGCGTAGCCAAACAACAAGTGAGTAAAAATCTAATCCATTACTCAAACCCGCAAAAGGCAAAAGTAATGGTGGAAAGCAAGACAAGATGGGCAGAAAAGGGGTGTAAGAGAGAGAGAAGGATGCGGAGGAAGATGCTACCAAAAGCGGCGTAAATCTTTTGTAACGTTTTAGTGTCCCTTTTGTTAGAGTTCTCTCTTGATGTTGTTGTTTTTGTTCTTTTCTTGTTCGTTGAAGATGAGCTCCGACACAAAAAATAGAAAGAAGAGAATGTTGGGCAAAAAAGCCGAGCGAATGCTCAATTGAATGAGTCCGGTCTAGGGCTACGTGTGGCATATGTGGCACGTCGATGCGGAAACGGAAATAAAACTGCAATTTGGCCGACCAGTTGAATGTCGTCATTCAGCGTTCAGAGCGTTGCGAATCGACTCGATTCGATGGCGATTCCAGCTATCCTTTTGTCCCTCCCGAGTTTTTCTCTATAGTTTTGGCCACTAGCCGAGAGACGTGCGAATGTTTTGCGGCAACTTTGGCCTCATCATCATCATCATCTCTCCCCCCGGAGTTGAAGTGCGAGTTCATTTTTGGTTGAAACTCTGTGCTGAGTTGGCCCCTTTTTTAATTTTCACAACTTTTGACCCAAATTCATTTATCACACCAACAAAAAAGTGCAAAAAAAAATGTGTGTAGGCGGCCATGCGGCAAAGTCAACATTGTCAAAGTAGAATACAAAAAAAAATGAAGGGGTTCAATGGGTTCAAAGTTTATATAAATAACTAATAGTGTTGTCGGCTGCAGAGTGTATTCATTTGTGACTCATAAACTGCACAAACAAATGTCACACGCTCAAGTTTTGGGGCCACAGTGCAAAAGTTTTCAAGATTGCCTACGCAACTTTGCCAAATTAAATAGTTATAGCGATTAACTGAGCTAAACTAAAATCCTAAATAAACGTTGAACGTTGTGTGTGGGCTTAGAAATAAATTGAAAAGGTCTTGAGTGAAGTTCGGCAACAGTGCAGCTTTTGAAAGTAATTATGTAGGTATGAAACTTGCACAACAAACAAGAAATTGCTGGAAATGCTCGAAATGGGAATTATTTATAAGCTGTGCAAAAGAAAATGATGCCGAAGTAAAGTTCAAGTTGATTATATAGAAATTGCTTAACTTTCATAGTTGTGAAGTTTGGCAACAACGCTAAGCACCAAAATAATCAATAATTTTGCAACTTAAGAAGTCGAACAACATTGAAAAATATGCTAAGCTCTGACAATTAAACTGCAATTGAAAAAGCATAAAATTTGAAAAACCTTGAAAGGTGTATACTGCAAAAGTTTAACAACATTTTAACGAAACAGTCTCTGACAACGCTCAAACAAACTGTAAACTAATTGACAGTCGCCTTAAAGAAAAACTGTTTGACATGAATGTAAAGTGAGCTGAAGTTTGACAACAATGCAAATGTGGCTGCATGTTTGACAACAATGGGAAATTGCACTTAACTTTTTTTTGCCATCACTCACAAATGTCCGTCTGTCTGTCTGTCTGTCGGTGTTGTACAATTAATGCAAATTTTGCTTCAACAACTAGCATTTAGTGGCATGTACAGTCACGTTGGCTAATGAGCTTTAAGCTGTGATGAAGGCGGGGCGGGGCTTAAAGCCTCATAAAATCCCTTATGGCCACAAATATTTTGTTGGCTGGCATTCAAGCTTAATAGACGGAAATTAAATCAAGATTTGCGTGCTTCAACTACAACAAAACCGAAGAACGTATGCAAAAAACACCAAAAACGACAACGGAAACGGAAATGGACAAACGTGCAAGGCGGAAAGGGGGAAAGGAAAACGGGGGCAAACGAAAAGGGAAATTTGAGTCGAGGAATTTGCATATTTGTCGCTAGGACAAATCCTCCACTCATTTTCATTCAGACTCACACATTTTTGACCATGAAAATGAAAATATGTGCGGTAGTTTTTTTTTTTCGTCCGTCCGTCTTTTATTTTCCATTTGTTGTTAGCTTTTTGTGGCGAGACTAAGAAAAATGTGTGTGTGTGTGTGTGTGTTTGGGGTTATAAAAAGCGCAAGTGTAATTAGTGTGAGGCTTAGCGTGGCTAAACAAAAACTGGCTGAGTTGTGCTTTGGCTTAGTGTGGGCTAAAACCCAAAAAAAAACCCGAGACCGCAGTGCAAAACCCCAAAAAAAATACAAAAAACAAAAAATTGCTGTAGCCAGACCAGTTTTAAGCCGCACAGAGAGCGTAAGAGAGAAAGAGAGAGCCGGCTCAACTATTGCCAAATTGCAATTTGAATAGTCGCAAACTTTTATAGAGAGCTTCTATTTTGTCTGTTGCATAAACTTGCTGCTGCTGCAAGTTGCAACTGTCGTCTCGTTGCCTGATAAATCGCTGGCGTATTATTTACGAGCTGGCGTTCTTTACTGTTTGTTTCTGACGTGTATTTTATGCATGGTTACTTTTTATGGCCGGCACCCATGACGTATGCGTGATATGGCATGACGCTCCCAGTTGCGGGCAGCAAACAAATGTCTTTGCTTTAGCAAATTGTGCAACGGCCTTGGCAATCCACAAAAAAGAAAAAAAAAAAACAAATTACATTGTCTGTGAATTATGAGCACATTTAAGTTGGCCACTTTATGGGAAAGCAACAAATGAGCATGTGAAATACATAGTCAAGTATAATAAAATAGCTGATGGATCTAAGCGATGATGTTTATGCCAAAATAAATAACACAGAATCAAATAACTAGTTATATATAATACCTACAAAATAAATCAATAATTAAATAGAACATAGTAAATTTAAAATATGCTAAATAAAAAAACATTAAAATTTTGAAAATAATGAAATATATTTTGAATATAAAAAAAACAAGCATAATAGCTATAGACAAGTGTGAATGACATTGAGATACACGATACGCGTTTTTAATGGGAGAAGATGATTTATTCTTTAAATATACCAAATTAATATACCACAAAAATACTAAAATATACCGAATGTCTATATTTGGTATATAAATATAATATAATATAATACACAATCGTAAAATACCAGATGGACAAATATACCGGATTGTAATCCAAATAAATATACTAAAAAATTCTAAAATATACCTAAGTATATATGTGGTACATTCGTATAGTAATGCATTCAAAATATGCCATAGAGTACTTAAAAATACCAGATTCGATAGCCAAATTAGTATACCTCAAAAATACTGAAATACACCTGAGGCATTATTTGGTATATTGATAAAGTACTACATTTAAAATATACATAGAGTACTAAAATATGCCAGATTATCAGCCAAAGCAACTAAAATCTATAGTAAGTAGGCACTTTATCAAAACAAATACCAATATACCAAAGGCTTTAGTTTGTATATTGATAGTAGTAGTATAAATATAGCAAAATATACCATAGATTTCCTTAAATATATTCTTTATAGGTCGTAGATCCCTTCTTCCTTTCCCGCAGTCAAAGTTATAAAATTTTTTTAACCGGTATAAAAATAGTAAATAATAAATGCTTAATTAAAAACCATAAAAAAAGGTTTATAATTAAAAAAACAATCATTATTAATCAATTAATCGCTTGCAGCAGCAATCGTTCTTATTGTGTTTAAAATTCGCTTCAATTTGTTTATTTAAACAACAATGCAAAACAGTTCAATAAGACAATAAAAAACGATTCAATTGATGCGTGATACAATGTGCAAAAAAAAACACCATTTCGCATTCAGTGCAAAACTAATTGTAATATCAACGAGTGAGATGCTGTGCAAAAATTGCTGTTGATTTGAAGTTGATGGACATGCAAAATACATCCATCAGGCATTAACATTCGACTTATTCAACATTAACAATGATCTTGTTTATGAAGCAGTCAATTGGCTTTAATGGCATACGAAACTTCCGGTAATCAATACTTGACGATATGCAATAGCATTTCATTTTCGTTATTGTTTATGCAGAGCAAGAAAAACAGCAGCAACAACAACAACAACACCTAGAAACTTTAATGAGTGTTGCGTGCATGGAGCTCATCATGAAATGTGGCCTTGATGCGAGGGTAAACAATAAGAATCGAGGTCTTTGGCTGCAATCGAATTGAAAACGAATTGAAATGCATCGAACAGAAATAGTAACAACTCAACGAAGGGCTGCCAAATACCGAGTGGGCGGGGGGAAAGATCGAGAGGGAGAGAGAGAAAGCGGCAAACGGGGCAAGAGCAAGGGCAAGGGCAGAGAGAGAGAGAGAGGAAAGAGAGTGAAAGAGAGAGAGGGGGGAGCACACAGCGATACGACTGCGACTGAGAGTGAGAGCAAAGTCTTTTGATTTATGCGCTGCAATTAATTTTTTGCGCATTTTCATACCCTGCATTCGAGGGGCTAAAGCGGGTATATGCGTTGAGACTGACGTAAAAATAGAAGAAGCCTAAAGACCTTAGTCATTGCAATAATGAATTGTATTAGTTACTGCAACAAAATAATAATAATAATAGTTTTTTGTCATGTGCAACAAAATGGAATTATCTTTACAGAAATTTAATGCATATATAAAAAAAATAGAATAAGCTTAAGAGAATTTTGGTGTATTTATCAAAACTAAAGCAAATGAAGATAGTATTGAATTTTATTATTCAAAAGGCAGAGTTCGTGAAGGAAAATAAAAAAGGGAAGTTTAAATGTCAAACTTATAATCAAGTTCGCCATTAAATAATATATATGTATATATGTTTAACAAAATTGTACCGTTTTAATCTTAGTTACTTTTAAAATATAAAAAAAAATTTAGGTATTTCTATTTCATTTTGACTTAAGGAAAAATGCTATTAGCGCACTTTTGATAGATTTAAAGTTAAAGTATATTTTATACTACATGGTGCATTTTTATATACCAAATATCGCCTTTGGTATATCTTAGTATTTTTCTGGCTATATTCATATTAGAACTTTAGAACTGCAATTTTAGTAGATTTAATTGTCGAAAACATGAATGAAAACTTTTGATAAATTTTGGCATAAAAAAAAATATTATTGGCGCAATTTTGGTAAATTTACTGAATAATACTTATAGTACTGAAATATACCAAAAGCTACATCTGGTATATGGATATACTACAACACTTAAAGTATACCAATGAGTACTTAATAATACAATCTTGTATGTTTTGAATGTTGTAGTATATCGATATACAAAATATATATATATTTTAGTATTTATTTGGTATGCTAATTTGCTATACTCATTTCAGTAGTCGAAGGCCCAAGCAGTCAGTACACTTTTCTCTATTAAATGTATTATTAAATATTAGATTTAATATAATAAATGAAATAAGAATGTATTTTATAAATGTATTTATATCCATATACCAAATGTAGCCTTGGGTATCTTTGAGTATTTTTTTGGTATGTTAACTTGGTATATTCATAAGAAGCGCTGTGATTCCATATGTTATTTTTGTTTTATCTTTGAAAACTTGACTCTAATCAGTTGTTTCATTTGCTAGTAATTCAACATAATATAAAAAGATTACTTTGATCATTTCATATTTAAATGAACAAAATTAAATTTACAAACAATTAATATAACAGGATATCTTATAGTTAATCATTGTCTCTGTTGTTGATGTTACGCTGAAATGTTGCCATAGGGAAGAAGCTGGGGAAGCGTTGCCGACAACGACGACAACATGGAACTATGCATAGCAAAGGCAGCATGAGGCATGAGGGCAATGCACACACACATATCTATATGTGTGTGTGTGTGTGTGGCACGTAGTGTGCGTCAGACTGAAGCAGCTGGATGAGGCAGAGAGATGAACGCATGGCAAGGTGCGTTCACGCGTTGCAATGCAGCATTTGGAGGCCTGCGAAGCACGGACACGCTAACACACACACACAGACACACACACAGACAGGCACACACACACACACATACACATACACGATATGGACAGGGACTGCTCGGCATTTTTGTGCACGGCGGCAGAAGTTTTTGCGGCCAAAATGGGCAAGCGCTTTGGAATTTTAGTTACGCTTTGTTGCCTGCCAACACACACACACACACACCAACACACACACACACATAGCGTGTGTTGTTGTTGTTGTCGTGCTAAGTGTTTGTTATGATTTATATTGGTTTTATTAAATGTTTCAACAACCTTTTGGCAAAAATTATTTACTGCCGCCAGGCACAAAACACACGCAATACCCAAACAGAGCGGAAAGAGAGGAAGATGGAGGAGGGGAGAGAGTGGGGCTGAGGGGTCAATGTGTGGGGTCATGGGCGTGGCATCGTCGTCCAGACACCGCATGTGACATCAGCACAAGTTGCAAATTTTCTGGCGTTCCGTGTGGTTAATGAGTTTTGGCAGCAACAAAAGAACAGCACTCAAAGTGCAGATGCCCCTCTCTCTTTCTCTCTACACTCTCCATCCATGCTCTTCAGACTCACCTAACTCACGATTCGAAACGCCAGGTAAAGATTTTATTGACAGGTAGCCAGCGACACAGCTGTGCGGCAGCTAAGCGTAATGGCAAAGCTCACTTAAGGCGCAGCCCAGCGTAAGGATAAGCCAAGTGCTTTTTCGCGCACAGCGCTAACAACGCAGCTTTAATGCACTTACAAAAGCCAGCCAACGAAATGTCTTTTTGAACAAACGCCAGCTAAAGCTATGAGATTTGGATTACAATTATGCAGAGAGTTGATTAAAAAACTTCCAAGTGCAAAAACGGTATGAATTAGAATGATTCATGCGTTAATGAGCTTTAAAGCTCGAGCAAGCAGCTTTGAGCTTAGTAAAAGCTATGCGACAAATACATAGATTCAAGGCATTTAACATAAATAGCGTAAAGACTATACAAAAAAAATATATATACTTTGCTTATTAATTTTTGTGGGTGCTTTAAGAAACTATAATTGATTTAATATGAAAAATATACGTATGTTAAGAAAAATATAATATATAACATATGCTTCTTTTGGCAACTTTGAAAGTCTTGAATAAGCTTTGATATTACGAACACATATTATGCAAATTGAAAAAAGACTTTATGCACATTACAACTGATTCTTGGTGCGCAATTGAATGATTAATTGATTTTAATGGTTGATTCAAGAGCTCTTAGCTTAAAACAAATTATACAAATTGGAGAATTTACAAATGTAATGTATAGCAAACGAGTTTTAAAGCTCTTAATAAAGCTTTTGAGCAATCGATGGCACTTGAATCAATAACTTAGCAAATCTGGATTACAATTGTATTTATTCAAAGGGAAACATTTAAGCTTTAAGTAGTTTGCAAGGTATTTCATAATAGATTTTTTAAAAATTTAAAAGTACTTGCCATACTTCTTGCATTACTAGGCTTTACACCTGAAAAAAAACTGTACAAATTTCGAACAAGTATGATTTGATTAAAATAAGTTTTGCAATTAAATTTAGAGTTCTCTCTTTAACAGATTTAAAATATTGCTAATAAGCTGCTGGATAAGTGCCCCTGCTAAAAAAATTCCCAAAAAAAGCTACATTTAAATACCAACTACGGTTAAGAGGTTGCTTTACAGCTTTAATGAGCTTAGAAAACTCATAAATACTTCAAAGCTATAAGCAATGGCATGAATAATCTACTTTCATGTAAAGCTCTTCAATATATCGAAGCTGTAAATAACTTCCATATTAATTTATGTTAATGAGCTTTAAAAGCTCATCAACACTATAAAGCTATAAGCAATTGAATAAAAATAATAATCTACTTTGATGCAAAGCCAATAATCAAAACTAAGATTTATTTAATGGGCTCATTAATACTTTAAAGCTATAAGCAATGGCATGAATAATCTACTTTGATGTAAAGCTCTAAAACATATCGAAGCTATAATTAGCTTTGATAGACCAAAATTAACATATTTATTTAATGAGCTGATTAGTAATCAAACTTTGATGTACAACTTTGCAATATTTTGCATTGTTATTTGATTAACAGAAAGAAGCTTTCTGGTGAAATACCCCACGCAGTTAGCGTATCTAAACTAGTTTGTCGTTTGGCGTTTAAGCCGACGACATCGAGAATAGTCGAGGACATTTGAGGACAACATCCTTGTCGGCGGCGACGCACGTTTTTGACGGCTTTATTGTCCGCCCAGGCGGAACAAGCATTCAAGGCAAGAGTCGCGCCACACACAAAATAAAGCAGGGAAACCACCTGGTCACCAAACTTGTCTTTAGTTTTCCCCACTCCCAAGAAACAAAAACAAACGAAAAAGTATAAAAAAAAAGAACGATGTTGAAAATGAGCACAAAGTGCTCGAAAGTCGCCAAGTCGTCTCTCAATATCTTACACACATTCTCGCTCTATATCGCTCTCTCTCTCTTTCACTCATTTTGTCGTTGTCTTTGTCGCTTTTACAGCCACGCACTTGAATGACTTTTCATAACTTTATAAAAGTTTGCACAATGCAAGCAAAGACGAAGACGAAAAGAAGATGAAGACGAAGACGAAGGCGAAGGCGAAGACGATGGCGAAGTCGAAGACGAAGGCGAAGACGAAGGCGAAGACGAAGACGAAGGCGAAGGCGAAGACGAGAACGAAGACGAAGCTGACAAGCATTGAGGTTGAGACAACAGACAGCGAGTAAAAGAGACAGCAAGAGACTCTCTGTCTCCTTGCACTGAGGTTGAGGTTCAGTCGGAGGACGAGGATGACGACAATGAAGACGCTTCGCCTGACAATGGCACACACACACACACACACACACAACTTTTGCGGGACGCTGTGCCAACCATTGAAACTTTGCCACTCGCGCTCTTGGGGGTCGCAACGAAGGGGGTGGGGAGGGGGGAGGCGGAGGGGAAGGCTCCACCTTTCCTTAGCGTGGCACGTTTCCGCCGCCGCTGCTGCTGCTGCCGTTTAGCGCCATTTGCCTGAAGTCTACACTTGAGCATAATGAATATTTTGCTAAATTGAAATGTTGTTCTTGTTGTGCCACTGCCTAGCTGCCTAGCTTCCTAGCTGCTGCTGCTGCCCCCAGCTCATCATTCTCCTCCCCCCCCCCCATCCCCCACCTTCTCACCCTCTGCTCTGTACTGTTAAACGTCTTTTGAGTCACTTTCACTTTATGACTTGGCTGCATAAATATGAAAAATGTAAAATTTAATATGCAATTTATGTCAGCGTAAAGTTTTCCGGACACCACATACACTGAGCGAAATGTTTGCTTACTAAGTGTAGTCTTTTTTTGTAGTGTTTTTGTTTAACTTATATTTATTTATTTACGTGTTTAAACTAAACTTAAACTAACTAAAAGAAGAGAGTCTTTAACTTATAATTTTACCTTCAGCTGAAAGGGACAACTATTTTTGAAGAAATTCAGAAGTCATTAATAAGAAAATTAATAAATCTTACTAACTAAATTCTCTAAATAGCTTATTAACTTCTATTTTTATATTAGAGATTTAGATTTTAGATTTAAAAATTTCGTAAATGTATTAAACAAATTTTTGAGACTTGACTGTCATAGAAAACTTTAAGCTTGTATGTATAAACAGTAATTATATCATTTTCAAATACCACAAAACTACTATATAAACAAATGCCACAATATTAAAAAATACTTAATAAACAATTACCGCAATACTAAAGAATATTACATAAATGTATACCACAATAGAATATACTATGCAAAAAAAAATTAAACAATACTACACAAAAAATACCACAATACTAAATATACAAATACGTCAATACTACAAAATACTAAATATACAAATACCGCCAATATGAAATAACGACTTTCAATAATCTTAAGTAAGTAAATAATACTGATTTCTGAATAATTTAACTCTACTCTATTTAAATATTTACCCTTAATAAGAATTGCAGCTTGAAAATGTAAAAGTGGAATATAGATTTAAACCAAATACAGAGGCTTTTATAAAAGGTATTTCGCTTTTAAAGCACACACGGGTTAGCCACAAACAAATTGATTTAAAATAAACTTTTTTCATAACACACAAATTAGTCAGACTTTGGAAATATTTAGAGGATTTATTAATTATCTTAAGGAAAACAAATTATATGTAAATTGGAAATCATATTTCTGAAGACAATAAATTCCATGACAGCGGAGCTTCTGTTTTAGTAGTAAACAAATTGTAACTTCAAAATGTTACTAGACGATTTTGTGCAGTGTATGCAGCGAGCTGGCAGTGAGAAGTGGCTTCCATGCCTGGGTGTCCTTTCAATTTGCATATTTTGTGCTTTGCTTGGAATGTTTTACACTCTAAAAGCCACGTTTCGTTTTTTTTTTTTATGTCTTTTGGTCATTCTTGGTTCGTTCGTACATTTTGTTTGGCTGAAGTTTCTCTGGAGTTCTTGTGGTCTATTGTCTGGGGAAATTTAGCGCTGTGAATAAGTGTGAATAAGAAGTGAATAGGCCCGAGTGGTGTGAGTGTGACGAGTCCAGTGTGTGTGTGTGTGTGTGTGTTGGCTGGACTGACAGAAGACTGCGAAGCTAATGAGTTGACTGACTTGAGTTGACTTCACTTCGAGTTGAGCTGCTTCAACCAGCTGACCAGCAGGCTTTACAAACAAACAAAAAAAGCAGCTGTCAAATACTTACACTTCTCCATTCCTCATCTCTCTCTCTCTCATCTCTTCTCTGCTTTTGCTCTCTTCTTGCATAATTGCGAAATTTGAGCTGAGCATTTGGAATGACTTGTCAGTTTGTCAGTTTGCTTGAATTAACCTCGAATTGTATAATTGACTGACGTATTGATTGAATGACTGACTGACTGCCGGATTGCTCGCTTGATTGACTGACAGTTGTATGCTAAATATGATTGATCGCGATTGTTGTTGTTATCGCAGCTAATGCCACAAAAAGTCATAATCATCAAAAAAAAAAAAAAACAACTCTTTATTGTCCATTGATTGCCATGAATCAATGAATGCCATCCACACACACACATACATACATAAATCTATTAAACGACTTGTAAGTGAATGAATAAAAGTGTGCATATAGCTGAATACTAGCATTGATTGCTTGCAATCCGAGTGGCTTTTGCCTTTGTGTAATGCTTTACATCAAATTTCATAGGCTTCACACATCGCCACAACTCATTCATTGGCGTGCCTTTTTAATGCCTTCTCATCTTGATGGACTGGCGTGCCAGAGTTGCCACCTGACAATGCAATTGTGCATGGAATATATACGTGTGAATTCGCCATCTTTTTGAGATGAGGTTTAATTTTGAGGTGAAACTTACAATGAGTTATTTACAACAATTATAATGTTAATTGAAATAAATTTAAAGAGTCACACTCTTAGACTCGATACCCAGAAGGGTATTATAACTTTGTGCCTTGACTGACAATCTGGTATATTTTTAATAAATAGAATTTGGTATATTTTTAGGATTTTTTGAGTTATATTAATTTGGAATATTTTAAACATAATAATCAATAAATAGGAATTCTAAGAGTTAAACTGTTGATTTGCAATTATAAATTAAATTCTTATATAATGATTATTTCAATTTAACTCATATTTGCAATTGAAAATCAACATTTTAACTTTTGCAGATTACTGCATCCAGCAAAAATATTCCAATAACTCATTGTTATTAAAATTTGTTGAACTTGAATTTAACAATCATTCGCATGTATTTCATACCATTAAATAAGAAATAGCGTACAACTTTTCTGCAATCCTTGAGTATTTATAATACTCGTTTTTACTACTCCATCTCAACTGTCAACAGCAGTTTTCGTTGTCAATTGAGTGTCTTTAGAGCTTAGCTCGCAAGCGCTGTTGCCACATTTCAGCAGCATGTCAAATTTCACTGCACGTCAAATGAATATGATAACGAGCTCGCATTCCCCGTCTTCCAACCACAAAACAATATAAATAAATATCTCAATAAATATTAAATACACACAATAAGCATGGGCGCTCTCTCTCTCTCTCTCTGTTTTCATTGTCTGTCTTCCTCGTTTGTTCAAATATTTATGCATTGTGATTAATGAGCGCATGCAATGCTAATTAATTTGATTAGGCGTTGACAAAAAGCTCAAATTAGTTTGGGGACAACAATGTCATCAGGGCGGGCAAATGATATTGTTGTGTATAAAATACCTTCTACTTGGATTACGCTGGTTTTGGCCTAACCAACAACAATGCAAATAAATTAATTATGTTAATCTGTTTACATGTCAACGAGCTGCCGCGACGCTTGTGGTTAAAGCAAAAAGTGTGTGAGCGGAGAAGGGAAGGGAAGGGAGGGCATTAAAGTGGTGTGGTATATATATGACAGTTAATAAAGCAAACACCTGTCGCACTTTGGCATCGAGTGACGTTGATAGAAAGAGAGAGAAGGAGAGAGAGAAAAGGGCTTCTGCTCTCCTCTTTTTCATTTGTTGCTCATACGCATCGTTGAACTCATCGCGCAAAATTTTTTAGACAATCATGAGCTATCCAACAAACGATGATAACGATGATGATGCAGATGATGATGATGACGTACATCACATACATACTAACTGTCAGCTCGCCTAAGACGTCATCAATTTAGCTCTTTCCCTTTTTAGCAACGCTTCTGCACTTTGCATGAAGACCGCAAAAACACTTTGAAGCAAAAACTTTTTGCGGTTCCTCTGAAGTGTGTGCGGGCGTCTCTTTCTCTGTGTGTGTGTGTGTGTGTGTGAGAGAGTGTAGCTTACAGTGGTTAGTTATTAACTAAATGACAACAACAACGGGAAAAAGAAGCGCATGAAAATGATGAGAAAGTACCCTGAAAATGTCATTAGTAAAGCAATCAATGCAATTTGCCAGCACATCTTATGATTTATGTGAAGCAACACAAAAAAAAAAGTGAAAGACTGGAGAAAGATGAACTGAGAAGCACAGGTAGCGCAACTTTATGACTAACATTTCAAAAATTAGGCGAAAAAAAAACAAACGTAAGAAATCCAGAGTGTAAAAACCAGAGAAAAGCTAACAGTAGCTTGAGCTCATAAAACAAAAACACTGAGAAGAGAAAAACTGCAAACAATTGCACTAAAAAGAAACATAAAAATTTTCCTGTAGAAATTGTGAAAAGTATTCGAAAGGCAACAAAAAACAAGAAGAAAATTACAATCGAGCGTGCTTGACTGTGAGAAACCCTCAAGCTATTTTCAATAAAAATAAAAAAGTTTATTAATTATCAAAAAAGCTGTTAAAAAAATACCAAAAGCTATATTTGGTATATCGATGTACTCCTATTTCAAAAAAGCAATTTCTATAGAAGTAAAACAATGTGGTATTATTCATAGAATATACCAAATTAAAATACTGATAGATTACTAAAAGAAATCGAACACTATATTTGGTATATTGACAGATAACCATGTTTATATTATCGCATCTGTTTATCGCGATTAAGAATATATATAATTTATGGTAATTGCCTGTTACAAACATTCACTAAATGAAAAAAGTTTAAATACCCTTCTACCCTACGCGTAGCGGGTATAAAAATGCACAGAATTTGTAACAAAACAAAAAGAAGATTGCGGTCAGGCTGGGAATCAAAACAAATATATGAATATGCATTATAAGTCGACGCTGATATGATGTTGTGTTTACTACAAGTCTATACACAGTATATGCCAAATGAAATGTGTCAAGTTCTTGCGTTTATCTTGAAATATTTTGCATAGCTAGATAAGAAATTCAACTATGATAGAGCTCGAAATTTGGGCCACATATATGCGAAATGTGTTTGTTGAGAACATGCGCGATATATTAAAATAATAATAAGACTATTAAAGTTCAATGCGAGTGACAAAGAATATAGAGCAAGCTTAATATCTAGTTACATTGCTAATACTGATTCGAAGCTATCATAAATTAATTAAAAAAAAGAAAAGAAAAAAAGAAAAAGAAGAATAAAAAGAAAAAAAAGAAAGAAGATTACAGTTCATTTTCAATGATGATTCTAAAAATATTGAATTTTAACATACCAATAAGACTAAAATATACCAAAGGTTATATTTGGTATTAATATACAGCTATGTTCTAAATATACCAGATCAAAAAATACGAATCAAAGCAACTAAGATCCGAATGCAGCAGCTTAAATAGCTACCAAAATTACACAAATATGCCAAAGTTTATATTTGATATTTTGATATACTAGTACAAAATATACTAGACAAAAATTATACGAACTGAAGCAGCTGTTTTTGTCATAAAAAATTATGTCTTAAATACCTTTAACATTTTTAATCTGACTGTAGTTATTATTATATGTATCAAGCTTAAGCTTTTTTTTATTATAGATTATAAATTGCGCTTGCTAATCGACTTCTAGCTTAATCTTCTTAAATAAAAAGACTGTTTTCATTTCACTCTTATCAGCTTAATCGAAATCATAAATTTGCTCCGAATTTATTCATATTTTATTTATTCGCATTTTCATACGCTTTCGCACCACTGTGCCATCATTGTCGCTGATGAGCCATCGTGCACTTTAAGCAAATTAGTTACGCAGCTCATGTTCACTGGTCCTGTTTGCGCTTCCCCCCTCCCTACCCCATATTCCCATATTCCATATCCCATCTCCCCAACATGACTCTTTGCCCCTTTCTGCCTCTTGCCACACACACAATTCAACACATCATTCCGGGCATGTGTGTGTGTTGGCAAACAAATTTAATAAATAGCTAAAGATACAAAAGTCACAACCCTTTGTAAAATGCCAAAAACTCGCAACTCCAGCGGGAGAAGCTTGGATTGCAGATCTGTCTGGGTGGTTGCTTTTGCTTTAGGTTTTGTTGCTTTTGTTTTTGGGTGCTTCGATGGCACTTTGGTGATGGGTGATTGGGTGACTCGAGTTGCGAGTTGTGAGTTCTGCTTGCTTGACTCCGACTGTCAACAGACCACAAAAAAGAAAAGAAAAGAAAGAAAACCCGAACCAACAAACTGTAACTGAAGAAGCCATCGTCGTTGCCATCGTCCGTATTCATATTTACTTAAGTTTATGGCTCGTTCTATTTGTTCTTGTCAGGGATATTGTTGTAACTGTTATTGCTTGTTGTTGCTGCTCGTTGTTGGTTGCTGCTGCTGCTGCTGTAGGCTGTTTCGCCTTTGCGGCCAGCCACATAAAATATAACACTTCATTTTAACATATTTGCGAGGGCCCGCCCCTCATTTGTTAGCCGTTGTTTTGTTTTGGCCAAATGTCTTGAGCCAAATTCATGCGACGCCTACGACGATTACGACACTGCTTCAACAGCAGCAGCTGCCTCTGCGACACTGCACAGTGGATCAAATTGGCACGGTAAGCAAAGTAAAAATTTCAAGCTAACCTAAAGAATTGAAAAATGAACTAAATGACAAACATAAATAAAAAGCAGCTCCAGTTTCAACTATTCAATATAAATAAGATCACAAATTTAGATAAAGCTCAAAAACAAATTATATTATATTCGTTTAAATTGTATGTAAATACAAATTGCAAATGTTTAGCAAACAACATTCAAAGCAACTAGTTTAATTTCCAAAGTTTTTTAATAAAAATTCCATTACGAATAATAAACAAAACAAATAAATAAATATGAAATAAAATGTTAAATACAAATTTAAAGAAATATATACAAATTTTAATTCATTTAGAATAATAAAAACAAAGAGATAAACAAAATAATAAATAAAACATAAAATGTACAACACAAATTGTAACATATACATATATAAGATCCATCGTTTAAGTAAACCAAAAACATATTTTCAGATTTACTGTTTTTAATCAGAAATAAAATATAAAATCAACAGTTTTAACTATCTAATATCTATAGAAAAAGTTTTGATTTCATAAAGAAGCTTATTAGCTATATTTTCAATTCCATTTCGAATAATGCAGCAAAAATGCAATAATGTCAAAAATAGAGAAACCAAAATTCAAGAAAATTAAATCAAATAGTCTTTAATCATAGAAACAACAATTAACAGCATATTGAAATTGTAGTTCATATATTGATTTAAGCTAAATGCCTTAAAAACGGGAAGCTCTACTTTCGATAGTTCTGTTTCAAGGAAAAAAAAAGTGCAAGCTCAAATTTAATATTGTTCTCATTGAATATTAAATTTTTTGGTATTGAATTATTATTAATTTAAATTAAGTTATTTTTGAAGTTGCTCTTCAAACAATAACAAATAAATAAATACAAACAAGTAATTTGATTTTTAGAAAATTCATGCAGAAATAAAATAAAAAAATTGGCATTTAATAAAAATCACTATTTTCTTAAAATGATTTTTGAATGAAAAAAAAAGTACAAATTTCATAATAACAAAGAATAACTACAATAAAATATAAAAATTTGTAGTAATTTATTTGAGTACCAACTTAAGTTGGCAAAATTTAGACCAACATGTGAACACTTTAGCCCACTGTGCAAAGTTTTAGAGTGCTTGTATTGTGTGTTGCTGAATCGGAAGAGTGGTAGAGAGAGGGAGAGGGGGAAACGTTGGCGTGTAGTTGGTATTTTGGCTATGCTACAAGCACTACTATATCTATCTCTGATGCTGTCCGCCGTTACGTAGTTTTAGCAGCATCGCTGTCCGTTGACTGCCGTTGACTGGCCTCATAATTTATATGCTAAACATATTGCGCTTATATGGATTACAAAAATATTTCTGTCTTTCGGCTTTTTTTTTTTTTTGTTGACGGGGTTAAACAGGGTCCTCAGATTTTGCATTGCCTTTTCCCCCCACCCCACCAACGAAAAATGTTGGCTGTCAAATGCAGTCAGTCGCCTTTGAAGTGGAACAACGAAATAAATAATAAAAAAAAAACCAAAAACTCCATGTCGAGTTTTAAACATCAGCGACAGCTGAGTAAAAGGTAGCAGCTACCTTTCCAAAAGATGATATAAGGCGTGTGTGTTTATAAACATCAGTAAAGGGCTTACAAATTGTGAGCAAGAAAACCTCATCACAATCTTTGCAAAATCCCATTTGTGCTTTTTAATGAGCAAATGCAATTTTTGGCAGATTTGTGTAAGCATGAGAAGCAGAAATAATGGATTATATTCAAAGGGTGGAGATTGTTGTTTTTACCAGACTTTTCTTACTTCCTTGTTATGTCACCAAAAAATATAAAATGCTTTCTTCATATTTATTTTTCAAACTTGTAATTAAAATCTTTCTTTTCTACCTTTATTCACCTTTATTTGTGTAAAAGGAATAAGATATGGAAAAGTTCACCACTTTGTCCATAGGAATAAGCTATGGAAAAATACATCACTTTGTCCATAGGAATAAGCTATGGAAAAGTATAGCACTTCTTCCATTTCTTATAACTTTTTAACGATGTTTATACTAAAATGTAAGTAGAAAATTTGTGTTTTTGTTTAATTTTGTATAATATAAAACAAATTTCGCTTTATCCTAATAAAGCTAGCTTGTTATCAATCCTATTTATTAAAAATTAATCAATTATTTGTAAATTTGTATTTTATGTCGCTAATTTAACTACAACTTTTTTGTTATTCACTCTCAATTTTATTTAGTTATTATCCTAATAAAACTTTCTAATTTTTATGAAATTAAAATTCTTTTTGGTAAACCAATTAATTGATGAGAATTTGCATTTTTGTGCGCCTATTGCGCATTTAAAATAGAAAATTCTTAATGAGATGATTAAGTTGCTTCCCCCGCATCACTTTTGTTTTGTTTTTTTTTTTTATCACTCTCTTATTCGTCCATTGTTTCCTTTGTGCTATTGTATTGTTTGCTCTCTGCTGTTGTTGTTTTCTGCTATTCTCTAAACAACATTTCAGGCTGACTGCCTTCGCCTGCACCTCAATGGCATTCATGCATTTTGGCATTCGCATGAAACGCTCAACGATGCGTGAATCCATTCGCCAGCTGAACTGTGACTGTGACTGTGACTGGACACAGTAACTGCTACTGTGACTACTGTGATTGTGACTGTGACTGAATGAATCACAGCCACAGTCGTCTGTCTTTCCTGGCCAAGGTCGAGTTGAGCTGTGGTCAACAGAGTTTCAAGTGAAATATGCACAGCAAAGAAATGAGAAAAAAAATAAACTCAAGCGAAGTCAGATCGACTCTGCGATACGTGGTAGCTATATACTATATAAGTACTGGGTATTTATCAGATATTTTATATTTAAAATATGAATCACAAATCATTTCAACAAAGAGCAACTTTAAATTTTAAACTACTGTTGCGACTATTTACTTTTAACTGAAATTTATACTGATAGACTTTCTTCTATCATTAGAAACTGTGCAGATTGCTTAATAAATGCTACTTTTATAGAATTTAAAATAAATAAAAAATATATTAAACAATTTAGTAATTACATTAAAAAGCAACAACGTTTTTGAAAAAGTTAACATTTAAAACTATATTTCGAATAATTATTCTTATTTGAAAAGCTTACAATTTCAACTTCTTTTGGAAAAATTATTCCTAGCTAGAGATGTCCAATTTCATTATAATTTAAAAGGAGTGTTTAGGATTAAAAAAGTTCAGCAAATTATTTTAGCAATACAGCGATAGCAGCAGAATTATTTATAAGTTTCCATTCTTGACTCTGATTTCATTGAATTGAATATAATCGCACCTTTTAATAAACTAGCGTATTGTTAATAAAAAATATCTGTAAGTTCAACTGCAAAGTAAAACACACTTTATAAGAAATAGTTTGTTATAAATCTTTAAATTAACAAATTTTGCTAATAAAGAAAAACCAGTTAGTTATTCTGCATACCCAAAAACAAAAAAAACAAACCTCAATCTCTTTACAATAGTTTTTAATAGATCTTAGTTTCATCCCGAAGCCTTCTGCCGATCTGGCCAGTTTGTAGATATTATCCGCTTATACCAAAAGTGCGCATCGGTAGCAAGTTTCAGCAGCATAGCTTTACAGCTGACCGATTGGCTAACAAAATAAGCAACAGACGGACAGACAGACGGATGGCTACCAGATTATCAAGCATTGGACTCTGCCCGCCTTTGGGAAATGTCTGGGTATGAAATCTAAGCAATGTCAATTTGGCGTGACGTTGCGGCAAGTGGCAAGTGGCATGCGGCTAGTGGCATGTGGCATTTCCTTATCGCTAGCGTAATTTGCGCATTTGACACTTACCTATGATGCACATTGTGAAATTGACTCTGTTGTCGCGTTGTTGTTATTGCTGATGTTGTTGTTGTTGTTGTGGTTGTTGTTAGACGACGCTGCGCTGCAATTGCGCTGCTGCTACTGCTGTTGTTGTTGTTAATGTTGTTGCTGTTGCTTTGGTTGCTGCGACACCAGAGCGGCAACTTCTGCAACCTCTTGACGTCCGGCGAGAGGCCAACAATGCGCGTTGCGGCTGCACTCGCGCTTAACGGTGACGTCATATTGGCCACATCGCTGGCATCCGTATCGGCGTCTGCCTCCAGCTCAGCGCGTTGCTGTTGCTGCTGCTGTCGACGCGTTGAACGACGCTGCAGTTGCTGTTGATGTTGAGGTGGCGATGGCGATGGCGTCGCTGGCTTTGCTGTAAAGCGGCGACGTTGCAAGACATTCGATTGCTGTGGCTGCTGCTGCTGCTGCTGCTGCAGTGTTGTCTTGCTCGTTGTGGTTGCTGCTGTTGCTGTGGCAATTGCTGCCGTTGTTGTTGTTGTTGATGTTGATGTTCTGGCAGTTTTGGCAGCTCGCAATTTAATGTCATTTAGACATTGTGGGCGTGGCAGTTGACTGTTGAGATACTTGTTGTTGTGGTTGTTGTAATTCTTGTTGTTGTTGTTGCTGCTGATGTTGCTGCTACTTTTGTTGTTGTTACTGTTGTTGTTGTAGCTGTTTTTGCCGCCAATGTTGTTGTTGTTGTTGTTATAATTATTAATTTTACAGCCATTGTTGTTGTTGGTATAATTGTTGTTGTTATTGTTGACGATGTTGCTGCCGCAATGCTTATTGTTGTTGCTGCTGTTGCTTAAACTTTGCCATTGCTGCAACTGCAATTGCCTCGTATGCTGTTGTTGCTGCTGCTGCTGGCTTATACTTCTTGCTGTTGCCGTCATCGTTGCTGTTGTCGCTGCTGTTGCTGCTGTCGCTGGTGTTGCTGATGTTGTTGTTGTTGTTGTGCCATGATTCGGCGCTGAGCGCAAATCATTCAGCATCACATCCAGATCGCTGGCCAGCGAACTCAGCAGCTGTAACAAAACCACCAATAAAGAAAAACACACGAGACACATTAATTTAAAAGCTGCAATTAAATGTCATATAATCGTATATCATACTTAAATAAAATGTACGATCAGTCAAAACTCAAAAGTAGAGCAAACGATTCGATGCACTATTTCAGCCTTCACCTGGTTCGACATCCAACTCAAATGTTTTAACAAAGAGATGATTATTAATAGTAGGATTATTTCAGTAAAAACCACAACGACTCCCTTGAACTAATCGGCTAAAAAAGGCAATGTTTAATACTTTAACTATTGGCAGAACCAAAAGTGTTGATGTAAATAACATGGAAACATATTACAACATTGATTGTGAAATACCCACTATTACTTCTAAAACATACCAAAAGAATATACAGAAAACATAGCAAAATATACTAAAAGTAATATTTGGTATATTTAAATAGCATCACATTGAAAATATACCTGACTGTTAACCAAAGCAACTAAGACCCTACAAAATAGTATACCTAAAAAATACTGAAATCTACCAAAGACTATATTTGGTTTGTGAATATAATACTAGAAAAAATTCTAAATTCATTCATTCAAAATATACCAGCAACTAAGGCATGGAAAAACTTCAGAAAAATACAAAAACATACCATAGAGTACATTTGGTATATCAATATATTATTACATTCAAAATATACTAAATTGTTAACCAAAGCTTGTAAGACCCTACAAAATGATATACTGAAAAAATAGTAAAATATTCCAATATGTATATTTGGTATATTGATATACTATTACAATAAAAATATACATAATCTGGTAGAACCAAATACCCCAATGCAGCAAACATTTTCTGCCATATAGTTATTTAATAACTTCTAAGAGTTTTACCTTTAAACTTAAATTTTATATGTGAATTTATAATCATTGCCCAACCCAAGCCGCTCACAGCAATTCTAAGTTGAGTTTGTGAGAACCGTTTGATTTACCACAAACTTCAGTAGTAATAATTTTGCAATCAACATTTACATAAACTGGACTTCCAAAGAACCTTAAGCTTCATTTGCGAAATACACGAAGGTGTGAAACGCTGTCATTGGAAAATTGCAATTGCTATACAGATGGATCGATGGATAATCAAGAAATGAAAAAGTAGATAAAAAAAACCAATGTCTGTCAAGTTTTTTTGGGTTAATGAACGGATGTCTCAAGTAGCCATAGACTTGACACAGACAATCAAACGCTGTCGCTGACGCGATCTCTCTGACCATGAGAATCATTCTAGAGTTTGTTGTAATACCCTGTAGCTAGATTGTAAGAAGGGTGTATAATATATATTTGAATTTTGATGACTTAAAAAAAATCGATTAAATACCAATTTTAGAAGTTATTTATGGAAAGGCAAAAAACACCTTAAGCTGACAGTCTGGTATATTTTGTACTGATAGAGATATGTTGTTTGAGATACCAAAATAAAACCAAAACAATATGGTATTATTTTGGAAATATACCAAATTAATATAGCGAAAAAATACTGAAATAGTAGTGCTATATCGATATACCAAGAATAGCTTAAGGTTTGTTTTACTTGTTTTTCAGTAACTTAAATTTGGTACATTGTAGTATTTTTTGATATATTAATTTGGTATATTTAAAAATTAATACCGCACTGTCGAACAGACTCGACTTTAGCTTGTAGCCTGGCTGACAATTTGGTATATTTGCTACTGAGAGATACTTTGTGTCAGATACCAGAATAAAAGCAAAACGCTATGATATTATTCATAAAATACCAAACTAATATACCGAAGAAATACTAAAAAGTAGTAGTATATTGATCAGATACCAGAATAAAAGCAAAACGCTATGATATTATTCATAAAATACCAAACTAATATACCGAAGAAATACTAAAAAGTAGTAGTATATCGATATACCAAGTATAGTCTTTTGCATAAGATATAACACTGCATATTACTATACTAAAAACAGCCTTCGGTATACTTTAGTAATGTTTGGTATATTTTTAGAATAATACCGTACAGCACATGATACTGACGTAGTATCATGTAGTCGAGCTGTTAAGAATGCATTGAGTTTCATGCAAATTCATGCCCAATAGCGTCTGGCACTCGGGAGGAATTTCCGTTACACAAACAAAGCGCTGGACTTGGCTGTGTTGCTGTGGCTGTTGCTGTGGCTGTGGCAGAGTGTTGGTATTGTACCTGCAGCAGTGGCCGAAAAACAAAAAAACAA
Source organism: Drosophila niveifrons (assembly GCA_035046325.1). Taxonomy (NCBI): domain Eukaryota; kingdom Metazoa; phylum Arthropoda; class Insecta; order Diptera; family Drosophilidae; genus Drosophila; species Drosophila niveifrons. The sequence goes on from JAWNOC010000071.1 coordinate 1,327,584, forward strand.
ACGCACTGGAAACTGGTCTTGACTTCCGGCCGGTGGCATCGAGTGGGGAGGCCTTGACGAGGCTGACGATTAATCGAAAACGCCTTTAATAATTATGCCACAGACAGTTGTGAATAACGAATAACGGGTTTTGTCTGATTTTTGGTGGGGTTGCGGTCATGCTCCTCAAAAACTAAAGAAAAAAATGCTGCCACATACGAGAGTGCAACTTGCAACGTGCAACATTTAAGAAAAGTCTAAAGCAAACCTCAACCACAACCGGCTCCCACGCTCTGTGCTAATTTGAGCTCCACTTCAGTTGTTTTTATTTTTTATTATAATTTTTTTCCTTCTTGTTTTTTGTATTTTTTTGTTTTTTTTTTTGTTGGTTTCAGTTGCTGTCGGTTTTGCGACTCAGCTCATTTGCTTTTGTTGTATTTGCTGTCGTTCGCTGTATTTATAAATATTTCTACAGTTTTTGGCCTTTATTTTTTTTTTGTTTTTTTGTGCGGCTCGCAGAGTTTTTTGCGAGTTATATGCAAATTTTTGTGGGCTAAACTCAAGTGGAAAAAACGGCGACCGACTTTTTGCGAGACGAAAAGAACAGAGACCTAAAAGTACTTTGCTACACTGCAATGGAGGCTGTGAATAAATCAAAAAGCAAAGAGATATTTTTGTACTTATATGAAATGGGAATGCCAAATAGTTGAGCTAATCGATAATTGCTTGGATAAATAGTAGCTGCGTAGAGTTGAATGGCCCCAATTTTTTTCAGTTATAAAGCATGAAATGCAAATAACAAGTTGAAATATTAGCAAACATTTCACAATTCTCGTTTCAAAAGTTTACTTGTTCAATTCATAAAATATCTATAATAAGATTGAATTCCCCGATGCTCGAGTTACTTTCATTTCCTCGCTAATTGCAATCACACTCTCTCATTGTGCGATCCTCTATTACGTATTTTCTTTCGCTCAACTCTTTTTTCTCTTTCTCTCTAATTTTAAACCTCGCCCTCCCCCCTCCATTGCACTTAACGTCTGCTAGCGGCACTTAATGCATGTCTGTAATTTACACAAGTCTTGACACCTCTTGCTGTTTTATGAGGCACACACAGAAATGCACAAATGCACAGATGCAGTCTTGCAGTACTTTTTAAGTTGCACCACATCACGCATACGCCTCATTGCACACTTAATGTGCACAGTGTCGTTTCCTATGCAAAAAAAAGGAGAAACAAAAATACAAGCCTTAAACAAATGGATTATAGTGAAGCACATACACTTACTACACACACACTCCACACACACACACACACCATCACAATATGTGCAGACAGACTAGCCAATTGAGCAATTGACACAGCAAACAAATTCAAATTGAAAATGTGGGCAAAGCAATGCAAAAAATAATAATAATACACACACACAGAAAGATGTAAAACAAGCAGGAGCAGACAATGAAGAGCATAGACGAAGTTTTAATACGCTACTTATTTATGGAAATGCTGTTCAAAATTTAAAAGTTTTCAGAATGATAAAGAAATTAATAAAAATACGCTGAAGAATTTATTATAAATAAAATGATATAAAACTAAACTTTAGTTATAACAAAATAAAAGCAAAAAGGAATAAATAAACAGCAGATAGAAACAGCATTAATATTAAATTATCACAAATGAAGTTACGGTAAATTAATTCATTAATGAATTAAATAAATTAAATAAATATATAACTTTTTAAGACTATTACTACTATTATCAAAGTGTAAGAATAGATATTTTCTTGAGAAGTTTTTGAGAAAATATAAGAGATCTCTGAATTTCCTTTAATCGACAATGGAATTTTCAAATAGTGAATCTTTTTATTACAATTATATTAAGTTCTTTCGTTTACAAAAACATGTTTTGAATTATGTCAGTTTTCGCTTGAAAGTAGCAAAGCCTTAAAAACAATTTAGTTTTAATTTACGATCGTCTGCTGAAAACTTCAATTGGCTGCGCGACGGCAAATTTCAATTTAGGGATCAACAAATGAAATCAAATGAAATCAAGAGAACGCTCAAATTAAATGTTATGGATCAAGACGAAACGAAACAAGAAAGCTACAGTCGATTGTGCTCGACTGTGAAATACCCGTTGCCTATTTTAAATAAATGCAAAACAGTGCGGTATTATTCTTAACATATACCAAATATATACCGTAAAAAAACTAAAATATAATAACGGTTATATTTGGTATATTGATTAGCACTACTTTGGATAAATGCGGTATTTTTCTTTAAAATATACTAAAGATATACCGCAAAAATACTGAAATATAAAAATCTATATTTGGTATATTGAATTGTACAACATTCAAAAAATATATTTTAAAAAATATATTAAAAATATACTGCAAAAATACTATATTTCAGTATTTTTGCAGTATAATTTCAGTATTTTTGCGGCAATATAGTATATTTTGAATGCAGTACTAGTAAATATACTGCATTCAAAATATACAGTATATATTACTAAAATATACCAAATTAGACCGCAAAGATACTTAAATGTATCAAATATTATATTTGGTATTTTGTATAGTACTACATTAAAAATATAACATAGAGTATTATATCTCTACCTCTCATAGTCTCAAAGAACTGGGTGATCATACGGACAGACAGACAGACGGACAGGGCTGTTGACGCTGATCAAGAATATATATACTTTATAGGGTCGGAGATTAGACATGTCAAATATACCATAGAGTACAAAATATACCAAAATATACGAAGCTACTCAGGTGCCTCCTTCTGCCTTTAACATACATTTCCTGTAGGCACAAAGTTATAATACCCTTCTATCCAATGGTTAGCGGGCATAATAAATATGCTGAAATTATGTGTATTGTATATGCTACTTAAACGTAAATGAAGTTACGATCTGGGAACACGACTGACTGACTGGACATTGGACATTGGACACTTACCGCAATGGCATCCATCACAGCATTAACCATTGTGAATCTCCTTGTTGTTGTTGTTGTTGTTGCTTGTTCGCGTGGTTGTTGTGTTCTGTTGTAGTTGTTGTTGTTGTTGCTGCTGCTTTATCGTTGCTTCTTATGATTTATTTGACAGTCATGCAAACATTTTGCACAATTTCAATTCGTTGCTGTCGTCTTTTTATTTCTTTCCCTCTGTGACTTCAGCTTCGACTTCAACTTCGACTTCAGTTTCAATTTCAGTTTCAGTTTCTGTCGCCGTCGCTGTTTCACCTTCTTCTCCTTCTTCTTCTCCAACGTCGTCGCGTCCTTTCGCGTCCCGCGCGCTCTTCTCAAACGTTGAATCTGTTGACATTTAATTAACGTGCTCGATTTGCTTATGCGGCAGGTGGGCAGCCTCATACAACACACACAGACACAAAGAGAGACAGAGAGAGGCACATAGACAGAGCTCTTGGAACGTGCTGGTTAACTGTGGACAAAAAGATTGACATCGAGTTAGTAGTGTGCTTGTGCTTGGGTTATAACCACTTGAGCCCACTTAATGGGCGGCTGCCCCAAGTGTGCGAATAAAAAGCCATAATATATGTATGTTTATACACTGCAAAATCAGTTGGCTCAAATACTGAGAACAAAGACTATGATCACAGATTATTGTGTAATTAAAACTAGTCTGCTTTTGCTTGCGCTCTAAACTCGACTTTTATGTGAGAGTTCTGGGAAGAGCGCAAAAATGAGGGAGTGAGAAAAATTTCACAAAAAAAAGGTTAATTTAAATAGGCAAAGAAGAAAGAAATCAAACAGAGAAAGAGTAGAAAAAAACTACAATAATTGTTGCAATGTTTATTAACATTCTTAATATTAATTTAATGAAATGAAAATTCAATTTTAGTCTTCAAATAAATACCAAAATAAAACAAAAGAGAAAAATTTCAGAACAAAACAGCGAATTAACTATGCAAAAGAAAACAAAACAGCGAATTTCAATAAAGAAACTACAATTTCTGCAAATATTAATAAACATTTTTAACATCAATTTGTATTAAATGAAATTCAATAAAAATCCAATTGTAGTCCCAACAAAATGAACTTTAGTTTATGACAAACAAAACACAAAAAACACAAAAAAAAATCTGAAAAAAAAATCTAATTTAATGAAGCAAATGTTGCGCTAAGAAGAAAATCGATAATAAGCTATAATAATAGAGTTTTCTATAAAAACATTCGGTAGGAGAAACTTTATTAACTGCGGTAAAACTAAACAAAATTTCAAATACTTATTTTTAAATGAACCCCAAATTTTCATACCAGCAAAAATGATTAGTTTAAACTCCATTGATTGATTAGAAGAAAGAAATGTAGTAGAAAAAACTTCAGTAATTCTTTCAATAAAATGTCATTAAAATATTAACTAATACTATTATTAGAAAACTCTATTTCAAGCTGCAATGAAAATCCAATTTTAGTCGCATCAAAAATTGATTAGCTTGCAGCTCTTTTGTTTATGACAAACAATAGACATTATTTCCACCTTTCGTTTCGCCTCATCAGAAGTGAAAACTTTCCAACGATCACAATCAGATTGTGTTTGATATCACAGCGAGTTACCAAATGGTAATTGATAAAGCTACCTCATACGTTGGCAGGGTTATTAGCATAGCATATCTGTAGCAAAGTCCATTATAAGCTTCAACTTCAACACTAAAAACGAGATGAAGCGTTGAGAGTTGAGACGATTGAATTGAGTTTTTGGCTCAGTGCGAAGCCCGGAATAGCAATTGGTTTTGGAACCCTCGCAGACGGTGTAATAAACCAAATAAAAAGTGAATGTATCTTACAGATACTCGTACTTTTAATTAAAAAACGAATGAAACGAAACGAAACGAAAAAAAAATGCTGCGCCGCAGCTTGCAGAGCAATCGCTCTGTCCAAACATTGCCGAGATGTTTGACGATGTCAGTCCGTTTCTCTGTCTGCCAGACTGTCTGTCTGTCTGTCCGTCTGTCTGTCTGTCCGTCTGTCTGTCCGTGTGTCTGTTTGGTCTGTTTCAACTGTCCTAACCACATTGCGCGACGCATTAAAATGAAAACTTGTTTCACGTATTTTCCACAATTTTCCGCATTTTATGCTCATTAATTACATTTTCATTTCCATTTCCATTTGCATTTACATAACCATTTTACTTACTTACATGTCTGCCATTTAATTCATTTTTATTTAATACCCATACCCTGTAAACTCAACAAGAAACAAGTAAAAGAGCTACAATCGAGTGTGTCAGGCTGCAATATACCAAAAATATACCGACAAAATACTAGAATTATACCAAAGAATGTATTTGATAAATTAATTAATTAAAAATGAGGTATTATTTTTTAAATATACCAATAATATACCGCAAAAATACTGAAATATGCCAAAGGCTGTATTTGGTATATTTAATACTTTATAGTATTGGATATGCCTGCTACACATATTTCTAGCACACACACACAACGCAATAATATCTCATAGTCATTCATTTAGTGCCGTTGAACAAACACTTGCTACTTGGTTTTTAATATCATTAATTTTGTGGTTAACTAGCTCAGAAATGTGTGTAAGCAAGCCTGTTCAAAATTCCTCAACAGTTGACGGAAGTTGAATTGCAAATTGAAGTGCCCAGCGATTTACACGCTTTGATAAGAGAAAACACTAAAAAAACAACACATCAGTTAAATAAAAAAACAAACAAAAAACAACTCAAAATGCATTCGAACTACGCGCGCTTTTAAATCGGCCATCAAAATAATCAAACCAAAAAACAACAACGAAAAAAAAACACCAGATACAGATACAAGTGAATAAATAAAAACAAAAACGAATTAAAATAAAATAAATACAACACGCGAAACGCGTGAAAAACGCGTCAAATCAACGCAATCAACTCGGGGCAGCAGCTGCAGCTGCGCAGTCGCAGTCGACGTCGCTGTCGACGTCGCTGTCGCAGCTCATTACTCAAGCTTAAATGCATACGAAATGAGCTGTTGTCCCGGGAGTTTTATTTATTTAAGCTCCATTGTGTATATAAATTGTTTATTATATGATTTACACTCTATGCACAGCGTGGAGTGCTTTGAATTTGTCATTAGTCGCATTTAGATCGTAATTTAGCTGCATCAGATACAAATGCAAATGTGTCGAGAGCACACACACACACACACACACACACACACACACACACACACACACACATATATATATCTTGATCGAAAGTGAAGTCAACAATGCACATTATGCCTCGAATAACGCATTGCGAGCGATTCGTTGGGGTTATTGCTTTGCTGGCGGAACGAAATGGAATTGGAACGTGTGCATACACTGCGAAAATCAACAAAGAGTAGAATAATGGAAGGGTGAACAAATAGCAGAATACAATTGGTATTAATGGAAATGGAACATCTGAGAGGAATTGTAAAATGATGGAATTTGAAACAAAGAGAGGAATACACTGGTTAATAGGATAGTTGTACTAATGGAGATAGATATTAATAAAGAGACCAATGGTGGTGGTACATGCAAATGCTATGTGAAGAATTGTCAACTTATAGTGTTAATCAAATGACTTAAACGATGGATTTTAAAACAAACAGATAAATGGAAGTGGAACATGCTAAAGCTAAGTGAAGAATTGTAAACGAAATAAAAAAAACAGAGGAATACACTGCAATTGAAAGTGAAATGGAAGTAGAACATGTCTATGCAAAGAAGAGATGTAAATCAATAGATAAATAAAGAATGAAACAACAAATAGCAGTACAAAGGAGAGGAACAACGGAAATTGGAACAAGAGGTTGAATAAGAGTTGGATATATTTCGCAATTAAGATGCAAATTCAAGTATTGAGAGTAGTTAATGGATTGAATGGATTGAAGTGCTGTGAAAACAACAGAAAGCAATAGATATATTAATAAAAAAATATCAAGTTATGGCACCAAAAAAGGCGATCAAAGGAATTTGGAAAAGATGTGAAATTATAGTTAAATACATTGCATGTTGAATGCAAACCAACGCATAATGTGTTACTTAAGCGTTTTGAGTCTTATATATTTAACTAGTAGAATAAAATGGAAATGAAACACGCGTTTTATGTGAAAATAACGGTAAGCCAATAAACTTATTAATAACATTGCACCACAAAAGTGTGTGTTCAGAATGATCGCTCTCCTAGTGAAATGAAATGGAAACGAAACGAAGGAGAAAAAAAACTGTAAAGCATCCATAACAAGAGTGGAAATTGAGAAAAAGTGAGGAACTATGGAATATGGAACAACATGAATAAGAAATTTTCGAATTATAATAATAGGGAAAGTCGTAAGAAAAAGGTGAAATACACAAACACTGTGATATAGGATGCGAAATAAGGAAGTTAAGTAGAAGTGAGCTAGAAACTAGAAAACAATACATGGATACAATTATTGTACTCTATTTAATGAAAACTGAAATTATTTCAGTCGACACTTAAACTAAACTGATATTACAGACCTTGCTCATTACAAAAGAGTGTCGTTTATTTGTGGTGATAATATTGAGACGCGCTGCTATAGTTAAGCTAACTAAATATTTACCGAATGGCTAAAGAGCATTTGAAGATCGCTTTGGGGCATCGAAAGATTGCTCAACTTGTTGATGCTTCTTGTTTATGTTTACCATTTTTTTCTTCTCGTTTCGTTTCGTTTTGTTGTTGTTTTGTGTTTCCTTCTTTTTCACTCAGTTTTGAACCGGCTCATTAGCAAATGGTGACATATGAGACAACAACAACAGTAACAACAACAGTAACAGTAACAATAATAATAACAACAACAACAACATCTGCGACTACAGAGATTGTGTGAGAGGCATGAAATTTCAGTCAAAGTTCCAATTCCAATTCCGAATCGAGTTTCCTCCACTACACGATGCAAATTCAAATTCAAATTCCCAACGTTTGTTGATTCAATTTCAATGCGAGTTTTAGATTTCAATTTGAATTGGAAATATGCATAAAACTACAATATTTTGGTGTGAAGGTAGCCAAAGACAGCGTAGGAAAAGCGTAAAATTGAAGTTAATTAAATGATATTGAGCCATAAATTGAAGGCACACACAAACACACACACACACACACACACAACACTCAGATACACACTCAGATATGAAGCTGTGATAGCTGCGACGACAGCTGTGAGCAGCTGACGGCAAAGCACGGCTTCTCAGATACAGATACATTGCATGCAGATACATTTAAATCAAAAGTGGTTGCCAAGTAATATTTGTTTGCTGCTTCTGTTACTCAGTTGGCTTCTTATCAAAGACAGCCTTTTGTTTCGTTTGTGATAAATACGAGCTCAAACATAAACAGAAGCCAGCTCTCTCTCTCTCTCTCTCTGTCTTTCTCTTGACTCTTTGTTGATAAGCACGCAACGACGTCAGCAGCAAATTGAGGCTGAAGGTGATTTAACGTTCGCATCTCAAGTGTCGCCAAGGCGATCGATCGCATTCTTCGCATTTCAGTCAATTGATTCCGCAATAAATCAATTGAAATGTGCTCCTCTTTTTTTCGCTCTCTCTCTGTGATAAGCGTCGATCGCCGATCGTCAATCGTCGATCGTCGCTGTAATTGAAATGCAGCTCCCTTTTTTATGTACCCCAATTGGGTTGTCCTTTTTAATCAATGCTATTTTCGCACAATTGCTGGCGTCAATAAGTGAATGCGAAGCCATCATCAATTTGAGGGCCGATACGCTTGCGTTGCGTATCTAACAGATACTGTATCTGCTGTAGCTGCTGCGAACAATGCAAATCAGCTTGCGCAAGGTCAGTTTGTTCCAATTGGTTAGATACTTTTGACACACATTTCGCTTATCGCTTTTAAAGTCAATCTTCACACACACACACACTCGAATTCGAACTCGAACTCGAAAAAAGAACTGGTATTTTACAATATGGAAATCGAGATAATGCCCAAATACCTGATATCTGATCGAGATACATTGCAGTAACACCTTCTCGCCTTGAAACGGGTCGCACAGCATTTCATTTGCTTGTGTGATATTTATGACAATTTATCTAATATCTAAATATGCATTTCAAGCTTACATATATTGCTTGTCTTGTTTTGTTTTGTTTTCTGCATATGATTATCGAAAAAAACAGCAGAACAGCTACATAAATTAGATACTAGTGACAGTATTTAAATACTAAACGGAATGTGGTCTGCATTCCAAGCCAAGTTTTACGATATTCGGTTTATTTTTAGCCAAATTATCACAAGCGTACAATTTTAGAATGTCTATTTCTGATTATCAGTTTTTGAAGATCGGTTTTGACAATTTATTGGCTTTACTAAGCGATTGAAATATTCATGAATGCGTTTTTTTATGGAGTGAAAACTGTTTCTGCAATGAAACAATGTAAAAGTGGTATTTTCGCTAAAATATACTGAATTAAAATACTAAATATACCAAGATATACTAATAGTAATATTTGGTTTAATGATATACAATAACATTACTATTCCAAAACACCGAATTATTCCTAAGGCTATATTTAGTATAATGATATACTACAAGTATTACATTCTAAATATACTATAAAGCACATAATATATCAATTTACAGAATCCTGTGAGTTGAGCGGTTTATTCTTCAAAAAAAAAGTAAACCAAAAACATTCCGAAAAAAAATACAGAAAAATACCAAGATATACTAAAAGCGATATTTGGTATAACGATATTGAAATTACATTAATAATCCGAAAAATATCGAATTTAAGATAACGTTATACATAATATACCAAATTGATGAAAAGTTACGAGTTACCCATTTTCAATAAAGATGAAGCAAAAATATACCGAATAAAAATACCAAAAAATACCGAGATATACTAAAAGTAATACTTGGTTTAACAATATGAATTAACCTTTCAAAAAATACCGAATTATACCTAAAACTATATTTTTATATATCGATATACTACCACATTCAAAATATACTATAGCGTACAAAATATACCAAATTGCAGAATATTGTCACGGCACTCATTCTAGCCTATTAGGCATATTAAAGCATTCAGCGGAAAAGGCAAAACTATGCTTCTATTGACTGTATTAGGCCACACAGAAGAATCGACTCTTACTTTCTGGAAATGGAGAGCGAGAAATTGAAACAGAAACAGAAACAGAAAACTACTGCCAAACGAACAAACAAACAAGCAAAGAGACAAACAGAGAGAGAGAAAGAGATAGAGGGAGACAGCCATATAAAGTATGACAATACAATGACGACAGTTTGCACGGACGCCACAAAAAAAGAAAAAAAGAACGTGGAACATTCAGTATCAGCGAAGGCAAACAAAACGCATGAAAAAAAAGAGCTGAAAAACAAAAAAAAAAAAAAAAAAACGAAGCTGACACACACACACATACTTGGAGCGCATGGCAACCCAAAGTGGAAGTGGCAAAGTGGCAGCCGCAGAAGCAGCCGCAAAAACCAAACTAGATGAGGGCCTCTGTTTGTGGCAAGGAGTTTTGCGAGGAGACTCCAGAGTATGTGTGTGTGTGTGTCGCCTTGTTTTATGAATACGCGGGCATTGTGTGGCAAGGCGACGAGGCGGAGCATAGGGCCGAAAAAAACAACAAAAAAGAACAACAAACGATACCAGATACAAGAGCCAACAGCAAACAGCTACGAGATACAGATACAAATGGAACTACAGATACAGATAGAGATAGAGATACAGAGATAGAAGTGTAGCTACAGCATACAGGCGCAAATGTTTGAGAACTAAACAAGGAAATATTGACAAATAGATTAAAACTTATTAAGGCAGCAGAGACTGAGGCGCAGCAACTGTGGCAGCACAGCGAACGTTGCAGCGTGGCAAGCAGCGCAGTCGCTGCAAAAATGTCGCATGTCGCGTGGGGGCAAGTGACATGTTGCCTCCGTCTTCTGCTGCTGCTGCTGCGCGTGGTTTGTGCCACAACGCATACAGCTAAAGATACAGCGACAGCAACAACAAGATACATTTACAGACACAGACACACAGATACAAAGATAATTCAGCCTGGGCCACAGGTTGAGGTAGGTCCGGTCTGTGCTTGGTCTGGAGCCAACACTCATTGCCAATATTTATCATCAAATATGGTCGAAATCTATATTTAGACGCTGACGCTAAAACTGAAACTGAAGCGCTGAAGAGCTGAAGCTGACGCTCATCGTCAACGTTGATCGAGCGAATTGTGAATTGTGAATTGCGAATGAGAGCGCGTCTTTAGACTCCCTGCAAACACGGCGATCGATGATCGTCTTCAGCCTGACCTCGGTTTCGGATCTCGAATTCAACAGCAACAACAACAACAACAAGATCGTTGGCTTTCTATTGAAACAGTTGTGGCAACAACTGCGAGTCTACATATCAATATTATTTTCGGTCGCCCACATGGCAAAACGATCGCAAAACTGATCGCACATAACAAACACACACTTATACACTCAGATACTTAGCCAAACGCCAAATTATTTGCCACTTTTTTTTTTGTTGTTGTTCCCATTGTGATTCATTTGAGCAAACGATCTCAAGTGGGTGCCACATTCGTGTAGTTGTGGATCACTGGGGTAAGGTCCACAACGATCAATCGAACGATCGATCCATATTTTTTATAAACAAGTGTCTCAAACTCAAACCATAAAAAAAAACTCAATATTTCAAATGTCTACTTAATATTTTGTATTTATTTGAAAGCTGATCATCCATAAGAATATCTCAAAGCTCTGACATAATACCTGAACATTATGTATATATATATATGTGAGTTTGTTTTTATTTTGCAATAATTCTATTTCGTCCACATCTTCTCCACCTTCTTTTCGCAGTAATTTACATTGATTTCATTTTGAGATTGTTAGCTTCTTTCTTTGGTAATATTATGATTTTCTTTACTCTTTATTCGTCTTTCTTACTTTTTTTTTTTTGTTTTTACTATACGCGCTTATCGCTTAAATTGATCGTTATAAACACGCTTTTAATGATAATACATAGCATAAATTTGTAGACACTTTCAAATTGAGAATTTTATTCAAATTTTGTTACCTTTTGCACACCACAATTTGTTTCAAGGTGTTTAAGAGGATTGCAAAAAAAAAAAGAGACAATGAATTCAACTATATTCATGTTTAATGAGAGTCGACTGCAAATGATCTTGATGATGAAGATCGGCAAATAGTACATGAAGATTTAAAGTTCATTATGGTAAATTATTTTAAACTAAACTATCGGTAAGTATTCATATATTAAAAGATTCATTTTGTTGACATTATAATAAAAATATAATTTTTTGGATTGCTTTATATTATAATAATAAAAGGTATTTAAAGAAATCCCAACGGTTCTATGTAAAAACAGAAAATTTGTTTATAGCAAAATAACCTCTATCAAATTTGAAGGATTCCTAGAAAAAACTAAAATATTACATTTTCTTTATAAAAAATGTTTTCTCAATAAAAAAAACTACTAATAATTCGAAAATTCTCCATGTTGAAATATTATATGATCTTATGAATCTTGAATAAATACACACAAATAGAGCTGTCAAATCAGGTTAAGTAAGTCTGTAAGATTAAAATCCAGAACAAACTGAAAATGATCTCACAGTGAAACAGAGACAGCGGCAGAGCGAGAAAGAGAGAGTGATAGAGAGTATATGTTACAAGTTGGGATTATGTAGACACGTCCAGTGAGTCCACATGAGAAGCAAATCTCAAAGCAAATACAAACAGAAACAGCAACAGCAACAACAAGAACAACAGCAAACACACGCACAGTGGGAAATCTTACCTGACTGACCAGCGTAATGGGAACTATGAGGTCTAAATAAAAAAAAAAAAAAAAACTGATAAGACTGCCGAGCAAAGCAAAGCAACGACGCTCTGTCTTCTATCTAAAGCTAATAGAGTATGACGCGACAACGATGTTAAATTGCATTTGAATGGGCATTAACAGTGGGCATTAGCTAATGGCTAGAGGGAGTCGGAGCTATTGCAGATAGAACCGATTGATAGAGAAAACCAAAAATGTGCTAATGGGAATCCACCAAAATTTTTTTCGCTGCTTACGATAAGCCAAATGCGTTGGCGACCGCTAGAGAAAGAGAGATAGAGAGACGAAGCGGGGCTTATCTTGAATGCCAAAAAAAATACAAATAAAACAATGCGTGTGTAAAGACAAGACGAGCGGGTGAACGGTTAAACGGGTTAGCGGGTGAGCGGGCAAACATTAAACGGTTTGCAAAAAAATAAAAATTGCAAAAGCAACATACGAAATTACTTATCAAATGCTGTTTATCACACAGAGCACAGGCATAGGAAATGACAAAAACTCTAAGAATTTCAGTGAATAAGGTGTGCGATAGAGAGCATGAATATGAGTGTGTGTATGTGTGTGTGTACATGTTTGCTCTCGTCATAAGTAGTGAATGAAAGAGAGTGAGTGGGTGGCTGCAGGAGAGAACACGCAGACTGAGGCTGGAGTGCGAAATGCCCCGACGATTAGCAATTCGCTGTCAAAACGCAAAACGCACGAAAAAAAAACGAAAACTAAAAAGCAACAACAACAACAAGAACAACATCAGCAGCGGCATGACCAAGACAGGCGCAGGCTGTAAGGAACAGGCAAAGGTGCAATGTACGCAACAAAATGCAGAAGAGAGCGAGCGCGCAAAAAAAAAAGAGCGCACACTTGTAAGAGAGCAGGCATGCGAAGTGAGCGTAAGTTCAAGTTGTGGGCGACAAAAAAAAAACACACACACGCACACGTCGTGCATTTTACCGGCAAATTAGCCAAAGGGGGTGCTGACGCAGAGGTGGGAGGCAACAGGCTGAAGGCTAAAGCTGAACTTGAACTTAAGCAGTGTCCACAGAACAAAAAAGAGGAGCAGAAGGGAAAGATGCAGAAAATTTGAATTTGCCGTTTCTTACACACTTACATACACATTTAGCCACAGGCCAATTGTTGTCGTTGTCTCCTCCTCTTCTGATGGTGTCTCGCTGCTCCAATTCGAATTGCACGCACTTTACACTTCACATCAATTCGCGTATCGCACTTTACTTCTTCTTCTTTTTCGTTACTGTTGTCGCCTTGTTGCTTTCAGCAAAATTGAATATGCTATTATTAATTGATTTATTTATGCGACACAGTTTACAAAATATAAAACAAAAAAATAATAGAAAAAATAAACAACTAATTAAACCGAAACAAATGATGCCGCAAAACTATTCTCAGTTGGCAAAAGCACGCAACGCACGACGACGTCGACGTCGACGTCAACAGCAAACGCTTCACACACGCCACAACCGCAACAATTACTTAAGTCTTTAGATTAAACCGACAAAAGAAACAAATGCGTATTTAATCAATCAATAAACCGTAATTTAATAATCGCTCCGGTTTCGTTTAGCCGGTGCAACTTGAACTCGCGACCGTTTCTCTGCTCGACTGCGAGAGAAAACTCTCAGCACGATCTTCGCGTTACAATTGCGCCAAACAGACTAATCTTGCCAAAAGCAATCGATGCCTCTATCGATAACAAGCGCCATGCACATGCCATCGTGCTATCGATATTTGGAAACTTGCGGCATTCATCACGAAATTTAATTTCAAACTACGGTCGCTGGTTGCAGTTTAATTTAATTTTTTGAAAGTGAAAACACAATAAAAAACATTATTTCAATTCCAAGCAATTCAGGGTGAGCTATGACAAATTATGGTTTAATAAATCAGCTGTTGTCACAGCCACAAGCTTTTGTTTCGATCGTCACTTATCGATAGTGCCATTATTGCCATTCACAGCGAAGCTTGGCGGCTAAATTCAAACCAAAATATGGGTTACGAGACTAAAAATTCTTAAGCTTGCATTAAGTAAATGATTTATGTACTTGAAAGTTGAAACTGATTTAACAAAAAAAAAGAAAAGATAAATAATAATAAAATTGTCGCTTTCTTTCGGAATGTGACACATACTTAATACTTGTATTTTTATTTGTTTTTGTATTTGTCGTGCTTTGTGCGTATATTTTGTGCTTTCGCCGCGATGCAATCAACGCAGATGCCACATTGATTACCTAGCTGCCGCTAAATGCAGCGTCATCGACTCATAGAGAGAGAGAGAGGAGAGGTGGAGAGATGGTCGGCCTAGGGTCGATTATGCAAGTGCCAAGTGCCCCAGCATAGAAAGTTCGTTAGGCGTAATAAACAATTCACGTCGTAAACTAGATTGTTTTTGTTTTTGTTGTTTCTTCTGTTTGTTTCTGTTTCTATTGTTGCTGTTGCTGTTGTCGCTGTTGTTGTTGTTGTTTCTGTTGTTGCGTGGATTACGCACGATTACTTTCAGTGGGTCAGAGAAGAGAAGCTCTAGACGCGAAGCTCCGGTGGATCATTAAAATCATTATCTACATTTTCACTTTTCGCTAAAAACCAGAAATCAAAAATTGTTGTCACTCTTCCACAAACATTTATTGCTCTTAATTCCAGTTTCCGTATTTTGAGTTAAGAATCGTAATAAAATTTTTTAAATTTTATAAATAATGTAAAGCGTTTTTTTCGAGTTTTCGTATTTTGAGTTAAGAATTATATTATTTGTAAATTTCATATAAATTCCAAAGTGATTTTATTTGTTTATTTTTCCGATCTTTCTTTCTTACATTATGTTTTTTTATGTGCATTATTAATCTATATTTTATATATATATTATTTTGTTTTACTATAAATATACGTCAATTTATAATATTTAACATTTTTCTGATTATCATAAAAATTTAATATTAGCTTCACAACATTTAAATCAAACGTCATTCTATTAAGGCTCAAAATGATGATTTATCTGATACAAAGATCCTTTAATAACTTAGATCGTCTCCCAAAATCTTTCCACAACAAGTTCAGTTCGTTAAGTAAACCCCAATTGTTCCAGAGTTTCCGGAAATTCCAACTCCAAACTTAAGTCCACCTTAAAATTTTGTTTTTGTTGCTACATTGTTAACAAAGAAACTGTTCGCTGAGTTGTTAAAGAAATTATTCTTATTTGGCTCTTAATGCGGTCAGTTTCACAAACTTGATGAGCTTCTTCATCATTAAATGAGCACAGTAAAAACTCGCATTAACGATTGCAAAGTTATATAACGAATTTAATATATAGTTTTAAATTTCGCAAAGCATTTCAACAACGTTTCAAATTATTTTTTAATCATACCTCATGCACTCCACTCATTTTATGCCATCCTCTAATTTGCCTAACTATGTGAACTCAGCTTATAAGCAAGCGAACAAGCTGAAACTTGGAATGGATGCTGCTGCAGCTCTTGTTAAAAAAATATATTAAAATCAGCTTGATTACATGGATTATGTTTTAAGCATGTCATATTTAAAAAAAAACTTGTATGTGCAGCTTAACAGTTAAGATGCAGACGATTTAGGTTCGGATTTTAGTAGTAACATATAACAAATTGTAGTTTAGTTGCAACAGGCTTTGGTTGGGATCTGGAAGCTATATATTATTTTATCTAAACACATATTGTATAACTTGAAAAAAAGCGGAGTAGTTGCAGACGATTTTGGTTTGGTTTACTATAATTTTAAAAAAAAACAAAAAACGTTTTTAGTCCGATAACAAATTCTACTTTAGTTGCAGACGATGTTACTTAGGATCTTTAATCTGTATCTTTCTTTTTCGAGCATAATTAATAAAGTATGGTTACAGACGACTTTGCTTAGGGTCTTAATAGTATATCTTTAAAAAAAAACCTAATACTGGTAACAAATTGTAAAAAATAGGTATAACTTAATTAAATTAAGTTTTCTTGTAGTTGCAGAAGATATTTTTGACGATATTGATTTGGAACTTAGTACTATATCTTTCAAAAAATTGCTGTAAAAAATTTTTTTGAAAACAAATTTCTTAAGAAAAAAATTTATTACTTTAGCAAACAATTTGTGGCTCACACACAGGCGATTTTGGGGTGGATCTAAATACTATATATTTATAAGAATGTTAGTACAAATTAAGAACTATGTTTAGCTTAAGAAAAATTGATCTGTGTTACGAAAAGTTGTAGCCGACTTGTAGACGATTTTGATTTAGATCTAAATACTATATCTTAAGAAAATTTATTGCAATTTGAAAAAAAAGTTGTAATTTAATTGCAACTGATGTTGTTAAGGATCACAAGAGATCAAAAATGTTATGTTGCTTAAAGTTTTCTTGAGTTGTGAGAGTTAACTGTAGTTCGTATCGGTTCACTGTAATTGGTGCTCACTGTACGCGCTGTCGTTCAGGGATTCTCTTGTCATCGTCATTGTCGCTGCAGTCGTCGTTGTCGTTGTCGTTATATCGTGTCGTCGATCTCATTCGCAAATTATCTTTGTTTGCGAAATTGTAATTGTTTTCCATGCACAATTCAAGCGCGCTTGTCAAGTGTGTGTTTTTGTTATTTTTTTTTTTTGTTATTGTTTTTTGTTTAATGGTTTTTCTGTTTACTTTTCGAGTGCTGCGTCGTCGCCCCAAAGTGGGGCGTGTTCTTTGTGTTTCTGTTTTTTTTTTCTGCCCCAGTAGCTAAAAACATTGAACTATGCTGAGTCTGGAATCCGGTTACCAATTGCCTCCCTCTTTTTACCTTCCACTTTCCACCTTTACTTCCTCACCCTTTTTACCCATCGTAGTTCGTTTGTCAGTTAATAAGTAGTTCGCTTTTCTCTACTGTTTTTTGTTTTATTGTTATTACTATTTGTTGCTGCTGCTGCTTTTGTTGAAACAATAAAGCATAGTTAAATAACACAAAAAACTGTTCAATTAGCAGTTTTCCACTGCACAATGAAATTGTTTCTCTATAAAAAAAAACAAAAACAAACATCATCTTACAAAGGTTTCTGCTTGCCGAGTCTTTTAAATTCGTTGTGAACATTCGTGGAGGTCATGTGAACCAGTTGAACAAAACAAAAAAACCAAAATAAAACAATGTCAAACAATTCGACACACACTGCAAAAATGGGGCGTGGCACTTGAAATAGGGCGTGGTCTACACGCAAAACACTCGAGACCAGATTGCAAAAGTCGCTCAAAAGTTGCTGAACTTAAGAGTAGAAACATTTTTTAGGGTGTTGCTTCAAAATTCGGAACTAGTTCAAAGCTCAATATTTAGAAGTTCTCTTGCTGAATTTTGAATTTGAACATTATGAACATAATTTCAATTTATTTTTATCGAATAGAAAATTTAATTATTAAATAATGATTTTATTAGGTTTTTATTATGAAGTAACAGCCAGAAGATGGCATCTCAGACCTCATAAAGTATATATATTCTTGTTCAGGGTAAACAGTCAAGATGATATAGCCATGTCCGTCCGTCTGTCTGTCCGTCTGTCCGTGTGAACACCTAGATCTCAGAGACTATAAGAGTTAGAGATATACTTTTTTTTGAGAGCACTTGTAATTTTTGCACGCAGATCAAGTTTGTTTCAAATGTTTGACACGCCCACTTGCGCCCCAAAAAATCGATTAAAAAAGTAGTTCTGTAACTAGAGTTGCAAATTGTACATACATGTTTGTATGTATTAGATACAAATATATCTATAGTATATCCTCAAAGTTTGGTTAAGATCATATAAAAAATGTATTAAGAAAAACTTTTGTAAGGAAAAAACGCCTACTTACTAAAGGAATGAGTTGTTTTAGCTGACAATCTGGTATATTTGGCACTCTATGGTATATTTTTACTATATTACCATATCAAATACACCAAAGGTTGTATCGATGAAGTACTACATTTTAAATATACCAAATATACCAACGGCTGTATTTGGTTTACTTGTCACTTTACACATTTCAAATAAAGTACTTCATCGATATACCAAATAAGATTTTCGGTATATTTAAGTATTTTTGTTCAAATAATAACATAGTTTGCCTTTACTCAAACACTCGACTGTAGCTTCATATTTGTTCATCGAATTTATTGTTGCTGATTTCCAGCTCTTTCTTTTCGCTACTCCTAACCACCTTTTTACATATTTTGCTCTCATTACTTTCCCTTCTTTAAGTTTCAAATAAATGGAGTAAAGTACTTACGCAGGTAATGCAGCTGCTTCCATCTAGTCTATAATTATGCCAGGTGCCCGGAGTTGGCCAATTAGCCAAACAACAGAAAGGAAAAAGAAGCAAAAGAAAAGCGAACTTTGATAGCTGTCTCCGCTTTAAGGATCCTGCGAACTTGACCAGCTTTTTGCGGCCACAGCTGAAGTTGAACATGAAAATGTAGACGGGGATGGAGATGGAGATGAAGAAGTGGGCAACATAATTACAGGTTAGGTTTAATCTAATGGCCCAACAAAACACCTACAAATCATATAGAGCGAGAGGCATAGTCCACGCTCCAGCTTCGTTCTTCATTGTGCGGCTAATGGAATTTTAACGTCAAATGTCGTTTCGCATCCCCTTCCCCTCTCCCTCTCTCAACGTTGCTGGAATTTGGGGGGAGATTGTGGCGCATGCTGCTAATGTGGCGCTTATTAGCGGGCGTGCAAAAGTTCACATCGCGTATACGCAGCGTTGTCGCTGTCGCTGTCGTTGCCTAATCCAGTGGAAACATCATTTTGAGCACCTGTTTAATTGCGTTAATCGCCCCGGCAGCAAACATTACCAACATCCCCCGGCTTCAAGTGCCTTATCGTCACTGCAACCTACTGAACTCTGTCTCATCCTCTCCCACTCTCTCTCTTTCTCTCTCTCTAGGAAATGCTGCTCGCATTAGAATGTTAATTTGATGTCTCTGGCACACGCAGCTGGGGCACAAGCATCGACGTTTTGGGTCGTTAACCTTCAGTTTTTATGGCCATTTCACGGCACGAAACCAACTCAACGATAGTTCCATCCTAAGTCCTGCCAAACCTGACCGCTTGAAACTAGCTCACCTGCTGCACCCTCTCTTAAAGCTCAATTGCTTAGCTATTTATTCGCAAGCTTTCGCTCAAGATAAGTGCAATTTAAGAAAGTGCACAAAATAGATAAAGTTTGGGTTCGAATCCAAAAAGATTTCTCAATGTTGAATATTTGAAGATTTCTTAAAAATGGAAACTACAAATGGAGAGCAGAAAATAAAAAAAAATTTATCAGATTTGAAGAGGCATTCATAAAGTTTAAATAAAATAAAAATATTTCTCACTTTAAAATAAGAAAACTACTATTGGAGAACAGAGAATAAAAAAAGTTATGTCAGAGTTAAAGAGACATTCATAAAGTTAAAAAAAAATACAAAGTTTTCTCACTTTCAAAATATATCATGAGATTTAGAAGATTACTTGAAAATAAAAAGAAAAGTATTTTAGCATAGAAAACTGCAATTTTAGAGATTGTACACAATCGATAAAGCGTTAAAGAAACATTTATAAAATAGAGTTAGTTTTAAAAGATTTATTGAGAATTTGAGGATTTCTTAACAAGTGAGAATGCTACAGTTGAGTGTGCTTGACTATGAGATACCCGGCACCCATTTTGAATAAAAGCAAAATATTGCGGTATTCATTATGAAATATAACAAATTAATATAATGCAAAAATACAAAAAATTATGTCAACTGGTATATTTGGTATATTGATACTACATTGAAAATATACCATAAAGTGCAAAATATACCAGATTGTCCACCAAATATAGTAAGTAAGCAAGTAAGTTGGCGTTTTCCCCACACAAAAGTATTTTCAAAAAAACTGCTACAATTTTTAACTAATCAAATCTAATTTTTAGAATTATAAATAGTGTTAGTTATTTTTGTATGTACCAATAATCAATACTTTAGCGTTAAATAAGTGCATACCAAAATTTCCCTGATTTTTAAAGATTAAATTTCTCACAATTTCTATTCTAACTTTTATCTTAAAGTCCTTTTATTACTGCTCAGAGCTTCTTTCATTTCTGATAAAGCTTTTTTAGTTTTTGACAAATTCTCAAATTGTCGATTTATTCTCTGAAAAATGACATTCAAAATTAATAAGTAAGTTTAGTATATTTTATGGTATATTTTCTATGTAGTACTATATCAATCGGTATATTTTAGTATTTTTCTGGTATATTAGTTTGACATACTTCAAGAATGAAACCGCACTATTTTTCACAATCAACTGTAGCTTTGTTATTTGTTTTTCACCTAATTTTGTCATCGCCCCGTTTAAAGGAGGAAAGCGTTTAAATTATAATTTGTTTGTAGGCTGCAAAATAAACGAATTGTTAGTGTAATACGCTCAAATCTTATAACTCCCAACTTGAGATGCAACAAACTAAATAAACGGAGAGACGAAAATCATTTTATGGCCACTGAATAGTTTCAGAATATGGGAAAGAAAAAAACAAAATAGACACGGCTGCTGATCCCACAATCAAATCATGCGATGGCAATTGTTCAGACTTCCATTTAACTTGGGCTTACTTTGATGTGCTCACGCCACGCCCACTTCGTTAAAGTGGGCGGCAGCAACCACTGTGAGAGGCAAAAAAAGAAAACAACCCCATAGAAAACCGAGGAAATGATAAAGTCCAGAAATAACGTGAATATTGTTCAACATATTTCGCAATTTGCTTAAACTTATAAATATTTAATTCATTAATTGTTTTTGTATAAACATATAATTCATTCCTTATTGTATATCTTTATACAAATTGTTCAATTGTTGCTTAACTTTATACAAATATCAAATGAAAGTAACTTAGACCTATTTAATACAATTCGCGTTATAAAAATAAACATAAACATTATTTCATACAATTCTTTGAAGTATTTTACTTAATTTTGTTTTGTTCTCTTCTAGTCTAGTATTTTGTATTTTACTTATTTTAAGCTAAGTATTAAACGGAATTCAAATTGAGAAATTTAAGTTTTTTTAAATATCAAAATAAATTGTGATTTCAGCAATTTACATTTTTCACTTTGCATTTGTTAATTGTTAATCAGACAAATCTGTTAACTATTTAATCCATATTCTCATTCAAATTAAAGTATAATAATTTACAATTTTCATAATGTAGAATTTTTGTCGCCAATCAATAAATATTTATATTTCTATACTTCACAATTCGAGAAATTCAATTGAAATCAAAATGATAAATTTACAATATTCTGATTATGTTTGCTAAAGATTTGAATTTAAAGTTTCATGATTTAATAAGATTTCAATATTTTGTTGATATTCACAATTAAGTTAAACACAAAATGACACAAGTTAAATAAATAAAGTTATTAATTTCATATTTTACAATTCACAAAATTCAATTGTGTAAAAAAAATTGAATTCATTTAAAAAATAATATTTATTGCTGATACAATTTCGGGCTTCAGTTCTTTGTTTTCTATTGCATGTGAATTAAATATTTCCTAAGCAAAGTTTTTTCTCAATTTTAGTGCAAATTATAAATTAATTTGCTACATTAGATTCAAAATTTTCAAGCTCAAATAATGCAAGTAATAAACTTTTTTACTATTGAAATTTTTCTCACTTTGTGTGCAGATAATAAATACATTTTTTCAAATAAGAAAATTACTAATTCGCTTCATATTGCAAAATATAATAATGTAATACTATTAAACTCAAAATTTGCAAATTTTAAATTTCTATTGTGTTGCAAAGTTTCGAATCTATTTTTATTGCAAAATTAATTTTCAATTTGAGTGTTTAGAAAATGACAAATTTTGTTTGACATTATAACAGAATGAAAATATATTTTTTTGTACTGATTCTTTTTTTTAAATTATCTTGCACATAATAATTCAATTTATTTGCACTATTTTTAATTGTTTTTTCTTTTTTTTGTTTGTACAATTCCATATTTTGAAAAGTACGAAAATAACAAATTTTAATAAACTAAAAGTTGTTTTTTTTTTCTAGATTAAATTTGATGTTCATATATTCGAATATTCAAAAATATATTTAGCTACGAAATAATAATAATGTTAATTTTTCTATTGCTTAGTTTGAAATTTGTTTGCACACAATAATTGGAATATTTTTACTATTTATAACTTCTTTTTTCTATTTCTTTTTTTGTAAGAAAATTTCTAATTTCAAAGAACTAAAAGCTGATTTTTTCTATTTTGAATATTCGCAAATATTTGTAAGAATTAAAAACTTTAACTTTGTTTGTTCGCAAATATTTGAAATTATTAAATCACACACATAATTTTCTGCTAAATTGTGAAATACATGAATATAAATACTTTCATAATACATTTAACATAATGTGTAGAAATATTCAATTAATTAAAAACCTAATTTAATAAACAATTCTAATTCTATAAACAATCATGATCAGCGCTTACTTTAATAACATATATAACGATAAAGTAGCAAAAATTTGTTGTATAACATTAATGCAGCATTTAACCGCATCAAAAATAATCATAATTTGTTGGGCGAGGAATTGGGTTCCAATTGTAATCGGGGTATTCAAATCCCGAACTTAATTATTATTATTTTATTTTTTAATAATGTTTAGCGAATTTCTTGGGAACACTGCGCAACTTTCCAAGTCGTTCATATTTGGCGAATATGAAGCGAAGACGCGATCGCAGCTCCTCCTGTATCACCAAAGGGAAATGGCCAATGGCATAAGACCAATTCTTTAACACCAATTGTGGTTCACAGTTCAGAGCACTGATCTCGGGAACGTAACGCTCTGGGAAGATCGTATCCTCCCTTTCATCGGTCTGTTTAACCACCCGATGCGCATTGTGGGCGAACATCACTTCCCTGTAGATGTCGGTCATGTGGCGATAATATTTCGTGGACAACGTGCAACGTCCGCTCGGATCGCTGATGCGCCACACGCGTTGCTCCCGCAGCATGTGCTGGAAACTCAAACGGCATTCAGTGACTGCAAAAGTGTGTGGAAGAAGTTTCATTAGCGGGAATCTTAAAGCAACATTTCTTACTTATGGGTAATTCTCTGGCGAAAATGTTGCTTGTAATACTAATTGAAATGAAAAAAAAAAAAACATTTACAAAACGTTGTTTTATTTCAAGTAAGGATTGGCCCTTGATTAGCATTTTAGTTAGAAGCTAGAATGATTTTGATGCTCTTGAATAGCACTTTAATAAAAGCTTAGAATGATTTCGGAACTATTTTTCTCATTTAGGATTGTTGCAAATAAAAGAATTTTGTATATTTTATCGTACAGCAGAAAAAGTTCGTAAAACCAATCTTCGCTCCAAATATATTACTAATTCAGAACTATAGAAATAACCAATTCTTATTTCTTTAATTTTTTCAGTTTATATTTTTTTCTGTATAGTGTGCGACAATACACTATAAACTCCGCCACAGAATTAAATTAATTATATTTCCTTGATTGATAATTAATTTTAGCAATTTTATACAATTTCCATAAGCATTCTATTTTCTAAGTAAGACAGTTACATTCGAGTGTGCTCGACTGTGAAATACCCGCTACCCACTGTGAATAAATACCAAACAGTGCATACCAAGTCAATATACCACAAAAATACTATAAAAAATACCAAAGGCTCTATTCGGTAATTTGTAACGTTTTCCTGTATATGGTATATTTTAAATGTAGTACATCGTTATAACAAATATGGGCTTCACTATATTTTTGTATTTTCGTGCAGTATATTAATTTCGTATATTTTATGAATATATTTTTCATTCAAAATGAGTAATGGATATCTCATATTTGAGCACACTTAACTCTAGTTTTCTTAATTTGTTTCTACTGAATCTGGTATATTTTTCAATCTATGGTATTTTGAATGTAGTACTATGTATATGGATATGCCAAATATAGCCTTGGGTATAATTTAGTATATATTAATTTGGTATATTTTAAAATGATGGTTTTATTGGAAATAAAAATGTAGGTCTCTTGCTTATATAAAATTCGGATGTTTTTTAATATATTAAAAGTTCATGGGAATTTTTTTTAGCAAAAGAAGAATTTTGGAAAGTGTTGCTATTTTGAATTTCGCATGTGAAGTATTTAGCTTAAGTTTCTTTATCGAAGAAAGTGATGATCAAATGAAATACTAGATGCATTTATTCGTACTTTTCTGAACCAATCAAGTTGTGGCATTAACTCTGAACTCACCTGACGACTTCAGTTCCCTAGAGATGCGAATCCATGCGGCGCGTTTCTCAGCTGTGTTTGCGACGCTGAAGGCGCTTCGATGGCGACGCATCGATTCCGTCAAGAGGAAGCCATTGACGCTGGGCAACTGTCGATCGTCGTTGCCAATGAACTGCGCCAATTCGATCACCGGTTGCTTCAACTCAGCTCCATCCACTTCCATTGGCTTTGGCTGCTCTGTCACCTCCATCGATGCTTTTGGACTCTGCTCCTCAACGACATCGGATTCGTTATCCATTTCAGATTCCGTTTCCGATTCGTTCTCTGCCTCTGACTGCACATTGATCGCGTCACGCAAATCGCCAACGAGCAAACGTTTCGCCTCCTCCGTCTCCCAGGGCATGGGATCCGAGACACTGACCAACGGTGGCATCTTGTGCCTGCCCGCAGAGCGTCGTCCATCGGCATCCTCATCATCGTCCTGCGGTTGCATTAACGCTTCGTACATGCTGCAACGCTTCACCTCCTCCATGAACTTGTTGTGCACAATGTAATAGTAGGGATCGAGGGGATGATAGCGCACATTGACCAGAAACTTCAGTTGCTCCAGGGCATGCCACCAGTTCTGTGGCCAGGGATTCTCGATGCCACGCTCCAGGTCTTCCATGTAGGTCTTGAAGGCAAACTTAAACATCGACCAAACATCCCGATGATTCACTTTGCACCCGAGAAGCGCAACAACGAACATCGTTCAAATATGAAATCCAATTAAATATCGCACACTAAATCGCTTCGATTTAACTTAAGAAATAACGCCAGAAGTCTAATTTTTGTAGCTTTTCTTCTCACAAAAAAAAAAAAAACAAAAAAAAATTATTAAAAAAAAATGTTTTCAAAAAACAAATAAAGTTAGCAATAGTCACAAAAAGTACACTTCTGGTCTTAGGTAAGAACGTTCACATCACGATATGGCCGCTATATTCTCTAGATCTTAATGCAAGGTATGCGAAGGGGGAATGTAATACGAAGATAAGAAAACATTGCCCTTTTCGTTCTATCTCTCTCTTTCTTCCTTAAAATTCGAAATTCCTAACATTTATTTAACAGCGATGTCTATTATACTTATAAGCTATCTCTCTCTCTATCTGTCCCTTTCTGTCTATCTCTTTCTCGCTCTCTATCTTTCCTTCTCAAAATTTGAAATTCCTAACATTCATTTAACAGCGATTTTGGTAGAAAATAATCAAACTTTTTTAAAGGATTTCTTGCAGAAAATATTCTTTTATACTTATAAGATATTAATTTCTACATTTTTGTTCTTGCCTCTTTTTCTGTTTCCCTCTCTCTGTCTTACTTTCACTCAAGCTTTTAAATAGCATTAATATATGTAAATCTTAACAGAACTTTAACATTTTCAAATTAGAATTATTTATGTAGAAAATTGTGAAACTTTTCATATATTTTTCATATTTCTCTCTTTCCGTCTCCCTATTTTTCATATAGCATTAACATACTATCTAACACATAACATTACTTTAACATTGTCAAATTTTTTCTTGCTCTTCTTTTCTTTACAATCTGTCTGTTTAAAAAATAAATAAATTATGGATCTTTGAACTGTTTTAAAAATATCATAAGTATTTAGTTGAACAAATTATTTGCATCAAATGAAATTTGCTGAATTTCCAACAAAGTCTATAACTTTGCTGTTTTACTAGATAATATAAAACTCTACTCACTTTGTGGAAAATTCTCCTTTGCCTCGCGCCAAACATCGTGTCGCTCCTGCTCGGTAAACTCACGAGGTGGTCGCATCGAATTTAAAGACTCTCCAGGACGTGGACGACGCAGCTCCCAGTAGAGATGTTCGTAGCGCTTAAAGTGTTGCATGAGGGAGGGCAACTCGTGTTTGTGCAACATCCATTCGTATTTGCGTGCAATCTCATCGAATTTGCTAAACAGACGATGCGACTTTTCCCACACCTTGAGTGTGCTCTTGAACGGACGCATCAAGTCCACCATGGGCGCAATTTGTGGAAACAAATTGATGTTGAGCGACAGAAATGTCCAAATGCCACGACAAACATCATCTGCAAATAGCAAAGAACGAAAATTTCAGTCACAGAGCTTTATAATAATAACGAGCTAAGCTGAAACTTCTGTGATCATCTTAATTTAATAATTGCTTTTAGTCAGCTTCGCCTCTATATAAAGTGATTGGTTTTCCATTTCCATTAATCATTTTATTAATCTTAAAATTCATTGTAAAAACGTTATTAAGGAATTGAAGTTTACGATTATCTAAATTTATCAATGAAAAAAAAATGTCTGAAAACTATTTTTGGTTTGTATATTCGCTAAGCACTGGTTGAAGTGCATGCTATGGTTTACGTCTTGACTTAATAACAAAAGCAAAGAAATTGCACGCTTTTCATACCTATTCGAATTTCTATTTAGAGTTGGAGTTTTAAGCAAACCTTTTAAGCTTGAGTAGTGTTCAAAATGTAGCCTCCTAACTCTTATTGTTTGGATGGTATTGATTGATTGTAAAATATTATATGCTTAATCTAAAATCCGCTGGGAAAGTGTTATTAAGGAATTTAAGTATTTTAAGTGAACTCACCATAGCAATAATTTTTTTTATAACTTTTTATAACTAATGAAATTGACACAAAAAAAAATGTTGGAAAGCTCTCATTGGTTTGTATCTTCGCTAAGCACTGGTGTGTTTCTTTACTTGACAAAAAGAGCACAGTAAAAGATCGTTTATCACACCAAATTTGAATTAAAAATTAAAGCTAGTGAAACACTAGCTAATGTTGATATATATTTCAAAGCTAGTTTTAAATGAATCTAACATTTGAAAACTCTTATTGGTTTGTATCTTCGCTAAGTACTGGTTAAGGTACATGCTAAGGTGTGTTTCTTGACTGAACAAAAAGAGCACGAAAGTAGCTCTTAGTATAAAGAAAAACTTGTTAGCTCACCCGGCAGATGAAACTTTTTGGATAACTGCGACCAGAGATCGTTGATCTTGTTGTACAAATGCGGCTCCTTGCTGTGCAACTGTGGCACGGCCATCACTTCGCGTATGAAGACCGCAGTGCGCGACATATTGAAATTCGCCTGAATCGGCACATTGTTGCCCGTCACATGCAACATGCGTCCATTCGATGGGCAATCGCGGAACTCCACGCGCAACAATTGTGCAGCTGGTGTTGCATTTGTTGCTGAGGCAGAACTCGAAGTGGCAGCCGAATTCGTGTTGGACTTTGCGTTGTGGCTGCTGTGGTTGGTGTCGGCAATTTTCACGGCATTGTTGCTGATGGAACGTATGCTAATCGTGCTGCTGGCGCTGTTGGTGCGTATGCTGATGCTGCCGCTGGACGAACGGATGTTGAAAATGTTCCCAGCGTTGTTGCGAGAGGCCAAAAAGTTGCTGATGGTGTTGCAGCTGCTGCTGCTGGCGGTGCTGTTGGTGTTGTTGCTGGAGTTGTTGTTGCTGTTGCTGGTGTTGTTGGAGTTGTTGCTCTCTGCTGTGTTGCGCTGCACTGTGGCAATAGTCAATGTTGTGCCAACCGGAATAACAGTTTTCTTTACTGTTGCTGTCGTTACAGTTGCTGTTGCTGGCGCAGTTGTGGTTGCTGCTGTTGCTGTTTCATTCCTGGTTGCTGTTACTGTTGTTGAACCTATCGTTGTGGTTGGCCACATTCGGCTGCTGGGCATGGGCACCTTGTCATTGCGCACCGTCAGCGATTTGGGTGATTTTCTAGCCAGATAGGCCACAATGCCATCATTTGTGATGTTGCTATCGCTGTTGCTCAAGTTGTTGTCGTTGCTGCTTGCGTTGCTGTTGTCGCCGCTTGTGTTGCTGTTGCTGTTGCTGCTGCTGTTGTTACTGTTCGCCTTGTCGCTGCCAGGCGGAAATAGGCTGCTGTTCGGCACAACGGAGATGATGGAAGTGCTGACAACTGGAGTTGGAGTTGTAGCTGGAGCTGGAGCTGGAGCTGGAGCAGCAACCACAGTCGCGGTTGTTGCTGGCGGCAACACGCTGATGTCCGCCTCGATGTGCGGCAGCACAAAGCTCGTTGTGGAGCTGCAATTGGAGCTAATGCTATGATTGCTGTTCTCATCACTGCCAACCGTCGATGTGGTTGCCGATGTCGTACTCTTGCCGCTCATGGGATACACAATGGCCAGAGGCAGAGGTGGCACCGGTTCGCCAGCAGCCAATCCCTTGGGCCCATCATCGTTATCCAACGCTAGCTCTTTGCTCAACCGCTGCAACGGTGGCGACGTCGTCGGCGACGACGACGATGGCGATGGATGCGCACGTTTGCGTCCGGGACGCGCTTGTCGAGTGAATTGCTGTTTGTACATCGTCGCAATGATGTTCTCGAAGAACCATTTGTCCTGCAGCTGATAGCCCACCTTGCGCATCTCGGCGAGCTCGCGATAGAAATGCCGCAACACCAGCCACGTCACTTCGCAACGCTGATGACTCGCATTCTGCACTTGAGCCGCAACGCTTAGCCACAGCTCCTCATAACGCGGCGGCTTCTCTTCACTATGCTGATAATCCTCCACCATCTGTGTGAGTTCGGGCAGCGTATTCAACACTTGGATGAGCGACATGACGGTGCGAAAATGCTCGATGGGATCGTGCCAGGCGCTGCGCAAATACACCGACAATTTGCAAACGCTGCCCGTCTGCTCGGGCACATGAGGCTCAAGGAACTGCAAAAGTTCACTGAGACGCGAAGCTGTGATGCTCGGTTGCTGCTGCTGCCGCTGCAGCAATTCCCATTCGTAGCGCATTTGCAGCTGCAGCCAGCTCTTCATCAGTTTGGTGGCCTTTTCGTGCAACTCATTCGAGATGGCGCCCCAAATGAGACCGCGATTCCGATGATTCGCATACGCGGCATGCCGCACATCGTACAACTGCGGATAAGCACGCACAGCATCGATGAGACGCAGCTGCTCCGCATTCAGTTTATAATGCTCAATGGCCAACTTGTCCACATCGATAATAATCGCAGGTTGTGGCGCCACAATGGTCACCTCATCATCATCATCGTCATTCTCTGTGATGTTATCACTCTTCGTTTGCCTCTGCTCTGGCGTCTGGCGTTGCAGCGGCATCCTTGCCACATGGGGATACAGAAACAACAGCTGCTCCTCGTGCAACAGCGAAGCGTAACGTTTGCCAACGCGACCGCGACCGCGACGACGACGACGTCGCTGCACATGACGCTGGTAGCGATGCCTCAACTCGGCCCAAAGGCTCATGCAATTGCTCGACTCTTTGCCCACTTTGCTGGCAATCAGTTGCCACAACAGCTCCTTGTATGCATCGTCCTTGAAGCGCAGATGTCGACTATTATACAGCGCCGGCTGTTCGCTCACCAACTGGATGAGCAAACGTTCCGTTTCAAAGGCCGCAGCATTTTTGCCACAACTCGCCGGCTTGCGTTTATCGTTTGTGCCGCCGGGTTCGCTTTTAATGCTGCCCAATTCGCTTGCAACCTCCATCAACAGCTCGGGTGGCGGCTTCACATCTACAAAAGTCAATTGTTTGAGAGTCATTTATACTGTACTTAATCACTGTACTCACCTGGCAACTCCAGCATCATCGCGCCACAACAAAATACAAGATGATCGGAGCTGTTGTCTGGGTTTCCCCAATTTCACGTGTTGCTTAATTTAACATGTTTGCTACTCCACTTTCTACACATTTGTTAATTTCTACCTATTTCTAATTGCTAATTAATGCATTTTGTTTAGTGTTTACTGATCTACTATTGCTTAATTGTGTTGCGTTTGTTGAACAAACTTCGTTCAACAGATTCTTAGAGCTGCACAAAATATCGTAATGATACAAATATCGATATATTCGTTGATGGAAATTTCAAATTATTTTATCCATATTTTTATGTAATCTAATTTTTGTAATGTTGAAAAAAAATCAGTACACAATTCATAAATTTATATAATTTAATTGAATGTAAAATTACAACGTACTTTTCATTTTTAATGCGATAGTTGTTATCGATAGCTGTTGCACTGTTGCATTTCGTGACAGGCCAAGAGCTCGACAGCTGTTTCAACCACTCGTTGCGCCTTCGTTCGCAATTTACCTTGCGATTGATTGGCAACTCTAAACTTTAAATACGCAATTGATTGGCAACTCTTAACTTTAAATACGCATTTATAAGTCTTTTGCGAATTCGTATGTTGTCAAGCAGCTTATAAACACAATTCACTAAATTCACTTTAAGTTCATCGATTTTCACTTTGTTAACAATTGCATTATTTTGATGTTTGTTGAGTGTCACCTGCAGCGCATTGTGAGATTTCTGTTAGCCATTGTTCTCTTTGATCGAGAGAGTCACGAATAGTCATGGAAAGTATGACCGCATCTGAACTGAAAACAAAATATACCATGCCATGCTTCTTTTTCAAATATATACTGTGTATATTAGAAAACATGCCATGTATATGGGAAAATATACCGAAAACGTATTTGAGAAAGCTTTTATTTTAATGTGCGGCAGGGCAGCTTCGAAACTTGAGCGCATCGACACAAAAGAAATCGGATGTGAAACCTTTAATTTTGTCTTTTTTAATGATATTTAGTTGTAGATCAATTATAGCATTTAATCTATGTTAAAAATCAAGAAAACTTAATTTTTGTGAAGAAGTTTTTGTTACTATAAGGCAACATTGATTTTTTGACACATTTTGTAAGGGGCTAGAGCTGAGGTTGTTGAAATTTCCCCAAATATGTATCTCAAAAACGATAATGTATTGTATTTTTGGAATAGATTCTCAAATCTATACTCTATAACTTTTCGTTAGCCACTTTGTCCAACAAAACGTCAGATCCGAGGAATTGGGCAAAACGTTGCAACCCCAATTTTGCAATCACGAAATTATTGTATAGATTTAATAGAAAGATCATTTAATATTTAATTCATTTGCTTTCACATTTTTTTATTTAAGATTGAATATTGTGTAAAAATGAAGAATATAAAGCATGCTTGTATATCCGATATTTTTGCATCGATAGCTGGCGCTAAGTTTACGCACGATACTTTCTCTACATTCGATAACATTACAATCAGCAACGCCGATACTTTTTGCTTGTCAGAGTTATCGATTTGACATTAACAAAACAAATGAATCAGCTGTTGGCAAATAATGTTTGGCTATCAAAGGCGGCGTCGTCGAAAGTTTGGCATAAAACATAATCAACATATATTATATATTTTATTAAGCTAAGCTCGGCAACGAGTTTCAACTAAAAAACTGTGATGAACTTCGAGAACGACAAGGAGAGTCAGCAATTCTTCGATAAGATGCACGGGTGAGAGCACAAGCAAACATTCTCAAATTACTTCTTTTGTAGATAAAGTTAGACCGAGTTTTATTTTCTTCTAAAGAACTGATATTACTATTTTTTAAGTATACAAAATATTTAGCTAGAAATTCCTTGCTATGGTCACAAATGATACCTCATGAAAATTTATTATAACCTCTTGCTAAAGCCTCATCTTTTGGCAAGCAATTCAATAACCGACTATATTTTCATTTGGGGGAAATTGGGAATCCCCATTTGCTCTTTAGGGGCTCTGCAGGCGCGTCTTTTGATGAACTTAGAACAACGATAAACGAAATATTCCTAAATAAATTCACACTTGTGCATTCATGTGTATTTTACAGTTTGCTATATTTGGTATATTGATATACTACTGCATTTCAAATATACTATAGAGTACAGAATATACCACAAAGACTCGACTCAGCAGCCGAGCTATAAGAAAGTATTTCTTGAATATCTTCTACAATTTTTATAATTTCGCTAGAGGCACAAAGTTATAATAACCGTCTACCCTTTGGATTGCTTGCATTAAATAGAAAATTTTGATTTTTGACCCTAATAAGGAACTAAGTTGATAGTTAAAGCAGTATTGATCCCATTTTTGACTAAGAATAACAATAAATGTTGGGCTGATACAATTTTTAAGCTCAATAAGTAGCTAGGTTGGATTAAAGCAGTCTTGAACCCATTTTGATTTCAATATGAAACAACTTCTAATTCCATTTCTTTTCCCAGCTCACGAGGTACACGTAACTTGCAACAAATATTCGAAGACGACGACAGGCCGCTGCAAAGCGAAAGCAATAATCTGCGCTATCAGCCGACACAGCAAAAGCCACAAACAGCAGCAACAGCAACAACAACAACTGCCAGCAGCAATCGAAGCAAATCAACAGCTGAGCGAAAGTGGACCACTCTGGTGGCCAAAGTGGCCATTGGCTACAACGGCATCGAGAGTGTGGGACGCGTGGGCGTGGCACTCTCCCGGAACGCCAGCGGCGGCGCCAAACTGGTCGTCTACAAGGCACGCAACCAATTGCTCAGCTCCTTGCTGCTGACCAAATCATTGTCATCGTCGTCGCCAGGTGAAGGCGCCTCGCAGCTCTTAATGCGTGACTCCTACATGCAGTACTATGATGATGAGCATTGCTTCTGGAGTCTGCGCTTCGAGGCCGCCGTCGATGAGGCGGAATTCACCGAAGCGCTGATCAGTTTGGGGCTGCCCATCGATCAGAAGCAGCAGCCCAAAAAGGCGCCACAGAAAGTCGAGCCAGAGCAGCTGGCGAGCTCATCGATGGCAGCTACGCCACGACCCTTTCAACGTTTCACGGAGTTCGAGGCGAGCAGCTGTGACAGCGACAGCGAATCAACACAATCCAACGAGGAGAACATCATCACATCGCTGGCAAACAGTAAAGCGCTCATTCCAGTGGCAGCATCGAGATCAACAGCAGCGCCAAGCAGTAGCAACCAAATCGAGGCATATATGAACGAGCAGCGTGCCAATGGCGAAGCGATGGATAGGAAAATGGAGACACTACTTCAGGCGATGTGTCGCCTCACATCCGCCAATCACAGCAGTGATGCCAACAGCGTTGTTAGTGACTCCGCCTCAACAGTGAAGATTGAGTCGATCAACGATAACGATAACGAGGATGAGATGCTGCAGCTGGAGCAGAAACTGTTGGACTGCAAGAAACAGAATCGTGTGCTTGCCAAGAGTCTGCAGCAACGTGAGCAGGAGTTGATGGTGTTGCGTGCCTCAACTTCTGCTCTGTGCGAGAAAATGATGCATCAAAACAGCGAGCTGAAGAAGCAAAATAGTACTTTAATCGCAACGTCGGCGGAGAAACTGAAGAGCGATGTTGCAGCTGCGAGTTGTAATAGTTGCACGCAGTGTGATAAGCATCTGGAGAGGATCAGAGAGCTGGAGCAGCGCTTGAAGCTGCTGCAGGCGGTGGTCTTTGATTATTCCAAGGACATCAGAAGCAGCAGCAGCAATCATTCGGGACTACTTTAATTAGTGTATTACCTTCTTGTATTTGGTCTTCTGTATTATTTTTTATTTCGGTTTGTTTAAGTTAGAAAATGACCAAAATTTGGACGCGATTTTTGTTTTGATTGTGCATTCCACACAATAGTAAAATTAAATTGGTATAATCTAATCTAATCTAACTTTTCAATTGTATATTATTATTGTTATTTCTAGTGATCTCTTTCCTATGTCATTTGATTTCTAAAATAAATACTTTGCTGTGTATAAAGCCTGCTGAAATAGCTGAACAAATAAATGATCTATTCAAAACTTGTAATATTAACTGCCATCACTAAACTTATTTTGTATATACAGCTCCAACCAATTGTTAAAATTTACATAAATTTAGTATATAGATCGATTTTAAGATAAAAAAAGAAAGCAATAAATAATTAAATTAGTTTAAAATTGTTTCGTTTTACTGCTTAAAGAAAAACCAAATAGATCTGCCTAAATGATCTTTTTAGACATACTTGTTTTATTTTTGACCAAATACTGGGTGGAGTTAATTGATATTAGAGGTTTCCAACATGTGTACTATGCGATATTATACAAGTTACTGATTACTTATAAAAAATCAAAAGAAATCCGATATATTGCGAGTTCACTTACAATGTGTTGAATACAATTCGTTGGGTACAAATTCGGTTTCTATAAATGCGTCTGGGACTCTTGCCAATGTTTCAATTGGCACTTCCTCAAAAGAGATTTCCAGCAGCGGATGCATCAGTGCATCGAGAGTCTCCTGCACATTAAGATCCAATATTGTTTTATACACGTGCAGCGTGAGAGGCGAATTGCGACTGAGAAACACTCCATCTATAAGTTTCTTGCTCTCCTCCAAGAAATTTGGTTCCAGATCGATGTACGATATGCTGAGCTCCTTCAAAGACTTGCAGGCGCCGACCGTATTCCAGATATCGCTGGCCGAGAAGGATTCGCTAATCTGCATTAGGTGCAACGATTCCAAATGTTTCAGCTGGGAGCAAATGAGCGTTAGCTGACAATTATCGATATCATCATCCAGCATAACCAAACGTCGAAGATTCTTGAAGCGAGCAATATACGAGCTGACATTGGGAAATAACCAGAAGCATGCTCTAAATATCAGAGATGTCACTCGATACTCTTGTTCCAACGCTCTCAAATTACGCATATAGTTTTCGTAATGTTCCAGCGTGTATATAGTTAATCGATAGAAATTTGGCAAATTTAACAAACTGCGCAACAGATCAAACCTCAAGTTGAAGTCATGAATGACAAACTCTTTCAGTGTTGTACATCTGTGGACGAGTGAAAGATCATCCAACTGGGAGCTGAAGAATGGAAAGAGCGACAGTCTGCGCAGCGGCATCTTGGCAAAAATACGATCCAGCATTTCTGCATTCAATGTGGTGGAATTCAATGTTAGCTCCTGCACGCGTTTAAAGTTCCAGACGCCATGTAAACCACTCATGTCCTTAATATTGAGTTCGGTGACATTGGGAAATATTTGAGCGAACAACAATGTGGACCGGTCGAAACTATGCACACTCCAAAGATGACAGTCCAAGCTGCGTAATTGCTGAAAGTCGTAGATCGTCCAAGATGGCAAGAATAGTTCCAGTTCAAGTCCGCGTAGAATTAGTTTCTTCAGTGCTTTACTTGCTAACTGCAGAAAGCAGTGCATTCGTTGGGGCTTCTTTTTGAACTCTTGCAGCACCATCTCGTCCACTTTGGCCTCAGCCGTGCATGGCCAGCTCTTTTTTACAATGTTCTCAAAATATTGGCATGTACGCATCAATGATAATTGATCTCTTAGGGACAGATATCTTACAATATTTATCCAGTCGTCATCATGGAGTTGGTCAACCATTTTCGTAAATTAAAACAAAACGAGCTACAAATTTTACTATCAGCTGTATAACAAGAAAAAGATCTGCGTAAAGATCTTCTTAAACATATAATATACATATATAGTAATAAGTGTGACCAGCTGAAAAAGTATGTCTCTATACGAAGAATAGAAAATCAGAAAAAACGGAATAGAGTAGGAAAGGAAGCTATAGCATAAGATCATGATAAAGTTAGGAAAAGTTAAAGTTAGTTGGTGTTCCCTAAACAATTAGGAAACACAGACATAAAAAAAGGGAAACAATGAAGAGCATCATTTAAAAAATAATTATCGAGGAACGATAAACGACATTAAACATATACTACACAGTAATAAGTGTGGTAAAGATGTGCTGCTGGAAAAGCGCGTCTTATTCTATAGGACATCATAAAAGAATATCAGGAAAAACAGAATAGAGTAGTAAAGGTAACAATGGTAAAGGGGTAGTTAAAGTTAGTTGGATTCCTCTAATCAAGTGATTATTAGGGGATCTTATGCTTTAGCTTCATTGTTCCCTTTCCTAGTCTTTTATTTTTGATATTTTATGTTTTCCCATAGAGTAAGCGAGAGATATAAAAAATCGATTTGTTGTACAAACTAATTTGTTGTATTTTCTTTATGCAAAAATCATAAAACAGGAGTTTTATCTTAAAACACTAAGAGAAGTCTAATGTCGAGTTGTTGTTGTTGTTGATGTTGTTTGTTGCATAGAACTCTTTGCTACTTTGGATGTGGAAGAGTCACAAGCAGAGCAGAGGATTTGGATAAGGATTTTGGATGTCAGGAGATAGCAGAAGGAAGCGCTCGCTGCTGCTGCTGTTTGTTGTTGTTTGTGAATTATCGTTTCGTCTAATAAACACTAGCCTAAAAGAGTTTTGGGTGTCCAAAAACGTGTAGCTTTAGTAGGTGCTGCTATCGCTGAGGCTGCTGAGGTAACTGCTGGTGCCTGCTGCTCCCCCCGCTTTCGAGGCGGATGCGGCATTTGAGGCGCCGCCACCGCTGACACGATGACGTCGACGCTTCGCCTTTGGCTTCTTGCGACGCGGAGCAGCGGCTTCCGCTTTGCGCTTGTATTTGCCCAAACGCTTCTTTTTGCGCCCGTATTCATCCGATTCGCTGGTGCTCGACTCTTCATTGTCGCTGGAATCGCTGCTTGAATCATCGTCCGACGATGAATCGCTGTCGGACGACGAGGATGACGATGATGAGGCAGTGGATGAGGCAGTTGTTGACGATGACGAGCTGCTGCTATCGTCGTCATCGTCTTCATCTTCGGAGGAGGAGGAAGAAGAGGAGCTGCTTGTGCGGCGACGTTTTGATTTCTTGCTGCTGCTGCCGCCGCTGCTGCTCTTGTGATTGTTGTTGCTGCTGCTGCTGCTCTTCTTTTTTTTGTTTTTGTGTTTCTTGGCAATGCTGCGTTTGTTGTTGCTTATTGTTGTTGTTGTCGTCGTCGTCGCGATTTTGTTGTTGTCCTTTGCGCTGCTCTTCTTGTGCTTCTTGCTCTTTTTCTTGCGCTTCTTGTGTCGCTCCGTTTTTGTTTGTTTCCTATCCGCTGTTGTTGTTGTTGCTCCTGCTCTATCGTTGTTACTCTTCTTGCTCGATTTGTTGTTCTTATCTGTCTTACTCTCTTTGCTCGCAGTTGTTGTTGTTGCCGTTGCTGTCGCAGCTGCGGCGTCGACGCCGCTGCCGCCGCTTTTCAGCTCCTGAGCGCGCAGCTCGGTTAGCGGCGTCAAATAATCAAGCTCCGAATCGGAACTTGTGCTCTCCACATCCAGCAATATCTCTTTGTTTGGATCCACCTGTATGTATGCATAGTAATAAATAATCAAAACACAGCATGTTAGACTATCTGTTTTCTCTTCTTCTTCTTCTTCTCCTTGTTTTTCTGCCTCTGCTTCTTGCACATTAAACAGCGAAACAGCGAAAAAAGAAGGAGAACGGAACAACAGTGCTTACCTTGAGAAAATTGCGGCATTGATAGGTCAGGTGACCAGCGTAGCCGCATTTTTTGCACGCCGCTCGCAGCGTATCCTTGTTGGAGTTGGCCAGCGGAAAGTTCATGGCTTGTCCCCTTGATTTTCAGCTGCTAAACGGTTTTGCTTGCTTTTTATCTCAATTACTAGTTGACCATTAATTGACGTGATTGCGGCGCTGCAGCAGCGCTTTTAGGGCTCTCAGTCTGGTCTGCTCTAACCACCACACGGCAACGTCGACGGCAGCGGCTGTTGTTTTTGTTGCCTCTGTTGTTGTCGTTGTCCATACGATGCGGCGTTTATCGATAGCGTTATCGATGAGACGATAGCTCACAAAAATATGCAGCACAAAATAAACGTTCACACTTGCAATCAGCAAAAAAGTGAAATGCACACTAAAAACTTTTGCAATTTTTTTGTTTATTTTTATTTTGTAATTATATGAGACTATAGAAGATTTATAAAAAGCATTAGAAATAGCTAATTTATAATATAATAAATAGTAGGAAGCTGAAATTAAGCAAGCTTTAAACAAAATTAGACCTTGTTTAAGAAACATCAAAATAATTTTAATATTTGTCACAAGCAAATAATTTTAAAAATATTACTTATGGTATAAGTAATTTAAACGCGAACATTTAATTATAGTTTTCTTAGAATTATTAAATCCAATTTGTATTGACACTGTATTAACTGTTTCCAATGTAACGATAACAAAATTTACTTTAAAAATGTCCTTTTTAAAAATATTTTAAATCTGCATAAAAATGACAAAACAAATATTAAAAAATGATGTGCTGCTGTTTATTATATGATAAATGAATTAAAAATAAGTTTATATTGTTATTAATTTTGTTGTATGTACAAATGTTGGTTCATTTTGCTTGCAACATTTTTTAGCACATATTGAGATTGTGAAATGCGGTCACACTGCTCTGCATGTTCCAGATATGCCAATTGTGTGATGTAGACGAATTCGCCAAGTGCGTAAACTGAGTGTGCGTGTGTGTGTGTGGAGTGTGTATTAGTAACAGCAGGTTTCAACGTCGACAACGTCGACGCTTTCTCCGCCTTCACACGCCCCCATCCCAAAAATCGCAACCAGCATAGGCAACAAAACAAATAAACAAAACAACAAGCAGCAGCAACAATTGAAGAACTTTTTGCACCGTCTGCAAGATGCAACAGAACGCAGCCAGCAATCCATTTTCGGTGGCCGCCTATGGCGATCGTCCGCAATTGGGACTGGATGTGGAATTTGGCTCAGACCCCGCCAGCGGAGCGGCATTCTTCCAAAGCGATGGACGCAAACACGATGATCTCAAGCAGATGCTCGACAGCAACAAGGATGGCCTCAAGCTGGAGGCCATGAAACGCATCATTGGCATGATTGCGCGTGGACGCGATGCCAGCGATCTATTCCCGGCTGTGGTCAAGAACGTCGTCTCCAAGAATATTGAGGTGAAGAAGCTGGTCTATGTGTATCTCGTACGCTATGCGGAGGAGCAACAGGATTTGGCATTGCTGTCGATATCAACGTTCCAGCGAGCGCTGAAGGATCCCAATCAATTGATACGCGCCTCAGCGTTGCGTGTCCTCTCATCGATCAGGGTCAGCATGATTGTGCCCATTGTGATGCTGGCGATACGCGACAGTGCCGCCGATCTCAGTCCCTATGTCCGCAAGACGGCGGCGCATGCGATACCCAAGCTCTACTCCCTGGATGCGGAGCAGAAGGACGAACTGGTCACGGTCATCGAGAAGCTGCTCTCCGATCGCACCACGCTTGTGGTGGGCTCAGCTGTGATGGCTTTCGATGAGGTAAGCAATGAGGTTCCTGCATCAACAGTTACTCTGTATATACTGACTTTTAAATCGAAATTGAAATGGTATACGAAAAATACTAATGTTGGAAATGATATAAGGTTGATACTTATATACAGTATAAAATACTGACTTTTAAATCGAAATTGAAATCGTATACGAAAAATACTAAAGTTGGAAATGATATAAAGATGATACTTTTTCAATCTTGATTAAAGTTAATCTTTATTTCTATATAATATGACTCATTAGTAATCCTTTGCCTTAAAGCTTAGCCTAATCTTCCTCTTTACCCTCAGGTGTGTCCGGAACGCGTCGACTTGATACACAAAAACTATCGCAAGCTGTGCAATCTGCTTGTGGATGTGGACGAATGGGGTCAGGTGATCATCATCAATATGCTGACCCGCTATGCGCGCACACAGTTCGTCGATCCCAATCCCGATGAGGAGCATGGCGCAAACGATTGCCTCGATGGCGATGCAACGGCCAATGAGCGTTTCTACGATGAGTCATCAGCGTCGGCCAGCGATGACGATGACAATGACAACGATGGTGGCGATGCATCCAGTGGCAACGAGGGCAAAGCCAAGAGCAACAGTGTCAACAACAATGACAAGGATCACGACAAGGATACGAGTGGCAGCAGCGGCGGCGGCAGCAGTTATCACATTGATCTCGATCATCGTCTGCTGTTGCGTCAGACAAAACCATTGCTGCAATCACGCAACGCTTCGGTTGTGATGGCCGTCGCCCAGCTCTATCATCATGTGGCGCCACGCAATGAGGTGCAACTGATTGCCAAGGTGCTCATCCGTCTGCTGCGCTCCCACAAGGAGGTGCAGAGCGTTGTCCTCAATTGCATTGCGTCGATGTCGTCGCGTCGCAAGGCGATCTTTGAGCCGCATCTGAAATCGTTCTTCGTACGCACCAGCGATCCAACGCACATTAAACTCCTCAAATTGGACATTCTCACCAATTTGGCATCCGCATCGAGCATTTCGCTCATCCTGCGCGAATTCCAAACCTACATCTCGAGCAGCGATCGACCCTTTGTGGCTGCCACCATTCAGGCAATCGGACGATGTGCGGCCAGCATTAAAGCGGTCACCGAGACCTGTCTGAGTGGCCTGGTCCATCTGCTCTCCAATCACGATGGTGAGTTGACAATGAAAGAGAGATATAGAGAAATACTACAGTTTATTTAAATACTACCATTTATCTGAATACTACATATTATTTAATACCACAAATTATTTAAATACTAAAATCCCTAAACCTTTAAATACTCAAATTCTTATCAAATACTATAATCTGTTTAAATACTAATATTATTTTAAAATACTATAATAATGTATCACTAGTTAGATTAGCAATTTAATCCTAGTCTAGGTAGATTTTAATTTGAAGGTAGATTTAAAAACGTATGAATCTAAATTTAAAAGTCGAAAACTATATTAAATTTCGTTTCAAAAGCTTAAAATCTTTACGTAAACTGCGAATTCAAAAGAAAGAAGAAATTACTTTATAGCCCACAATATATATTTTTTGTAATATAACTTACAAAGATAACGTCCGCTGATTAGAACAATGTGAAGGCAGCTGGCAGCTGTATCTCGCCCTCTCTCTCTGAATCATACAAATACTATATACATATAGTATGTATGATAGTCCATCAACGATGTTAATTGCCAGCAATTGACAACGTTGTTCAACCGATAACTTGGTTATTATATTAAATTAGTTTATATCACAATTGTGCAGTTGTCAATATAATTGCTGAAAAAATCGACGAAATTTCGTCAGCGTATGGTCAAAACTGAAGTATGGAATAACTGCTGCAATTATTTTGAATTTAAAACATTGATTTATTGATTTATACTAAAAAAAAAGAGCAGACGAAAACATATTAATGACGAAACTACGCAAAAACAATGATAGGGACATAATATTATTTATTTATATTCTACTATAGTATAGTTTACAACTCTTTTTTTTTTAGAAAATTTAGTAGCATTGGAAAATTTAGTATGTATTTAAATTCAAATATTATGTTTACCATAGGTTCTACATTTTCCAGAAATACTAAATTACTATAAATAATAAGTTTACTAAAAATGTTACAATATACCACAAATACTAAAATAACAATAAAATATCAAGTTTCTATAAGTGCTCAGTTTGTCACAATACTACATTTAGAAAAAATACTAAATGTATTATAGAAGCTCAATTGTCAATTTAGTACAAAGATTATATTTACTATAAATATGATACATCAAAAAATACGAAATTTTCTATTAATACTGAATACTAAATTTACTATAAATAATACATTTTACCATGCAAATACTAAATTGGCTAAAAATACCACGTTTAATATAAATACTAAATGTATGATATAATTACTAAATTTTGTATAATTACTAAAAATACAAACTACAAAAAAAAATATTAAATTAAGTATAATTACTAAATTCACTATAACACTTTATTAACTAAACAAATTTATGGTATAAACTCTTTCATTAAAATCCGTAATGTTCCGTTATATTGTTATATTACTTCTGAGTCATACAAAGTATACATAAGCACTATATATACTTACTATACAAACTAAATTTATTATAAGTACTGAATTTACTATAAAGTAAAAAACTACTACATTTACTATAATTATAGGAATAATACTGTAAATACCAAATTTAGTATAATTGCTAAAAATTCTAAGTTTACTATAAATACTTAGTTGAGTATAATTAAAAAATTTACTATAATACTTTATTTACTAAATATGCTACATTTATGGTTTAGCATCTTTTCTTAAATTCTGTAATACAAAATGTAAATTCTCTGTAGATCTAAATTTTTTACTTTAAATATCAAGTTTATTATAAATACTAAATTTACTACAGATACTAAAACTACTAAATATACTATAAATACTAAATTTTCTTTATATACTAAATTTACTATCAATACTAAATTTTCTTTCCTATTTGCCCCTGCAGAACACGTTGTTGCCGAGAGCGTTGTGGTGATCAAGAAACTGCTGCAGAGCAAAGCCGCTGAACACTTTGAGATCATCACGCAGATGGCGAAACTGATCGATTACATCAATGTGGCAGCGGCGCGTGCGGCGATCATTTGGCTGATCGGCGAGTACAATGAGAAGGTGCCGCTGATAGCGCCCGATGTGCTGCGCAAGATGGCCAAATCGTTTGTGGACGAACAGGATGTGGTGAAGCTGCAGGTGCTCAATCTGGGCGTCAAACTGTATCTGACCAATCCGCAGCAGACATCGCTGCTGTGCCAATACGTGTTCACGCTGGCCCGCTACGACACCAACTACGATGTGCGCGATCGGGCGCGCTTCTTGCGCCAATTCATCTTCCCGGCCAGCGGGAATAGCAGCGTGCTCAGCCAGCAGGCGCGTCAAGTGTTCTTGGCCGCCAAACCGGCTCCGCTGCCCGAGAGCAAGTATCGGGATAGCAACGTCTATCAGTTGGGATCGTTGTCCCATTATCTGAATATGCCAGCGACGGGTTACAAAGATTTACCCGCATTCCCAGCGATTGCGCCCGACTCGAGTGTGCGCAACATTGAGGGATATATGCATGAGAAACTCCCAGGCGAGAGTTCGGGACGTGGTGGCAAGCATTCAAGCGAGGAGGCACTACAAGGAGCGTCTGCTGCTGCCGCAGCTGGTGGCAAGGAGAAGCAACGCAAGCAGGCTAAACGTGACAAGGGCTTCCTCTCCGAGTCGGACAAATCGTCGGCGTATTCGGAGTCGAGTGGCAGCGATGATTCCGACAGCAGCAGCGACAGTTCATCCAGCAGCGAGAGCGACGATGAAGCTGACGAGCCTAAAAGTAAAGTGCAAGCTGTTAAGCAGCTGCCGCCACAAGCGGTGGCAAGCAATTCAACTACAGCTGCAGTTGGAGTTGGTTGCTTCTCCCAATAATAACAACAACAATGCTGATGAAGATTCGGGCACATCGGACAGCGGCGAATCGTCCTTCTACAGCGGAAGTGGCAGCGGCAGCGGCAGCAACAGCAGCGATGGCCACAGCAGCGACTCGGAGAGCGAACAACCTGCGGCGGCATCAGCAGCAGCATCAACTGCCAAGCCCAAGGCAACAGAGACAGCTGCTAAGGCGCCCGCCAAGAGCAACTTGGATCTGCTGCTCGATCTGGATGATATACCGCCCATTGGACCCGTGATGACGCCTTCGCTGGGCGGCTTCCTAACGCCGGGTGAGTGCATCAGAAAGAGTTTACTTTAATGTGACTTAAGAGCGTTTACACTAACGTTTACACTGAAGTCTTAAGACCATTTTATGGCTGATCTAACGATTGCTTTTTAAATTGCAACTATTTATCGTTAAAGTGCTTAGAAAGTTTGTCCTGGAAACTATATTTATACACGATGTTTATAATTTGCATTTATTGTAGAATACTTTATAACAAATTGTTCTGTCGAACTTCAAAATCCACAATATAAAAGCAAAAGAGTAGGTTTAAATTTTTCGATTTAAAAAATAGTAGGAAAACAGTGTAAGTAACGTAATATAATAGCTTATAAAGGGAAAAGGTTTTAGAGCTCAGTTATGTAAACTTTATATTTCAAGTAATTATAAGTTAAAGTTCTTTCGTGTAAACAGTCTAATCAAATTTG
This sequence comes from Drosophila niveifrons, assembly GCA_035046325.1. Lineage (NCBI taxonomy): Eukaryota > Metazoa > Arthropoda > Insecta > Diptera > Drosophilidae > Drosophila > Drosophila niveifrons. The sequence continues at coordinate 1,372,444 of JAWNOC010000071.1, forward strand.
TAGTGATTATTAATATCCGACTTTTTACATTTTTGTTTCTCTTTTAAAGATTTCTTTGCAAGTGATTTTAAAGGTGCAATCATTTGTTTATTGTTTAAAGCGACTATTAATTTGAAATAGTTTTGTTTTGTTAAACATTATGTTTTAATTCATTATTCATTTCAAATAGTTCTGTCATGTAAACGGTTGATTATTTATGTGAGTGATTATTAATGTTAGACATTTGTAATTAGTCAAATTTTAAGGAAAAGTTCATTATTATTTCTGTTTAAAAGTGTTTTCCGCAAGTAATAGCAATAGTTTTGTGACGGAATCTTTATATTAATATATGAAATGAATATTTTTTGGAAGAGATTCCTCATTCATACATTCATTAGTGTAAAATTTATATATAATTAAATTATTCATTCTGTCGTGAATATAAATTGCGAATTATTATAAACATCAGACATTTTCAAATTATTGTTTCTATTTGCAAGTAATTCACAATTTGAAATCTTTATTTTAATGTCTAAACTGAATATCGATTTAGCATAATTTTGTAGTGTAAACTTTATATTTCAATAGATTAATAACACGAATTGATTAATAGATTGATAAACGGTATAAATGGTATATTAAAATTAGGAGCTATTATTAATATCTGTCATTTTGAAATATTAATGTTTGAAGGACAAGTCACTTAGCAAGGTAAATGTTTTGTAATTTAGACTAGTTTAGTGACGGAGTCTTTAGATGAATGTTTAAAAAGAGTAGCTTTCATTATGTAGTTTTGTAGTGTAATCCTTATATTTATATCAAACCGAATCTTAACAACTTTTATAAGTCAAGTATTACTTCAATTTAAAAAGAGTTGTTTAAATGCAATTGTTGAGTATCAAACTGTTTAATAATCACAAATGGTCTTAAGACCGCAGTGTAAACACCCTTAAGTAAGTATTAAGTGCAAATATTTTTATTGGTGTAAACACCCTTAAGTACGTATTAAGTGCAACTATTATTATTAGTGTAAACATTAAGTATATACTGAGTGCAAATATTAACTGCTAGTTCTTTGCTTTGCAGGCACTCCGGGACTACAGGCGACGTTGCAGCCGCAGCAGGCGCGCAATCGCATTGAGCTCGTCGGCGCCTCTCACACGGACTTCAAGCACAAGCCGCTGCTGAATAAGTTGCAAGGACACGGCCTTCAGCTGGGATATCGTTTCACCCGCTCGCCGCATTTGTATGCATCGGCAATGTGTTCGATCGAGCTGCACTTTGAGAATCGCAGCGATCACGAGCTGACCAGCATACGGATGGGGCAACAAACTCTGCCCCCCGGCATGCAACTAAGTGAATTTGCGCCCATCGCTCAGCTGCAACCGGAGCAGGTGGCAAGCGGAGTGCTCGGTGTGGATTTCAATGATACAACGCATGCGATTGATTTCGAGTTGGTGTCGAGTGCGGGCAGCTCAAGGGTCCAGCTGAAGCCGCCGGTGGGTGAATTGATCCGTGCCGTGCAGATCAGCGAGAGTTTGCATCGCGAGGAGCGCGGCAAGTTGCGTGGCATGAACGAGCATCAGTGCGAGTTGCGTGGCATGCAGCGGGAGCAGCTCGATGTGGCGGCATTGAAGCAAAAGATCTACGAGTGCATCAATGTCGCACACACGTTCAGCTCGACGACGGGACAATTGCATTGCTTTGCCGGCCAAACGCTCAGCTCGAAGAGTCTCGTCCTCCTCACGTTGCAGTGGCAAAGCGATGAGGCACTCACGTTGCTTGTCAACTGCGAAAAGATGGTCATCGGATCGATGGTGTTGAATGAGTTGCGCAACGCTTTGCAACTCAGTTTTGCCATCTAAAATTTGAGTGTTGAATCTGTTGAACTGAATCTGAAGCCGCAAAAGTGGAAAGGCGAAAATCATTACGTAAACTAATCTATTAATTTTTATATTCCATGTACTCTATACTTTATACTGTGAATTGAATTGAGAATTGAATCCTAAAAGAAAGAAACACAATTACGTAAACCTTATTTAAACACTTTCATACATTATAAGTTTGCGGGAAAGCAACATTTCAATTATTTTATTTTACGCTTTTGAAAGCTGCAAAAAACATTACGTAAAACATTCGATAACATTTACATAAATATATAGAAAAAGAAAGAAACTGAAAACAAATGCGATTCCAGAAGCAAGTGCAGAAATTATGAACAATTTTATTATAAAACGAAAAAAACGCAAATTGAAGAAACCCTTTTAATCAATGTTGTTGCCTATGCGCGTGTATGTGTTTGTATGTGTGTGTGTGTGTGTGAATTTGTACTATAACTATAAATGTGTATTAGTGTGTGTGTGTGTGTGTTTTGATGTTGTAACTCTGTTGCCTTTGTGCTCTATGCGGCCTTTTTCAATATCGTAGCAAACAAAAAGAAGAAAAGAAAAAAAAAAAAAATAACATACATAATATATATACGATTTACGATATATAGTATATATATATATAGAGATCGGGGGCTTGCAGCACAGCACTAATTATCCAAATGTTAACCGAATTGTTGCCTACTACGAACAAATTCCAAAATAGTCGACTTTTGATTTCGATGCATTCATAAGCAACTTTTTCTATATATACAACACAAACTTTCATTCTGTTGCCTAGCGAAATCCGATATCCCAAGTACATATGTATATACTCAATATATATATATATTTGTATACTATATATACTTGTAGATTTGAGAAGACTATTTGCATATACCAGCCAGAAATAAAGAGAGAGAAGTTAGCAGTTGAAACCTATAATGGAGCCTAGCTCCCATTTTGTTAGTCAAATAAATAACTAAATCAATATATATATATATAGACATATATATATATGTGTGTATATGTATGTGTGAGCCAGCTAATCCGTTTCCTACGCCAACTTTTCAAGCTCCCCCTTAAATATTATAAAAAACAACAAAACATTTTCGAGGCATTTTTCATTTTTGGCTTTTTCGAAAATTAAGCAATTGAATGTTGAAATATTTACATACATACATTTTTTATATATATACTATTATTATGATGATGATCGTTAGGCATTCAAGTTTCAAATTTCCACTCTTAAAACATAAAAAAAACTCCAAAAAAATAATGAAAAAAAACTATGAACAATAATCATTTGTCCAATGAAAGAAAACAAACAATGCGCAATTATTGTTGATTGGATATGATGCAAATGAACAAACATAACAAATATTATTATAAAATATATTGTATGCTTTTTAAACCTATGCAAGATGAACTCTACATCTAAATCTATTGAAATAAACGCAGCGTTTTAAAAGTATTTGCTTATCTTTTCTTTTTTGTGGGATGCAAAAAAATAAAGTATTTTTTCTTACCTTCATTTTTGAACTTTTTTGAAGAATATAAAATAATTCCTTCAGAGATAAAATTGAATCTTTACTAATAATGAAGAACACTTAGATTTTATTTAGTTTTGAATGTATCTTGTTTATTCACGCTTGTTTCTCGTTTTGCTTGCTCCGCTTTGAGGGATTTCGTTTTATTTGTGTTTTAAGGTTTCATGTGTTTGTTGTTTTATCGGGACACACACTGAATAAACCAGCAGCAAACAGATTCAGATACAGATCTGCCAACCATATAATCATTATCTCGCTCACCCACACACACTTCAACTGCTGCTGTTGCTGCTGGCATTTGAAAGATAGTTTTTGTTTTTTTTTGTTCTAGTTAAGTTGCTCTAAGGTTTTCATTTTTGGTTTTTGTTTTAGTTTCTAGGTTAGGTTAATCCGGTAAACAGAACGGAGAATGACGTAAGAGGGGCGCATTGCATACATAATTATACATTATAGTTCAAATTTGTTTGCTTTGTCGATGCCAACACAGCCAACACGGTGGCGTATACTTAATTTCACATTTCACGCCAACAAAAAGCAAACGACTCAAAAACTCTAGCATACTTTTCAGCGCGAATGTGAAATTGAGAACACGCCGCGCTTGTGTTTAGTTTTTTTTTGTTATTTCTTTTTAGGTTTGACTTTCTCACGTTTGCGCACCTTTATTTGCTTCATAGTTTGCTCTAATTTATTGTGATTTTATTTTTGTTTTTTTGCTGAATCTGCACAATTAAAAAGCTCAATTTTATGCTTATAATATAAACCATTAAGTTGTAGTTTCTTTTTCTTTGTTTTTGGTTGTCTTCTAGGTTAGTTTTGGATTAGGTTAGGTTGAAAATAGCCATGAAAGTGGTGGAGTGAGTGAGTGTGAGTGAGAGCGAGAGTGACGATTGTTTGCTGCCAAGAAAAATGTTTGGAAAAATTACAACTGATTTTGCATTCAGTTCATCTTTAAGAACTCAATTGAGTAAGAAAAGCTTTGAGTGCCAAAAGTAATCAAAAAGTAGGAAACAACTTCAGAAATTGAAACTTAACTGAGTGTATCAGATATTAAAGCACAGACCAAATGGTAAAGTCAAGAAGTCTGTCAATTTCACACAACATTTTTATTGTGCAATAAGGCAAAGTTTTTTCCTTTCTTAAGTTCCTGCTCGAACTGTATTAAATCATTAACTTAATATTGATATGACAAGTTTCGTTTGGACAATAAAAAAGTGTTGTAGCTGCCAACTTTTGTACGCAGTGCGACACACTGTGCATAGACAGGGGCAAACATGGGTTAATGCCAAACAGCTGATCGGAACAAAAAAGTAAATTCCTTAAATAAAAACATCAAATTCAACACAGCTGTGACAATCTCTAGTTATATATATGAAGTTTAGTTTAGTTTTGTTCTTGAATTTTATTGAAATTTTATCACTTCTTTAGCATTAACCCATGTTTGGCCCTTGCTATTAACAGTGGGTTCACAGCATTCAAAAGTTGGCAACTATAATTCTTTTTTTTGCATACAAATCGAAGCTTACCAAATCAATTTTCGATTAGTGATTCAATACATTTAGAGCAAGAAATTAAAAAAATAAAAGCCCAGCCTTATTGCACATTGAAATAAAGTATAAATTATGCAGCCTTCTAGACTTTACCTTTCGGTCTCTACCTTAGCAGTTTAATTAATCAGTGCATGAGTGAGTCAGAAGAAACATAACTTTTAGATATAGTACTAGGAGTTTAATATGTTGGATGAGCAATGGCAATAGCTTTGTATATATGTATGCTGATATGTAGGCTATATATGCATGTATAGTATGTGTATAGGATATAAGATTAGGTATTATACTTGGCATGAGGATGATTGCGTTTAAATGATTATAGTTTATAGCTTACGACGAGTGCGTTTCTCTGCTTCTCGATTAATCATATCATATACGTATGTATGCATGTATATATGTGTTGTGTATATATGGTATTTTGTATACATAATATAGTATAATCCGATGCGATTTTCGTTTTGGTTTTCTTTTTGCTTTCATTTGTTTCATATAAAACTAGTTTGCTTTGTTTTTCTTTTAGTATATCTTTATGTATGTATGTATATGCAGGTATTTATATATATATATATATATATTTTGTTATGATATATATATATCGATTTATATATATATATAGTATGTGTATATATATTTATTTATTTATGTATGTCTAGGGATGATTTTCAATCACTTATTGTTACGTACGGTGTTTGGTATAACATGCTTCGTATTTCATCTTGTTCTTCTTCTTCTTCATTTCGTTCGATAACATGTAAAGCATATTTAGGTGTTCATGTGTGGGTGTGTGTGTGTGTGTGTGTTTTTAGCGTGCTACAATCGTAGTTCAATTATTTGCTTTTGTTTGTGTGTGTGTGTGTTTTTTTTTTGGGAACTCTCAATCTTCAAAACGGACGGAGTAATAAATGAACCTAACCTCATTTCTCGCCTTGTACTATCGATGAAGTTATACACAACTATCGATAGTAGTATCGATAGTATGACACTATTGCTCGTTGCACAATAATGTGAAACGTAGAAGAACTTTTCTAGCGAGAGAACGATAGAGAGAAAGAGAGCGCTTTTCACTGATCACTTATTCGTTGCTTGTGTTTGTATGTGTGTGTGTGTGTGTGTGTGTGTAAATGTTTCTAGTTTGCATGTGGCGCTCAAGCAGATCGATTTTCTCAACTTTATGTCAAAGTTAACGCCATGCGATTGATGGTAAAATCAAAAATTTGACTAAAGCATATAATTTCTTTTTGTAGGTTAGGATTTATACGACAATTCTTCTCCCGGTATTATCAATGGGATAATCTACTCATGTACATGCTAGATTTATGTGTTAACTCTGACATCCAGTTGAGAAAATCGCATCTGTTGTAACTTTTCGTTTGCCTTTGTTTAGTTTAAAGTATTTCATAAGCTTTTGTTTTTTTGTCTTAGTTTTTTTCGTTCTTTTTTTTTTTTTTGTTTTTTTGGTGTATAACCTAAACACAATTGTAAGCTACCGATAGGGTATATTATTGTATATAGTAGAATGCGTGTGTATGTCGATGTTGGGTATATATATATATATATATATAATAACTATGCGGGAAATAGCCATGTGCACATAATTTGTGTTATGTGTGTTTATGGACTTTTTGTAAGATTTCTGGGATTAATGTAAATTTTTGATTACGCCATTATTAATCAGTTAGATGAGAATATATGCTATTTATGTTGTTTGTTGTTCTTGTTGCTGTTGTAGCTGCTGTTTCTATTTGACGTATTAGCTGCTATATGGCCTTGCCTTGGGTTAACTTTAGTATTTTGTTGTGCAACTAAGGCCAGCGCAAATTCATTTCCATGTGCTTAAAGTTTCTTATACCAATACAGATAGTGCTCTCCATCCTCGACCATTAGCTCATCGACACCTGTAATCGTTGATAATTAATTATTATGAAGTAATTTTCAGCTGTGAGCCAACTTACCAACAGGCGCAATAAGCTGATTCCCGGGCGTATTGTTCGGATCAGGTAACTCGGGCAATCTGTAGAGCAGCCAGTAATGATATCTATCAAAAAGAAAATCGATCAATAATATCGAGCATTTCTTTATATAGACGTTTAGATGGAGACTTACCCTCGCGGTTCTTCCTTTTTGCCATAGAGCGTGTGCACGTAGTGTCCGTTGGGCCATTCACGGGCCTCGAAAATGAATCTGTAAAGTGATTTGATTTAGTTATGTTATATGCTAGTTTGGTATATTCTGTACTTTATTCCAACTTTAGTATATTCTATACTTTAGTATATTCTAGCCTATCAATTCCAACTTTAGTATAGTCTTTACTCTATTGTAACACATTTTTGGTATATTCCAAATGCACTTCTAGTATATTTTCATACAATTTTTGTATATTCTATACTCGAACGCTGTTTACTCACATACCTAATGCTCTTCTAGTATATTTTTAGTATCTAACTCTGTGGTATATACAATGCGGTACATTTGTAATACAACTTTTGGTGTATTCTACGCTCCAACACACTATATTTATGGTATATACCAAATACACTTCTTAGCAGTATACTTCTAGTATTCAACTATGGTATATTCAGCTCTCCATTGCGGCATATATATTGTATATACCAAATGCACTTTACAGCAGTTTACTTCTAGTATATTTATAGTTTACAGCTGTTGGTATATTCTGCACTCCAACACACTATATTTCTGGTGTATACTAAATACACTTAGCAGTTTACTTTCAGTATCGAACTTTGGTATATTCTGTACTCTATTGCGGCATATGTATTGTATATACCAAATGCACTTCCCAAAAGTATACTTCCAGTATATTTTTAGTATAAAATTTTGGAATATTCTGAATTCAAAGCAGTTTATTTATATTATATACCAAATGCACTTATCAGCAGTATATTTCGAGTATATTTTTGATATTTTTCTATAGTTTTGGTATATTGTATGTACCAAATGAACTTACCTGCAGTATATTTTCAGTATTGTTCTATAGTTTACCCTAGCGTTGCTTCTAGTTCTTCTACATATATTACCACTTACGTAATACACTTTTCAGCATTTTACTTTTAGTATATTTTTTTTTAATATTTTTCTATAGTTTTTCCTTGTTTTGTTTATTGTTGGTTAACCCACCTAGGTACATTGTATATACCAAAAGGACTTCCCTACAGTTTACTTCTATTATTTGCATAGTTTTCCCTATATAAATTTGGTATATAGTATATACCAAATTCACTTTCCACTAGTATTGGTATATTTTTAGTATTTCCTAATTCGGTTTACCCACCTTGGATCCATTTCAGCCGCCTGTGTCATGGCCTTAAAGAAACTGGTGTTCTTGGGCGAGACCAGGGACAGGGAGAACGCCTCGGTGACATTGGAGCCGACCCAGAGAGTGTACGTATACGTGATATTCTTGGCATCCGACTCCTCGGCCGATGAGCTGAGTCCAAATGGCAGCGCCAGCTTCGGTTCCCCATTCTCTGCAAGCACAATAACTAAATGAAGATGCGAGACAAAGCCAAAGACAAAACAAAAACAATTACCTGTGGGATCGCTGCTCTCGCGTATGACATGATCGCATTGCAGGGCGCGCACAGCGCCCAATCCCTTCCAGCCGAGAGCGAGAATGATGTCCGCCGTGAGACCGACACCAATGTCCGGCTCCTGGCCATCCTGAAGCGGCTCCTCGCTCCAACCGCCATCGGCACGCTGTCGACTCAAAATGTAACGCGAGGCGGCCGTGCGATTCCAATGCCCGGCGGGATCATACTCCAGATCCTGGAGAGCTTGCATGGCCAGCGCTGTGCTGCGCAACGAACCGAAGCTGCCGCGTTGATCCTGCAGACTGGCCAAACCCCGCGCCGGGCGTCGCACGAAATGCTGCAGATGGCGATGCCGATGATCGGTGACAATGCAACGCAGCGCCAGGATGACCATGGCAATGGCATCCACACTCTGATCCGTCACACCGCTGGCAATGTCGAGGAGTCGGCGTATCTGACGCTTGCGGACATGCGCCGCCGAACTGCAGGCGGAGAGTGTGGTCAGGGCGAACTCGATGTCCTGGGCGGGCTCATGATGCTGCAGTGTGGCAACCAAATCGTGGCCATGGAAATGCTTCGGATCCTTGCACAGCGAACCCAAAGCCAACACATAGCGTGCCAGCTTATCGAGATTCAGCGGCTTGGGCAGCGTATGATGACGATCGAGCATCGCCAGTATCTCGATCTCCATCTCCTTGACGGACAGCGTATCCTCCAGATCCTGGATGACCTGCAAATGTGCATCGGCACTATCGTTGGGATCGCGACCGCCCGACAGCTCTTTGGCCAGTATGACGACATGGGTGTCGTTACCCCAACCGTAGTCCGAGGCACGTTTCTCTTTCAGCCAATCGAGGGCACGCAATATGGCCTCCTGTTCGCCCTTGTTGGGCGTGGCCGAGCCAAAGGCATCCGGCTCAGCGGCGGCAGCTGTCAGGTTGCTTAAATTGCTGCCGCTGCTGCTGCCAGCTGGCGACTGCGCGGCGACGCTGGCGATTTCTTGTTGCTGCTCCACTGTTAAGTTGGCTGCGGCTGCTGTGTTGGTTGTGGTCACGGTTGTTGTGGTCGTTGTGGTTGTTGTCTCCGCTAAGCTCGAATTGCTGCCGCTGCCGCTGCTGTAGCTCTGCTCGTCGCTGGCATCGTTGTTGCTGTTGCTATTGCTGTTGTTGTTGCTGCTTGCGGTTCGGTTCTCATAGTCATTAGCCAACGGCGACGGCGCTGCCGTGCTGGACGTTGCGTTAACACCCGCGTCGGCAGCGACGGCGGCGTCCGCAGGCAACGTCGCATTCTCAGCGAACGTTGGCAGCGGCAGCGTCAGGCAGCCGATGATAAGCAGCAGCAAAAGCAGCGATGTTGACGGCGGCAGTGAGAGCATCTTAGTTGTTGCTGTTGTTATTGTTATCGTTATGCTGCTCGGTCAACTGTAAGAAGTAAAATGAGAGTGAGAGAGCAGAATGAGAAGAAGAAGGGTAATAGGAAAGTTAACAAGCAAAAGTCATCACATCGTAGAAGAGGAAGAGACAGCAACAGCAAACGTGACAGGCAATGAAGGCGTCGCCTTGAACTGAATTTGCTGCACACCGACACAGCGAGCACACAAACACATTCACACACACACATATGCAGAGAGCTAGAAGCTGGCTGGCACACATGCACACTCGCATACACCCTCACACACATGTAAATGCAATAATGCATATTGCTAACGTCATGACAATTTATCGATAATTAAGACAGAAGATCGATATGCATGAATGTCCCACCTTTAACTCTCTCTCTCTTTCACTCTTTAGCTACTCATCCTAGAGCTGCCAATTAGTCATCAACAAAGCAAGGCAAAAGAAGCACAACACTTTGTACATAGAAAGTTGCCAACGAACACGAGCAACTACACAACACTGAAAATGGTTGAGTGAGAGAGGGGCGAAGTAATTTATACATACATATGTATGAATATGTAGATGTGTGTGTTTGCTATTTTGCTGGCAACAATAAAAGTTAATTAAGTGGCAACAAAAGCCATCGTTGACGCTGCTCATGCTTACATAATACAATAAATTCTACTATGCAAAAATGTTTAATCAAATTAACGCCAACAACAACAAGAGGAACAAAACAGCAGCGACGTTGACAGCGACTGCAAAATCGCTGCCGGAAAGTTCGCAATAACAACAACATTGCTGCTGACTTGCGCTCTTCTTCTTCACCATCATCATGCTGTTGTTGCTGTTACTCATAATTAAGTGCACTTTTGAAAGACTCGCGCGTGCTCGCTTTCTTTCTCTCTTCCTTCCTCTCTCACATATTTACACTCAATCTGCCTCCCATGGCAGACAAACACACCCACACACACACGCACACAGATGCAAGCGACACTTGCTCAACTTTAACTTTATTATGCTGCTGCGACTGCGACTGCGGCTGCTGTTGGTGAATGGGAAATGGCGATGACGCTGTCGCTGTTGCCTCTTACTTACCTGCTCTTGCTCTTTGCTTGCGCGCTCTGTCCTTGTCGCTCGCGTTGGCTGTGCCTGCTTTGCCAATTGCTCTTTGAGCTGTGTCTGTTTGTATTTGTGTTTGTGTCTGTCGCCTATTATATCCTTTGTTGTTGCTGTTGTTTTTGTTATTGCTGCTACTGCTGCGTTTTGTGGTTGTCGTTGTTCTTATAGCTGTTGTTGTTGATGTTGTTGTTGTTGTCGTTGTCTTGTTACTGCTGCTGCTGCTACTGCTGATGTCTATTGATTTTTTATGCCCAGCCAGGCTCCCAAAAGGACGGCTAGGCGACGTTTGTTTAACAGCGCGTTCAAACAAACACACTCACTCACACACACGCGCGCACACACACACGCACATACACAAAACGGGGCGCTAGCACACACACAAGCACATGCTCGCACAATCAATAAATTATGAATGACTAATTTGAGTTGTTGTTGTTGTTGTTGTTCTATGTTCGTTTGTTCTTTCCTTCGTTTTCTTTTATTTTATGTAATCGCTGCTCGAAGTAAAAGTAATAGAGTAGCAGTTTTATATTTATTATTGAATTAGCACTAACGGTGAATTAGCAATTGTTGTTGTTGCTGTTACTGTGCCGCTCACACACACACATACACGATAACAGTAACACACGGACACAAACACAGACACTAACACACTGACTCACACAGCTGTTTGCTGCGCTGTCGCCGCCCCTCTGCCGCTGCTCCTGCGGGCGCTAATTGCTTATTGCGTGGGCTGCAGTTGAGCTTAAAAACAACAACAATAGTTGTTGTTGTCTCTGTCGCTGTCTTTGTTGTTCTTGTTGTTGTTGTTGTTGTTCTTGTTGCAGTTAGTTGACATTGCTTGCTTCCTCTTCTCGCTGTTGTACCATTTACTTCGTTCCTTGTTATTGCCTTTAACTGTTTTGTTGTTAATTTGTGCCTTTGCTCTTTTTTTCTGGCTGTCCGTGTGTTTTTAGTATGTTTTTTTTTTTTATTCTTGTTTGGGGCCTAATCAAAGTTGTGGCGGTTGCCGTCCGCTCTCTGAGACTGAATGTCGCTTTCGCTGTCGCAGTCGCTGCATCGCATCATCGCTTCACATGGTGTCCTGTGCCTGCAGCGTTGCCACTTTGCGTGCGGCGCTGCCACTTTGCACAGGATATGTCAACAGTCTGGCAGCGCGCTGTACTTGTTTAGCTGACTCTACAACCCGCTCAGCAAGGACAAGCACCAGGCCAGGCTGCCAACTTATCCACAGGAGAAACAATAACTCATCGAAAACATCGCCAAAATGTGTGCGAACATATTTACTGCAATCTTAAAAGTGTAAGTGATGCGCTTTTCTCTTCATAAACATTGAAAACATTTTTATGGAATATTTTTTAAATTAAATTTTGAAAAACAAACTACAGTTAAGTTGCAGATCATTTAAAAATTTGAAATCCATCTAACGCGCAGGGTTTAAGTCCTCGCTTCTTTAATTGTGTAGGAATGTTTATTCAGCAAATAGGCTGCGGCTTCGTCAAAAAGGATTTAAGCTGCGCTACGTGGGTCGTTAAGTATGAGTACAGTAGACGCTCGTAAATTAGAACCACTTTAATTTTAACTTAATTATAATTTCCTAATTGTTTAATGGTTGTATATTTTTTTTTATTTAAAGTAACATACAAATTTATTACTTATTACTATAAAATGCATTTAGTCTTAGATTTCCTTATTGGAAAATTAATATACAGTAGAATCCGGTTATAACGACTCCGCTTATAGCGTACGTCCGATTTTTGCGACGAAAACTCGATGACGTGGTTGGTCCTCATACGAATTAAATAGATTAAAAAATTAATTTAATCTTATTTTTCTCATTTGGGTTAGTGGGTCTTCCGGATATAACGACGGTCCCTTGAAAGTCGCTATAACCCGATTTTACTGTATATTTCCCTTTGCGTTTAGTTAATGGGAATTTTTACTTTCATAGTGGGAAGATTTACTGTTCAAAGTTTCGCATTAAATATTTCAATATTTATTTTTATATTTATATTTTGAGAATTCAAATTTCTAATAAGCGTAACTTTTGGGCTATTACTGTATAGAATTATGGCGACCCCAGTCGAGTCGAGCGCTGCGATTCGATTTCGAAATTCGAAGTTCTACGTCACACACTCAGTTCAGTCACAGCTTAAAACGAAAGCACAGCGCAACGAAATACGCTCGTGCTCATCGTTCCGCATTTGATCTGCGACTGAGCTGAGTGCGTGACGTAGAACTTCGAATTTCGAAATGAGCCGAAGACGCTCCGGTGTTCGAACTTCGAATCGCAGCGCTCGACCCGACTGGGGTCGCCATTCTTCTGTTTTTAAAGATGGGATTTTTGGTATGAAACGAAGCATCCATGTATTGTATGATTAGTGATTGCAGTGCAATTATAAGATGAAGTTTAAATCGCTTTTCAAAATGGTGCAAGTCCTTGCTAATGCTTAAAGCTTTTAAGCTGCGTTGGGCTTGGCGCTTAAAGTTGATGCAACTTGTGTGTGAAATATGTGAAATTGTATTTAGTTTAAATGCTTGCCAGTGACATATGTAAAATGCATAGATTGTCGACCCTTGACCAGGTCTCCCCGTCATGCGTTCATCACTCACCTTTTCACTCACTACTTCAGCATAGCATAGTCGATGTTGAGAATTTGTGTGCGCCTGAAATTTGATATAGTTTTGTGCTGTCCGCAAAAGCCGACAATTGAAAAATGCCGCCAAACCGCCGACTCGACGTGGACACGACTTTTGTTGTTGTTGTTGTTGAAGGATAGCGATTCCTTCCGATTCCCTTGGTGATTGCCTATCGTTAATGTTGTGCGGGGCGAGTCGCGGAGCGTAGCAATTAAAAGAACAAGCAGCAAGCATATCGCTTACCACTGAAATCTATATTAGTCGACCAACAAAAAAAAAAGCGAACCCGAAACAAAAGGCAAAAAGGGAAGTTCCAACAGCGGCTGTCCTTAGTCCCGATTCCCGAGTCCCGAGTCCTCGCTTCTTCGCCTGCGTTGCCCATTGTGCAGTTATGACAGGCGTCCCCCATCGGCATAGTTCAAAGGAAGCTTTTGTGCTCTCACTCTCACTCTCTCTCTCTCTCTCTGTCTCTTCCTCTGCTTTCAGTGATCCTCTGCTTGGCAGCTGATCGAGTTGAATGTCCTGGTGTGCACCTTTTGCTTGCACCTTGCACACAATTTGGCGACAAATTGCCCATGAACATCTTTTTCGTATTTTCGTTAGTAATCCTAGACAACTCTTTAAGCCTTAGACTATCAGTCGATCAGTTCAGTTTTGAGCAATTGCTTCTTTGTATATTTTTGTTCGACTGTCTTTCTTTATCTGGTATCTTTAAATGTTTTCTAGCCGTCCTTTCTTGGCTTCCCAAATCCAGGACTATGGCCAATTGTCGATTGTTTGTTTCCGCCCATGCGCTCACAAACAATGCAATCGCTGTAGGAATTGCGCCGTGGGTGCCGCAGTTGAGAGTTGAGTTGAGAGTTCTCCTCGATCCTTGACTGCGATATCCTGCGCAATATTTGGCAACCCAATTATACAGATACCAGATTTGTTCTCTGTGTGTTTGTTTAGCCGGCGCTCGTTTCGACTATTTATTCAAGCCTTCGAGCACTCGAAGCGAGTCCTTTTGCGATCTGCGAGCCTGGACAATAGAGGCATACAGCCTTGAGCTATTATCCTGCCGCTGATGATCGTCTCGGAGTTGAGGCTTAACTCAATGTTTTGCATTCCCGCTTTCCGCTCGTCGCTCTTTACAACATTTTTATCCCTTTGCGTAATCGAAACAATTGTTGAGTTTGCTGAGGGCGCAACAGCAGCAGATGATGATGATAAAAAACATATATATACATCTATGTTATGTATGGAAAAGGAAAACAAAGAATGCAAAGCAAAACAACAATGAATCGAAACGAATCGAATCGTAAAACGTGAATCCATCGTGAATCGAAAACAATGCCGAAAACAATCCAAAAAGTGCAGCCAACTGCGCCCTGATTACGCCTCTGAATGCTCTTTGAATACACACAACATTCAGCACTCGCTTGTGAATAAGAAAACGAATGCTCTTCGGGGTTGCAGTAATTGATGAATACATACTACGAATAAATGTAAATTTCATATGCAAATCTCAATCAATTTCGACTATATATATGCTATTTATCTAGCTATTGTTATTAGCACTTGCCGAAAGCCGATTAAAGCTTGCAGTAAGCTGCTTAAAAGCTTTTCAAGTGCTGTCCAAATATTTGATTCACGTTTAATCAATGTTGCTTCGCTTTTTTATTACTTTTTTGTTCATGGTAATTACACTTTTATTGAATATTGTGTAATTTTTGTGTTTTTAAAAAGCTTTTGAAATTAGAAATAAGTTGAGGGTTTTTTTTTACAAATTTTAATGTGCAAATATTAATTTTGAGTTAGTATTCCAGTTGTAGACTTAAAATTATTAATGAACTTTTATTAAGTTTTTAGATACAACCGTTTAGAACAACGGTTTTAATGTTTACCTTTTAATATCCGCCATCTTTAGGGCAAAAGGGTATAATAACTTAGTTTCTGCCTGAAAAAGGAGGGAGAAGAAGATAGAATCATTATATTTGGTACATACAATAATAACTATAGTATATACCATTCCTAAAAATTTGGTTGCGATCAGATAAAAATTGTCGAAGTTCTTCAAGAAATTCTTTTGTATAGGGAATCAATATACCAAATATAGCTCTTGGTATAATTTAGTATTTTTGGAATAAAGCCGCACTGTTTTGCTTTTATTCAAAATATGTAGCGGGTATCTCACAGTCGATCACACTCCAAAGTAGCTTTTCTACTTGTTTATTTTATATTTGTTGTGGGTTTTCCTTAATTAATTTTCCTTTTTGCTCTCTGGCTTCAGACATCATAGTTTATATTTTTTTCTGCTTTGGTCTGCATTTCATATTTTTTAATGTTAATGTTAATCTTAATGCTTTTCTTTTCATTTAATTTTTAGAAAATATTGCTGAGATATATTTTTCTAGTCTGAAAATATCTTCATATTTTAGAAAAGTTTGCTGCAATATTTTAGCCTAGTCTGAAAATATTCTCATATATTTTAAACCATATATTTATTTTTGATTATTATTCACTTCGAGAATTTAAATTGACATATTTCATCTATACTTTTCTTAATCAAATATATTCTTATTCCTATTCAAAGTCGTTTAGACTTATTTTATTTGAATTACTTTTAACAAGTTTGGTCAGTGAAGTTCTTTCTTATTTCTACTCTTGGATTTCTCTAGTTGTACTACATATTGAATCATATATTTTCCGTCAGTATAATGATAAGAAATCGTATCTAGAGGCCGCCATTTGCAATCGATTTGGAGTCGATGTCACTTCGATGGCGACCTGCTTGACACTCGAGCAGTTTTTCCTCTCCACTAACAAGAAAAGTAACAGCAACAAATGTTGGTTATTATCCTGCGCTTTGCTTTTGTGCAAGCACAAAGGATTTCACAGGAATATTAGCAAGGAATATTAAAAAACGAAAGAATGAAAGAAAGCAAGAATCAAGTTGAGAAATGAAGAAATGGAAAAACGAGGCAAACGGCAAATGGCCGCAAATCAACAAATAAAGCAACAAACTGGCAAATAAACATACATACATAAAGATATAGATTGAGGACGAGCTGTGCAAAGGACAACGAGGACATGTGGCCAGGAGGCCCTTAGGAAAAGTAAAGTACATATATATATATATATATATAGAGAGAGAGGGAGACTCCCTTTGCTCTCTTGCTGTCTACTATCTCACTTGAGGCTGAACATGTGCCTTCTCTTTTGCGTGTAGAAGGACAACGCAAAGTGCGCACAACAACACCCAACACCTAAAAAGCCAGGACTATAAGCAGAGCAGATACCAAGCAAGGACAAACAGGCAGACGAACAGACAGACAGACAGACAGACGGACAGACAGACGGAGAGGCAGGAGTCGAGTCTGTAGCTAACTAGGGACTAGGGAGACAAGCCAAAGGACGCGCCAGTGAGTGGTGCCAAATGCTCGGTCCACGCTCCTCTTTGGCGAGTGCCTGCCTCCTTCTTTGCTCCTTTTTGGTGCTCCGGCTAAAGTGAACTCTGAAGCCAAATGAAGCAGCAACGACAACGACAACGATGATGACGACGCAGACGATATAGAACACATAGACACAAGGGTAGCAACAGCCTCGCGACTCTGGGTTGGGTTGAGGTGGGTTGGGTTTGGGAGGGTTCGGCTTTGCCGGGTTGGCTCATCACATAAGGGCGGGTTCCTCTTGGCTCTCTCCGCCACCTCTCTCCGCCCTCGTTGCCTTGCTGCCTCGCTGACTCGTTTGCCTGGCTGGCGATGAAAGGCAAGTAAAGCGCTATAAGAGCAAATATGGCTGCCAACACCCGAATCCGACACGTAAAGTGACGCGTTAGCTGCGTTGCTATGACAACCCTGGTTTCTCGTCTCTCTTCTCTCGCTTCTTCCTTCTTTAACGTTTCACGTTTCTCTCGACATCAGTAAAAATGGTCGCAAAAACTTTTTTGGCGCCGCACTTTTTTTCTCCTCTTTTTTTGCTGCTTCCTTTTTTCATTCGATTTTCCCTTTTTATTTTTACGGCTTTACGGCGGGGAGGGGAGGGGAGGGGAGTGGGGGGAACTTGTGGCGAGGCTGCTGGGGATTTTGTCGTCCGGTCGCAAATAAAGTTTCTGAACTGCCCAAACGAATAGTCGGCACACAGACGGGCAGGTTTTTTTCCTTTTCCTTTTCCTTTTTTCTTTCCTTTTTTTCTGCGTTTTTTTTTTTGTTTTTGGGGCGTTGTGCGACTTTATCTATCGGTCAGCAAAGTGGGGCCTTCATTGGCTTGCATTTAATGAGATTTTTTCCCTTTTTTTTCGCTCTCTCTGTGTGTGTGCAATTTTCCTTTTTCTTTTTTTCCACTCTCTCGTCTTGCGCTGGTTTTCTTTTTTATGTTTTTGGGTTTTTTTTTTTTTTTTGGTGTTGACTGTCAGCCGCTTTTTAAAGCTCAGCCAATATGACAGGTGAGTGGATATCAGAGGAATCTGCGATTCACTTTGAGAGTCACCCGCTCACCCGCTTTGTGCATCTCACTGAGAATCGCATAGAGAGGCTGCGTTTTATTTCTTTATCTCTCCGCTGAGAGCTTCTTTCATTGATTTTGGCCGTTCGACGATAGCTTAAGCTAGATGCACTGAGAGTGCATTTAATGCACTCATAACTCTGCATTTGTATTTTTATTCATTTTGCGACTTATGCCTTTTTAACTTATATTTTACTTTGTCTTATAATATTTGGTAATTCTTTTTATTATAATATATATTTATGAAATGGCTTTTCTACTTATAGTTTACAATGGATGTAAATTTATAATAGTTTTTGAACTTACTTTGCCATATAGCATTTGGTAATTCTTTTTATTATAATGTATATTTAATGTACTTGTATATTTCGAATTTAAAATTTTTTTAATCTTTACTTACCTTTCACTTTTTTAAAAGTAGTAAACATGTTTTATCTCTTCCATAATTTCTATTTTACAATGGTTGTAAATTCTAAATCTCTCTATTACGATATTATATTTAAGCTTACATATGTAAGTATTTACATTGTCATATAATATTTGGAAGATCTTTTTATTTTGATATATATTTTATATATTTGTTATTTCCCCTTTTTGTTTAATCTTCACTCTCCTTGTTTTTGTTTTAAAAAGAGTTGAAAAATATATATTTTACAATTGTTTTAAGTTCTATATTAGATTTAAGCTTAATTTAATACTTAATAGCTTTGTAATGTAATATTTGATAATTCTTTATATTATATTTATATTTTTATATATATTATACTTTTATACATCATTTACATTTTTTTTTAATTTTTAGATTTCTTGCTTTTGTTTGTTCAAATAAATAATAAAAGTGTTTTATCTCTTCTATAATTTCGTTTCCTTCTGAATAAAAACAAAATTGATCATTTAAATGAATATTCCGTCGTTATATATTTTGAGAAATAACTTCTCTAGTTTCTTAGATTAGTCGATTACAAAGTTTTTATGGTTTATCATGTTTAGATTTTCTTGTAAATTTTTCTTTATATAGTTTTCTTATTTTTGTTTTTTTTAATATATAATAGCATATTTATGTTTTATTAAGAACTTCTTGTTAATTATGAGTTTTAAACAATAATATTTTCTGATTCTGCAAAATACTTTTAACTGATTGATTATTGTTTCTCATGTGTGCAAATTTAAACTTATAAATATGTTTCTGTCATTATTTTTTCAAGAACTCAAAAACCTTCTTCAGTTAATTTGAATAAAACATGGAAAAAACTATATTATGGTTACTTTTTTCCATGACAGATTTTTCAAAATTTCGTACTTTTTCATAATAAGCTTTCATTTTCAATCAAATGCTGAATATGATTTAGTATGAATGAAAATAAGCATTGATTAAACTCTTGTTCGCTGATTTCTCTGAGGAATTTCGTAATTTCTGGAATTATGTATTTAATTCCTGAGAATCTAAGACAGCCACAGATTGAATGCAGCCTTGAATAGAATACGAATTTACTTCGGATTAATTGTTAACGAGACAATGGAAAGTGAATAATGATTTAATCTTATTACAGCTTAAATATTGGGGAACTCTCAAAGATATTGACCAAAAAAAGATGAGTACACATCTGTGTGTGTGTGTGTGTGTGTGTGTGTGTGTGTGTGTGTGTGTGTGTGTGTGTGTGTGTGTGTGTGTGTGTGTGTGTGTGATTGGTGTAGAAGTAATATCATTTAATTGGTACGAAATGAGACAGCGAGCGAGAAATGTTGAGTCTGTTTTCGTGCTGTGTCCTTTAGCAAGGATAATAAGCAGTGCAGTTGACTTTTCTGCTTCGTTGATTTGGTTTTAATAAAGTGCAAAATGCAGGCAACACAACAGCAAGTGGGGAAGGGGAAGGTGAGGGGGAAGGTGAGGTGAGGTGAGCTTGCAACAAGGTGCAGCAAGCAGAAATCTTTTGTTTAGCGCCACTCGAGGAAATGAGCACGTCGAGGACGAAGGCGAGGATGAGGATGAGGAACATGGAGACGAGGTGAACAAGGAGGCAGCTTGTCACAAAAATACAACATCAATGACACACACACATACACACACACACACACACACACTGTCACACACACACTTGCATTTGCGGAGAGTGAATGTGACAGTTGGCAACCGCAGTTGAGTTCGCCATATTGGCACATGTCCTTTGAAAGTCAACGCACACACACACACACACACACATGCTTAGATTTCGTCTTCTACACACACACACACAGACAAGTGAGCTCAGTTGTTGTAATTATGCGGCTTGCTAGACAAGCACAACAACAACAACAACTAAAACAAAACACAGGAAAAAATAAAAGATGAAAAATGAAAAACAAGTTGGCAATGCCGAAGCTGTAAATATACTAGATCAGATTGTAGTATATATATATACTAAACAGATTATAGTATATGTAAATACTAAACAAATTCGACTACCTATATGTATATACAAGATTAGATTGTAGTATATATAAGTACATAAGTACATCAGATTTCAGAATTTCTATATACCAAATCATGTAGTATAAACATAAAATAGATCTCAACATATTCTAGATAAGTAAAAAAAATGTATCAACGAAATAATTGGCACCCATTTGATGCTTTTTAATGTTATGTGATGTAATGTAAACAAATTATAGAGATTATATAGATATTTTATTAGCTTAATACTTTTAGAATGAAATAGGAACGGAATAGTTTTACAGTTTTGATTCTCATTAAATAGTTTCTTTTAATATTCCTGAATATTTATGTTTCTATATATTATAAATTACATATAATATTCCATAATGCAATACTCGCTGATTAATTGAATTTCTCCATGCATTTTTCTACATAATTGTAGAATTTTATTCATTTATTACTTTCTAGATTCATGAATACATTTTAATGTAACTGATTTATAAATTTAACAACGTGAAATTAGAAAATATTTCACAGTTGACTTTAAATGTGGAACATTTTACAGATTTAATATTCTTAAACATTTATAAAATACACAGCAATCATTAAGAATATAATTCTTTTGTATTATCAAAGCTCTATTAAGTTCCGAAATATTGTCTGGTTATTAATGTTAGTTCATATTGCTTCTGGAATCAATAGATAACGTCACTATTATATGAAATTCATTGCTGTATTTAATGTTCTTACTTGTATTTTGTTTTTCAGTTTATTGCCAGTTTAGGTTCTAATCATAGCGTTGTCATATAGTATATACACTGCAATGAAAATATTTGTTAGATAATATCTTATTATCGTGAAAATAATTGTTATAAGAATAGCTTATTTCAGTTCTATAAATCTATAATATGGAAGAATTTATATGTGAAAAGCAAAGACTGATATTAGAAAAATGCTCGATCGTCTTAATTTAAAGTGTAATGTAGAAACTTGGAGGTAAAAAAGCAAAACGATGCGAAAGGAATGAGGAAGCGAAAGAAATGAGGAAAAAGCAAAGAAACAGAGCAAAGACATGGACAACAAGACTGGGATAAACAGAGTGAGAGAGAGTACAGAGAGAGCAAAGGGAGACAATATGGCGCTGCCTAAAAGCTAGTCACACACACACAGACACACACACACACACATAGCCAAACACTCATCTACTTGACAGTTATTAAGCTAACGACGTTGAAAAGCTTTTTGTCACAAGCATCGTGACAAGGCGACAACAACAACAACAACAACAAGTTTGGAGAATTGCTGTGTTCTAGTCTAACCTCAACAACAAAAGCAACAGCAACAACAGCAACAACAGCATCATTAAAGCGCTCATCGTCATCATCATCATCATTATCATCGTCATTATCGTCGTGACGTTGTTTGCCCAACTGCTTGACTGTCACACAACTGTGTGACTGTTGCGGTATTTTCTCCTCTCCTTCTCCTTCTTCATTTCCTTCTCCTACTCTTCTTCTTGACGTTTCATTTGGCACTTTTGCTGTCTGCTTTGCCTGCTGCTTTGCTTTGTGGCCATCTAATCAAAGTTTGGAGATGCTAACAACGTTTAGCAACAGATCAATGGAAATTCAGTTTTGCTCACAGAACACTAACACAAACATACACAGACACACACACACCAACACACACTCACTCACACACACACACATGGGCAATCATTTGGCAAAAAGATTTTTAATTACAGCTGCAACAGCGATTGCAACTGCAACCGAGGAATCAACTCTACCTTTGACATCATTCTTGTTTTTTTTTTTTGCTTTTTGTTTTCGACTCAGCAATTTGATGGCAAAACGCAAAACTAACATAATTAAGCACACATTGAGCTTGCTGAGCTTAAAGCTGTTTGTCCAGATTAATCATTGTTGTAAATATTTGCAAGAGAGTCGAAGGCCCCAGCAGCCAGTACTCTCTTCTCTATTAAATGCATTATTAAATACTAGATTTAATATAATAAAATATAATAAAAAAAAATAAATATGTGCAAGCAATAACTTTCAAATAAGCTTCCATCTGTATTAAGTTGCAAATTTATTTAGATTAATATCAATATTTGAAAACAGTTTCACGATACTTTCGAATACGATTTTTGTATACAATAGGTAAAGTTTGATCTTAAATAATATGAATTGTAATAATTTTGTTAAATAAATAATATCGTAAGATCGTTAGATTTCCTTAAGATTGAATGATTTTTCTTTTTTTTTTTGATAAAAAACAAAAATTCCAAAATTTTAATGATTACTTTTGAAATTCTGTTTTTTTTTGCTTATTAGTCTGAAGTTTTTTAAAATTCGCTTGCTTGAAAATCAAATAATTGGACAAACATTATTGAAATGATAATACCAGAAAACCAACTTGGTTTTTTATGATTCTAAATAGAATGAGCTTTAATAATTTTTTAAAATATATAAAATCGTAAAATAGCCCATAAGTAAAATGATAATTTTCGAGTCTAAAATGAAAAATTTCCAAAAATATAATGCTTTTCTTTTGAAATTCCCTTTCTTTGTTTAGCATTTAAAAAATATTTTAGCCTTAATGATAAATAAAATGATTATTTTCAAATTTCTTGTTTGTTTTTATAGTTTTGTGTTCTTTTGGTTTAACACTCTGAAATGTTTTTAAAATTTGCCTGTTGAAAGTAAAAATAATTGGGGCAACTTGATTGAAAAGATTGATGCTAAATGAAATGAGTGGTAATAATTATCGAAAATAATTTGATATATAAAAATCGTTAAAATTTCCTTAAGGAAAATGATTATTTGTAATAAAAGACCAATTTCCAAGAATGAAATGACTATTTTTGAAATTCTGTTTCTATTTTATGTAACAATCTAAAACGGTTTAAAATTCGCCTGTTGAATGACAACTTAATTGCCACAATGTATAAAGATCTCGACTGCTGAATAACAATGTGAATTACCTTAAGTTGTCTAACTTTGAATGTGCTGAACCTTAGTCCTCTGCCAGCTGCAGTTCATTGAGTTCTCCCTCTCTGTATCTCTCTCACTCTAACTCTCTCTTTCTCTTTCTGTTGGTAACCCATGTCACATACCTGACGACCCTTTTTGGCGTTCGTTTTTCTTCTGTTTTGTTTTTTTTGTCTGCTCTCTCATTTTTTAATTACGCATATTGCGGCAAAGCTAAAAATGTGAAAGCCTGAAAAATGCCTTAACAAGAAGGCAGAAGGGGGTGGGGAAGGGGAGAAGGGTGTCGAGTTAGGCCAAGTTGTGAGCAGCGGCGTAATTTTGAATTCTGAATCCTGAATCCTCAAGTCTGGCCTGGCACTCGAGTCGTGCAAATCCAAACGGAAATATGCGCAAATTAAGCCGTTTGTTATTTACGGAAATTATAAAACGCGTCAAGTGCGCCACACAAATTCAACCCCATGGTCACCCCTTACACCCCCTCCTTCCTCCTCCTTCGACGTGTGCCACCAGGATGCGCAACCCTTGGCAAAATGGCAAATGGCAAATGGCGGAGCTGCCTCCTCGACGGCCTCGACAACGAAACAAATGAAAAGTCGAAACCTCAAACCTCATTCCATCAACAAAAAAAAATACAGTCAATGCAAGAAAAATGTCATGAATGCGATTTGCCAAACAGTTGACGCAGAGAGTGGGTGGAAAGGGGGAGGGGAGGGGAGGCTAGTGGAAGAGGAGAGAGAGGAGAGGCTAGTCTGCCATTTGAATGCATGTGAATGACTGTGTGGAGTGACTCTGCCGACTAAGATGGCTGCCACATGCCACATGCCACATCAACTGGGGCGCTCTCCTCTCTCACCCCTCTCTCTCCCCTCTCTGCCCGCTCCACTCTCGTTGCGTACTTAAGCGGTAATGCAGCGCCATGCAATTTTTACAAGCTTCAATACCTAGGCTAAAGAACGAAACCTCTTTAGTCCAATCCCCCTTAAGCATTCTCCTCCACGACTCTCTTCACTTCTGCCTCAAGTCTCGGCCTCTCCATGGCTCCCTCTCTCTTTCGCTCTCTCCCCTCTCCCCTCTCCCTCTCTTTCTCGCTTGAAACGCGACGTTGCTTGTTCTACTCGCTGTTGAAACTTTGCAGCGAGTCTGCTCACATTGCGAACATGTTTGTTACAGGCTTAAAAGAAAAATTATGTATTTTATTTCTTTTGTCTTTTCTTCGACAATCAGAATGCATATGAAATATATTTCATTGTTGAAGTAGATTAGAAGAAGAGGTTAACGCGATTTACAATCCACTTTTATTTTGAGTTAATATTTGTTTAATTTACATTTTCAGTTGAATATTGTGGCTTAATATTTAATTTATAATGTCGGTGGAGAGAGATACAAAAATACCAAAAAGAGACAGATTGTTAAATTTTTTTTTTGTTAGTCATTTATTTAATAATCAGAATACGTAAATATGAAAAAAAAATCAAGAAAAAGATCTTGAATCAAGATTGTTTGTATTTTCTAAATTTAACCAAGAAGTTAAAGGAGTATTCTTAAATCAATATCGTAAAACTACAAAAATTTAGATTGCCCGATATTGAAGTTAAAGATTATGAGTTTGTTTCAAGAATGGAAAAATCTCAAAATTGAACCAAGATGGAAAAATCTTAAATCAAGATCAGCAATTTTAAATTTAGATTAGAATAGAGAAAATCTACTTTTTAATTTATATTAAAACATTCTTTAATGAAGAATGTATCTATTAATCTAAAAATGCAAATTAAACATACAAATTTTCATTAAAGATGGTTTCAACTTAAATTTCATATTTCAAGATTGTTCTTTTTGAGATCGGAGATATTTTGAATTAAGATTTTTTCAATCTAGATTTTGTTTTACCTCTTTATAATATTTGATTCTTTACTTACTTGAATTTGACTGAAATGTAACTATCATAGAATTCATTTACATTCGTTTCTTTTCAATACAAGGTGTCTCTAAATCGATCAGCCAGCTAACAAACACGATCTAACTTGTGTTTGACTTGATTACTTGATTAAAAAATGCTTTATTTACTTGAATTTGACTGAAATGTAACTATTATAGATTTCATATTCTTTCGTTCTTACTTTTTTTCAATATAAGGTCTCTCATAGTCGATCAGACTGCGAAGATCGTAAGTAAGATCGTGTCTTACTTGTGTTTGACTTGATTACTTGATTAAAAATATCATTATTTACTTGAAGTTAGTTGAAATATAACTATCATATCATTTATTTTCATTCGTTGTTACTTTTTTTCAATACAAGGTGTCTCTTAGTCGATCAGTCAGCGAATAGACACGTTCTTACTTGTGTTTGACTTGATTACTTGATTAAAAAATGTATAATTTACTCGAATTTGACTGAAATGTAACTATTATAGATTTCATATTCTTTCGTTCTAACTTTTTTTCAATACAAGGTCTCTCATAGTCGATCAGACTGCGACTAGAAGCGTTCTTAGTTATGTTTGACTTGCATTTAGCGCATCGACATTCACATCGACATCGACTGAAGAATGATGATGATGATGTTGCTGTGAATGCTGCCACAGATGCCACACCGTTTGTTGCCCCAACGTCCCAGACATGCCCCATTTCATGATGAACAACGAGCGCCGTATTTGTTGTATCTCTTTGGCTTGTGCTCTCAGCTTTCAGCTCTCAACTCTGCTCTGCTGTGCTGCATGCAAATGCCACGTTGATTTGATTTTGCCAATAAAGTAAGCTGTCACAGTCAGCACTTTTGTAACCTGTCCACCCCCCTCCTCTGCCTTCCCCCTCTCCACTCTCCACTCTAGTCTGGCATCCATTTTGTGCTGCTCTTATTGTGTTGCCGTTGACCCCCAATGATCCACCTTCCTCCTGGTTGTTGTTGCCTTCTTTAGGCAGGCAGAGCGCAGAGCGTCTGATTATGCCGCAATTTTCTAAGTGCTGCCCCCCCGCTCCCTGCTCCGCCTCCTTCTTCCACCCTACGAAATCTGTCCAAAAATATTACTGATTGAGGTCCAGTTGCACGTTTTGTTGCCACAAGGAGACGCCTCCCTCTCTCCCTCTCCCTCTCTCTCTGACCAATTGTTGTGCTATTTGAGTGTCACTAATTGGGCGTTGGCAAAAAGTTGCAAATAGTTTGTTTGTCCTGGCGACGTCGAGTTTCAAGGATTACCCAAAACGAACGGTCAGAGCTCATTATGCCACTTCTTCTTCTTCTACTTCTTCTTCTTCTTCATCGTTAAGGGTGCACAGCGACAGCCCCTAAAAAAAATGTTGTGTAGCTACAAATCATTAGAGCATTCTCTGGAGACTATTACACAAATAAATTGAAAGCATTTTGTCAAGCGAATCAATGCGAAACTCTTGTCTATCAAATTTCGCTTCTTTTGTTTCCAATGCATTGAATTATGTTTACTTATTTGTTTTTCGAAATTTATTCCAAGCCAAAGCTTATAAATTTGAACATGAATATTTGCCTTTTTTCATTTTAATTCAAAATTAATTTTTGTTAAAATATAATGTGTTAATACAATTCCGACAACGCAAATCGTAAAAAACATATAGCAAGTAGTAGAGTCTGAATTTGTAGTCCATACAATCTTTATTATTACTCAACAATTTGCTTAAGATTAAAAACAATGTTCAAAATTATTCATATGCCAAAAAAAAAAAAAAAAAAAAATGCTACAGTCGGATCTTAGCTGAATTGGTTGACAATATGGCATACTTTGTTTTCTATGGTATATTTTGAATATAATAGTATATCAAAATACCAAACTTATCCATAATTTAGCAAATTTTTAAAGTATCTTTTTGCCATCTCGATTTATTGTACATATAATAATACTTATATTATTAAAGTTTCATGGTTGCGACCAGATAAAAATTTATAGAAATTATTTAAGAAATACTTTTGAATGGCAAAAAAAAACATTTATAGAATTGGTTTTATTGAAATTGTGTTGGGAGTTTCTCACAGTACATTTGATTGTAGAAGAAGAAGAGAGCAGAGAGTATGTTTTGTAATTATTTTGGATTCTGTTAAGTGGAGTATCTTTGAGTATTTATTTTTACAAAATTAATGGTAGTTATGAAAAATAAGTAAGAAAGCTACAGCCAGGTGTGCTCGACTGTGAGATAGCCACTATATATTTTCAATAAAATGTAGTGCGATATTAATTACAAAAGATACTAAGTTTATATACCAATGGCTATATTTGGTATATCGATATAGTATTATATACAAAATTGATTACATAATAAACATGCTACCCATTTTCAATACTTAATATTCTGGAATATACAAAATTTATATACTACAAAAATACTTAAAATATACCAAAGGCTACATATATTTGGTATATCGATATAGTACTACATTCCAATTAACCATTGCTCATAATAAATACATTTTTAATACTAAATATTTTAAAAATATACCAAATTAATATACCACAAAAATACTTAGTATGTACCAAAGGCTATGTTTGGTATAATCATATAGTACTAACTTTATAACATATAATAGAGTGCAAAATATACGTGCTGCCCATTCTTAATATACCAAAAATACTATGCCGCACAATCACTAAAAATGTTCTTTCATTCAAAATATACCATAGAGTGCAAAATATACCAGATTGTCAGCCAAAACAAATAAGACCCGAAGTAAGTAGGCGTACTTCCTTAATAACTTCTATCTGATCGCAACTAAATTTTCAGAAATCATCAAGGCAATAACCATATTATTACATGTGTCAAAAATCGCGACTTATTAGGGGCAAAGTCAACGAGAAATGCAGTAAAATGCGTTTTGCTAGTGAATGTGAAAATGGCGCGAATGATTTGCATAGTTTGGAGTGCGTTGTTGCACATTAAGTGCAACAGCATTGTTGTGGGGGCAAAATGCCAAGAACTCGCTTAATTTGCTGGTCAATTAACGCAGACGGAAGAGGAGCAAGAGAGGAAGAGAAAGGTGAAGGTGGGGAAAGGGGAGACGCCTCGTTGTTGGGAGTCAGCAACAAAATTTCGTGCCTCAATTATTGACGCAAGCATTCACTTGAATTAACCGCAGACACACACACACACACAGATGAAGAGTAAGTGCGTGTATTAATTGGTGAGCTGGCACCCCAAACTCCTGGCACAAAAGCAGGACGTCAGGACATTTTGCAGTTGAACAAAGTGCGGCAGGAAATGCGCTCAAATATTCATGAGGCTCTTTTAAAATTTGTCTTAAGCACCGGAAATACAAATACAAGCATATGTGTGCGAGTATGTGTGCGAGTGTGTGTAAGTGTGTGTGTTGCCAGGATGCTTGGCGTCAAAGCTGTCCAAAAACGTTCATACAATATGCATGCGCTAAAAGTACAGTCAGCACTCGCTTGGTTAGTCCAACGCACAACGCACTTGGACTTTGTTCGACCTGTTGGATCCATGTCACAAAAGTCCCAGATCCCATAACTCAAGCCTCGACGTCGACGTCCTTGTCCCGCAGGACTTATCGTTTGTTAGCCGTTGTGTAAATGTAAATTAAACGTCTCATTTCCGTTGATGGCGCCTCGCACTACCTTCCACCATCATCACCATCATCAGCCACCGCCACCACCAACAGCATCAGCATCAGCATAAGCATCATCATTGCCACCACCACCATGAAAGCAGAGTCAGCACGCACCACCAAAAAGGACAGGACATTCTTCGTTCACGTTGTCAAGGGGCCGCAAACAACCACCGAAAAATATTGTGTTGTGATTGCTGTTGTTGTGACAAAATTCTCTACCCCTCCCTCCCTACCACCATCCAGCCCTGCCCTCTCTCCACCGATTGTCCTTGTCAAGGATTCGTCAAGGCAGGGCAAGGCAGGGCAAAGTCCCCAAGCAACTTTTCATATCCTTGTTGTCCTTTGCAGCTTCTTCGACATCTCATTGTGTTGGGTCTCCCCGAGTTCTTCTTCTTCCTTTACTGCTTGTTCTTGTTGTTGTTGTTGTCGTCACCCAAGCGTAGTCTCTTGTTCTTTCCACCTCCACCACTCTCTCTTCTCTCTCTCTCTCTCTTCCCACTGTCTTCGTTCGCTCTGTCCGCAATTTGCTGCGTCCGCCTTCTGCGGCTGTTGAGTTGCCTTACGCCTCCGGATGTTAGTTATTAAATTGAAGAATTTGCGCCCTCATATACATATACATATATACATACATATATACAACATATTTAGTGTGTGTATGTGTGTTGAGTGTTGTTTGCATCGTTCTGCGTGAATTTTTGCTCTCTAATTAGAACGCCTTTCATATTTGCGTTACGTAAACACTCACACACACACACACACACAGATTATAATAGACATGTGTGTGTGTGTGTGTGTGAGTGGATGGGTCTCTTGAGCAACAAATTAAATACCCTGATTGAACACATCTTTTGCGAAACTTATCTCTTTTGAGGGTAAAACACTGCGTAGTTTGGGCAACGGCAAAGAAGCGATGCTTTACATAAGACTTTTCCGATAGTTGGCTGCACAGCCTAAAAAATGAAACAACTACAAGTTCTTTTGATATATTATATGTATGCTAAGCACATAATAACTAATAATTATTATTAAAAAATATTTAAAGTAGACAAAAATTATTTTATATATCTACATAACATGTTATGTCTATTATATAGGCTAAGAAATGCGCTTTAGAGTGGTTTCAGTATTTGAAATATTTAAAGAAAAAATGAAACTCAAATAATTTTTAATATTTAATGATTTTTTGTTTAAATAAATTTAAGTTATTAAATAATTGTATTCAATTTAAATTAAAAAGTAGTTATTACTTAAAAAGTTAACTATTATTAAAAATATTTAAAGTAGTCAGAAACTTTTTTGTATTTATTGAATAGGTTAAAAAATATGATTTAGAGGGCTTTTAGTACTTAACTTGTACTTTATGATTTTTGCTTAAAGAGTTTTATTAAAATTAAACTTAAAAATAATTTATGTTGTAATAATAATTATTATGTTATAAAAATCAACATAAAACTTAACACTTATTATTATTTTATAAGTTATAATGTAAAATAAATAATGCTGACAGCACCAAGTTTTTTCGTCGAAATAACTTTTTTCCCCTAAAATCTATTACATTAAGTTCTTGGCATCATTTTATTTTTTGTTTTGTTTTATAAATTAAAATTATCAAACAAAGTAATGCAATAATATATAATACAATTTAAATATATACAGATTTTTAAATTTACAGAGGTTATCATTTACTCAAAATATATTCTACAAAATTATTCTTTATTATACTTCAATGTGTATGCAGTAAGTTTAAAAAAAAAAACAAGCATTAATCTTTTGAACAAATATAAAGTTCCTACAAACGTTTACAAAAAATACAATCATATTTCTTAGTAGTTTTTGTAGACAGCTGAACCGAATTTAATCATTTTAGTATTAATATCTCTATAAGCAAAAACACTGATGGTCTTTCATTTTTATATTTATTGAAATGGACATAAATCTGCTTTCGAATAATCGTTGTTTTGTTCTGGATAATGATAAAACTCAAAAAGATATTTCTTGTTTTAAGGTTGAAAACGTTTTAAATTTAACTTTTATACTTTATATATATTATAGTATACTTTACTATATATTAGAGTAAAAAGTAGTTACTATATTTAATATACTAGCAAATATTATTTTTGAAATTTTCTTTAAATTGAAAAGGCTTCTTTCGGTAAGATGTTGCAGGATTCTATGAAATTCCCTTAAAAATAGGTCTGTCACCACAAATATTCACTCAATTTTAAGTATTAGATAAAAAAGTAGATTTGTATTTTCTATGTTATTATCATAACTAATGCTGTCGAGCCTGTTTTTTTTTCATCAGCAAAAGGACATTTTGCTTTTGGGTTTTCTCTTTGATTTTTTGCACTCTTTTGGGAGCAGTTGGGGAATCGCTCGGCGGAGCTGTGAAGCGAAATATCTTGCACTCGGTGGCAAATTCACGCTTGGCAGCACATGTCCCTTTGCCACTCTGTCTCTCTCCCTCTCTTTTTCCTACTATGTTGCTGTCCTGCTCTCCCGCTATCTGTGTTCATCAGTGTTGCAAACATTTACAAAGCAAAAAACAAAAAAAAAGCTAAACAAAATTTAGAAAGGAAAATGTGTAAATATTGCTAAATGTTTCGTTTTTATATTGAAAGCTTTTCATGACCAATATCTGGTTATATATAACAGTATTTCCGATTTGACGGAAAAATGGCGAAATTGGCAACACTGGTGTTCACCTTATTTTCCTTCTTTTTTTTGTTTGCCCCCCCCATTGTCTTACGGTCTCGGCTTCTTTCATTTGGCTCTGCATCCACTTTTAAAATGGCGGCATTTTTGCATTACAAGAGGGAAAAAATCTTTTCCACAAACAGCAAAAACAAAAGCAGTCAACAATATGCCGAGTCACCGCTCCCTTCGTACCTCTCTTCCTCCCTCCCTACCTCACCACCCTCCGACGACATTCTCGTAATCCCCACCGAAAAAAAAGTAGAAACCCAAGCACCTCACCAATCTGAACCTCAAGCACACTCCTCGCTCTCTTTCTTTCTCTCTCTCTTTCGCTCTCTCCACCTCTTTTTCTTTTCCTCTTCTCGTCTCGTCTCAGACTATCAGTCACATTCACATCCCCAACGAATGAGCTTTGACAAACGCCCCGAAAAAAAAAATACATAGAAATGGAAAAAAGGAAAGAACTGTTTTCTGTTTTCTGTATACTCTTGCCAATGCGGGGGGCATCATGATTTTGACAGCCAGCATCGATTTATTGTCAAACAGCAAGTTGAAATTGCTATTATGACATCAGAACAGAAATACAACCTAGTTTAGAAATTCTCACTGAGAAATGTGGAATAGAAATGGGAAGTTCAAGGAAAACCAACTATCTAATTTTTTGCGAAATTTTTACTTTAATTGGTTATATATTTTTTCTTTAGGGAAATATTTAATTTGTTTGCAAGTTATTATATTTCATATTTTGTAATAATATGCTATGGTTTTTAATTTAAACTTTAACTAATATCATTATACTGAGATTTCTTTAAAAAAAAACTAGAAATTATAAAAATAAATAGAAAATAGTAAGAATAACAAACGAAGGGAAAATTTGTTCTTCTGCAAAATAAGAGATTAGATTTTAAATATTATATACTATTATAATATATATTACTAAATATTATATTATATTAGCATTATATATTATTTTTATTATTATATTATATTATTTACTACTATTCTTAGCAATTTACTTATTTATATTCAATTCAATTTGCATTCAGAATGTTTCTTTTTTGGTAGTACTGGAAATAAGTTAATTTGCTTATTAATTCCCTTTTAAAGTAGCAAAATAAGCAATCCAAACTAAACGAAAAAGAAATAAATAAATGCTTAATAATTACTTTGCTTTTTTATTACAATATTTAAAATTAATGTCTACTGCTATCTATGCGACAACTAAAACTAGTTATAAATCTGAAGTACATGTTTTGTTTTCTTAAAATATAATTTCTTCGAATATAGATTTTAAATCTAATTATCTCCCATCTAAGAAATATAAATTTGATTGTAAGAATATCAAGCTAAAGGTTAAACTAACGAAGTATGATTAAAATTTTACCTTTAACTTACTATTCTTTCTGTTTACTTAAGAAAATTATTAGATACTTCGATATATTAAAAATTTTCTATTAAAACTTTAAAGTTATGATTGATTATGGCTATGATTTTAGAAGTTGTCAGCTGCTGAAAACTTAAATGTTTCTTCGAGAAAACTAAATATGTTGAGATGGGACAAATTTATATTACAAAGTAATTGCTTTTGCAATTAGTAAATATAATTTTTAATCCATCACTCATATACGATATTATTTTCTCGATTTTCTTCGTTTAGTTAAAATATTTATTTAGTTTCCTTTGCTAGTGTATAGGCATTTTCGTCACCTCTCAAAACTTTTTCGCTTTTCAACGGTTTTTTTTTTTGCTCGGCTTTTCCTTCTTTGTTTTTATTTCGATGTGCAAGGGGAGAGGCGAGTGAAAAAGGCAGAAGGCAATGGAAGTGCTAGGCGCAGGCGAATGAAATGAATGGGGACCAGACTCAAAACGAGGCGGGAGGCAAATGAGTGTTGCATGGAATGGGATGAGACAAGAGCCTGCGACACTGGCAGTTAATTAAAATCGCTCACTTGTCCTGGAAAAAAGCAAGACACAAAACAAAAAGAAAGCAAAAAAAAAAAAAAAAAAAAAAAAACAACGAAATGACGAGAAACAAAAAGAAAACAGATGGAAAAAAGCAACAGCGAATCGCAATGAAATATCTTGAGAAATGACAAATGTTCCCTTTTAATTTCTATATGTACGCCGTACTATAAAAAGTATCTGCAGTCATCCAGCCGCCTTTGGGCACACTCCATAATACAACCATATGTGAATGTGTGCAGTCTTCAGTCCTTTAGTCCTTCACTCCTGCCCTCCGCCCCCAAAATGCTTCTGTAATTGGCAGTTGGCGCACACTTTGCCCAGACAGAGTCAGGCCAGCGCACTCGAACTCCCAACTCGAACTCAAGCTCGGAAAGTGCATACTGTATGTTTTCCACATGAAAATATTGTAAAGATTTTCCAGATAATCGAAAAGTTTGTCAGTTATTTATTATACGCTGCGGGCAACTCGTTGCTCATCATCAGTAGTTGTCTGCAATACTTTTCGCTTTAAAACGAAAAGCTTTAAGTAGGCAGTTTATCGTATTATTTGTATTTTAATGCACTTGTTACTCTTTACTATTCACTCGCTACGTGTTTATTTTATTTTAAGTGGTCAACAATCTTATTCATTAACAATTCAATTTGGTTTTAGTTACTCGTTACTCGCTAACAGCTATTCGTTGCTTTTGCCTTAAATAGCCTTATGCTCACATTTGATTTGCTTTTAAGTTTGCTCGCTAATCGTTACTTTAACCAATTATTCAGTGCTTATATACTATTTGCATTTGAATTTGTTTTTAGTTACTTCTTACTACCTAGCAGTCATTCGCTGCTTTTATTTGCATTTAAGTTTGCTTATAGTTGTTCATTAATCCGCCTTCCAGACTATATTTCATTTGCCTTTTTGAATTTGTGTTTAGTTATTCGCCATTTCATTGCATTAAATCAGCAAGCTTTAAATATACAACTTATGTTTTATTTTCATTTAAATGTAAACTCGTTACTCGCTGTTTCGGTCTCGCTACTCGCTAGAAATAAAAAGCACTTGGCTTTCTAGTGCCTCATTGCCAAAACAGAATACCCGACTTTAATGTCAATGAAGTGTTTTGGATTTCAACTAACCAATAATCGTTGTAGCAAGCACTTTCAACTCGTTACTCATTATGTGCCACTCGCTACTCGTCGTAAATGGCTTAATTATCGTTTTGTATAACAATCACACTGCATTTTTCTCGCAATCAGTGCAAATTGTGAGCTCATTAACGCGTTTCAAGTTCCCAATCTGCTGCTTCTGCTGCCAACGCAATGCATCAAAACAATGCCAAAAAAAGTGCATTGGGGGAGGTACAACAAAAAAAAAAAACGAAGAAGAAAAAAACCTGCAATGCGGAAAGTCCTTGGAAAAGCGGTAAATGGCGTTCCGTCAATGACTCTGTCGACTAATTAACAGCATAAATTATGCTCAAGTGTATTACAGCAACACCAAAACATGGGCACATCCATCGCTCGAGTACTCGTACACAAGGACTCGACTTGTGAATCTGAATCAGAGTCCCGGATGCGAAATTATTGCATTTGGCATATGTGCAAATTTTTTTCCTTCCTTTTTTTTTTTTTTTTTGTTTTTGCCAGCACATTTTTGCGCGTCGACGAATCGAGAGTTGAGCGAAGTTTGAGAGAGTAACATAAATCGACACTTGAGTGTGTGTGTGCACAACAAGAGGGTGGCAACCCTAGATGGAGGGGTGTGTGGAGTGTGCTACTGCTGATGCTGACTGATGATGATCTGGTCTCAGTTTCAGTGCGATATCCATTTCATTAAAAGTCAAAAGGTTGCGCTGTGAATGCGGGTCGAGTGATGAGATGATGATTTAAAACAGAGGGAGGAAACGTGCTTGGTGGGAGGAGGAGTGGGGGGATGTTGCTGGGTTGGCTACACGTGTCACGCTGACGCTTTTTTGTTGGCAGTCACAGGGTTGCCAGCATTTGGCATAATGGCGGCTTTGCCGGCACTTCACTTTAGCGTTTTGTTGTTGTTGCTGTTGTTGTTGCTGTAGCTGCTGGTTCTGTTTATTAATATATAATTCACAATTTCAACCCTCTGCAAAGCTCAACGGCAAAAGACAGAAAGAACAACCCTGATGATATAGTCCTCCCTCCCCCTCCTCCTCCTTCTTTTGCGCCCATCACTGTTTTGTGTTGATGGTGATGAAGATGTGGAGAGCGCGGACACGGACACAAACACAAACGCAGACACGAACACGAATACAAACGCAGACACAGACACCGACAGCGACAGCAACGATGGCGACACAACGAACGTGTTATTTACCAAACACTCGACTCTCGCACATAACACACAGACTTCTCTCTCCCTCTTCCTCTCTCTATCTCCCTCTCCTCATCGCCTCCTCTTTTTCGCTTTTTATCTTTTCGACTCCCACTGCTTCTGGCCTTGCGCCATCTGTCTCCTTGCCTATTCCCTTGACATGTCCTCGGAGCGTGTGCTTTGGGTGGCACTCGAAGGCAGTCAAGCATGGCTCAAATGTCCCCTGTGCGGGCATTGGAGCAGTCAACGCCCACTTCCACTGCCACTCCACCACTCTTTAGTGCACATAGACGTTCTGTCAGTCAGTCAATCATTCAGGCATTCAATCATTGCTTAGTCATTAGTTAGTTGATAAGTCAATCATTAATCATTCATACACGCAGCCTGTAATCTAATTAGTTAAAAATCAGTCATTCATTTAGTTCAATGATTGACTCACTATTTAATCTTATCTATCATTCATACGTACAGTTAGTTGTTAGTCAGAAATTTAGATATTCAATCAAGCAAATAGTAAGTCCTTAGTCAGATATTTACTTGGACAGTCTGTCAGTCTGTTCGGGCATGTAATCAGTCTTTCTATTAAGCATTCAATCAGTGGTTCACTTAAGCCAGTCGGTAAGTCAATCATTGGTTAAGCATTAGGAAGTTAGTAGGTCAATCATTAAGTTAATTCTTATAGGCATTCAGTCATATAATTAGTGAATAGTCAGTTGCTCACTTAGTCGGTTTAATCAATCGTTCATACAAACAGTTAGCAATTTGGTCAGTCATTTATTCAAGCAAATAGTCAGTTATTCACTTGGGCAGTCTGTCAATCAATTAAGTCAGTCAGTTATTTACTTAAGCCTGCCAGTAAGTCATTCATTCAGGCATTAAATCAAGCAATCAGTCCTTCATTTGTTAGTTAGTAAGTCCATCATAACGTTAATAATTTATATAAGAATTAAATATTTAGATATTCATGTAGTTAAATGATTGTCTAGCTATTAAATCAATCATTCGTACAGACAATTTGTCAGCTATGCGGTCAGTCATTCAATCAAGCTAATAGTCATAAGTCTGTTATTTGCTTGGACTGTCTGTCAATCACTTAGGTAGTAAGTCAATCATTTATGCTGAAAGTCATCAGTCTTTCAATCAATTAAATTAATGTTATTTATTTAGGCATTCAATCGTTCATACTGGCGTTCAATCACGAACCTAGTCAATCATTAGATTGTTATTCAGTTATTTACAGTCAATCATAAGACGTTCAATCCCAATCAGTCAGTCTCTAAGTCATATACTTAGGCAGTCACTCAGTCACAAAAATTGTATTTTGAATTCACTTCAAGAAACTTTAAATCAAATTTCTGTAGAACTCGAATTTCAAAGAATTTCTAAATTATGAGCTGTTACAATATTTCTTAATATTTTATGATCTGCTTTTTAACTTATAATTGACACATTTGATGAGAACTTTGCCCCACTGTGATGTGCATTAGAAACTAAGCTTGGCTGCTTGGTGTGATTAGCCAACGCGGCGTTTCACAGCTAAGAGCGAAGAGCATTGCGAAAAATGTAATGAATACAACAACCCAATTGTGTTTCGTGTCATGCCAAGACCGTGACTGCAAGAATTTCTTGTAGATCACTAGATGACTTTTCTTGTAGAAAGCGTCTTGCAATGAGTCTGGTGTACACGCCCTCTTAGCGCAACGCGAAATTTCCCTAACGCCTACTTTTCTCGAACATGTGCAATTTTGTGTATCATGCGTCATTTGTTTTGTGAGTGCTGTATGAAAAAGTTGATTTTTTCAGCGCGTCTTTTTTAAAACAATCAAAGGTAAGTTGTTGATATTTTTTAACTATTATTTTAATCTGATTTAAATTAAAAAATATATTTGTTTCTATTTACAGTTTTGAGGACTACGAATGAGCTGTGCGAGATGACTTCTCAAGAAGAATAAAAATATAAACTACAAGGCATTGTCCAGGAAGAAGAACATAGAAAACGGCGACATAAATTATTTTTTTCTTTTGCATATTAGATTATTTAGTTATAGGTAAAACTGTTTAGAAAATATATATAAATTTAAGTACTCCTTGGATAAATGTAATTATAATTACAATAAACATTTTATTTACTGCATATATTTTTGAGCGTATTTTTATTTTGCATATTCCGAACTACGCACTAGAATCTAAGCGCAGAATTTCTGCTAGAGCTGGACCACGTAATTTCTACAAGAAACGTCTAGTATAAATTCTGCCAGCGCAGCCGAGGGAAATTTAAATTTCCCTCTGGCCTTTATACTAGACGTTTCTTGTAGAAATTACGTGGTCCGTTTCTTGTAGAAAATCAGTTCCGCATATATGGCAAAAAGAATGGATAAATTCCTTTCTCGTCTTGTGTCTACACATGACGTGACTGGAAGAAAACTTGTATATTTTCTACTAACAAAACACAATCGGGAAAAGCAACGAAAATAAGAAATAACTTCGACAGCAACAACAACTGTAAGAAGGGCGAGAAAGAGAGAGAGGGAGAGCGAGAGAGATATGATGAAAGCACTCGTAGGCGAAGCGAGGAGCAAAACAATTGTGCAAAGAGAGGTGAGAAGCAGGTAGAATTGAAGGGCCACACACATGTGTGTGTGAATGCGTACGTCTGTACGTGTGTGTGTGTTTGTTGATGTTGTTGTTGCTGTTTTGTTTTTTCAAGTTTTTGCTTTCATTTCTTCCCGATTGTGTTTTGTTAGTAGAAAATATACAAGTTTTCTTCCAGTCACGTCATGTGTAGACACAAGACGAGAAAGGAATTTATCCATTCTTTTTGCCATATATGCGGAACTGATTTTCTACAAGAAACGGACCACGTAATTTCTACAAGAAACGTCTAGTATAAATTCTGCCAGCGCAGCCGAGGGAAATTTAAATTTCCCTCGGCTGCGCTGGCAGAATTTATACTGGACGTTTCTTGTAGAAAATACGTGGTCCAGCTCAAGCAGAAATTCAGCGCTTAGATTCTAGTGCGTAGTTCGGAATATGCAAAATAAAAATACGCTCAAAAATATATGCAGTAAATGAAATGTTTATTATACTTCAAATTAAATTTATTAAAACTAAAACAATGAGCACTTAAAATTATAGTTATGTTTTCTAATTAGTTTAACTTATTACTAAACAATTATAGTTATATTCTATTTATTATTTTCTAATATTTCTAATTGCTTTGCCCTGGCCAATGCCTTGTAATTTTTATTTTTAAATTTGAAAAACGCCTCTCGCACAACTTTCTTGTGATCCTCAAAGCTATAGTTGTCGGTCTTCAGAGCTTCAAACATGGCATTGTTCAAATGGTGGTATTTGCTGAATGCCTTCATCTTTGCAGTGCCGGCGTAGTTCATCCCCATCAGCACATCCTTGTGGAAGATCCGCTCCAAGTTTTTTGCTATACCATCTGGGTATTGGGTATGGAGATTCCTCTAAATATAAATGCAAATAGTATTCTTTATTTACATAAGATTAGAATATTAGAAGTAGAGTTAAAAAATATAAACTTACCTCTGATTGTTTTATAAAAGACGCGCAGAAAAATCAACTTTTTCATACAACACTCACAAAACAAATGACGCATGATACACAAAATTGCACATGTTCGAGAAAAGTAGGCGTTAGGGAAATTTCGCGTTGCGCTAAGAGGGCGCGTACACCAGACTCATTGCAAGACGCTTTCTACAAGAAAAGTCATCTAGCGATCTACAAGAAATTCTTGCAGTCACGGTCTTGGCATGACACGAAACACAATTGGGTTTTTCCAATTTTGTCATCTTTTTTTCTTTTGCTTTTGCATTATTTGCACAAAGCCCACTGACTGGATGGTAGGCAAGCAGTGTGTGTGGAGAGGGGGTGAGCGAGGAGGGGAGCTTACAAAATTTTGGTGAACACACGCCAAATGTGTCGTCGTCGTCGTCGAACGTTGAAGTAAATGTCGAGTTCAACTCTAAAAATTCGCATGCTGTGAGTTTTCGTTACTGCGCGCGTGTGTGTGTGTGTGTGTAGGTGTGTGTTTGTGCTCGTGCCTTTGTGTGTGTTTGTGTGTGTGTGCACCTTGTTTGGGTGCTCTTGAAAAACATGCACGAGTCTGCTGAATCTTTTTGTGTAAATAGATTACAAACGACAAAACATTTGACGTGCCTTTGGCCCTCTGCTCTCATTGCTCGCTCTGTTCTCTTCTCCTCTCCTCTCCTCTCTTCACTTTTCACCTCAGGCTAAAATGTTGAGCAGTCGCCCACATCCTGGCTGCAGACAGAGACACACACAGACACACATATGTGTGATAGCTGTCGTGGCTGAAGAACGCCCTAGGGGCGTGGCAGGGCTCCACTGTCCACATTGTCAGAGCAAACGCCATAAAAGTGCGTTGCGGCAGCTGCCAGGATAACAGGAACAGCAACTGCAGGACACCACCCAACACACACAGACAGAAAAAGGAATAAAGAGAATACGTGAAATAGGAGATAAGGACATTCTACAGCAGTTTTTAAAGTAACGCGTGCAACAAGCTAACATGATAAACGAAGACTAGATACCCTGTAAAAAATAAACATATGTTAATCAATAAGTTAAGTTAAGTCTACAAATATTATTTCTCTTCTCATCTATTCTAAAGCAGCATATATGGGGAAAGCTGTAAGCATAAGTGAGAACAGAGAGAGAGAATTTTAGATAGAGGGCGACAGAAATTAGAGAAAGAGAAATAAATAGAGCAGATGAGAGGGAAATTGATATTGCAAAAAATATTAGTTTTATATACTCACATTATTATTTACCAGTATTTTTACAGAAATATCTAGAGAATATAGTTAGAGAATATTGAAACAGTATAGTTGTTAAGAATAAATCAACATT
This sequence comes from Drosophila niveifrons, assembly GCA_035046325.1. Classification (NCBI taxonomy): domain Eukaryota; kingdom Metazoa; phylum Arthropoda; class Insecta; order Diptera; family Drosophilidae; genus Drosophila; species Drosophila niveifrons. Next base: position 1,413,434 of record JAWNOC010000071.1, read on the forward strand.
GGATCATAATATATTTTTTTTATCTTAAGTAATATTTTTATATTTTCTTAATTAATTTCTTTATTAAGTATCGAACCTGTACAACATGAAGAAAATCGTACTATAACAACACAGGGAAAAAATTAAGTAATATAGCAACAAACTTGATACAGTTTAAGCCTAGTTAGTGGTGAAGAATTGGGAGTTGCTATGAAAAATATTATTTTCTAAGCGTGGTTAAATAATAATTTTAGACATTTGTACTGATATAAACAAAATATAGTATGTAGAATATATATTTAGCTATATGTATTATGGAATTTAAAGAATTATTTAATTAAAAATAATAAGCCAATTTAAGCATTAGAAGAAACAATAAACTAATTTATGCGGAAGTGTAATAAATTTTTTTGGGTTTTGAGCATTCTTTGATATATATATATACAAAATATCTTGTTTAAATTATAGTTATATTTGAACCTTAGTTGAATATAAAGACTAAATTAACTTATGAGGGCAAAATATTTTTGATGTCTTCAAACTTATTTTAAATATACATATGCAGAATATCTTGTATAAATGATATGCTTTGGGAAAAAAAAAACAGAGAACATTCTTAAGAATTTTTGCAGAAAAGTGTATTGCATAGCTTCTAAATAATAGAGTATAGTTAGATTATCATATCTTATATAAATGTTTATGCTTCCGCCTGCCCCTCAAAGACACATCGTAATACAATTTCGTAGCAAATAAAAAATGCACTTTAAATGCTCATTGAATGACTTTTTCATGGGACATTCAACATTCATTTAAACAATAATTCTTTTATTTATGTTTATTATTAGTATTACTTAAAACTTCGAATTTGCAAAACTACTTTGCAATATTTTTTCATTACTAAATATTTAAAAGTTTTGAGCAAATTTCTTAAATAGAAAAAAATAGTTAAAGTTTAAACATTGGGAGCAATTTCGCCAAAGAAATTCAACTATCGTATCTCATTAATCTGCCTTTTAAATTCTGAAAACATTCACATTTTTATATTCATTCAATTACCTTTAAATTTTCATGGAAAAGTTGCATAAATTTCAAGTTGTATTCTTGTGATTTCATTTTTCCAAAGAATTTCTCAATTTTAAATACATTTCGAAGATTTCAATTTGACGCAGACACTTCAACAGTTTGTTGCAAGTTAAGAACATGTCTTGGCTTTTATTCCAAATGATGACATATGTGAAAATAATAGTTGTGTTTGCTCTGCACCGTCGACACTAATAGGTGCTTTACAGGCTTTAGAGATGGCAACGTGAGCAGAAGATTTCAATAAATTTGAAGTGTATTTGCAATCAGCAGTTGATTTACTTAAATGATATCTATAGAACATTATAGTTATTATAAACTGTTACGGTAAAATAAGATATGAACACTTAGCATAAGAAATTAATTTACTTAAATTCAATACTTATATTTAAATTTTAATTTCGTACATATATTTTGTGATATTGCAAGGATAGCATTATTTGCATTATTTGCAGGAAAAACTTACATTCACGTTGAAAGATAGTCGAAAAAAATTTAATGCTTCTAACAAATACAAATCTTAAAAAAGTATTGAAAAATCAAATGAATTTGTTTCTTAAATTTACAATCTCAGTAAATATTTATTTGAATTAGTCTTCAATAAGTTATTAGGTAGAGATTATAATATTTGGGAATCGTTTGATTTAAATATTTTTAAGATATTCATATGAGGAATTCTCTGACGAAATTGATCGAGTGCGACACTATTAACAGTGATAAAACATAAACTGAAAACAAATTTAAGATAAGTAAAGATTATTCTTATTACTCTCTGGATTAGCATTTTATTTAAGATTGATTTATAAAATATATATAAACATATAAATTCGTTTATTAGTTAGTTTGCATAGGAATTCGTTTATTCTAGCATTTACCGAAAACAGAAAAATGATTCAAAATAAAATGCTAATCAAGAACTATAAGATTTATCCTCACTCAAAAGAATGAAATGTTTTGGTATAAGTTTTTTCACTTTACAAAATAATTAACCATAAGTAAATATAGTTTATTTAATATAGAAATTTGTGTAGAATAACGATAAGTGGCTAGCTTAAATTTCTTGTGCTATAAAAGTTTGGCATGTTTTGTCTATCTGCTATAAAAAATTAACTAAAAGTTATCTTTTAGAGACATGTTGAATTAGAAATATTGGAATATGGAATTCGTATCTATTGTTTTAAAAATGACGCTTTCAATGCTAAATTATAAATGGAAAGTTGCTAAAAAGTGTTGACTTAAAAATGTTTTATTTTTACTTTTGCAGTTTCTTTTGCAGTTAATTAGGAAACATCTTTTTATTATTATTATATTATTAGAATTCGTAATCTATACAAATTAATTTATAACCTAGCTGTGGCTTTTAGGAGTTTTAAATTTAAAATAGATATAAATATCAAGTTGTTAGGGAATGTTTTGTAGTTTTCTCATCGTGTCACGCAATCATCTTTAAGCATCTCTTTTCTATCGAAGATAGATTGTTTACAGCAGCAACCACTGTTGTTGTTGTTGCTGTTGTTGTTGTTGTTGAGTTGAGAGTTGTGAGTTGTGAGTACACGTATTTGTTGTGCACACTCGTGAGTGGCACCCAATGGCTGAGCAAATGTTGCTGCCACTGCCACAGCGTTGCCTTGCCACACATTGCGCTCGGGGTGCAGGCGAAAAAAGTGTTTACTTCCTTGAGGCTCATTCAGGACATCCGTTGTTGTTATCGTTCGTTGAAAAGCTGCACACAGGATGCTCGCTGAATTCAGCTGGATGTGGTCTCCCTCTCTCTCTCTCTCCATCCATCTGTCTGTCTGTCCGTCTGTCTGTCCGTCTGTCTGTTGTCGCAGCCTATTTCAGGGTTGTTGATGCTTCCTGTGGCCAGAATAGAAGGCAGCAGCCGAAGCAGTAGAGGGGCAAGAGATTGGCCACAACAGCCTAGCAAACTATGGCCAGCTTAGCGCTTTATTGATAAAAAGCATTTCTCCCCTGTCTCTCTCTCTCTTACGTTCTCTCTCTCGTTTACTTTCTGTAAGTTGGCCGTATCGATTTCAAGTGCTCAAACGCCCTTCGTTGCTGCATCGTCATCGTCATCGTCATCATTATCCTCGAATGTTTTCATTATTTTTCCACTTGGCTCAACTCCTTGTCTGTTCAAATGCCGTCAATGGACGACGACATGTTTATAATGCACATCGAGAGTCGCCCCCGAGTCGAGTTGAATCGAGTCGACTCGACTCGAGTGTTGAGAGTTAGCTTCTCAATGGCTGGGCGGTGGTGGTGCAACAACTGCTGCTGCTGGGTGCTGATGATGATGATGGTGGTTGCTCGCCTGCCTGGCACCATTTTGATCTAACTCCAGGGAATTGGCCCAAGCTGATTTTCATTTGATGAAATGCTCATAATCGCGCCATGCTCACAGCACATATCCATGACACATAAGTCGACTAAACACGATACAACAGCAACAACAACAACAACAACAACCACAAGTAAAATAAACTAGCAAAAAAAATAGGAATGTTAAGAAAATCAGCATGGAAATGCGAACTACAGCACAACGAACTCTCAATACACTAACCAAAAGTTTTGCTTTGATTTTCATATGCTGATATCTGAAATAGGCAGCTGTGAGAAGTTTTGGCAAGTTAACAGCAAATTTGGGTGAAATATTCACATTTAAACTGGCAGACGGACAGGCAGACGGATAGGAAATTAATGCTGTTCTTAGTTTTTTATTTAATGTACTAAAATTATTGAGCTGTGCCAAGTTTGGCAAAGCTAACTCCAAATCTGAGACAAATATACACATATAAACTGGCGGACGGACAGGCAGACAGATAGGAAATTAATGCTGCTGGCAAAGAAATTCACGTTTTTTACTTAATTGAGTCTGAATATATAAATCTGTGACAAGTTTGGTAAAGTTGATTCCTAATCTGAGCGAAATATTGATATAAAAACTGACAGACAGACAGGCAGACGGACAGATAGAAAATGTATGTAAAAATTGTTTTTTTAGACTACCGCTGACTTAACTAATAGCATCAAGACACAATTCTGGCAAATTTTGTAAACTTAGCTGCAAATTTTCGAGAAATATTAACATATATGCTGGTAGACAGACTAATGAATTACTGCTAACATAATAATATAGTAAGTAGCAAGTAGAAAAGTTAATGCAAAGATTTTATTCTTATTTGTTCAATGGGTATCTTTACAAAAAGCAATAAGAAAAAATTGTGTCAAGTTTTCTAAAGTTAGTTGCTAATCTAAGAGAAATATAAGCACATGTATAGGAAGACAGACGGATATAAAATTAATGTTGAATCAAGTAGAAAACTAAAAGACTGCATTTGATTTTATAATACAATGGGTAAACTATAATTTCAGATAAGTAATGTTAAAAACTTAAGGTCTGCATTTGATTTTAAGATTGTGAGTTTGATTTTTATAGATAAGTTTAAGCGGTGATCAATTAAAGAAGAAGGAAAAAATCTAAAACTAAAAAGAAAGTTGAAAATGTTAAAATTGCACATTTTTTATCGAATCTTTTGCAATGCCCGTAGAGTCTATTTAATGGTTAGCATTGGGTAGTTTAATGAGTTACAGGCTAGAGGACAAAAGTGTAATACTCTAGGCAAGGGTATGGCCTGGGTGGCGTAGAGTGGGTAGTGAAAAGGGCGATGACAAGGGAAGGGATTGTTGCTGCATGTGGCAGCATTTGATTAAAAAGCGCTGCAAAATTAATTTCAACGCAAAGCGTGTGCCGAGGCGCTTGTGTGTTCGACGATGGTGAGGGAAGCTTGTGCAGGGGATGAAGACGGGGAGGATGAGGGGAGGAGGAGGAGGTGGAGGATGAAGAATGGAGAGTTGGGTGGCATGTGAGAGGTTGAAATTGTCGCAGCACTCGTGGCAACTACTTGAGCGCTAAACGTCGTCCTTTGTGCTGTTCGCCCTCAGTTGTTGTTGTTGTGGCCCACTCAGCAGGGGTGAATTAATTAGGGCGGCTCTAAAAACTTCACCCCCCTCCCCCCACCCCCTGGTTCACGGTGCTAGGAAGTTGACAAGATGTCCGCCATTTTGGCATTTGTTTGGCTTGTTTTGTGTTTTGCTGTCGTTGCCTGTTTCCTCGAATGTCGCTGGCCGAGGCGAGCAGGCATTTTTTATTGCCTTTCATTCAAGTGTGTGCTCAGGGTGATGTCCCTCTCCCCCCCCTCTCTCTCTCTCTCTCTCCACCTAGCTCCAACGTAATTAAAAATGCTTTGCATACACGACTGGCAGCGAAAGAAAGAAAGAGGAGGAGAGAGAGAGAGAGACTTTTCTAAAACTTGACTCCACACTTGAGGATCCCATTGAGCTTGGAGAGTTTCGCTATTGAACTGCGAGTATTTTTCGTGCATTTTTAATTAAGTAGGCAGAGAGAGAGAGAGAGAGAGTCGGAAACCGTGTGGTTTGTCGCCCAGCACTTGACGGACAATCCACATTGCTTTGAAGTCCTTTTTTTGGGGGGGGTAGTGGAAGAGCGAACCCGAAGAGAGAGAGAGAGAGCGTCCTGGCCTCCAACCTGGCTGACTTTTCTTCTACTACATTTGACGTTTTTTTTTTCCTACTTTTGCACATTTGCTGGCAGCAGCGACGTCTGCTCATTAGCCTGAAGGCGGTGCTCATAATTTCAATTCGAGTGCCACTTGGCTGCGGACTAGGAAAGCGCTCCCCAATTGACGGCAGGACATCAGAGGGGACAAGAACTGGGAAGGAGGAGGAGAGGGAGGTTGGCGCGTGCTACATTTATTTACAACATGGCTGCCACTCAATGTGCTGCAGCACATTGCATTGCCTGCCACGCCCCCCTCACTTCCATCTCCTCGGCGGCGGCGGCTTCGGTTCGGGCTTCATTTATGCCAATTTTTCAAACTAATTGGTCCTGTTGACATCTTTTTTTTCTTGCTTTTTTTTGCCTCTCTATTTTTGCCTGCTGAAGTTTGCTGGCGGATCAACAGCAACAGCAGCTGCACCTCTTTCCCTCTCCCTCCCCCTTCGCCTCACCCCCTTCTGTTGCCTTCGCTTCGTTGTGCCAAGCACTCGACCAGGACATTTTCCATAGAGAGTTTGCAGATTGATGGCAGTTTTCCACCTTGCCTCTCTCTCTCTCTCTACACTTTCATCCCTTCATCCTCCTCCCACTCTTCCTCTGCCCCCTTGCCACGCCCACCCACGTGGGCGTCGAGCTCGATGGCTCCACTAAAAGCACTCAGCAATGAAATTAGTGCACGCTGCTGCACTCGGGCCTTTTGTGTGCATCCTGAAATACCCCCATTACAGCGCCAACTAACCGCTCCATGCCACGCCCCTCCCTGCCCTTTCAGCCCTCCCTCTCTTGCTTGTGCCTCACTCACAGTGGCGTGCCCCTAAGAGGTGCAGAGATTAGATATTCTTTATTAAAACTTACAAGCGTTTAGCATATGCAATTTTAACATTTAGAAAGAAATTCGAAATAAATATTCTCAGAAATCCTACAAATTTTATCAATTCATTTTATCAATTCGAAATAAAAATCCTACAATCCGAAAAATGTTATGGCTTTAAAAAAATGTTCAAACTCGAAATAAAAATCATGCGAAATTCTAATGAAATTTTATCACTTGAAATAAGTCTCGAAATTGTAAACAAAAATTCTATAAAAATTCTAACAAATTTTATCACAACGAAACAATTTCCAAAATTTGAAAGAAAAATCCCACAAGAAATCTAATAAATATATACGAAAAACCAGCAATACAAAATATAATAAGCTAGTTTCAAGAAATCCAGAAAATTTAAGAATATTTTGACTTAAAAAATATTGAATTAGATTGAAAATCGGAGTAACGAAATATGATAGAGAATTTGTTATTTAATTGAAAACAATTCTGATATAAAGTTGTCAAGATTAGAATTTTGGAAAAGACAAAAAATTTAAAACTAACGTTAGTAATATAAATGAGAACAAAACCAAAAACAACTCAGTAGTAAAATTGTATAATTAGTTAAGTAATATGTGCAAAAAGAAAACAAAATAATAAAAATCATATTGCCGTTGAAAATAATATACGAAAATGGTAGTATACATATATTTAAAAAAATAAGCAAAAATAAAAAATACTATATTTTATTGATATTTCCAAACAGTTAAATTTAAATTTTCAATAAAATACTTTATGAAAATTGTGATAATACATAAATGTTTCGCAAAATTAATAATTAATTTATGAGAATAAATAAAAAGTCATGAGAAACAAAAAGTTTTATATAAACATTGCTTTATTTCTAATTTATTTCTCACATCAGCTTAGTATAAAGAAGGCAAGCTAAACAAAAAATATATAGAAACTCTACTGAACAAATATGTTAGATTGCTTTATTTTAAGTTTTCAGTGGCAATCTTAAAGTTTAGATAGTCAAAATATGGCCAAAATATTAATCAAAATAATTTTGTTTTTTTTACTTCTAATTCATTTCTAGCAACAGTTTAGTGAAAATATATGTGACAACTGTATCCGGGGAAATATTTTAATATTGTTGTATTACATAAAACTTTCGAATAACAATATTAAAGTTTAGAAAGTTTTCTATTTCATAAAATACCCAAAATAAAATTCAATCTAATTTTAGTTTTATTTCAAATTTATTTCTCGAAATATACGCAAAATAATAATCTATATAATAATGGTATTATTTTAAATTTATTTCTCACAAAAGTTTAGTATGACAAAAGGCAAAATAAATGAAAATTATAAAAATATATATTAGGTTGGTATATTTTTAAACTCTAGTATTGAATCTTAAAGTTTGCCCCCTTTTTGGGGCTACGCTGCTGAAACATTTTTGTCCGTGTTTATGTTGAGCTGTGTAATGTTTTGCCTCTCGCGATTCTGTTTTTATTTTTTTTTTCATGTTTTTATATTTTTTTTTTTATAGCATTTCAGCTAATAAATGCCATAAATGCAATAAATGTAAAAGTTGCAACATAAATACAAAGCCAACGAGCAGCGCCTACACTAAGTGAGTGATGAGAGGGAAGGCGGATGCTAAGTAGGGGGCGGGGCAGACAGAGGGAGGGAGGCGTGCACATATGTAGATATGAATGAAGGAGGTGAATTAACGAGTAGCGTGGAAACTAATTGCAAGTTGCGCTCCTGACACACATGCGAGATTTTAAATATGTTAGCCTAATGAATAGATGACAGTATCTAGAAAAAATATGTACTTATAATTGTATATTATTTATCTTTAAATATGTTTACAGTATATTTGAAATAGTATAGTATTGAAATATATTGAGTATATATATTCAGTATATTTAGCCATGATTAAGTGACACTCATGCTAGATTCTAAATAGATTAGCGCACTGTATGTTAAATAGCAAATTAATCTATAAGAATATATTCAGTATATTTGTAGTATAGTATTGTAGTGTATTTAGTATATATTCATAATATATTTACCGATTTTCAGTATATTTGTAGTATAGTATTATAGTGTATTTGGTATATATTTGTAGTATATTTAGCTACAACTAACTGACTGATCTCATGCGAGATCATTGTTAAAACAGATGACAGCTGAAATACTATAAAAATACTGCTTATGAAATGTTATATAAATCGAGAAGTATATTTGCAGTATGTTTGTAGTAGAGTTTAATAGTAAGTTAAGAATATATTTAGCTATGACTAACTGTCTAACCTAAAACCATTTGCTAAGACCTATGATAGCTGAAATACTATTTAAAATTCTGTATCAAATAGTATATATGTAAATCTATAAGTATGATTTAAAGTACATACTATATATGTGCAGTATATTTGCAGTATTGTGTTGTAGAAAATTTGTAAATTTTTACATAATATTTAACTAATTAAGACATCTACGACATTATAAATAACTTAGCGCATTACTAAGACAACTGAAGTACTGTTTAACAAGAATATTTGCAGTATATTTTATGTATAGTAGTGTAGTTTATTTAGTATATATTTGCAGTATATTTATCTTAAATTGACTGGCTTTCAATTTTAAATATCTTAGCGCGTTGCTTCGACAGATGATAGCTGAAATACTCTAAGAATACTGCATATGAAATAGTATATAAATCTATAAGAATATATGGAGTATATTTGTAGTATTAAATTCTAGTATATTTAGTATATATTTGTAGTATATTTAGCTGTGCCCAACAAACACTCAAGCAAGATTTTATTAAATGGTGTATAAATCCATGATTATATTTGCAGTATGTCTGCAACATATTTTTAGTATATTTAATATGTACTCTAAAAATACTGCATATTAAATAATATAAATCTATAAGCGTGTTTGTAGTATGTACGCAGTATATTTGTATATAATAAGTCTACTGTAAAAATTGATATTAAATAGTATTTAAATCTATTAGTGTTTTTTTCAGCATGTCAGCTGTATATTTAGTATAAAATGTAAAAATATTGCATATTAAATTGTACCCAAATCTATAAGTGTGTTTTCAGTATATTTCTAATATACATATTTAATATATATATTAAGAAAATACTGCATGTTAAATATAGTATACAAATATAAAGGTATATTTGCAGTATATTTTGGTGGAATATTTAGCTATGATTTAAGCTGAAACCAGAAACCAAGGCACAAAACACGCGTCGCGTTGCCCGCGGACTTGGCCAAAACATTGCCAAAGTCAATAATAATGCAACAAAGCGACAGAGTGTGTGGCAGTTATATGCATATACATATGATATGGATATGTATGGATATATATATGTATATATATCGAGGTGGCAGGCTCATGGTCCGTTGCCCAATCAATTTTTGATGGACGTGCGAAAATTTATGGTGAAATATATTTGACTATGCACAATGAACTTCGACGAGCTGTGCAAAAATTGTGTGCAACACACACACACACACACACACACAACACACACACACACACACACACACACACACACACACACACACACAGAGAGAACACTCTCTCCACCTGGTCCACCAATGTGGCTAGCCGAAAATACACCTTCCTCTCTTCCCCCTCTCTCTTTAACCCTTTTGCTCGCTAAGCTGGAGCAGCTGAAGAGGAAGAGAAAGAGAGAGAGAAAGAGAGGAGAGGAAACTGGGGATTGTACAAAATATTTTTATGCACATGAACGGGAACGAAAACGAAAACGAAAACGAGCCCAACAACAATTGAATACAATACAATTTATTGTTGTATTGTTGTTATATTTCTTTTCATATTTGTTGCGTATTTATGACGCTAGGGGGCGCCACTGTTGCCACTGCTACATTTGATACCCAAACCGAAAGCACAAAATAAAGGGGCATGCTTAACCTATGTGACATTGCAAATTATTAAGTTAGAGATTAGAGTAATATAGAAAGAGAAAAAAACCTTCATCAATCGAAAGTCTGTAAACGAGATCTCTGATCTTTTCTTGAATGGATTGCTTTCTTAGTTTAGTTTTTTTTTTTTTTACATTTGATGCCGATTTTGATTTTAATATTATCACTTATATTATTATTATGACTTTTTATGATTTTTGTCAATGATTTTAATATTATATTTATCATATTATATTTATGCATTTTTATGATTTTAATTGTAACATTATCATTACATATATTTGCAGCTTTTTATACGACTGTTTTTCTTAATCACGTTTTTATTTAAAAATATACTTATTTTATTTGCACTTTACATTTAAAGTTTTTGCAGTTGAAGATTTTGTATTTCATGATAAGATTCGTCAACTTATTGTTAGTCTCAAAATTAAGAAGAAGATTTAATACATAAAAGCAAAGTTCTATAAAAAAAATGAATGATTTTGTTTTTATATACTGAATATTATGTATATATTTGCCTGTATTTATTATTCCCATGTGGTAATTTAACTATTTTAAGCATTTCAAGAATTTAATTGAGCTGGAAATCGTTAACAACTTTTTATTTTATTTAGCTGTTTTGCATTATATTTTTCCATTGAAAAATTTGATATGATATGTGGTTCCAATTAATTATTTGTTATTTACTAAATGTATTTTGAAATCTCTTTTGAGAAATGTCTAATGAGATATTTCAAAAGTAGTTGTTGATCTATCAAATTTCTATGTAGACATTTAGTAAATAACAACTAATTAATTCGGACTCACAAATCATTCTCCAATTTGTAATTGAAATATAATTATATAAAATATAAGAAAGTTGGCAAATAAGAAATTATAAATACGAGAATACACTTCATTAAAAATTAGGTTTGAAATATTTCGTATATTATTAAATAGTTTGTTTCTTATATTTTTGCTTAAGTTAAAGAAGCTTCTCTATAATCGATTTTATTTTCGCGAAGAATGAAAAAAAAATTAAGAGAAACTGAAACAAGTTTTAAACTAAGTGCAATTAATTTCATACTTTATTTTATGCTTAAGATTGGATTTAAACATTTCTAGAGTAAAAAAATTTAATAATTATTCTTATGATTATAGATCTGGACTTTAACATTATTTAGAGTAAAAATTGAATTTTTTTATTATCAAATTCATTAATTTTTGCAAATAATTTCAAAATTATTCTTAGCTCAAGTTAAAACATGTTTTTATTATATATTTTTCCACTATAAATTGTAAAGAACTCTCTACTATGAAATACAATTTTTAGTTTCGCTGAAATGTTTCTCATTGTGTAAGTTAAAAATGATTGTGATTCTTGCTTTAGATATTTTCGATTTATGTAGATTTTGAGCAGCCAAAAAATAATTGGGGTTAAAGTTGTTTCAATGTTTTTAAAATGCAAAGCAAAAAGATAAAATGCTATGCAAACATTTGTTCGTATGCAAATTTTGGAGGGTCCGGGTATGCAGCTAGTCGAGCAGCAGCTGTGTTTTTGCTCGTTGTTGTTGCGCTCTATGAAGCGTTTTAAAGTGCTTCCAGGCAATTTGCCGATAAACAATCACTGAAATAACGAACATGAAATATTTAAAAAGTGTGTTCAAATAGCCTAGCCTAGCTTGCTATATAGAAACCCCCCTCTTCCCCTTCTTTTTAACTTCGTTTCGGTTTCTAGACTGGACTTCAGCCACGCCTCCGCCTCCCGCCTCCCGTTGGCGGTTGACGTTGGTGTTGCTGCCGCTTCGTTACCTCTTGCGGCGCGTTTGATTTGATTTATTTGGAATTTGCATTTTTGGCGCCACTTCCCCTTCCTCTCCCTCTCTCTTTCCTCTCCCCCAACGATTTGGGGTGAGCTATGCAGTTGCATTTTTAAACATGTTGCATACTTTTGTGCGCGCTCAATTCGCCAAAGGGAATCCGGCGATACACGAACTGGAAACCTGTTTAGAATTTTGATGAACATTTCGATTAACTGCAATAACCAAAAACTACACCTCCCCCTCCTCCTCCTTCTCCTCTTTCTCTTCTACTCAGCTTCATCATCATCATAACTCGTTTCACTTCACTTGGCACTGCGCTCAAGAATTTCACTCGAATTTCAAATCTATTTAATCTAGAAATACACGTAGTCTATGCTCAATTTATTAAGCTTTTATGTGTATTCAAAATTGTTATTTTGAATTGTTTTTATAGCTTTTTGAATTCGTTTTTTTACAACTTCATATCGCAAACTCTTTTTCAATTCAATTTTATGCTGAAAAATTACAAAAAGTATTTTAAATTCTCTTTTCTGCTCGACTCGAAATGCAAAGAAGTCATCACTTGTAATGCTTTTCTAATTCCTCATAGATTAAAATTCACTTTCTTTATTTGTGATGTTATAGTACCGTTTGTTCCATTGTTTATACAGTTCTTAACTTAATAAATATCTAAGGAACAACACTTGTTATCTTATACTGAACCCTTTGATATTGTTTTACGCAGCCATGAATCTTATATTTTGTAATTTATACTATTCTAATATCACAAATGGTATATAAGATTTCCATTTGCATTTAAAATCGCATATGTAAAAATTGGTTTCTTTTGTATATCCTTATACAGTAGATATATAGTATATATATGTAGTAAATAGTATATAATATATAAAGTATTTTAATGATATGAATCAATCATAGAGTATTTCTTTTCCTTCACAATTTCTTTGTTCATCTAATTTTGCTAAAAAAAAAATGCAATCTTTAAACAGAAAACTTCACAATATTTTAACTGATTGATTCCGTTTTCAAATTCTTCAAAATTTAAATCTTTCACAATTAAAAGTTCATGAGAACTTTTACGTATTTTTTTTTTTTAATTTATTAAAATCAAAAGCTAAAAACGAATCTCCAGAATTTGTTTACATAGTATATTATATTTTACTTAAGTTGGTTTTTCCATTTGGAATTTAAGTTTTTCTAATGTATTCAATTATTCGTTCATTATTAAAACACATTTTTTTAAAAAATAAATTTTAGGGATTTTTCGCAAAGAATAAAAATCTATTTTATAAACCAAAATGATGGAAGTGAAGATATTTGGCTATTTTAATTTTTAATTTCCATTTTTCTAATACTCTTTTGAAAGAAATTTTACGTTTATTTCAAATAGAATTCAAATAGTGAAATAAACATTTCGTTAAGCGTATAAAATTGTAGTTTTAAGAATGTGAATTCCGAATGCATCGTTAAATAATATTTTGCTTAAACACATTTGCGATTTTCTTGAGCTCTCAGCATCGATCAATTTTGAATGTTTAACCCATTTAAATGAAAGAGAAATTCCAATCACAGCCATTTTGGAATTCAAAATTCTAAATGCAGCAAATTGACAAATGAAATGCAACAAGAAGAAGACAGAGAGAGAGAGAGAGAGAGAGAGGGAGAGAGAAAAAGAGAGAGAAAAAAATACAAAGGCAAAAAAAGTAGTCTGAATAAAATAGTAGAGAAGTGAATAAATATTGAACAGGCACACACACACACACAAACACAAACACACACACACACACACACACAAACACACACACTTGGTATTAAAAGCGTTGGGGCAATCAATTGAGCGAAAGAGATAGATAGCTAGATAAATGGATAGATAGAGAGTAGAAACTAAAATATGACGATTATAAAATATACAAGCTATAAAATATTTGCACACCAAGGGGGACGGGGGGCGGGGAGGGCGTTAAAAGTGGACTCGATTGCTGTTGGGATGATTGCTGTTGGGGTCGGCTGCAGTTTTTGGCCAGCAGCTGGCCATGAAAATTGCATGCAGTTGGATTTGGTTATTAGAATTCCATTGAATTGGATTTGCAATTGAAATATTTAACACACACACACACATAGACACACTCGCTGATGTTTGAATACCGAAAATATTAAATATGATATGCCCCCCCCCACACCTTCCTCTCTCTCTCTCTCTCTGCTCTATTTGAATGGGTGAAAAGTAATTGCCGCTGACCCATTGAATAATGTTGCAACAAGCGAGCGAGCGAACGCTTTCACTTTCTTGATCCGTCTTGAGTATTCACAATTGTATTCACATTCGCATTCGCATTCGTATTTCGTTTTCAGCTTCGTCCTTACAGCTGAGTGCGCAAACAAAATTGCGCAATCAGGCGCAAATAACAACAACAAAAACGAAACAACAAATGAGAAAAAACAAAACAACAAAAAGCAGAAAATGAAATGAAAGCAAAACGCAGCAAAACCCTTAGATCGTATCATCATCGTGATTATTACGTTTATCATCATCATCATCATCATCGTCATCGTCAGCAGCAAATGCCCAAGGGGCGTCTCAACAGCATCTGACCAAGAGATGAAGGAAAAGGGAGAGAGGCAAACTGATAAAAGTATTTCAATTAGTGTCAGGAAATAGACACGCACACACACACACACACACACACACACGTACGTAGAGAGAAAGATTCAAGCAGATGGACGCAACGCACAAAATAAATGATGAATCTTTGAATAATTTGCAAGTGTGCAATGCGTTAAATGTATTTACCAGCATACATACATACATATATATATGTACATATATACATATATACATAGATCTCTCAGCGTATGCTCGAATGCCTTTTTTTCACCCTCAGGCGACAACGCCAACGCCAAAGCCAAAACAACAACAACAACAATGGCTGCCGCTGAAGCTGTAGTTGAAGTTGTGGCTGTAGCTGTAGCTGTAGCTGAAGCTGACGACGGTTGACACGAGACGAGTCAAATTAAACAAGCAGCAGAAGAAGAAGAAGCACTAACAGCAACAGCAACAGCAGGCAGCACTCAAACACACACACACACACACACTTATACACACACACGCGCACGTTAACGTTACATCATCAAGCAACGAAAGCAACGCTATCAGTCGCTGTCGCCAGGGGGGGCGGGGTCGGGGGCACAGGCACACGCGCTGCCATTTTATTAGAAAACGCCATGTAAAACGACAGACGACAGCAAATTCACCATTTTGTCACGAAGCGCACACACGCACACGTACATACATGTACATACACGTATACACGTGTGCGCCTCGGAACATCCAGTCAACGATGTGAGCAAACAAACAGCAGCAACAACAAAAGCAACAACAATAAGAAGAAGGAAACACGCGCGCTATGTTTTTGGTGGTGGTGACAAAATCTAAAACGTAGCCAAGCCAACGCCAACGCCGACGTCAGCGTCAACGTCAACGACAGCGGCAGCGGCAGCATCGACGTCGAGTGTAAAACGAAACTCACCACAGCAGCGAGCAGCAGGCAGCGCAGCGTATGCGCGCGCTCTTTCGCTCACACGACGACGACGACGACGTCGCTCTCTTTGGTCATGGCACACAAAAACAACCCTCGCTCTCAGCTCAGCCTACTGTGTGTGTGTGTGTGCTGGTGTGTGTGTGTGTGACTAAGCTGTTTGCTGCTGTTGTCGGCAACCGGCACTTGGCCAATGCTGACACAGGCAGCGCTTCTAATACATCGATGCTTGTGTGCGTGATCAGTTGACAGATCAATATACAAAAGCAACAAATGTAGTTGACAAAATTTTGTTTTTATTTTTTTGTTGTAAGCAGCTGCAAAGCTTTTAGTTGGCAGATCGACAGCAAAAGCTTAACAAATACACGCTTAACAACCCTGTGTCTGTATGTGTGTGTGTGTGGGCTAATGAATATAGAAAGCGAAACCACCCTTAGCTAAGCAGCCGCAATAACAACAACAACAACAACACGAATTGTGTACAGCTGCAGTTGCAGCCCCCTTTTTCTTTGTTTCTTTGCTTTTATCTCAGCAGCTGAAAAGAAAACGTGCGTTGCGTACGCCGCGCAACAGATGGCGCCTTGAGGCGCTGCGCTAGTGCGGACGCTGGCGCATAGATGGCGCCACTATCAAGATGCTTGTGGCTGGCATTTCGAAGGCGTTTTCGCCAGCACTTTTTGCCCCAAAATGAAGGCAGTAAAAAAAAACAGCTTAAAGTAAGGGCCAGTAGTGCTGGTTGACAGTGTGGAAGAAAAAACACCGTGACCAGTCACCGAATGCAGCATAAATTGTGGTCCACATGTGTGTGGTGTGTGTGTGTGTGTGTGTGTGTGTGTGTGAGGCAGCACAACAAACAGCTGGCGGTCATATTTTCCAGTCAACAAGGCAACAACACACATAACAAGGCACCAAAATGGAGCTACACATATCTCCTCTTTCTCTTTTCGGCATCCCTCTTTCACTCTCTTCACTTCCCCTTCTCTCTTTGCGTAGCAACCCACGTAGTTTTGGGCTGCTTGCTGTTGGCTTTTAAGCAGAAAATCATACAAACAACACGGGGCAGCTGCGTCACGACACACACACACACACACACACACACACACACACACACACACACACACACACACTCTGGCACACATCATGGCTGAAATGCCTTGTCTGAGAGAGGGGGGAAAGGACTTGCTGCAAGAATGAACTGTTTATTAGACTGACCCAAAATGGAGCCCATTGCCAGATGAACTATTTGGCTTACCCTTGAACCCAACAAATTTCCAAACAGCAACAGCAACATTTTCACTGATTTCGTCTGCATATTTCCCCAACGAGAGTTGAAGCTGTTGTTTTTATACTTTTCTTTCTCTTTGTTGTTGTTCACAGGGGATTTCCCTTTTATAGCGATGTTATTATCGATAGTAATTACAGCTGCAAATTACGGGGGGTCTAAATGTTTTGGCCGACAATCTAGTATATTATGCTGTCTATGGTATATTTTGAATGTTAGTACCATATCGTTATACTAAATATACATTTATATATTTATGTACATTGAATTAAATTTTAGTATATATTTAAAATAATATCGTAATATTTTGCTTTTATTCAAAGTGGGTAGCGGGTATCTCACAGTCGAGCACACTCGACTGTAGCTTTCTTACTTGTTTTTTCTATAACATCATTAGCTTTATTCTGAATGCTTATATGTGTTTATACATTTATATATCTAATATAATCAATTATCAATATATAAACTATCGATAACATTTTAAGATACACAGCACTAAATGAATATTTAGTTTGCTATTTTTATTTTGTATACCATTTAACATTGTTGGCATGTACTATCGGCAACTATCGATAGAAAATTAGTAATTTTATGACTATTGTTTTTATTTAATTTATGGTGGTATAGTTTATATTTAATTTAGAATTGTATTAACTTAAAATTTTATTTGTTACGTTTTTTCATTACCATATTTAATATTGCCGCTATTTGATCATACTATCGGCAAATATCGATAGTCAATGAGTGCTTTTTAAGAATAAAGTAGCTTACATTTAATTTATAGTCGTATTAGAAGAATATTAAGTTTGTAATTATTATTTATTAGTTTTTTATATTTGTTATCAACTCTGAATGCCTTGTACTATCGATAACTATCGATAGCAACTTAATGATTTTGAGGATTGTGGTTTATACTTAATTTATTGTTGTACTAAATAAACATTTTATTTGTGATTTTTCTTAATAAGTACGTTCTTTGTTTGTATTATCGATAACTATCGATAGTAAATTATTGGATTTAAAAAATATAGTACATTTAACGCATTTAATGCATTTAATTTATAGTTGTACTAAATGAATAATTTTATTTCATATTTGTCTTAATTAGCATTTTATGTATGTTATTAACGCTCTTTGCTTGTACTATCGATAACTATCGATAGTAAATAAGTATTTTTATCACTATAGCTTATATATAATTTAAAGTTGTACTAAATGAATATTTTATATGTTATTTATATTAATTAGTACTTTATAATGCTCTTTGCTTGTACTATCGGTTACTATCGATAGTAAATTAGTGTTAAGATTGTCGTTCATTAATTTAAAGTATTCAGATTTGTCAGTTTCTACTTTATTTCAAATTTCTTTAGGATTCATTTATATATCTAAACAAATATGTTGTGTAATCAGCGTCAATATGCACAACTTACTATCGATAGCACACACATATCGATAGAGCATCGACATGGTGATCTTATGAAGTGTGTTATGAGCACATCGATAGCGACAGCGACAGCAACTCGATGTACTTATTAGCCAATTGCATTTCACAAAACCACTCTCGGAGTTTTGGAGCGCGGAACCCAAAATGGCTGACAAAGCTATGCGATGGAGTCAGCTTCGCTTGCTCTGCAAGTTTCCCCACTCTCCCCAACTTTGCTGACTGCCTGACTGCCTTTCTGCCCTTGCTGACTGCCTGATTGCTGCCGCAGTTGTTGCTGCCGTTGATGTTGTTGCTGTTGCTGTTGCTCTTGGAGTCCATGAACGATGCCCTTTGGGTGCGTTGGCGTTGGCTACACTCAATTTTCGCAGGCGGCACAGCTGCCATGTGTGTGCGTGTGTGTGTGAGTGTGTGTGTGAGTGTGTGTCCAGTTCATAGCCAAAAGTTATGGATTCAACTTTTGGCCAATTTAATTTTCTCGCCTGAAACGGCTACAGAACCAACAACAGCAACAACAACAACAACAACAACGTCAACAGAGTCACGTTGACCAACGTTTTGCCTTTACTCCACTCTTCCCCCTCTTCACCCCCTCTTTTACAGCTCTTTCACTATGCGTAATGTGTGTGTGTGTGTTTGTGTGTGTGGTGTGTGTGTGTGGCCGAGTTGACGACCCAGGGCCAGAAACAGAAACAGCAACGGCAACAGAAATAGCATCACAATCGCAGCTCCAGACACACAGCTTCCACAACACACAGAGAGAGAGAGAGAGAGAGGGAGTGAGAGAGAGAGAGAGAGAGAGAGAGAGAGAGAAAGGTGAGTGAAAGAGAGAGGAAGCAAGAGTGCTGGTACACAGACCCAGAATCGAGTCGCAGTTGCCCAAAATTTCAACTGCAGATGCTGGAAACATGTGCCGGGGGGCATAAGAGAAGCAAGAAGAGGAGGTGGCGAAGGGGGGGGAAGAAGGTGGTGGCAGAGGGAGGGGGTGGGGGGAGAGGAAGTGCCCGTGAGCCCGCATTTACAGATGATTTAGCTGATGTTAAAGGCCCCAGCTGCGTAGCGCTCCAAGGGAAAGCACAGTCAGAGAGAGCAGGAGAGGGGGAGAGGGGGGACGGGAAAGAGAGGGGGGGAAAGGGGAGGAAGGACCCCAACTGGACGCAATTCAGTGTGGACACATTGTGCCCCATTAGTTTCTACGCCAACAACATGGCAAAATTTGCATGATTTTGCATTGCGGGGCCAACTAGGCACATTCACTTGGCCATTGTTGTTATCCTCCTTGTTGTCCTTGTTGTCCAGTCCCCCTCCCCCCGCTCCTGCCCCTTGCCTTGTTTGTTGTCCTGCTCCTGGTGATGTTGCTGCTGCTTGACTGCTTGCCGTTGTTGTTGTAATAAGAAATGCTTTATGCACGCACTTTCAGTTGGCCGCCCTCTGGACTCTTTTTGGACACAGGACTCTGGATTCTGAACCCAAACCATGCGGAGAGTGGTGACCAGTTTTCCAGACCATTTAATTTTGTAGCCAACCCGCACTTTTTATGCTATACGTGAGCGTAGCGAGTATTTCTTTCTTCTTTTTTTTGGGGACATTTTTCGAGGGTATGCGAGGTGAGCTTTTATTGAATCTTTTAATCCGAAAATATAATATTATATAATATATTACTTTGCACTCTTTAAGCTGTTAATCATAAGATTAAGAACTAAATTTATTTTATATATTTAACATATTCCAGAAAAATATTTCAATGTTTTCAAGTGTTCATATAATTATTTGACTTTTACTATCAAATTTGAAGTTATGAATTTTGTGTAATAATTCAAAACTTCAAATTTAATTGGAATCTTTGCTGAAAGTCAAATAATTATATGAACAGTTTCTTGGCATAAAAGAGATGGGCAAAAAAGACAAAAATTTTAAATTAAAACATGCTAAACCAAAAGATTATCTCTTAATATGATATTAACTTGCTTTGAGTTAAATCTTACAAATACATTTGGATCACTTCTTTGCAATAAATTTAGTTACTATTACTGTTGATATTACTGCTATCTAAAAATGTGATAATCATTCACTAAAAAATAAGATAATAATCATGTAATAAGCTTAAAATGAAAAATATATTATATTCAATAAAAAAGTATTGTATAATGTTGAATTCTCATGCCTGTTCAGCTATGGATTATGAATTCAACATTTAGATCCGCAATTGCGTTTTGTAATCTGAAATAAAGCAGAACAAATTTTGATTTAACTTTGCGTTTTTAAATCAGAAGTCTAGCCTCTTTAGATATTAATTGAAATAATATTTAAATGCAAAAACATTTGGTATTTAATGATAATTTAAATATAATATTTAAACGATTTTTCAAATTTAACAAAATTGTGTGTTTTCAAACATTTTTTTAAGACCGCTCAAAAGATGGTCAATAGAATAGACGCCTTTTGGTTTTTGAATTTTATTGTAAGAAAAAAATTTTATTTAAATTTAAATTTATATTATTTATGCTAGTATAAGTATTTGATCATAAACTTATGCTTCATAAAAAATTAAAACAAATTTAGATAGAATTTCAGTAATAAGTTTTGACTACTTTGCTAGTAATAACTTTTAATACTCGGTCCTTCATAGAATGATAAAAGGAATTTATGTAGTTCAAGGAAAAACTCACTTCAAGCACATTTAAAACTTCAGTTAATATATCCTTAACTTCATATATCTTCCATTATAGCTAGCTCCAAACATTTTCAATTACATATGTTAAGATCACAAAAATATGTAAATTTTAGGAAATGAATTGAGTATAACTTTTGAAGCTTTTTAATATTTCTATCGAATGCTTTTGCAGGGTATTTGCTAGTCAATCAGCTCTTCTAAGTTTGTGTGTTTTGTGATGCTCTTTCTTTTGTGTTTGCATTTCGTTGTAGTCGTTGTTGTTGTTGTTGTTGTTATTTCATCTCTTTGGCACTTTGATTTTTGAGGCCTGTTTTGTTTAGCAACAGCAGCAGAAGCCGAAGCCGAAGCCGAAGCCGAAGCATCGTCACACAGCAATTTGATGATGGTCTAATAAAATTATTTATATGACGATGCCAGGACGACAGGATAAGAATGAGAATGAGAAGAAGAAGAAGAAGAAGCATGTGGGAGGAGGAGGAGGAGTTGCACAAATATCTTCTGCATGGAGAGCAAAAATCATCATTTGAGGGTTGAGAAATTTTGGGAGTATTTTTGTGCAGCATTCAGCAAAATATGCTAAAATATTGCTGACTTTTTGTGAGGGGAAAGAGGGGGAGGGGGAGAGGGGGGTGGCAAATCAAGCAATTGGAATTTAATATAAACATTTCGTTTCGAAGTTGGCCCAAAATGTGCTAATAAATTGCATATCGAACACTTGTCGAAATTGTGCAAATCCAATGCAGAAATTGATGAGAGACACAAATTTTGTACTTGAGCCTCAAAATTCTTCCATTTTTCAGTTGTGTGTGTGTGTGTGTGTGTGTTGGTAGTTAACCGATATTAGATTTCGGTGTAGTTTATCCATTTCCATTACGTATTTCGTATTTCGAAAATTCCGATTTTCATTGATTTTTTGGCCATTTTGCTGCACTTTTCTCTCTCTCTCTCGATTCAAACTTTTATCGCATTATCAATTCACTTTGTTAGCAAGCAGCTGCTTCATATGAATTGTGCTTGTGCTCAAGTGTGAATGCGCCTCATGTGCATTCAATGTTATACCCTGTAAATGCTAATTCACTTAAGAGATTGCACATATGTATATCTAGGTATTATTTGTAATGTGCAGCTTTCGATGCTTGTACATAACTCACTTTAAAGTGTGGAAAGCTAGTTCAAGCTTTATTCGAAGTGTTTTAAAAGTAATCTATTCACTTCAATCTGAGTTGCCTTTGAATTTACTATAAATCTATAACTTATATTCATACTATATTATATCTGACTCACATATGAGGACACCCGATTTAGACCAGAAAGAGTATATTTTTCAAAGATGTTTTTCTTTTGGGCACTTAAAATAGAGAAACATTTGAAAGATTCTACCAAAAAATCGAAAATAGCAAACGAAAGATGGCGCCACTAACATGCAGAATGACACTTGGGTTTTTAGTGGCGCCATCTATTGTTTCCTAAAAGTATGCTAACAAATGGAATAATTTTGCCTTTGAGTAGCAAATTTGAAATTTTGAGAAGCAACCTCCAAAAATTTGAAAATATAGATCGCTTCTGAAATTTTAAATTAACCGACAAAAAGGCAAACTTACTTAAATAAATGACGGACGATAGATGGCGTCAAAAACAGCACTTGATCAAGGTAAAAAAGTGCCATGTCAACCGATGAAATACCAGGCGAACATAACTCAGCAGCAAGCAGAAATACGGAAAGTCACTTTATTTTTAGTTGCACCAACTATCGCTCCCTAAAAGTATGCAATATTTTGTTTATTACTTTTAACAAACGATAGATGGCGCCACTAAGAAGCAGGTAACTTTCTACATTTCTGCTTGCTGCTGATTTATGTTCGCCTGGTATTTTAACAAATTACTAAAATCTTTTCAAATTTGAAATGTTAAGAAGGCAGGTGACAAAAAAGGATCCATTAAAATTTGAAACTAACAAATTTGCAAAAATGTTAAAACTAACAGACGAAAGATGGCGCCACATTAACGCAAGTGAATTGCTGAATTGCTGCTTTCGGCTGTTTTAAGTGATTTAAAGTGTATACAAATTTGTTTATAATACAAATCTTTCTCTGTTCGATATTTTAAGTGTTCGCTACAGTCACCAAATATTGCTTAGTACATAATTGATTGAGCTTAGAGCAAAGATTATGAGTTGTAATGTGATCTCACATATGGATGTACTATATTGACTGTGCAGGGTTGCCAGGGCACCCGCATATAGGCGAAAATTTCGCAAACTCGTTAGTAGCGAGAAGTTTAGAGGCTAACTTGATTCGGTCTAAGCTTTGACCGCTTTGCTTTCTTGCACTTTGCACTAGTGTAGACGACTTGCGAGTTTAGGGTTGCCCACATGATGATGATGAATGATGATGATGCAGGCTGGGTCTTAACCCTTTTTCTGTTTTTTTTTATTTTGTGGCAACCCCACGAGAGTTCACAGAGCAAGAAGGAGAGAAAGAGTGTCGGCAAAGTTATGAAAGGTGGCAAGAAGAAAAAGAAAAGTAATGAAATGAGAAACCAGCACAGTTACTTTCAAGTTGAACTCTCGTCTCTCTCTGTGTGTGTGTGCACTCAAATGGGGCAGCAACATCTTCAGCTGGCGCCGCTGTTGCTGCAACTTGAGGCAAAAACTTGCAGCAAATAAAAAAAAAAAAACCCAAAGCTTTCAAAGAATGCCGACAAGTCCGTCTCCATCTCCATTCCGTCTCCATCTTCGTGTGTTGTTTGGCTTTGTTTAGCTTAATTTGTTCACTTGCTTTGATGTGTCGACTGACTGCCACATGTTGAAAGGATACACGATGGAGACTTGGGGAAGACAACTTCAGTTAGCTGGCCAAGCACACAAGGAGAAGGAGCAGCGCAAATGGCATTTTCTATGGCCAGGACTTCAGCGAGAAGTGCGTCTTTTTTTTGCCTGCTTTGCGCCTTTGCTGCTTTTGCGATAATCGAGCCAAGGAGCCACTTGCTACATGCCGCACAGTCACAGCCACTGCCACATGTGGCACAAACAGTAGCTTCATCTTGTGAAGTCTTCTTTCTCCCCTCTTAAGTTCATTGCTGTTCACAGGTGTGAAATATTATGGCATTTATTGTATGAAGCTTTTGTCGAGTGCCGCACTCAACTTCCGTCTCTTTCTCTCTCTCTCTCTCTCTCTCCTTGCAACGTGTGTGTGTCCAGTTGTGTTGCATTTGGCGAGTGTGCTGTTCAGCATCTTTTTGGAGTGTCGTTGTCAACTTTTGCTTTTGTGTCATCATCATCTCAACTGTTGCCTAACTTGAGGCGCTTAGCAGACAAATACTGATTCGATTCCTATTCGATTAGCTCAACTTTTTTAACTGATTTATCTCGATCTCTTCAATCACATTTCAACTTTTGGCTAAACTACTTCACAATGTATGAAGAGACAGGTAGAAATTTGGTGTGGATAAATTTCGATTGTTACGAACTAAATAAAAAGCTTTTTTAGTACAAAAAAAACAACAATTTTTTAATTTTTTCCATTATTTTATTTTAAAATAGAGCAAGGATGTGAGATACTCGCTATCCGTATCATATAAAAGTAAAACTGTACTTAAAGAATACTGATTTATTCCGTCTTCAGTCATTGCAAAGCAGTATTATCATATAATGTACCGAAATGAATGCTGAAATAATCGAAAATGTAAATTTGGTATATTAAGTGCACTCAAACCAAATTATTGCTCTTTCTCTCTCTCTCTCTCTCATACAGTCACTTAGATCTTGGTATTCCTATAGGCAGATGGAGTTGTATTTATGAGTTAGTCTTTGTTTTGCATAATCTTAAATAATAACAAGTATGAAAGCTATAGTCGAGTGTATTTGACTGCGAGATACCCGCTATCTATAAAAACAAACAAGACATTTCGGTATTAATTTTAGAATATACCAAATTAATATACTAAAAATGTACCAAAAGCTACATTTGTTATTTTGACTTAGTACTACATTCAATATATATCATAGAGTGCCAATTATACAAGATTTTCAGCCATAAGCAAAAAATTATATCTCTATCAGTTCCAGTCAGACAGATAGACAGACGTACATAGCTATATCATCTGATATAGAATATTTCATAAACATATATATACATTTCCTGGAGGCACGAAGCTATAATAACCTTTTACCCTATGTGTAGCGGGTATAACAAGTAAGAAACGCCACAGTAGAGTGTCTTTGACTTTGAGATACTCAATGCTAGTTCTCAATAAAAGCAAAAGTGCTTTATATTATCATATAAATATACTCAAATAAATACTAAAATATACCAAAATGTATATTTGGCATATTAAGTGTTCTCAAACGAAAATACAGCACTTTTTAGTATAGACTTTAAGATCTAGGTTTCCATATTAGTTGGTCTTTTAAAACTTAGTTTGTTTGCTAAGCATAAATAATAAAAACTAAGTAATATTTAATTTGGTTTGATATCGAAAATCATGTCTTAGCTTCAAATATTACAGCGACTAAATAAATAAATACTAAGTTTCTTTGCATAGTTTCTAAGTTTCATGTAACAACAACATCATAAATATGCTTTGTTAAGTAACAATTAATAGTAAGCTTTCTTTATAGCAAAACAAAACAATTCTTTAACTGTTCGTGCTTCACTCCAAGTGTCAAACATTTTGGGAACCGAAAAAAAGAAAAAGCAATAGAAGAAAAAACACTTGGCAAACAAACGATGTAAAAAATAAAGTATGAAAACTCTCACATGCCGAATGATAAATGATTGCAAGCGAAATTGACAGATTTGCAAAACCTGTTAAATAGTGTGGGAAATATTCAAATTGAATAACGCACATACGTAACACACATACATATTATATATATATATATATATATGTGTATTTTACTTTTTTTGAAAACACCATTCGAAAAGCGAACCTCTTTGGCTTTGCTGTTTGTCACGTTGCCCGCGGGGCAAACAACTTGAATCGATTTAGTCATTTGAGCTAAAAAGAGCTTCAAATATGTATATTCGCTGTCCCTTTTAGGGGGGGTTATGCGACGGACAGAGATTTTTGAGCAAACAAGACAACACAAAAAGAGTTTATTAGCCAACCCAATTACATCAGTGACCATTCGCTTTTCTCTCTTCTAGTCTGCTCTTGTCACATTTCAAATTTGTGTGACGCAGTTTCCTTTGTCAGCTGGAGGAAAATGGAAAAATGAGAGAGAATTGAATGAAATGCAAATGCGAATGAAAATGAAAAATGCAAAATATGTTGAGGACAACACGAACTTTAATGTTCATTTGCAGAACTAAAAAAAATACTCAGTTTTTTCTTAATTAAGTGTCGAAAGGGAAATGTTAGATAGAGAAACACATTCTGTGTGCATTCGCTTGAATACCTCGAAGCTGATGAGTTGTAATCTAATATATGCTTCATGAGGAATTTTGTTTCTCTCTTTCTCTCTCTCTCAAGGAAGTTGACAGCGAGTTCTGAGAAAGTCGGAGCTGACACAATTAAACGCTGCGTGCTTTGTTTTCTCTATTCTCACTTCTCTCTCTCGAGTCAATTGTCATCGTCGCACTTGTTGTCACGATCAACTATTGTACTATATCCTCCGATCTCTTCCCCCCCTTCGATCGCGCCTTTTTGTGATCGCACGTGTCAGCGACCCTCGTCTAGGTAGCGTCGCGTTTTTACGTGTCGATGGTGTGAAACTCCAAGCGAAGACAAAGCCAGGCGCCGATAAGATCACTGATCTGAGTACTATATGTATGTAAGAGTGAGTGTGTGTGTGTGTGAGTGCTCCAAACGCCATGCGCTCTATTCATTCTATAGTTATGACGATTATGAGGAAGGCCAACATATCGCGCATATTCATTTGATTCATGCGCTTCATTCACAAAAATAAGAAAACCACAAACCAGAAAACACTTCAGACAGTAACTGTTTTGTATGCAGCAAGTGACACTCGCGGAGAGTTTCGAACGCTGCCTTAAAATGCAATTATATACCCTGTAATTTACACATAAGTTACTTAGAGTAGTGACAACTGAGAGTGGATAAGAAAGCAAAGCAATTTAGTAAGAAATTAAGCAATGGAACATCAAGTACAGGGTATCTTTTAGTCGTGCAGCAGCTAATAAAATTCAAATATGGATAAACAGCTAAAATGTGTGACTTATTTCACAGGGTATCTGCTGGTCGAGCAATAATTGGCGCATAAGTTTCGAACTGTACCTTAAAATGCAAATGTATACCCTGTAAATTGAGCACGAGTTACTTTGAGTAGTGAGAACTAAGAGTGGATAAGTAAAACAGTGAATTTATTAAGGAATGTCAATAAAGATATCAAATTTAGCAATCGGGCAACAAGTACAGGGTATCTGCAAGTCGAGCAGCAGCTAATGAAAATCAACTATGTTTAAGCAACCATTAAATGTGGTTCATTTCCCAGGGTATCTTCTAGTCGAACAGCAATTTAAGCAAAAGTTATGCCTTAAAATGCAATTATATACCCTGTATATACCCTGTAATTTACACATGAGTTACCTAGAGTAGTGACAACTAAGAGTAAGACATGGAATTTATTAAGGAATGTCAATACAGAAATCGAACATCAAGTACAGGGTATCTTTTAGTCGTGCAGCATTCAATTCTTAGTCGTAAAGTAGTGAAAACTAAGAATGGATAAGATAACAAAGCAATTTATTAAGAAATTTCAATACAGAAATCAAACTCAGCAATGGAACATCAAGTAGAGGGCATCTGCAAGTCGAGCAGAAGCTAATAAAACAGCTTATAAGTGTGACCTATTTTACAGGGTATCTGTTAGTCGACCAATAATACAATAAAAAGCAATGGTATACCCTGTTATTTTAGTATAAGTTACTTAAAGTACAAAGGAGTGGAAATCAAATTCCGCAATGAAATAAGTACTACAGGGTATTTGCAGGTCGAGCAGCAGCCAATGAAATTCAGTAATGGATCAAAGTACTTAAATGCGTTGCTCATTTCACAGGGTGTCTGCTAGTCGAGCAGTAGAGAATCAAATTTAAATAACATTAAGCGATGCATCTTTTCTTCTTCAACTTTACAGCGTGTCTTGCTGTCGAGCAGACTTTTGTGCTGTTTATGTGTAAAGGACTTTTCGCTTGTTTGGCAATTTTCTGTTGCGACTGTCAGCAATTTGCAACGTGCAACGTGCAACGTTGCTGCTGTTGTGTTGCTGCTGTTGCATTGCTTATGAAGTGTCACATGAAATTTTGTAATTTTCTTATCCAACATTTTTGTGTCACTTGACCAAATGGACGAGCGTTTAAGGTGTCACAAGGCAGCGCGATTCTTCGCTGCTGCTTGCCACATGCCGCATGCCACATGCTGCATGGCCCCATGCCTCAAGGCCCCGTTCGCCACAATTGGCAATTGTCGATTTGTCAGCCATTGGCAGTTCGAATGTAATTTGGCTATTATGGAAATTGCGCTTAGCATTGCCAACAGCAGCAGCAGCAGCAACAACGACGGCAGCAACAACGACGGCAACAACAACAACAGTTGCAACTGCAGAGTGCAGCAAGTGGCAGCAATTTATGCTGCCACACACTTGGGGGCCAACTTATGGCGCATAAATTTCGAGTGGCCAACGCCAACATAATTAATTTCAATTGACTAAACTACAGCAGTCGCAATCGCAATCGCAGCAGCAACAACAACTCGCAGCAGCAGCAACAACAACTTCAGCAGCAGCAGCAGCAACAACATCTGCAGCAGCAACAGCAACAGCAACAACAACAACAACAACATCTGCAGCAACATTAGCATTAGCAACAACAACTGTAAGAACTTTCACTCACAAAGAAAATGTAATCGACATTTAAGATACTCAACAATAACTTCATTCACTTTTGTTCCCAATTAATAAAGGAATCATATTTTCAAATTTTATTCCATATTAAATAAACAATACTTAAAAAAGAAATTGAGTACCTAATTATAATCTTATTCTTATTCCTTTAGGTTTCATACACCATAAGTTTGTACTATAAAAGAAATAAATTAAAAATAATACCAAATTCAACCATTTAATAGAAAACTTATATTGATACAGAAATTGAGGTATTCACTCCATTTACGATATAACATAGTTACCATTTAAAGTGCTTCACTTTAGAATTTATGCAACGTATGGCAATTGATTTTGAAATTCTTTCTTAAAGTCTTATCTAAATATTTAAAATACTGTAAGTAAAATGAGAATAGGAGTATCGCTACTTTTTAATAAATTATTTTTGTAAATCGCTCTATTATATAATGTATTATATGGTAATAATTTATTATGCTAAATTTTAGTTAAAGTTAAGTTGAAGTTGCAAATAAAAGTATAATCTAACATACCGAATTATTAGAACTTATCGTCAAAACGTTTTTCCTAAAGGTTGAGAAGATAAAGTAAATTAATGCATAGTGCACTTATTGAACATAATAATACATAAAGCTTCTTCAATTTTCTCTTTCCAAATATGCATTA
This sequence comes from Drosophila niveifrons, assembly GCA_035046325.1. Taxonomy (NCBI): domain Eukaryota; kingdom Metazoa; phylum Arthropoda; class Insecta; order Diptera; family Drosophilidae; genus Drosophila; species Drosophila niveifrons. The sequence goes on from JAWNOC010000071.1 coordinate 1,443,120, forward strand.
ATTTATTTACAATCGAACTCTCTTTTATATCTGCTAAGCGGTAGAAGCGTATTTTAACTTTGAATCTACTGGAGTTTATGTAAGAGAAATATTTTTGTTCGACCAAAAACGTCTATTGCAATTGGCTCTAAAGTTGCTTTGGTTGACAATCTGAAATATTTTTACCTTTATGGTATATTTAACGAAATAGTAATTTAACGAAATAGTAATTTAACGATATAGTAATTTAGCGATAGAACCAAATATGACCTTCGGCATGTTTTAGTACTTTTGCGGTATATTTTTTTCTATATTTTAAGAGCTTTTCCGAACCTTCTTTGCTTTTATTCAAAATTGGTAGCAAGTATCTCAAAATCGTGCACACTCGATTGTAGCTTTCTGCATTGCTTGTAAATTTAAGTTTAAGAGCCTGTTCGCTCGGTTTGATATTATTGCATTCTTTGTTAAATTTTGATATTTTTGCATTCTTGGATTTGGAATATATTCAAAAATTTCAAATTATTTTGTAGAATTTCTATATTGATATATGCAAGAATTTAGCTTCTGTGTTTAATCTAGACATCATAGATCGTGATTCAAAATGTTTTCTTTTCAATTGATAGTGATTGATAGCCTGATAAGTTGTCTGCTACCAGCGTTGTGTGCAGCACATACAACCCTACTTGGCTGCACTTTTACTGCGGGGTATCGCAAACAAATGTAGCTAAAACTTGCGCCCAATTTCAGTTGGTGTTCGCTTATTTAGACAATATGTTCGATAAAACTTTGTAAGCCCCCAAAGCACACACACACATGGATAGAGAGAGAGAGAGAGGGAGAGAGAGAGAGAGAAAGAGAGAGAGAGAGAGAGAGAGAGAGAGAGAGAGAGAGCAGCTGTGGCTGTAACTTTATGCGTGTGTCCCTTGCAACTGACCCGCCAACATTGTGTAACACGAAGATTTATGCGACTTTGCCCCAAAAACTGTCACGTTCTTCCCCCTCTTCCCCCCTCTCCCACTCTGCCTCTTCCCACTCTTTGTGCTGGCAGTCGCCATTTCTGCAGCTATGTTTGTGTGTGCATGACTGTACTTCCGCTGCGCCAACTGTACCTTCTGGCCATGTGAGTTTGCTTTGCTGGTTTTCAGCTGCTGTGATTTGCATAGAAAGTGTCGCCACAAATTTTTGGATACGGCTAACGTATGGAGTGTCTGTGTTTGTATGTGTGTGTGTGTGTGTGGTCCAACCTTTTCTTAATTTGCTGTGAAACTATTGCCAACTAAGCGTGGCAAGCAAAAGCTTGCTGGCAAAGTGGGCAACGCTTTTGGCCATCATCTCACTGGCTGGCCAAGTTAAATAGCCTGAAATTGTTCAACTTCCGGCCATGGCCATGGCCATGGAGACCGCCGCTGGCCGTTTGTCAGCCACGTTGTGCATTAATTAGGCAAAGCAAATAGCAAACAGCACTAGATAGCAACAACAGTCGAGTTTCTCCCCTTTGTGTGGAGCGAGGGAGGAGGAGGAGAACAGGAACTTATGAGACCGCAGAACACAAGGCGAGAAAATGGCCGCAAGGAATTGAATTGAATAAGGAGAACGATGAGAGCGATGAGAATGATGATGGCTCGTAAATCTGAGCACTCAGGAAAAAAACACAGCATTCACAATAACAAAAGCCAAGTTTTTAACGTTCATTTCCATTGTTTTGCCTTAAAGGAAAATCCAGAGCTTGAGCTTGGCAAATTTAAAAATGAAATGATTGAATGCAAAAGTGAAGTTGTAACAGTGAAATTGTTGCTAATAATGCTTATTCAGCACTTTGAGTTCAAAAGCAATAAGTTAATCATGAAATAAAGTAAATATTATGTCACTTTTTCGCTTATAGTAATACATTTATTATTTATACATTTATTTATCATGAAAGTTCTTATAGACTTAAGAACAACTTTAACTTTTTGCAACTTAAAATTTATTTGATTAGGTTGTTTTGTGTGTTTATTTTTAGTATATTCAAATACATTATTTTCGTTTTAGTTTTAATTGTAATATTATACATATATTAAACTCACTATTTGCAATAGTATGATTAAAGAAAGTGATCACAAAAAGAAAAATATTACTTTTGTCCTATATAGTTTGTCTGACAATTTAGTATACTTAGGATGTAGTATTATAGAAAAATACCAAATATAACCTTTCGGTATCTAAATTTGGTATATTTTAAGAGTAAAAACATACTGCTTTACTCTTCTTCCAAATGTGTAACAGATATCTCTCAACTATAGCTTTCTTACTTGTTAATTGTAAGATTAAACATTAGTTGCAGTAATAATAATTTAAAAAAGAATTAAAAAAGTAAGTAAAAAGTAAGCTTAGGCTTTTATTTTGGAGGAGTCATTTTTAATTGTTAAGAAAGTATTTCTTACACAACTGCACAGCTTTTTAGTTCACTTGCATGATTGGATTGTTATGATTATTCTTATCCATATTCTTATGGATCCAATCTTGAGGTAAACAAGATACACAAATTATGTTCAGTCTCCTTAAAGTTTTCTAAGAAATAGTTTAACAATAGGGTCTTAGCTGCTTTTTCTGACAAATCTAGTATATATTATAATCTATGGTATTTTTTGAATCGAAATATCAAATATAACCATCGGTATATTTCAGTATCTTTTGCGGTATTTAAGTTCCGAACGTTTTAAGTAATTATAAAGTTACTATAATTTTGAAAATAGTTCTTATGGATTCAATCGTGAGGTAAACTTTTCTAATTCATACACAAATCATGTTATATTCTCCCTAAAGTTAAACAGTTCTTCTCAGATAATCCTTTTCTTTAGCTGATAGAAAACTCGAACTTGGTTTTTTGTTCAACTCTGAACTCGAGCAGGAAGCTCCAAAAAAAAAGTTTCATTGTGTTTTTGTAGCAGTCAATAAAATACGCTCATTATCGAATTAAAAACCGCAAAACTGAAACTCTTATAACAGATTATGTGCAATTCTTAATCGTTTATAACCTCAAACTTAAGGGTTGAGGGATGAAGAACACTTTGTGTTGTGGCAACAGAGTTGTAGGAGTTGAAATTGTTGGGTGAATTTCGACAATTACATAACCTGCAAAAGTCTTTTCGTTGCTTGGCCAAACAACTGTCGAGGAAAGTGAAGAGTTTCCTTCTCGGGGAGGGGAGAGGGAAAGAGGGAAGAGAGAGGGGAGGAACTCCACTTTTGGTAAGTTTTGGTAGGCCTTTTTTACGTTTCGTGTCTTTGACTGCCAAATGACACAACAAACTGCAAACTTAAACACTTAATCTTTTCATTTAATGTTAATTTGTTTGTTTTTATCGACATATTTTCTCTGTGAGGGCGTTTGGCTGAAGGCGTCGACGGGCGGGATAGGGAAGGGCTGGAGGGGATGGAGGGGATGGAGGGGGGGACGGTTTGTAATACCCAATCCATAACTTTGGCTGCCGTTAAATGCGCGGCGCTTGTTACGACAACAAACTCATTTCACGTTATGACAAATTGCTGCCAATCAACATAATTCAGCGGCAAGTCAAGAAAGTGGCAACCAGCTGATGCACAAAAACGGTTTTCGGGGGCGTGGGCGAGGGGGGGAGCATGGGGGCGGGTGTAGAGAGCACCTAAGAGAAGCCAGACGCCAAATAGAGACAGCAAAAGAGAGACAGAGAGAGAGAGAGAGAGAGAGTGGCGACACGCCTTCAAACCTTTTGCCTGATTAAAAGTCGCTAAAACGTCAGCTCAGTGGAAACGATTTGGAGTTATTATAGCTAGATTGCGGGAATTTTGTGCAGTTGCTTTAGTTTTTAGCGGTTTACCGTACAAGTTTTACATAAAAACATATTTCTTGTTCTACAAACTTCAAAAACACGAAAATTAATTGGATGTTTTTCAAATTTAGCTCATTTTGGAAGGAGTTTCTATAATACTAGAATAAAGAGTATGGAATATGGAATATGGAATATGGAATATGGAATATGGAATAAGGAGTAAGAAATAAGGAATAAGGAATAAAGAATAAGGGATAAGGAATAAGGAATAAGAAAAGGGAATAAGGAATAAGGAATAAGGAATAAGGAATAAGGAATAAGGAATTAGGAGTAAGGAATAAGAAATAAGGAGTAAGGAATAAGAAATATGGAATATGGAATATTGAATAAGCAATATAGATATAGAATACGGAAAAAGAAGCCAGAAATAACAAATAAGAAATATAGAATAACGAATATGGAATAAGAAATAAGGACAAATGGAATATGGAATATGGAATATGAAATAGGGAACATGGAATATTGAGTATGGAATATTGAATATGAAATAAATAATAAAGAAATAATGAAATAAGGAATTAGGAATATGGATTATGAAATATGGATTATGGAATATAGATTATGGAGTATGGAATATGGAATATGGAATATGGAATATGGAATATGAAATATGGAATATGAAATATGGAATATGGAATATGAAATATGAAATATGGTATATAAGATAAGGAATATGGAACATGAAATATGAAATAAGGAACATGGAATATGGAATACAGAATAAAATATACAAAATATAGAATATGGAACACAGAATAAATAATATAGAATATATAGTTAAATTTCGAACTTTCTTTATTTTTTCTAAAGAGTTGCCATCACTGGCAATCGGCAATCGGTGTCGGGAGAAGGTCGCTGGTCGCCGGGTTTACAGATCCGGCCCCAAACTCAAACTCAAACCCGAATAGAGCACTTTTGAGCAGTAGCTGGTTTTTGTTTTCTTCTTTTTCGTTTTTTTTTTTTTGACAAATGTTATGCCTTGCTTGCGCGCTGTTCACTTTAACGCTCATTGCTATTGCCACGCCCACTCATCAGTGCATGCCAGTGGAGGTGGTGATGAGGAGAGAGGAAGAAGAAACGGTAAAGCCGCCATAACAAATTGTTAGACTATGACCTCGAAAACATTTGCCAGTTGGCAGTTGTCTTCGTAACGCTGTCTTCCTCTTGCCTCTTCGTGCTGCCAACCTGCTATCCTGTGGCGCTGCCGTCTTGCTGTCTTGGGGCTGCCACCTTCGAGGTAGTTGGAATTCAGCAACTTCAAACTTGGCCTGCAGTTTTATGGCTAGTTTTGTAGGTGTAGACTCTGTTTTCTCCCTCTCTTCTTCTTCTTCTTCCTCACCCCCTTCCCAATTGTCTCTTTCACGAAACATGCTTATTATTATTTTTGATGTTTTTTTTTCGCTTTTGCCAAGTTTTGTGGCTCGTTTTGTGGGGGGGCTTTCATGTGATAATTGCGGCGCATGAATTACAATTAATTCGTGACGATTCGTGCAAGAGCTTTGCGCCCCCGACAGCTGCTCATTGTGGGGAGCGGGGAGAGTGAAAGATGGGGGGGGGAGGGGGGATTGCATGAGGGCGCCTCGGCTACAGTTACCAGTTAGCAGTTAGCAGCAAGAAGCGACGTCCGCGTGTCGTTAGCAGCGCCTGTTTATTATTCCGTTAATTCTCTCTGCCCCCAGACTGTCAACCCAACTCTCAATTCCTCCCCTCCCCCTTCAGCCCCCTCACCAAGCTTTTGGCTATATCCTGCCACCCGAGTTGCCCCCTCCGTCAACTCTTTTCGGTTATTGTGGCTACGCGACATGCAACGCGGCGGTGACATCGCCAAAAACCAAAGCAAAGCCAAATACCAAATACCCAACCATATCCATCTTTCCCTCTCCCTCTCCCACTCACTCTCCCTCTCCCTCTCCCTCTCCCACTCATTCTCCCTCTCTCTTTCTCTTCTTGTACAAAACTGGATCCAACTGTAACCAAAACACGCACGCCTCCAACGAAGGCTTCTCGAACGCCAATCAACTGAATTTTAATGCAGCTGACGAGGAGCAGACGAAGGAGGAGAAGGAGAAGGAGGGGTAGGATAAGTAGGGTTTGGATTGAGGGATGAGGATTGATGTTTGTGCCATCAGTTTCATCATCGCGAGCAAAGATTGCTCTTGCTTGGGGCATCATCAGGATCACAGCTTAATTGACTTTTTTTGGTCTGTTGCTAATTTCTTTCTTTCTTTCACTTTGTCTCTGAATTACTGTAAATCTAAAACTCAACCTAAATAAGTTCAAATATTCAAATTTTCGTGTATTTTTCTTTATCTTAAAAGCTCTTTCTAACTTTCTTACTCACTTCTACTCTCTATCTATCTATCTATCTATCTATCTATCTATCTATCTATCTATCTATCTATCTATCTATCTATCTATCTATCTATCTATCTATCTATCTATCTATATCGTCTATCTATCTATCTATCTATCTATCTATCTATCTATCTATCTATCTATCTATCTATCTATCTATCTATCTATCTATCTATCTATCTATCTATCTATCTTAATCTTATTATCTATCTATCTATCTATCTATCTATCTATCTATCTATCTTATCTATCTATCTATCTATCTATCTATCTATCTATATCTACCGATCTATCTATCTATCTATCTATCTATCTATCTATCTATCTATCTATTTATCTATCTATCTATCTATCTAGCTATCTATCTATCTATCTATCTATCTATCTCTTTGTATATCTATCTGTCTATAGCTTCGTATATTTCTTTTATTTTAACTCTTCTATTGATATCATTAAACATCTTTACAACATCTTTATTTCATTTTAGTTCTTTTATTCATATTCCTAATCCATATACAATCTTTCATTCGCGGCTTTTATTTTCTGTGCTCTTCGCAAATGTTTTTGGCACAATTTTTTGACTATTTTCACTATTTTGAATCTTTCATTAACGCTCTTCTTCACGCTCTTTGCAGTCTCTAACTATTTTCAATCTTTCAATCCCTTGCACAAACAATTAAAGCATTGAAAGCGTTTGGCGACCTCAGTGTGAGCTGCTTCGAGATGTTTCGCACCCAATTAGCATTTCTGTAAGCTGTGATTTTGGGATATCCCGTTGCTAGCACTTCCTCTCCTCTCTTCTCCTCTGTTCAGCTTTGACTCCTTTGGCAGTGACTCCTTTCGGTTTTTAACCACGTTGCGGCTCATTGTGTTGGGTGGGCGCATTATTTTTATTGCTGTTGTCATCGCTTTGAAGCGGGTTTCGATTTCAACTTGAGTTCATTCTCCTCTCTCTCTGTCTTCCACTCCGAGTTGCAGTCTCAGTTTCGTTTTTCGCTGTGATCGACGCCCGCTGTGATTTTATGAGCCGCAATTGCATAAAACATTTCTATTGAGTCAGCGGAAAAAAATATCAAAACACAACTTGAGCTGCGATGAGATGGGAGATGAGAGAATGGGAGATGGGAATGTGGATGGATTTGCAACCCTCTTGGTTGGACAGAGCCGGCTTATTATGATTACTGTGATTATGCCGCGATGGCAAAGTGCGTGCCGAGTTCCGGGATTCTGACTTCCTTGTGACTGACTGACTGCCTGGGCTGTGCTGTGCTGTGCTGTGGTGTATCGTTTACGCTTAACAATAATAACAACTGATTTTCGGATGTGTTATTACATTTCCCGCGGTGACTGCAGCACCCAAATTATCACAGCTACCCCACACAGTTGGAGTTCAGCCCAAAATAGAGAGAGGACAGCTACGCAGTTTGTGGTTGAGCTAAGGAAAGGAAAGGAAGGATGTGGAGATTGTGGAATCAGTAACCGCAGCATCTTGCTAGAGACTTTGCCATGCGGATAATGAAGTTAAAGCCAAGCGAAAGTTGTATTTTTCTCTTCAGGAGGAGGAGGAGGAGGGACAAAGGCGAACTGATTGTCTGGATTGTGATGCGATGCGATGCGATGGCTCATTTGCAGCAATTACCAAAGCATTTTGTCACCCACAAAGCAAACGACAGCAGAATGCTGGTGGAGAGGGGGGGAAAGCCGCTAACGGGAGGGGGGGATAGGGGGTTGGCAGCACCTGCTGTGTCCAATGCGTTGGAATACTGCGCATTTGACTGCAGAGCTTAGAGTGAGGAAAGATAGAGAAGTCGGCGAAGAATATTCGAGAGTGTGGAAAAGACAAGGGAACAAGGGAAAGGAAGAGGTAAGTAGTTGTAAGAGGAAGAGTGCTATCAAAATTAGCTTCAAATAATGAAATGGGCATGCTACACTTGGTGGCAACTTAGTCTTCTGCACTTAGTCCTATGCACTTTGTAGATGGTATTATGCGAAATGAGGATTATCTTCAAATTTTGCAAACTGATTTTCCCAATTTTATCGAGAATTGCGCTTACTCCAAAAACGAACTTGTTTTTCAAACGAAACATACAGCAGAAATCTTAAAAGAATGGACTGTAAAACAACATTTTAAATTGATGAAGTGATCAGAACAAAATCCCAATCTCAAGCCAATTGAAAATCTTTAGTCAATCGTAAAAAAGTGGCTCGGGTTGTACGAAGCAGCTTGAGTAACCTTTTGGAAGCGTGTTCAAACCGAATCGAGTCGAATTCCAAAAAAATATTATTGAAAAATTGAGAGCAAATAAAGAGAGAAAATAGAGAGCTTGCCTGAACACTTAAAATAGATTTTTGGACAAAATATTAATACCATTTTAGTTATTAAAACTTTTGTGAAAGGTATTAATATTTTTCGATTGTACTTTATAACAACTCTTTGAATTCTTCACTATAATCATTTTTTGCCTAGTAAGAATGTAAGTATTATTCCTTATACATTCCTTATAAGTATTATTCCTTATACATTCCTTATAAGTATTATTCCTTATACATTTCTTTTAAGTATTATTCCTTATATATTCTAGGTGAAAAAATGAATATACAGAAGAATTCCAAGAGTTGTTAATCATAAAAAAACACAAAAGAAAATGTTTGGTTTGCTTGCGTGATTATAATTTTATGGGTGAGAAAGTCAGAGTCAATTTTGCTCCACATATATTATATTTGATATATATTTCAGAACTGTGTTTTTTTTATTATCAAATTGTTTGACTTTTTAAAGTTAAGGAATCAAAGAACAAGTAGAAGCAAAGACTGTTGAGCACTTTAGTGTTTATTAGTAGAGAGAGAGAGAGAGAGAGTTCAATTGCTGTTTTTCGATCTGTCACATCAGCAGCAAATCGAAATCCTAGTTGAGTTGCTGTTGCTGATGCTTTTGACTGCTCCTACAACTTTAGCTGTGGCTCGTTTTATTGTGCTTCATCATCCGCAGACATGACCATGGAGATGGAGATGGATATGGAGTTGGAACTGAAGTTGGCAATGGAGATGGAGATGGAGAGTGGAGATGGATGTGGACATGAACGTGAACTGATGACGCACGTATGTATATCAAGTGCACACCGAAAATTCGCCAGATCCCTTTGATAGAGACACAAATAGAGCAAGAAAGAGAGAGGGCGAGAGAGAGCGAGTGTAATAGGAGTAGAGCAAGAGGAGAGAGGAGGAAAGTGGGAGGCTGCAACTCGCCTTCGTGTCTGAGGCAATGTTGGCTCAAAGAAGGGGCACGTAATCCATTTGTTGTTTGCATGTCCATCTCGGGGTAAGCCCAACTTGGCTAAGCAGAGAGAGAGAGAGTGGGAGAGTGAGGGAGTGAGAGGGAGGGAAAGAGAAGGGGAGAGGAGAGAAAGAGCGAGCACGTTATGTGTGCATTGGACACAACTCAATTGCTCGAATACTGAGCCAGACTCCCAACTGTGCAAATGTGTGTGTGATGTGTGTGTGTGTGTGTTGTGTGTGTGTGTGACTCTGTGTGTGTGTGTGACTCTGTGTGTGTGTCTGCTCACATTTCTGCTGTGCTCTGTTAATGATGAGAGACCACGGAACGAGTTAGCTGCCATTCTGTTGCCGTTGCCATTGCTGTTTGGTGTGCAACTGACGCACATTTGCTGGGACTTTGCCACATGATATCAAGAGGCAGCTAACCGTGCCTTGCCGCCCCTCCCCTCCCCTCCCCTCCCCCTACTCGCCACTCTCATGGCTGGACACATTTCCGCTGCATTTTCGGACAGGACATTCGACTTGCAATTTGAGCGCTCGCATGGCATATTAATGGAGTTGATGCCAACTGACCAACTGGCTGCCAGACTCGACTCTGACTCTGAGACTGAAGAGAGTGAGAAAGAGAGAGAGAGAGGGAGACGGGGGGCGTCGACCCGAGTGGGCGTGGACAGCATGCGTGCAGAAGGACGAAAGCAAAGGAACAGAAAGGAAAGGAAAGGAGAGTTTCGACTGTCGCTTGACGTCTCCGATTCCGTCATCGCCATTTAGTTCATTAGAGCAAAAATGTTGCGATGCTGCTGCTGCTGCTGCTGTTGCACGTAAACAGAACTTGCCACAACTGGGAAAGAGGGAAAGAAGGAGGGGAGAAAGAAGAGGGGGAGGCAACAGACTGTCACTTAGTCGAAATCTTGCAGAGCGACAACAACTACTTGGACTACGCATTTACGTGATTAATCAGTTGGCCACGTGTGCAACTGTATGCGTGTGTGTGTGTGTGTATGTGTGTTATGTGTGTGTGTACTAGTGTGTGTGTGTGTACTTCTGGCATATGCTTCTAAGTCATGCAAAGCGCTTCGAAACGTTTTAATTGCCCAACGACATTCATGCATTGAGAGTGGAAAATGCACTCGCTAAACCCAAACATGGCTGCTCAGAAGCCGCCACATGCCGCATGCCACATGCCACTTGCCACTTGCCGCTCGTCAATTGCCACATGACAAATGCCACTTGCTACTTGACCACTACATGGCCAAATACTTTTGCCAACCAAAAAACCAAAAAAAAAATAGAAAGAAAATGAGTCAGAGATGCGGCTTAAAACATAGCCAAAGCAGGTTCCACTATCGAATACCCTGTACAACTCTAACGACGGGTATTTATGACTTGTTAGTTTTAAATATCAAAAAATACTTATCGCATCTTTAGCATTAATCGTATCAAGTTTAAATTTCATATTCTATAACATTTTTGTCATTTAATCTTAAAATCTGAAAACTGAAATAAGACATAGAAAATATAATCTAGAATTTATTGAGAATTCGCTTAGAGACAACTCAACAAAAATTATAGTTTAAACGCTTGTTATTAGTTAAATCAAATGTATTATCCCCTTTCTTAAAAATAGCCAAATACAACAGAATAAGAACAGAATCAACTATACCGTATTTTAACAATATATTTTAATATAGGAAATAACTAACGAAGCACAAATAATTATAAAATTTAGTGCCTATTATATAGAACACTTAATAGCTCAAATTGTGTAGTGCTAACGATCGATACCAAAAATAGCCTTTGGTATATTTTAGTATTTTGTTTAGTATATTCGGTATAACTCAGTTGCTTTGACTAACAATTAGGTATATTTTGTACTCAATGATATATTCAGAATGTGCTATATCAATATATAACCTTCGGCATACTTTAGTATTTTTCAACAAAATATTAATTTTGTATATCTAAAAGTAGCTTGGTTTAACAATCTGGTAAAATTTGTACTGTATGTATGTATATTCAGAATGTAGATATACCAAAAATAACCTTTGGTATGTATTAGTATTTTCTTCCGCGTATTAATTTGATATCTTTTATGAGTAATAGCGCAGTATTTTGCTCTTATTCAGATATCTCATGGTAGAGCACATTCGACAGTTGCTTTCACGCTTTTTAGTGTTAAAATTATGAACATTTTTCGGCATATTTTTATTATGAAAGTGTGGAGCGAAATCATATTGATACCCTATACTGAGTTACATATAGAGAGCACTATATCTTAGAAGGCCGTCTATCTGTCTGTCCATCACTTTTCTTGATGAATTTGCAATCAGCAAAACTGAAAAGCTGTTGATAATTTTCCACACACTTCTGCAGCAAGGAAAATTTGCAACTTTTAAGCTTTGAAGGTTTTCCCCAGCACTTGCTGAACAACGACTTTGAAGCCATTCAGCTGATGTCCAGCTGGTGACTTTTGGCATTTCGATTTCAAGCATTGTCTTTGCATCGACGAGCTTAATGATTGCGTTGTAAGCTGCGAACAATGCGAATGCAGTGCTTGTATTCAAATGCCGTTCAACCGGAGAGAGAGACTGTTAACGCCAGTGAGAGGGATCAACACTTTTTTTTTGTTTTTGGGGCATTGTTCTCAGCCCCAGAGTCTGTCTGTCTGACTTATCAAGTTGACACCAAACAACTGCAAGAAATTCCAATGCAATTTCAATTCCAATTCAATTCAGAACACGCTTTTGCTCTCTTCATTGTCATTTGGCAAAAAGAGAGAGAAGAAATACATGTATATGAAAAGGAGTGCGTGCTAAAAATTATAGTGTGGCCAACTGACATAACCGCAGCTTGCCGCAGTTTGTGGCAAGCGTGTGAAAGAGCCGTCAGGTGTTTTAAGATGCTCAAGACAGTTTCGCATTTTGAACTCTGACACCAGTTCGAAAAGACTTTCGGACTCGGCGAAGCATTTAACCAAACTAATTTTCCCATTAGACGCAACACTTTGGCCCAGGCCGCAAAATGTTGCCCGATCAAGCGCAACAACACAGCATTGACTACAAACTGTCTGCCTCTCCATCTTCCTCTCTTTCACTTTTGGCCAACTAATTGATCGGTTCCAAATGGTCGATCGCACGTAACGGCCGCATATGTGAAATATAGACGAACATCGAGCGACATTCGGCTATGCGATCGTATCACGCGATAAGCCAACCTAAAGGGCATTCAAAAGGTAGCCAGACCCAAGTCCCTCGCCCTTCTGTCTTTGCCCCTTCCTCTACTTCTACATCGATGGAGGAACCCCTATCGATTCATTGAGGCGTCACTCGACTCAACTCAACTCAACTCAACTCCAAATGGCTTTTCGTCGAGGGTTCACTTCAATGTGCAGCTAATTTTTTCTCTTTTTTTTTTAACAGATACAATCGTAACCATGAAATAGATCACTGATCATCATCATCATCATCGTCATCGTGGTCGTGGTCATTATCGCAGTCTGCCTTCTAATATTTGCGCTTAAAATTGGACGAGAGTCAATCTTCGGCACATCTTTTCGATCATAACTTGTTGCTGCCCCCATTTTGATCGTTGCGTCTTGCGGCTTGTGGAATTCATCGATGAATTCATGTGGTGCGGGCATAAGCCATGTCTACTTGATGTGCTTTAGACAAAGTTTGTAACATATGTTAGTTCAAGTAAAAATTTATACATATTTCTTCACTTTATTTTTATCTGTTTATTGTTTATCTTTTTATAACATTCAACCATTAGAGAATGTTATAAAAAGATAAACGATAAACAGATAAAAATAAAGTCTTAGTGAAATATGGAATTTGTATTGTATTTATTTTCATTCTTTATTTACTTTTATTTATTTTTAAGACGACCTCCACATATTTTTTGCAATCATTATATTTTATTTCGTTTTTGAGCGAGTTTTTTGTACATCTTTAATAATTTCTTTTTGTAAAATTATCACAGAAATCAAGATCTGGTTATACTTTGTTAGTTTATGAATTTAAACGATTTGAAGTTGCTTTGGCTGACAATCTGGTATATTTTACTACTCTCTGGTATATTTGGAATGTAGTGCTGCATCAATATACCAAATATAGTCTTTGGTATATTTAATATTTTCATATATGGTACTATTTAATCAACAAATTCCTTAATTGATCAGTGTTGCTTATAAAATCTTAAGTCTTTTATCCAAACATAATTTTATTCTCGTTACTTTCAAATTAAAAACTTCTAGCATATTTTATATTTATACTACAAGATAATGTATTAATCTCATAAGAATTATTGTGCTCATCTTTTAAACAAGTTTCCATATTAATTCCGAACACACAAATAGATTTGATCTAAACCACTTTTGGGCTGTAAAAGTTTGATTTGTACAGACTTGCGACGGGTCTCGTGGCCACTTCATTAGAAGATTGCTTTGGCGAATATTGAAAACACATTAGGCTGATGGCTTTATCTCGCACAAGGAGAGTGGAGAGACAACCCTTGAGGGAGCAGTCAACCCTCGGACAAAGACTAATACACGACACGACAATCAACAACAACAAGGAGAATCGCTTCAGCTACAGCTTCAGCTTCTGTTTCGGTTTGAGTTTGAGTTTGGTTTTTGCCTTTTTGGCAAATCGTTGTAATTTACGAAATTGACACTCGAAAGATTCGCAAGGCGCAACCCCAGCAATTAAAGCGACAGTCCCATATGGACGCTGGACAAGGGAATAGGAAAGTGTCGAGGATGGGGGATGGAAAAAGGGGAACTAGCTGAAGGCTGAACAATTTGTCACACGATACAACATAAAAAGTGCCAATTGCAGTCGCTGGTCGCTGCTGGTCACTCAGTCAGTCATTCAATCAGTTGGTCAATCATGCAGTCATTCTTTCAGTCAGTCAGTCATTTGGTCATTCCAGGCTCGCAGCGGGATCAGCTGCGTTTGTGCAAATTAAATAAACTCTAATGTCTTTAATTTGTTTGAGCTGCAGACACCCTCTGACCTCTCTATTTCAATTCACCCCTCGAACGCAGCTCCTTCTCTATATCCATCGATATATTTCCGATAACCGATTCTCTCAGAGAGAGAGAGAGAGGGAGAAATAAAGAAATTCCATTCCCCTTTCCCATTTCCATTCACATTTCAGTCGCATGTCGTCGCTGACGCTGCCCATAAATTTCGTATTAAATTGAGTGTTAAATGCTGGACGCAGCAGCCTTGCCCCACCCCCCCTCCTCACCCCTCGCTTTGGAGTAATGTGTTCAACCGTGCGCGCACTTCTCAGCGACATCTTCTCACACTACTCCCCCCTCACTTTCTTTTTCTTTCTCGCTCTGTCTCACAATTCGTCAATTGTAGCCAATTTATTAAGCCCAATTCTTAGTCGTTTTCTTTATTGCTTCGTCGGTCGAGTCTCTGCTGCCAAATTTGTTGCTGTTGTTGCTGTTGAGCTTAGCTGCCGAAATCAATAAGTTCGTTTCATTTACTCACAATTGAACACAACACACTGCGAAGCTGTTACAGTCAACGAGATTCTAAATTAAAGTCAGCAACGTTTCAAGTGTTAAGCTTTTGCAAAATACTACAAATGTATTTAACAGCCTTGACATACAAAGCTTTAATCCCAAATTGCGTTGACTTAAAGTGACAAGCTCTCAGACTTCCAACGCTCACTCTTTCTTAGACTCAGTCCGTTAAAGAATTATCGCAATAATTCAAATTTCGTTAGTTTGAAATATAATATGTATTTTTATTTCAGCCTTCTAGAACTTTTCATTCCAGTCAATCAAATCAGTTGCAGTGTCAAATTCTGAGGCTTTTAGCACCTACCATTTCAGCTCTGCGTTTAGAGTTAGTATGTAAAAGAGTTGCCGCTAGTATCCAAATTTATTTAGAATAAAATATAACATATTTTTGCAATTTTTTCAGCTTTCTAGCACTTACCATTTGAGCTCTACTTTCGCAGTTGTAGCAGTCCATCAGTTACAACTACTACTTTGGAATAATATCCAATAATGTTCAACCTTCTATCACATACGGTTTCAGTCAATCAACAAAAAGAGTTTTCTTTTAGCTATGATTCAAGCTATTATTGAATTAAATTTGCCATACTTTTTTGTATGCCTTTTTAAAAAGCTATGTTGTAGAAGATTCCTTTTGGCTTGTGACAGTCAGCTTTACCACAAAAAATTGTGTATATTATTTAAGTAACTTTGATATAAAATATATATTATATTTTGAGCTAAGCAAATTCAACAGCCTTCCAGCATTTACCAATTTATCAGTTAGCCAGTGAGCACAAAAAGTTTTCGCTATAATTCATATTTTTTTAATCGTTATATATACTTTTCCTTTCCAGGCCTTCTTAACAGCAAAACTGGCAAAATTCTCAGTCTCTTAGCTTGTACCGTCAAAACGTTGCACTCACAGTTGTGCCAATCAATCAACGCAAAGAGTTGTGTCAATGCTTAAAACTACTTTGCGTTCAAAAATACTGCAAATATAGTAGATTTTAACAGCTGTGCATCTCTCAGCTCTCTTGCTCTTACAGCTTTAGCTATGTGTAGTTTTAGTCAAAGTTTTTCCTTTACATATGATGCAAACTTTTTTTTTTCTACTTGCTATACTTAATTTTTCTATATTTTCCAAGCTTTACTCTTTCTATATTTAATTTATTGAACTGCAAACTTTTAAAGTAAGAACATGTAAGCAAGCTACAGTCGAGTGTGCTCGACTATGAGATACGCGCTACCCATTTTGAATGAAAGCAAAACAGTGCTACAATAATTAAAATAGAATTTATTTAAAGCAACATTTTTTTAAACCAAATTAATACACCACAAAAAATACTAAAATTATACCTCAACCAGATTTTGCTATATTTATAGTATCATAAGGGGTATTGAAGTTAACTTCACTGTTGAGCAACTATTTGCCAAGTGGCAAGTGGCAAGTGATAAGTGTAGTAAATGATATGAAGACATCTGCTTTGGTAATGCATCAAGTGCAATGTCCAACTCCATTCCCCGATTCCCGCAATTCGCAATTTCGATTGCGATTGCCAAATGCAATTTGAGGCTCTTGCATCTCAATTGTGAGGCAAAGTGCGCGACATTTTCAGCGTTCAGTTCAGGCAATTGGCGATTGCTGACGACACCCAATAAACACCAGCCAATTACATGTTCTGCACCGTGTTGTGTGTGTGTGTGTGTGTGTGTGTGTAGTTGGCAACAATCAGCGGAGGTTAAAGCTGACGAAATACCACAGACAAAGGCTGCTGCTGTTGTTGTTGGCGGCCAATTTCCCACAAAAGTATTTGAATGTCGTGTAAAGTGTTAAATTGTTTTAAATTTTTTCACATTTATTCAATTGCCGTTGTCGCCGTTGTTGTTGCCGTTGTTATTGTTGTTGTTGTGGCTACTGTTCGGGTCAATACAGTCACATAAATCCCATCGAAGCTGCGGTAATTTGAATAAAATATGCACAGATACAAACACACAGACACACACTCAGATACAGATACAAAAGCGAAGAGATACAGATACGGATATGGTTAGGCAGCAGTTGCAAAACTAACCCAGTCTCGAGTCCCAGAGCCCAGAGCCGAGAAGCCATCAAAAGCAACGCCGCCTTCGGGTGTCGATTGGAATTTTAAACGGAGCACAGATAAAAGTTCCTCTTCATCCTCCAGCTTCAGTTTTGAACTGCGGCTTCAGTTTCAGCTTCGAGTTCGACTTCAGCTTTTGTGCTGAGCTTAACTTGTTGCCTTGTCTCATTGTTTTGTGGATGCTGCTTTGTTTCAACAGGGAAATTGCCGAGATTTCGCATATATCGAACATATATTGTACTCAGCTCTCTCTTTAGTGTGTTTGTGTCTGCCTTGTGGCTTTGCCTTGAAGTGAACTCACTAAATTTTCGTCTTGACTTGACGCAAAAATAATTGAAATATCTGGCAAATCTTTTGATTATCAGCATTACAAATTATCACAGTTTTGCATTTCACGCAATAAATTTGAATTATTGATAATGAATCGATGATTAAAGTGGTTAGTAAGCTATTGAAATGTCAATAAAAAGAAATTGCTTAACATAATTGTAGAGTTGGGCTTATCATTTATGATTATTAAAATACTATTCTACTCAATAATCAATATATTATAAAGCAATAACTTCAACAAACTTGCTTGTAATATGGTTCAATAAATTGGAGAGATTAAGCAGATAAATTTCTTTCTTTTCTTGTGCAGTATTGCTCCTAAAATATACCAGAATGAAATATACCGCAAATATACTGATGTATACCAAAGACTTTATTTGCTATATAAATAAAATAGTACTACTTTTATCTCTATCTCTTATAGTCTCTAATATCTAGGTGTTCATACGGACAGACGAACAGACAGACATGGCTAAATCTTTTCGGCTGTTGACGCTGATACTTTATGGGGTCGGAGATGCCTCCATTTGCTTGTTACATACATTTCGGGAAGGCAGAAAGTTTTAATACCAATCTGATGATAAACAGCTTGCTTTAAATGACTATGAAACACATTATGAACATTCTTTGAAAGATATTAACATTTAGTCTCTGATAGCACATTCCCAATCGTCAGTATGTGTAATTACTTTTATTTATTTGAATATAGGAATATATGTATACTTAACAATCTATTAAAACAGTTTTATGGCACCTGAAGCCAGTCTTGCAGATCTATACAAAAATGTATCTTTAGTACTTACATACATAAAATGCATTATTTTAACTGACTTATTCTTCTCAATGTCAACAATGTGGTTAAAGAATATTCTTCACAATTTATAAGAAGAGAGTAATTTCTGGGAAACCTTAAGTAAAATGAAGCTATGAAAATGTGTAGTTTGAGATAAATGATAAAACCATGAACTAACTACATTTGTATCTGTTTGAATGTCTCCACATTGCAATGCATATGAATCGATCTATTTAGTTTAGATTTGTGCTATGAAATTATCTCTGTACAAGCTGCCAATTCGATCTATTTATATCTATAACTATTTAGCATTCTCTCACATTTTAAAAGCAAATCTCGAATGTCGCAGAAACTTGACTTGCTTCACTTGCTGCTGTTTGGCAGTTCTCCCCTTTTGTGACTCTCAGTTGAGATGGTTATCTTTAGCTTCCTTTGCATTGACTATCGGAACTCTTCACTCTCTTTCCCCTCTCCCTTTTTCCATCAACCGAGCTCAGCTTGAGCTGCGACCAAATGTCTGGAAGCATTCGCAATTGACACGAAAATCGTCGCAGTGAAAAAAGGCAAATCAATCAAAGTGACAACAACGTTGCTAGACAGGTGCAAGGTGTATCCAAAAAGAGAGGGAGAGAAAAGTGGAGAGAGAGGGGGGGGGGGGGGGAGATGGAGAGGGTAAGTAGGGGGAAGCTTTGTGCCATTTGTTGTGGCTGCCACAAAATGTCAACTGGCTTTTTGCATATGGAAATTGGATAATGGCAGCTGACCCAAAGCAAAAGCGGGGGGCCAGATAATTGAGGGAAGAGTGAGGGAGAGAAAGAGGAGTGGGAGAGTGGAGAGGGGGTCTATAGCAATTTGTCGCTGAAATGAATGCCTATGCAGCAGGCAAGGCAATCGATGTGGCAGCAAAGCCAATCAATGTGGCATAAAGAGAAGAGAAGAGGAGGAGGGGGACGATTGACTTTGCTGCTCAGCTGCTGCTTAATAAGTCAGCAAAAGTTGTTGTGAAGCAGAAGCAAAGGCAGAGGGGAGGCAGTAGTGGGCGCAGCAATGCGTGTATGAGTGTGTGCGAGTGTGTGTGTGTGTGTGTGTGGCACAATGCCACACCAAAACACCACATTATTTTTCGAGCTTTTGTGGCGAGCCAACAAAATTGACCGCTAACTGATTTTCAAATTTGCGCCAAACTGCGAAACAGATCGTGAAGGGATTTTACGGGGAGGGGGGCAACGAAGAGGGGGCAAGGGAAGGGTCATAGGCCGCACCTTGTGCCGCATGCAGCTCGTTACAGCTGAGCAGCGAACAGCGAGCAGCGTCCGCAGGGCAAACGAAAATGCGGCGAAATTTCGGTGCGAGGGATTGCGATTGAAAATTGGAATTGGAATTGGAATTGAGTCTGCGCTTTTTGGTAACTCAACTTCCGGGGCAATGCCAAACCAGAGTTCGCATGCCACTCGCAGTTGCAGTTGCAGTGGCAGTGGCAGTGGCAACAGCAGCAGCAGCAGCAGCCACTGTGTGGCAGCAACAAAAGCAATTTAATCGAGCATGACTTTTGGTTAAACTTGTAAAAGCAACGCCTACGCAATGCAGCAGCAAGAGAGTGGGAGTGGGAAAGGGTAGTAGAGGGGAAAGGGGAGTGAGAGAGGGAGGGAAGGGGGGAAGGGAACTTTGCTTTTGCCGGATGTAGGGAATTTTAATTTGTCGCGTCGTTTAAACGCGAACGGCGGCGCTGCCATCGACAGCCCATCGACAACAGCGTTCGCCACAAATTGTCAAAATGTGTGAGCAGCAGCAGCGCTCTCTGGAGTGAGGGGAAAGAGGTGCTCAGTGGATGAGGGGTACGGGGTGAGGGGGAATAGTGCGGGTGGGTAACCCTTTAACGCCGTTTGTCGGCGTCAGCGCATTCAATGAAGCGTTGCAATTGCGTTGCCCAAAAACTATAGCGACAAACTCTCACACACACACATACTAACACACACTCACATACACACACACACACACCTACACACGCACACTGAAAAAAAGATCAAATTCAAAAATCAAGAACACTCGTCTTATAAATAAAATGTATTCTTGAAATAAGATCACTTTAAGAACAAATTTACTAAAACTATGAACATTAGTCAAAAAGAAATATGCCAAATTTTCGAATAAAGAACAAAAATACTAGATTTTCTGTAACCTATCGAAATTACTATAAAGTATTTTTCAAATTTGGAGTGTTTGCGTTCTAAACTTAGAAAGTTAGATTTGCAATCTAAGAGAAAAGATCCTTGGCTCAAATGCTGCCGCGGAACATACAATTGAATAATGTATAGGCTTATTAAATCATAAGATGGATATATTGTCATATAATATTGATTTAAGCTTAAGATTTTTCAATCTTAAAAATAATAATCTTGGAATGAGATATTTAGGTTGAAATTAGATTTTTATGTTAGAATTGCAGTTCAATCTAAAATGCATAATTTATCTTTAAGATTAAAATTTTTATTCACGAATGTCTTGATTTAAGATTTTGCTATCTTGATTAGATTTTTTAGATTTTTTTTATCTTGAATTTCAAAATTGGCAAATCTAGATATTGTGTTGATCTTGATTTGAGAATAAACCATTTTGGTTCAATTTTGATATACAAACAAGCATGATTCAAGATTTTATTCTTGATTCTAGTAGGTTTTTCCATTTTGCATGAAAACAATAAATAGGGAGTAAAAATAAAATATTATATTTTATTGATCTTATAGTACGATTCTCGGTCTTAAAATTATAAGTATTTTTTTTCTTATTAATATGAACTTGAGCCTTATATTAAATGTTTTTGAAATCAAGATGTGTTTTCTAATATTGAGATTTTCATGTTCTCGTGCAAAAATCTAAATCTTGATTTTGGAACATTTTTTTTTCTGTGTACACACACACACACTTACTCCACTGGCTGTCACGCATGCCACGCCCACAGCCCACAACCCACCTACACTTTTATTTTTTCTGTTTTGTTGGTTTGGCAATTTTTGGGGGATTCTCTCAATCGGGTTTTTTGGGTGGTTTTTATTAGGCCGCTTTTGTCCGTCCCCCCCCCCCTCTCCACTACCCACACTGCTCCCTCTTCAGTCTGTCTCTTTCGCTCACACTCTCCTCCCCAGTGTTTATCTCTGTGCGACTTTGCTGTCTGTCCGTGCCACATTATTTATGGTCGCGCATTTGCATTTTGATGGTCTAACCTCCGCTCTCTCTCTCTCCCCCCTCTCTTTGGCTTTGCCCCCCGTCAACTGTGTGGCGGCACCCTTAACCCTTTTTGTGTGTGTCTGCCACACACACACACACACACACAGTGAGCTACACACAGGTGTGTGTATGCGTAAACCGTTTTTATGACCATTGTAACCGAAAAATTGAAAACAAATTTCCACGTATTGATGGTCGCAGTTTAGGGGCAACCACAGTCGCTCTCTATCTCTCTCTCTCTCTCTCTTTCGCTTGCTCTCTCACTCAGTTTAAGTGGGCAGAGGGTAGAGCGAGAGGGGGAGAGGGGGACGTTCCTGGGGCTGACTTTTTGGTTGCGCATGAGAAGATAATTGTAAAAAGGGAAATTGCGCTTATAAAATGATCAAAAGCGCGCACCACACGACAGCAAAATATATAGTGTGTGTAGGTGTGTGTTTGTGTGTGTGTGTTGAGTGTGTGTGTGTTAGAGTGTGTTTGTGCCGCTCTGCTTGTTATTGTTGCTGCTGCTGCTGTTTAGGCTGATTAGGCTGCTAGGTGCTGACAGACGCAGCTTTTTTTGTGTGTGTCGATTTCTTTTTATGGCGCCACATGAAATTTTGTTTTTGTTGCTGATGTTGTTGTTGTTGTTGCTGTTGTTGTTGCTGTTGTCACATAAAACAGCAGCAGCAGCAACGCATCTGAGATATATCTGCGTACACCTGTCGCTGCTGCTTCACGTCTCTTCACACTGATTAGCATAAGTTTTGGCAAAGTTTTTGCAACTGCCGTTCATTTTATACCCCATACTTATAGAGTAGAAGGGTATTATAAGTTAGTGGCTACGGGAAATGTATGTAACAGGCAGAAGGAGGCATCTCCTCAAAAAGTATATAAATTCTTGATCAGTGTCAAAAGTCGAGATGATCTAGACATGTTCGTCTGCCCGTCTATATGAACACCTAAATCTTAGAGACTATAAGAGATAGATATTTAACTATTTTGCGATAGTTCAAATTTGGTTTAAGATTTTTACCCATTTCCGCATCCCGCAAATCGATTAGCAAAGCGTCTTAAAGCTAGAGTCTTGAATTTTAATACTCATAATAATAACTGCAATACTTATGATTCCTAATCAGATAAGATCGAATAAAAATTGTATAAATTATTTATGAAATACTTTTGTATGTTTAAAAAGACATCCGTGGTATAACAATCTAATATATATAATGTAATGTATATTGTGTACTATGGTATATTTGGAATGTAGTATTTTTGTGGTATATTTATTTGGTATGTTTGGAAATGCGTAGCGAATATTGGTTGCTGTCTTACTTTATTATATATACATTTGTATTTTTTCAGTCCATTATTTTTGTATTGTATATTTTCGAAAATGTTTTTATTGGAAATGGCTAGCGGACATTTTTCACTCGAGTACACTGGACTGTATATTTTTAGTATTTTGCACTAAATTTGGTATATTTTTTGGTATATTTTTAAAATATACCGCAATATTTGTTTAGCAAATACTATCTAATCGACATATACATTTTGGTATTTTCTGGGTATATAAATTTTGTATATTTCTGGAACATGGTTTTATTGAAAATCGTTAGCGGGTATCTTAAAGTCGAGCAGACTTGATTATAGCAATCCTACTTTGTATTTGTATCTCTTCGCTTTTGCCAGCTGTAGCATTTTTTTCTTCCGCTTGCCACGCAAATTCAAGTTGCATTTGCTTTTTTTATGAATTGATTATTGCCTCGACAAGAAATAACAAGTAAGAAAGCTACAGTCGAGTGAGCTCGACTGTGAGATACCCACTACCCACTTTGAATAAAAGCAAAATATTGCGGTATTATTTTCAAAATATACCAAAAAATACTGCAATATACTAAAAATATACCAAATGGTATATTTAGTATAACGATATGGTACTAACATTCAAAATATACCATAGACAGCATAATATACTAGATTGTCGGCCAAAGCATCTAAGACCCCTAGTAAGTAGTCGTTTTAGCCCATACAAAAGTATTTCTTTAATAACTTCCACAATTTTTATCTGATCGCAACCAAATTTTCAGAAATCATAAATAGTATTGTTATTATTATACACACCAAAATTCGCAGCTTTAGCTTTAAAATTACGCTTATTATTCGATTTTTTTGATTTACGGGGGCGGAAGTGGGCGTGGCAAAAATTTGAAACAAACTTGATCTGCGTGCAAACATAACAAATGCTATCGAAAAAAAATTATAACTCTATCTCTTATAGTCTCTGAGATCCAGTGTTTCATACAGACAGACGGACAGACGGACAGACACACAGACACACAGACAGACAGACGGACAGACGGACATGGCTAGATCGTCTCGGCTGTTGACGCTGATCAAGAATATATATACTTTATAGGGTCGGAGATGCCTCCTTCTACCTGTTACATACATTTCCTGCCGGCACAAAGTTATAATACCCTTCTACCCTATGGGTAGCGGGTATAAAAACGGGGGAATTTGACAGCAACACAAAGTTGCATTGCAAATTTGCAGCAACATTGTTGTTGCAAGCAGCATTAATCGCTGCATTCATTTATTAATCTCTTTATTGACGCGTTGAAGGCCAAATTAGTTGACAAATTTAAATGGCGTGGCTGCAATGAGAGGGGAGAAGGGGGGAAGAAGAGACAAATCACTTTTGTAGTGCTCTCAAATAAAGTGATGGAGTGATAAATAAAAAAAATCAAGTGTAAAAGTGGAGAATTTTAAATTTCAATAGTTAAAGCTTTTAATTTGAATAAAAAAAATCAAGCTAGTTCAACATTTTTTATGAAATTTTATTATACACAATTACCATTAAAGAACAATGACACATATTGTAGATTGTTATTTAAAACAATAATAATTTGTATGTATGCATAGCTCAGACTTAGATTAAATACTTACACATATATTTCCCATAATAAAATATATAATCAGATATATTTAAAATCAAAAGGACTTCTTCTGAACTGCGGAGCTAGTTTTAAAATTGAGAAGACTTCTTCTTTGGCTTATACGACAACTAAAATATCTGAGTTTTTAAAATAGTTTTGTGTTAAATTAAGTGATGAGATTAAAAGAAATTTGTCTAGTCTTTGTAAGTAAAGTCGAGTCGAAGTACACTTTTAGAATTTAATACTAGATTTATATATGTTTTATAGAATTTGGCTTTAAGACTTGTTAAATAGCTAAGTTACTTTATTAATTTTGTTTATCTTTTATGCTAAATAAACAAAATTAATAAAGTCACTCAGCTATTTAACAAGTCTTCAAACCAAATTACATTAAGCACATAATTGGAAGTTTATTAACAGCACAATTTTGCAATTAACTCTTATTTATTGCAAACATTATTTCACGTATATTTAGTGTTTTTAATTTGTGTGTGTGTGTGGGAGTATTACGAAAAGTCCTTGCAGGACACGAGCAACGGTTGTCTTTGTAGCGAAAGTTGCGTAAGAAAGCAAATAAATCTTTGTATGCAAATGTGCAGATCGCATTTGCGAGTTTTGGCTGTCAGCAATTTGGCTCTTTTGTTGTTCACAAATCAAATTACAAAATCCAAACATACACAAGGGTGCAGGAGGGGGCAGTAGGGGGGGGGGTAAGTTGAGTGTTAAGGGCAACCTCGGCAACGTCGTTGACAAGTTGAGCATTTTAATTGCTGCCGTGCGGCCGCTTAAGTCAAATGTCAACAGCAACAAAGGCCAGTTGCACTGGCAACTGACAACACTAAGACAGAGAGGGGTGAAAGAGAGAGAGGGGGATAGCGGTGTGTCTGTCTGTTTTGTTGGCGGGGTAGTGAGTGCAACCCTTTCACCTCGGCTTGTGGAACGCGTATTGCACGCAAAGAGTCAACTTCCTGTGCGTATCCACAGAATGCGCTAATAAAATATGCATAACAAAACTTGAGCAACACGCTGACTACACCCCCCGATAGCCTCCTCCCCCTCCCCCTCCCCCTCCACCACCCCCTCCAACTCAACTAGTGAAGTGCGACAGCACGCAACGCAACGCTTGCTACGCACTATAAGTATATCGTTGAACAAAAAAGGGTTAAAAATCGAAAGTATGAAAACAATTTTACTCGCTGCTCGCTGCTCGTTGTTCGCTGCTCGTTGCTGTGTTAAATTGTTGGTCGTTGTCGCTGGCGCTGTGACTGCTGTGACTTCTCTAACCCGTAAAACTATTATTATGATCATTATGGCAGTTGCCTGCCTGACACCGCAACTCTGGGGGGGCCGCCCTCCTCCTCAACAACAGCAACAACAAAATACATAGCCAGATGTATAGAAGAAGGAAAATGGTGGAGAAAAGGGCGAGTTGAACTTTCAGCACGCACTTTTGTGTTGTATACGCTCGTGTGTATATTGTGTCTCATAAATGTTTTGGCAATAAAACGCAAGTTATGATAATGCACATTGACAGGCAGCAAACTTGTCACAGCCATGTCATGACATGGCACAAAATTTCAATTGATGACTAGCTGCGATTATAATGGGCGATTTCTTCATGTCACTCCAGTTGTCTACTATCATATTCTCCAACATTTTAACTTGCATAGTATAAAGTGTTATTCAACGAGTGACGAGCAACGAGCGATTTTTTGATGTCACTGTAGTTGTTTGCTATCATATTCTCCCAAGTTTTGACTTAGGTAGCCTAAAAAATTATATAATGAGTGATGAGCAAAGAAGGATGAACAACGAGTGTCAAGCAACGAGTGACGAGCAGCGAGTGACGAGCAACGAGTGACGAGCAACAAGTGACAAGCAACGAGTGACGAGCAACGAGTAATGAGCAACGAGTGACAAGCAACGAGTTACGAGCAACGAGTGACGAGCAAAAATTGACCTACAACGAGTGACGAGCAACGAGGGACGAGCAACGAGTGACGAGCAAAAATTGACCTACAACGAGTGACGAGCAACGAGGGACGAGCAACGAGTGACAAGCAACGAGTGTCAAGCAACGAGCGCCAGTTTTTATTTTAGCCATGTTTTGTTAAACAGACTAACAATCATTCTTAAATGAAATATCCTAAATGCTTCTTCAGTTAAACTTTAAAGTCAAACAAGTCAAATTTGTATGTTGTTTTTTAATATAATTTTTTTTAAGTAAAAAGAAGTTTTGCCAAATTTTAAATTTCAAAGTTTTATTGGTCCAAAAGTTGGCAACAAATTATACAGCTTATTAATTATATAACAATTAGGTATGCTATAAAAGTGAAATTGTGATATTATTTCGCACTTTTTTGAGTGAACATTTTTTTTGACCACAAATTCCACAGGATGGCTTTTCTCTCCTTGAAAGCTGTTGGTAACAAGTTACAACTCGTTCATTAAATCGTTAAACAATTATGTAAAAGCACAATTGTTCTTATTTATTCTAATTTTTTTGGGCTGAACTAGTTTTTCAACTCTTATCACAGCTACTTGAGCGCTAAACTCGAGCTGCGTTTTATTTAGTTAATTTTTGTGTGTGTTTTATTTTTTTTATTTTTTTGCTTTTGCCATTCCTCGAAGAGTCTTTTGTTTGGTTTGTTCTTCGACTTCCTGCCGCCTAGTAAACAATGCCATAACTCATGCCAGCATAAATTGCCTGCGAAGGGGGGAAACCAGAATATAGAGTTGAACGTTGGGTTAGCCAAGTGTTGTCAACATCGCCATAACCCTTCATCGAGCAGCTCGCGTTCGATAACTGTTTTTTTTTTTTCTCTTTATTTTGTTGCTGTTGGTGGCGACATCGGCAGCAGCAGCAGCAATTAATAATGCTTAATTTATGCTACGCATTCAACTGCCATTTGACTTTTGGGACACTCACAACTTATTGACAGACAGTCGGTAAAATATATTGACTACGACCACAAAAAACAGTAAAGGGTTACAGTTTAAGAGTTAAGGGTAATGGGTGCATTTATTGCTGCACTTCAACATCGCATTGAAGCGTTACAATCGGTTACAAAACGCAAAAGGCGAAGGCGTCTCCACTCGACTGTAACCAACTGCCAATGGTCATAACAAACAACAATACAACAAACAAGAAACGAGAAGTGCAGCAGCAAATGCTTCAAGACTTTCAATTAACAATAATAGCCAAAAATTAGCTATATCTCGCCTTTTTCATCTCAAAACTGGCTAATCCACAAAAACAAACGTTTTAAGCCATAAGTTTCGTGCCAGTTTCAATTAGTAACTGATATCCACAAAAGGGAGCGAGTTTAACGCTTGGCTTAGTCAAAGGGTTAGACGCGGCTTTAAGCCACGTTAATCGTTAATCGTAATCCTGCCAGCGAGCACCCTTTTGACTTTTAGCCTTTTATTTTTGGGCGATTGCAAACTATGCTCTCATTGAATTAAGCGCAACACCTACATTAAGCACTAAACAGACAAGGATTAAGCACCTCCTCATACTTACTCACACTTAGATTGCAGTTAGACTTTCTTTCCTTGCTTGGTCTGAATAAGTTTCCCCTATAAAACTATAATTCACGAAAAGTTATACTTACAGTATTGTTTTCTAGTATTATCAGCAAGCTGTAATCGCAGCTTTGCTATTCACATGATGCAACATTTAATAAGTATTGTGATTTAAATCTCCTGAAGATCCATCTGTATGAACACTTAGATGTCAGAGAATGTAAGAGATAGTATAATATTTTTTTTTCACATTACTTGTAATGTTTGGGGCACAAATCAATTTTGTTTATACCACGCCAAAAAAAAATGATAAAAATAATAACAGTTTTAGTTGTAAAGCTCGAATTTGAATACAAACTCAAATCTTTATGATTCCAGAAAATCTATTTGAGATAAGTTACAAATTGTAAAAGTTATTTACGAAATTCGTTTGTTTGACAAAAAAAAACGCCTTGATACTGACACTCTGGTATATTTGTACTCTATGGTATATTTAGAATGTGATAGTATATTGACATACCAAATATATACCATATAT
This sequence comes from Drosophila niveifrons, assembly GCA_035046325.1. Classification (NCBI taxonomy): domain Eukaryota; kingdom Metazoa; phylum Arthropoda; class Insecta; order Diptera; family Drosophilidae; genus Drosophila; species Drosophila niveifrons. The sequence continues at coordinate 1,471,524 of JAWNOC010000071.1, forward strand.
AACCTGGTATATAAATTTAGAATGTAGTACTATATCGATATATCCAATATAACCGTTGATATATTTTAGCATATTTGAATATATATTGGTATGTAGTACTATATCGATATACTAAATATATATTTTAGTATTTTTGCGATGTATATTCAAATTTTCTCCAGTCTAGCATAGCTTTCGACTGTAGTTTTCTTTCTTGTTCTCTATTCAATTCATTAAGTATTTAATTCAGCAGTTAGCTTCTTTGGTTCAATTATTTAGTAAATCTGAAGACTAAAAAAGATTTAATTTAAATGATCATAGATTTAGCTAAAGAATGGAACTTGCAATGCAAACTCATCACAAGAAGAATGAAAAAGATTTAATTTAAAAGATAATAGATTTATCTAAGATGGAACTTTCTACGAACTTCTTCACAAGCATTTCCAGCATATCTGCAGCCTCTTCTATGAATATACATATATTGATAGAGTTGCTTATCGAGGTCTTTAACGATGTGTAGTTTTGATTTCGATGCCAAATTTTGCTGTTATAGCCACAACTATCGAATGTATCTGTATCTGAAAATGTATCTGAAACTTCAGCATCACTTTATAGCATAGTATTTGTAGTGTGGCATCACTTTATAGCATAGAATTTGTATATCGAATGTATCTGTATCTGGAAATGTATCTGAAAGTGCACTTTTTAGCATAGTATTTGTATATCAATTGTATCTGTATCTGAAAATGTATCTGAAACTGCAGCATCACTTTATAGCATAGTGTTTGTATCTGTGGCTGCCACACACACACACAAACTGTTGTGCGTGTGTGTGTGTGTATGTGTGTGTGTGTGTGTGTGTGTGTGTGTGTGTGTGTGAGTGTGTGGGGAAAGGGCAACTTAATTATGACACGAGTTATTTGCACGGCTTTATTTACGAATTTTTATTGCATTGATACAAAAGTCGCCTCCTGTGGATTTCGCGCAGCAGCAATTTCGCTGCTCATTTGTGTAAATATTTTGTATTCTGTTTTATTTGCTGCTGTCGCTCGCTGCTTTGTATACACACAAAAAAACATACATACATACATACATACAAATATGTGTATCGTTATTTTTCTGTTTTTCGTATTTATTATAAATTCAATGTCCTTTGTCAATTTTGTTTGCCAGGCTGCGTTTCATTTGACGGTCAAGCGGCAATGCAAAGTGAAAAGTGAAGAGGAACGAGGGGAGGAAAGTGCGGGGGAGGAGGAGGAGAAACGATGCGACACCGGAGGCCAAAAATAAGCAAACACAAAAAGTGAAATAAAAGCGAGAGCGAAATAAATAAACCAAAAAAAAAATAATACAATAATAAAACACGGATGAAATCTTGTTGTTGCTCATCTTTCATATTGTGCCCCTTGTTGTTGTTGTTGTTGTTGTCTCGTTGTTGTTGTTTTCATTTTTAGTAATAATTTTTATTTAATTTGCTTTGTTTTTGTTTAATTAATTTTAATATAATTGCAGTGACATGAGGTGTTGTTGCTTGTTGCTTTTTGTCCATCGTTAATTTTATGTTATTCATTTATACATACACACGCACACACACATACATCTCTATATATATATCAAATATATATACATATATATATCTGTGTGCAGCTGAGCGTTGTCTATACGGTTTTTGCTTGCATTGCGTTTAAATTTAATTAACTATAATTAATATTGCTTTTGCGTATAATTCATTCAAAAAACAGCTAAACAAACAAACAAACAAAAAACAAAAATCATTAATTACGCATATCGATATATATATTTTGTTGTTGTTGAAGTAAGTATATAAGTATACACATATATATATATATATATATATATATAGTATATATACAGCTGTGAACATTGAAATTGCAGTGTGACAGAAAAGTTTTTATTTCCATTGTTTTTGGTAACTAAATTTTGTGAAATAGTATTTGAGGCACTGCTCATTTCATTGTTCACAGCTGTATATATATCTCTCTCTCTCTCTCTCTCTCTCTCTCTCTCTCTCTTTCGCTCTCTCTGTTGATTATAAAGAAAACAAACTGCGCTACAATTTTGCTCTTTTTTGAATTATTCAGTTTTCTTTTTATTATTTTTTATTTCTTTGCTGCTTTCGGTGTCTGTGTATGTGTGTGTGTGTGTGTATAAGGTGTGTGTGTGTGTATAAGGTGTGTGTGTGTGTGAGGGCGGGGTTTGGGAGAGGTGGGTGGAGGGAGGGATCAACTTAAAGCAGTCGCTCTTTATACTTTTTGCTTTTCTAAACTTATGCGAGGAACATGCGTTGAATGCCATCTCAATATTCTCTTCACTTAGATACCAATAAAAAAAAAAAAAAAAAAAAAAAATTAATCTGTATATATATTTATTTCTATATATTATGTGTAGAGATATATATATATATATATATTTGCATGTGTATATGTATGTCGTATGTATATATATATGCATATATGTATAGGCTCTATTTATGTCTAAATTAAAAAGCACACACACAATAATAATAATACTCTTCTAAGTAGCTACTCCGAGTCTCTTCTCCAAAAAACCAAAAAAAAAAAAAAAAACATCGTGTCTTGTTCTTTGGTTTTAGAACTTAAAAATTAACAAAAAAAAAACGAGTGTTAAAAAAAAGTCGAATAAAATAAAAGTAAAATACAAAAAAAAAAAACATTACATAAAGAGCTTTGTGATGATAAACTTTGTATGAGAAATCTTTTCTATGCTGTGAAGGATCAAAGTAAAGGAATTTTTCCTCTCTATGGTGCAGGGGAAAGCGGAGGGGGGTGAAGGGGGTCAAAAAGGTGTGTGTGTATAAATTATGCATTGCTGTTGTTCTTGTTGCTGTTGTTCTTGTTGTGTTGTTGTTGTTGCTGTTTAACGGTAAACGGTACACGGTACTTAAGAACTACATAAATTAGTTTAATTATAGTTATTTTGTTTATATCATTTTTTTGTTTTTTATTCTTTTTTCTTTGCTTTTCTTTTATTTATAATTGTTTTCTCTTCTTCTTCATCGTCGTGTTGTTGTGTGTGTGTGTGTGTGTTTTGTTTTTTTTTTTCTTTTTCGGTTTTGCTTAATTCATTCAATTTACGATTACTAAAAAAAAAATTCATCCTATGACTAAGAAAAAAAATGTACGTTTTTATTTTTAGTTTTTTTTTTTTTGTGTTTTTTTTTTCTGTTTTTGTTGTTGTTTATGCTTGCTTGTTGTTGTTGTTCTTCTTCTTGTTAAAGGTTACAATTGTATATATATATATATTTATAATTTTTTTTATATATTTTTTTTTTGCTTGTTTTTTGTTGTTTTTGAGATTTACATATATGCGTGTGTGTGTGTGGGTGTGTCTAGGGGTGTCTGAGAGTGTGTGTGTGAGTGTGGGCATCATCTTAGATGTTGCAAATATCAATATATATAACTATATATATATATATATATGTAGATACGTATTTCAATTTTTTTGTTTTTCTTTTTTATTTATATAAATTTGTTCAGCCCCTGGGCGCGTTTTACTTTGCAAAGATCTCTCTCTCTCTCTCTCTCTTTCTCTTTATCAAACTATCTCTTTCTATACATCAGCAGTTATATATATATATAGGGTTGTGTGTGTGTGTGTTTGTGTGTGGGATTTGTTACATACATATAAAGTTTGTTATGCTTAAGTGCTAAAAATGGGGAGTTGCTCAAAAAGGGGATTCCAACTAATTGCAAGAGCACTGGGCAACGTGTTAAGGAAACGAACATAACTCCAACTCACTATCGCTATCTCTCTCTCTCTCTCTTAGTCTGTGTCTGTATGTGTGTGTCTCTTTCGCTCATCTGTGCTTTAAACTAGGTTTTAAAAGCTGGCGGGTCCTGCGCATCACAAACAATTTACACGCTACATTTTTATGTATATATTTTCACTTAAACGCAAAGAAAAAAAAAAAAAAAATAGTATTGTTATTAACACTATGCGCAAAGCGACCCGCAACGTCTCTAGGCTCTATAGGGTATTACACTTCTCTCTCTCGCTCTTTCATTCTTTGTCTTGCTTAAGGGGGGGAACTGTGTGTGTGTGTTGTGTGTGTGTGTGTGCTATATGCTATATGCTACAATGCCTACATAGATCGCTATTGCTATTGTGTTTGTGTGTGTGTGTCATCATCATCGTCATCATCCGTTCATAGCGCGTATTTACAGTCGCAAAATGTTTGTCCAGTGTTGGTTAACGCCATCAACTGCCACCGCTGGCCGCCAGCAAGTGATTGCCTCCCCAGCCCCAGGGCCAGCTGCAGCCGATTGTTGCACGCTAAAGCTGATGCAGCTGCTGCGTTTGCGGTCAGACATCGACATCCAAATCAATAACGGAGCTGCGATCATGCTCATCATCCTCATCATCGTCCTGATCATCGTGCTCCTGCTCCATGCTCATCATCATCGCAGCCGTCATCACATCATCTGCATTATTATTATTATTATTATTGGGACCGTCACCGCCGCCATCGATGGTGCGGCCATCCAGTAATTGTCACTGATCCGCCGCCGTTGCCGCCGCCCCATGATGATGATGATGCTGTCCATGTGCCACATGCTGTTGCTGTTGCAATGGATGCGCATGCGGATGTCCATGCGGTGGCGGTGGCGGCGGCGGATGCGATGTGTGATGCTGTTGTGTGTGATGCAACTGTGTGGCATCCTCGGAGAGCAGCGCTGCTGCTGCTGCCGCCGCCGCTGCTGCTGCGGCTGCTGCTGCTGCGGCAGCGGCAACGCTGCCATTGTGTTGCACCTCCAACCCGTTGACCATCTTCTCCATGCTCTTCAGCTCCGACGGCGAATGCTGCGCTTGACGTTGCGACTTCTGCTGCTGATGTTGTTTGCTGCTGTTGTTGTTGTTGTTGTTGCTGCTGCTGTTGCCGCTGAGCAGCGATGGCGGCGTTGTCGGTGACATTGATATGGGACGCGTCGGTGGCGAATGCGATGCCGCCCGATGCGGTCGCGGACTCGAGCTCAAGCTACGCGGTCCGCTATCGATGTGGCCTCCTCCACCTCCACCTCCACCGCCCAGGGGCAGCACATTGGGCGGCGCTGAGGCATCGGCGCTGCCGCCATTGCCACCGCGATTGGCATTCGAGCCGGGGGTGACAGCGTCGAAAGCGGAGCCCAAACTGCCGGGCAGACTGTACGGCGAGAAGCGATGACTCTTCAGTCCCTGCAGCGGCGACACCGGTGTGTGTCCCGCTGCCGCGTAGGCGTGGCCGAAGAGCGCCGGATGTTGGGCGGCCAAAGCGAGTTGGGCATTGAAGAGCAAGCCCGGATTGAGGCCGGCGGGATTCATGGCCGCCGCAGCGGCCGGATTGTGCAACAGACCCAGATGCGGTGGCGGATAGAGACCATGCGGATAGAGGTAAGGCAACAGATGCGGCGACGGGTGTATCGGTGGTCCCACTGATATATTCGGCGATGGATAACTGCCGGCGGCATTCAATCCAGCCGCCGCTGCCGCAGCCGCTGCGGCTGCACCGCCACCGCCACCGCCGCCGCCGCCAACGCCCTCCTTGGGACTGCCGGTGGAGGTAGGGCGAAAGGCACCGCCGGTGCTGCCGCCGACGCTTTCCGAGCAGCTCGAGTCGCTGCCATCCCGCTCCATGTCGTCCGCTTGCAGGCGACGACGCAGCGCGTCCTCGGCATTTGCGGCGGCTGCGTGTTCGCCGGCGCCAGCGCCGGCAATGTGATTGAACCAGGCGGCGAGGGCTGCTAAATCGAGCGAGTGACGAATGGCGAGTAGTAAGCAAAGAGTAGCGAGTAGCGAGTGATGAATAGAGAGTAGTAAGCGAGGAGTAGCGAGTAACGAGTAATGAATAGCGAGTAGTAAGCGACGAGTAGCGAGTAACGAGTAATGAATAACGAGTAGTAAGCGACGAGTAGCGAGTAACAAGTAATGAATAACGAGTAGTAAGCGAAGAGTAGCGAGTAACGAGTAACAAGTAATGAATTGCGAGTAGTAAGCGAAGAGTAGCGAGTAACGAGTAATGAATAGCGAGTAGTATACGAAAATTAGCGAGTAACGAGTGATGAATAGCGAATAGTATGCGAAGAGCAGCGGGTAACGAGTGATAAATAACGAGTAGTATGAAAAGTAGCAAATAATTTAAATAAAAAAGTAGCGAGTGACGAGTCGCGAATAGTAAGCAAGTAACGAGTAACGCGTGATGAATAACGAAAGTATATGGAAAGTAGCGAGTGACGAGTTGAGAATAACATGTAAAGAGTAGCGAGTAATTTAAATGAAATTTAGCGAGTGACGAGTAACGAGAAGCGATTAGAAATGTAAAGAGTCGAGTGAAGCAAGCATCGGTTGAAGAATAGCAATGAGTAGCAGCGAATCAAGTAGCAAGTGACGAATAACATGTAACGAGAAGAGCAGAAAAAAAGAAAGAAAATCAATTAGTTAGACATATTACAATCGCGAGTGCCATCAACTAGCTACCAAAAGGCAGAAGGCTGGAGATGTTGGAAACTTACCCGAATGCTGATGTGCTTGCATCTGTTGCAGCGAGTGGCTCAATGGCAGCAACGGACTTTGCGGCGGCCCCACCACATCCAATAGCTTATCATCGTCGTCCTGCTGATTGTCGAGCAGCGCCGCCGCGTGCGCGGGATGCAAATGCGGCGGTCGTCCGGCATGGCCCAAGTGCAAAGGCGCCCGTGAGCTGCTCACGTGCGTGGGATTCAATTTGTCCGAATCGGACCCTCGGTTCGACATCAGCGCCTGCCTGTAACAACAGTTGGGCGAAACACAATAAAACCAATTAGAACATCCAATTGTTCACATTGTTCAAAATAACTACGATAGTGAGAGATACTAAAACCTAATCGACTGTTTAGAACATTCGTAGAGATTTGAAACGGTAAAATTACTAAAAAAGATTGAAGAAGTTTTCTTTATTGCAAACTGTCTTCAATCAAGTTTTATCTTTTATTTGTTTTTAAAGATATTCTAGAACTCAAAGATTTTCAATGCAAGGATTACCAAATATTTGATTAGTTGGTTTTTACTTATCAAAATTATCTTCCAATTATAATTATTATTTTTTACTTAAATTCACAATTCGTTCACCAGAGATCTATAAATGGAAGATGGATTTTTAATTATCAACATCATTGAATATCATCTTTAAAGTTGAATTATATATCTTACTTTTCATTCGGATATGTTTCACTTTTATTATAACTTCAAATTACCTTTCTTTTACTTTAAATCCTTCAATTCTCTTTCTTATTATATTGAAAATTTCCTCAATTCTCTTTATATTTATATTTCAAATTCTTTCAATTCTCTTTCAAAAAGTATTTCAAATTTCTTTAATCCTTTTTCTATTTACGTTTTAAGTTCCTTCAATTCTTTTAAAAGTTTTCTCTTATTTCAAGCTCTTTACCCAATATACTAAGAATAGTGCTTTTTTAGATTTCTTATTTTTATTATGATTGCAAATCATATTTTTAAAAGGTATGCTTTAATTTAGTTCCGCAGATCTCAGAGATTATAGACTAATTTTATATCACTCTTTTCACATATCGAATTTGCTTTAACCAATTCGAAAAGTGTTTTATTTTTTTATGGTACCCTTCGTTTAGTTGCGTTTGGTAAAAATGTGCAGAGTGTGTGCGCTAACAACGCATTTGGTCCTGGGCTACTATAATATTTTGCAGCGCGATGTTTGTGTTGGTTTTATGAGGCTTTTTGGATCTAGCGGGCACTTGCATAATATTTTTGCTAGCTGGCAATATCTGTTAAATGATAAAACGACGCTTGCGGCTCATTGCCAGTGTGTGTGTGTCGGATATCAGGGGACAGGAGAGGAGAGTGGAGTGGAGGAGGAAGGTTTACGGCCGGAACCTTAATTGAAATGTAACAATGGCAGGCGGAAACAGCCGGCAGTTTGTGTCTGGGCCGACAATGAAATTGAAAAATAATTCAAAACACGTTAGTGTAATTTAGTGCTCCACACTGTCCGTAATATACATGCCACCCCCCTTCCCTTCCCTTCATATGTATTCTCCGCCCACTCTCACTCTCTCTCTCTCTCTTACTCGCAGTTTTCTACGTCCGTGCATTTTGCTTTTTTGTTGTTCACACATCAAAGCAACGCTGCTGGCAGCGTCAGCTCGTGTTCGCCAAATTGGGCAATTTACCAACCAACACACACACACACACACACTAACACACACCGTGGCAGACATGTGTGTATCATTATCACAGCCCCGGAACCAAGCATATATAGACAGTGGCTCGCAATAGCTTCCAGCTCACAATTCACAATTCACAATTCGCAATTCGCATTCGCAGTTCACCGTTTGCCACAGGCGTCTTCTTTTACACTTAACTGTTTTTCCACGTATTTCCCCCCCAGCACCTGTCTCTGTATGTGTATTACTTGTGTGTGTGTGTGTGTGTATTACTAATTTAATAGCAAATCAATTTGTGCTAATCCCAGGCAACGCTGCTAGCCCACCCACTTAACAGCATTTGAAACGAGCGAAAAGACTTCGGCCAAATGAAGGATAGAAAAGCAGCGTCTATGGCGCCCAAAATGGGGCGCAATAATTTGTTGGAGTAGTTCTACATTCGATTAACTGTCAAGCGAAGCTAAATTCTACAGTAGAAGTTTAACTGATAAACTCCGCTAAACTGCATGGTATATATAAAATATAATATAGTACATTCGAAATGAATAATAGATATCAATACTAATTAAGTGGTATATGAAGATTCCCATGTAGAAAGCTTGAATAAAGAAATAAATCTAATTTTATTTTAGATAACTATATTTAGAAATCATTAGCATATAATTATTGGATAATATATGATATTTTGACCAAAGAAAACTTTAATGCAGTATATTCCAAATTTGAAATAGTCTTCAGACCTAAGTTTCGCCGGCGTTATTATTTTCCTAGAGAATATAGTTCTAAGCAGCAACTATAGCAAATCAAATATAGTCAACTTAACTTTATACTACAATGTACTTCAAGAAAATGTAGTATGATAACATAACATGCCCTTATTTTTTGTCATATAACTAATGGTTTTTGTAATAAATATTCCACTTCTTTTTTATAGAAAATAAAAAAAAGTGCTTTTCTTGGCAACTTTTACTCGAAATAGAATCTGAAATTGCTGTCTTTATTTTTATTATTCATATTGAATTTGCATAGAATTAAGTTAAGTTAAAGAAGCTGGCATTTTAGTATTAAGTATTAAAATGTAATCTAAACATTTTTAGTACTCGGATAGTATTAAATTTTAAAAATGTAATAATGTATTAATGTAAAGTGTTAAAATGTAATCTTTGCTATAGTATAATAGCATTAAAAATGTAATCTTTGTTTTGATTTCCAGTCGGGGCCCAAGTGACTCGAATGATGCTGGACCGCTCCTGTGTCTCACATGCAACTCGACCATAAATTTCAACACTCGCACAAAAAGCAACTAAGACGTTTATCTTTAGCTTTTGTAATGCACGATTCTGCCCCCCGTCTCCCATAGACAGGCTGGAGGGGCGTGGAGGAGGCGCGGCTGCTCTATAACACAATTTTGTTGTTGTTGCTGTTGTTGTTGGTCGAGCAATTGCGAAAAGGGAGTCGAAGGCTGTGCTAAAAGTTGGAGAAATTGCGCGTTTGTCTGCGTGCGCTGCTCTGTAATTTTTGAATTACGTTTAAATGTGCCCAGCTTAAGCCAGTCAAACACACACACACCCACACACACACACGTCTGTCTAGAGCTGGTGTAAAGACCGCGCCCAAGCCAAAAAAAAAATAGAAAAAGAATTTATATATACATTTAAGTGAATACCGACGAAAAATTGTGCCGCAATTGTCAACTGACGCCTGCGGTTATTTGTCTGGCAGAGAAGAGTATAGAAAAGTGTAAAGGGAGGGAGGAAGGGTAAAAAGAAGGAAGCTGACGCAAAAGGCATTTCAATTGCGCAACCGCTTCTCGAGCTGCTGTTAAAACGTTTTCACTTTAGATTTCCGCTGTGGCCCGCGGGGCCCAAAAAACCAGAAAAGAAAAACTGGCCGGACAACAAAAGCGCGCAAAAAGGGGTTGAACCAAAAGGGAAGAGGGTGGGGAGAAGGGGGGGGGGGTTAAAGGCTAATAGCTATAGAGATGAATATCATTGAGAGCGGAAGCTGACAGAGAGTGAAAGAGGCTCCTGCAAAGTTGCCACCAATTAGCGAGACACCCAATGTGGTGGCAAATATCGTCATGGCATTGTTGTTGTTGCTGTTGTTGTTGGTTGCTGCTGCTAATGAAGCACCAGCAGCTAAAGCAGAAGGGTTAACCGCAGTCAGCAGACACAGCTTAAGCGTCGCCAAATAGCATTTAATGTGACTAAGTCGCCGCTAATTGCTCAGCGCATTCTAAGCAGACTAATTGAAAGTGGCTGCTGCCAATGAAAAGAAGAACAAAACAAAAAAGTATAGCATACTTTACAGCGCCGGTAGTAAAAGACAAAAAACTTTGTGACTTTGACTTTGTGAGTTGAGACTGACACACGGCTGTCACAGCAATGACCGGCAACTTTTTTGGCAAGACAGACAGCAAAAGAGCGGGGAGGGGAAGGGGAAGGAGGGGATACGGGGGTGTGTCAGCTAATGCCAATCAGAAGGCGGCTGTAATCAGTTTTACAAACTCAACTCAACGGGAAGTCGGTTGGCAAGTAAATTGTTTGTGTCAATGCAAAAGACTGATGAAGTTGTTCCATCAACGACTTGCCGACTGCCCTCCCCCCTCATTGTTGCCCCCCCCCCCTGCGGCTCTACTTTCTACTCGCCCCCCCTCGCTGCTGTCAATGTCAGAGTGAAAATTGATTTGTAACGTTTAACAGAAGCAACTATTAAATGTCATTCATCATTATGCTAAGTCAGCGAGACTGAAAGAGAGAAAGAGAGATATAGAGAGAGTGAGAGAGGTAGAGCTGGTCGCCGGAAACCGGAACCACTCGAAGCTCAGCTTCCTCGTCCCCCGGTTTGTTGACTTTATGGTTATCCTTCAAAAACAATTGCAAAAAGTCAAAAGCATGCCTCGAATGTTGTTGTTGGTCAAACAGGAAATTGAAATCAATCCATCAATATGGATTACAAACGCACTGCGGGGGCAGCAGCAGCAACAACAGCAAATCAACAGCAACATCAACATCGACAGCAGCAACCAAGGTGCCAGTCATCATCATCCACATTCGAAGCGACTTTTGTGGTCACTCGCTTCTCTCTCTTCTCCCTCTCTAACTCTCGGTCTCTGTGACTTGCAATTTGACAAGCAGCAGGCTAATTAGTTCCGCACAGATTTGACAAAAATTAATGTCTGTGCTAATCATGCTCTACAGATACAAAATGTGAGGCTCAGCTATAGATTGAGATACCACACACAGCTAGACAAATGACTCGCATTCGCATTCGAATTCGAATTCGCTTTCGCATCATCACGAATCGAATTCGTAGCTGAATGTGAAGTGCACTACAAAGTGCTGATTAGTTTGCTTATCAACTTGGGAATGGGATGGGGGACAAGGCAAGAGTAGAAGTCCATCCTATTGAAATGCCATTCAATTGGATTTGGGCAACTGTCCTGACAACAAATAGAGAGCTTCTCTTAGCTGCCTTGGCTACCAAATTTCACAAATGCTGCTTCCACTTCACAACAATGAGTTGGACGTAAGTTGCTTAAGAGCTTACTTTAACTTAAAACAGACACGTCCAGCAGCGTGCCACAAATTAGTTGTGTGCCAAATCATGCAAGATATAAGTACTCTATATAGCAAGCACAATCAATGGCATTCCTAGCGATGTGCCTTGAGTTAAGTAAATCTTTGAGTTAAGAATTAAGAATTATGCTGCCAACATTTAGTATACTAAATTTCTTTAGCCAAGCTCATTTTAGTTAGATTTCCTTTAGACAAAACGAATTTTCATTAGCAGTGCTTACTTCAGTTAGATTTATTGTATGACTTAAAGATTTCATTAACAAAATATGAAATTATTGGTTGAAAGCAAGCTTGATCTTTGCCTTGGGATAAACAAATTTATTAGCAAAAAGTTGCTGAAGAATCAAAGCCTAAACCAAAATACAGCATTTCGATTAAACCAATTAAGAAAGAAAAATACAATTTAGTTTCTTTCTAAGAATTAAGTTTAAATTACAAATTAAAAGCTAGTGAATTGTAAATCATATGCTTAGCACATATTCCAGTTCTTGATACAATACCTAAAATTTCATCTACTTTTTCTAGAGACTGATAACAATTTGTTGCAAGTGTGCCCATATTATATATATCTCAATTGGCATAACAAACGTGACCGTATTAAGTTTTTGTAATCGTTTACTTTGTTGAGGTCACACTTGATCTTTACTCCTTTTCTTTGTCTGTACATTTCAAAAATATAAGCTTAGTTAAACACTCAATCTATATATTTACTAGATAGTTGTTACATTTAGTTTCCCTAATAACAATTGCGTTTTAATTTCAAAGTTCTGATTGAACTTCACTTCCCCCCCACTTAAGCTTAACCTTTGGGTCGTCGCTCATTGCTAATGAATCAGACTTAACGTGTGTGCTTAACTCTAGTGATACTCACTTCTTTTCCCGCTTGCCAGCACCAGTATCACGAAAGCCCTTCGCAAACGGATTGTTGTCAATTTTCAATTGAGTTATCTGCACAAGAGAGAGAAATATGTATAAGTAAACGTTGCTCGAAATGATTTATTATATCTGTAGATGTACGATTTTTGGCTTACCTTCTCATTTTGATATGCAGTCACGGCTATAAACTCCGTCTCCTTGAACACGTACGTGCGAAACGTGGAATATGGTAGCTTCAAGATATCGTTGGCTCGCACCAAATGAAAGCGCGGCTGATACTTATGCATTGAGTTCAGTATTGTCTGTGGGGGAAGAGAGAGAGAGACAACGATTAGTTAGCTTGGCGTGTTAAGTACAATGGTGGGATCAATCAACAACACAACACAAAACAAGAACAAAAACGGAAAAAAAATACACAAAACGAAAGCAAGACAAAGTAATATTTCCCTTCCCTTCCATGGAATAACTTGACACACAGCACAAAATACATATTGCAAATGGCCAAAACGCGACGACATTCCTGTCCTATGCTATCCGGTCCTTAGCTGTCCTTTGCTGTCTGTTCTGACCACCCACCAAAGTGCACGACAACAACGAGCGTGAGCGAGAACGCTTCGAGTTCTGTCTCATAAAATATGAATTTGTCGGCAGCGAAAAAGAAGGCAAGAAGACCTCCCAAGCAAGCTGGCAAGGCAAGGCAACAACATTTGCAACTTGCTGCGGTTGTTGCAGCAAAAGGAACACCTTTTTAATTACCATAACTCGTCGAATCGACTTCGATTAAACGACAACGAACTGCGCACAGCGTCTAGACCGTTTTCTCTAGGCTGCTGCTGCTTTTTTTTTTGGGCTGCGTGTGGACCTCACAAGAGACGCTGACTTTGCCATTTTGTTCGTGTAATTTTGAAAACAAGCCGCGACTTTTGTCTGTTCCAGCGGCTGCCTGTGGTTGCCGTTGATGGCGACGACAACGGGCAGACAACAACAACAACCAACAACGAGCAACAACAACTGCAGCAGCATTGAACTAGACAAGAACTTCATGGCGCTGTCTAGCCGATTGTATTCGCATTGTAGTCTGCATCTTTTTCAAAATACTTACATATATACGTATAGTATCTTGTATCTTGTGTGTTAGAGAGAGCTTGATTCGCACGCCCTCGGCGCAGACCACCAATGGCGTCTGTGGTGTCATGCTCAAAGGTGTGACTAATAAGATGCTTGTTGCTCTTGCTCTTGCTTTTGCTGTTGTGCAATTGCGGTTTGTTTTGCTCTTGTTACCAACAAAACAAATAGCAATTGCAACAAATACGATTACATCGAAATGATTAGTTAAACACACTTGCATTTGTAATTAGCCAACGATCGCGGCGACAAACAGCAAGTAGAGCAGGAAACGAGTTCTTTGATAGACAAGCAAACGGCAAGTTGCTTATAACGAGTTGAAAGTCAGCGAGCGAGTAAGAACGAGTAACAATATTTAGTGATTTATTGCTGAAGTTGAAGCAATTTTATGGCTAAACAAAAATTATCAATTGTAACGAATTGATTTATGATGTTTAATAGCGAGTAATATGGAGCGAGTTGAGCTAAGTAACGAGAAGTTGCTAATAACGAGTTGAAAGCCAGTGAGCGAGTAAGAACGAGTAACAATATTAATTAGTGCTTTATTGCTGAAGTTGAAGTAGTTTTAAAATTGAACAAAAATATATATTGTAACGAACTGATTAATGATTTTTAAAAGCGAGTAATATGGAGCGAGTTGAGTAACGAGTATCGAGTTGCTAACAAAGCGACTAATTAAAAAGTAATTAAGTTGGTGTCATAATGAAGCAGTAAGACAAAAAAATATATGTAATACTAACGGGCTAAAAAGGAACAAGTAGTATTAAAGAGTTAAAAAGCGACGAGTACTATTGAAAAGTGTTAAAACGTAACGAGCTGTTTTGAAGAGTTACAAAGCAGCGAGTAATAATGAATCGTGTTAAATGGTAGACGGTTAATTAGTGGTAAACCACCGAATAGAGGGAAAATATATGAATCGACCGCTAAATAAGTAGCGAGTATAAAAAATACTGCAATCTTCTAATGAGTTGTATGAAAACCTAATAAGTAGCGAGTAAAAATATGTGTTTGTCAATAATATTAAAATATATGTAATACTAACGAGTTAGAAAGCAACGAGTAGTATTAAAGTAGCAATAATATTACAACGAGCGACGAAAACAACAATTGAATAGAACAATTGTTACATAACGAATGCAATAGAAAAAGATCTGAATCAAATAAAGCCATTGCTAACAAACTGATTAAACAGCGTGATTAAAACAAGTGCCAACGAGTAGCGACACAACTGATTGATATCAGCGTAACAAAATGCGGCAAATAACAAGTAATTCAAAGTCTTGCACTCGGCAATTTATGCAACTAAAAATGCCTAAAGCAAAGCACACAAAACTAAATATAAGCTACTGAATTGCATTCGAACAGCATTCACATTAATATGAATGCTGTTTGTGTAGGAATCAATGAACATGACGTTGCTGTGATCAATGGCTTAAAGGCTTTCAACAGCTTTTTATTGCCAGATGCCAAAAACGCAAAATCTCGCGAAAATAATATAAAGTAATAATAATAATAAGAATAATAATAATGATTAATTGGCAAATGCGTCGCCATTTTGCTGTTGCAGTTGGCAGTGCAACGAAATGAATATTATTGCTTGTGACAGTCGGCGATTTGGGGCAGACTTTAAAAGGCAAACACTTTATTGGCATGCGGCTAAAAGCTGTGGATCATCAATCAAACTCAGAGTGTATAAGAGAAGGAGAGAGAGAAGGAGAGCCTTAGCGCTTAGTTCATAAATCGTTTGAGCAAAATGTCGTTTGCTAATTTGCTTTAAATTTATTGACACATAAATTCATTTAGGCCGCGCAACAGCAACAACAACAATGATAATCATGATCATTAAGTGAAATTACTCGTTGGTTTTGCATGCGTTTTGCATGTGTCTAGAATTTATTGATAAAACAATTTGCATTATTACGTACAATTGTATTCAATTTGTTGCCGCTGCCTCTGGGCGTGGCTTCAAATTGCGAATAGGCGCAAAATTGTCATTTAAAATGTGATTCGTCGACGAGTTGTCGTCGTTGTTGTCGTTGTCGTCGTCGTTGTCGTTTTGCCGAGTTTGAATTGCGATTTAAATGAAAATAACCGTGAAGATAGCCATAAAAAAAAAGCGAAGCAAAAAAAAGCACTATAATATGTGCATGCACAATCATGTTGTTGCTGGCTGCATTGCTGCTTTTCAAATGGGCATAAACAAGTCTAATTAGACATGAAGTGCGATTACACGGACGCCACGCAGTCGCTGTTGTCGTTGTCGTTGTCGTCACTCGACAACAAGCAACAAATCAGCAACACAACACAGCAATTGTTGCTGAGAGACAAAGAGACTGAACAACTTCGCAGACGCAAACTCTTGTTGCTGATTGAATTGATGATGATGATGGCAGCCAGACTCTAATGCAATTATGCGTCAAATATTGTCTAGATTTTTCGCATTATGATTGCGGGCAAAACTAATGCAAAATTCAGCAACATTGCAGCACGTTGCAGCTAGTCTGCTAGTTGTGGTTGCTGCTAGCAAGCGAGTGCTGGCACTCCAATCCAATCCGTGGGCCACTTAATCACTCTATATATATTGACCAAGTGACAAACTGATTGAGCCGCCGGCAGCCACGACCAAAAAAGGTAGCAGCAATTTTGGTGCTGCCGAGTTGCCAAGTTGCCAAGTTGCAAGTTGCCGTTGAACGCTGCCAGTTGCCGTTTTGTTGCTCTGCTGCTGTTGCTGCTGCTGTTGCTGTTGGTGCTACGTGCAGTTGCCTTGGGGCCGCATCTTTCACGCTAGTCATGTGCCCCGATATGCCTGCTTGCCACATGCCTCCCCTCCCCTCCCCTCTTTCCCTCTGGCTTTAGTGACACGTTTGTTTTGGGCTTTTGCGTGTTGATTGCTAAAGGCGGAGTTGCTGCTGCTGTTGTGATTGCTGTCGTCGTGTTGCTGTTGCACACTCATTGTTGGCATATTATCACATAATTTAACTGATGATGGCACCGCAGTTACTCTTGTTCTTGTTGTTGTTGTTTGCTTAACGCTGTGTGATTGCTGTCGTTGTTGTCAACTTGTTGTTGCTGTTATTGCTGCTGTTGCTGTTGCTGTCCATTGTCCGCTGTTGTTGTCGGTTGGCGTGCTGCTTAATTGAATGATCACTCACACTTTGATTTGGCATGTTTTGTTCACATGCAAGCGGCAATAACACAACACACAGCAACAGCCAAGCACGATCGCTAACGGTTATCGACAGTTTGCATCGACTGAACTATTAACTTACACTCCCGATATCATTTTGCTCGATCGTGAGTGAATTCCAGCAGCACCAACAACATCCTCAAATTACAGCTAGTTACACAGCTGGTGCATAGCTTTGTCTGTGTGATCACACGGCTCATGTAAATCGCATGATCAACTAATATTGTGGCGTTATCGATTACTATCGATTGCTAACAAGCTTGTAATTGTGCATGTTAGCAGCTCATCAAGTGAGTGTAGAGACCGGGCGCATTTGTGGGAGTTAAGCACGCACATTAATATATCGATTACCATTGATCGATAAGTAAATTTGCAGCAGTCGATAACATATCGATTGCACTTAATCGATAAGTTGCACTCACAATGCTGCTCAATATTGCAAACAATATTAGCTTCAAAAGTACAGAAGTTATAAAAATGATATCGATAACCATCGCTAGCGATAGTAAGTGTTATCGATAACGATAATGATCAATTTTTAGCTAAGACAGCTACAATTTTAAGCGGAGCTAACAATATGAGTTGCATAATTTATGAAAATGTTATCGGTAATCGACGCTAACGATAGTAAATGTTATCGATATCGATAATGATCAATATATTGCTAACGACAATTACAGTTTTAAGCAGATAAGCAACTTCTCATTAAGCTCGCAGTTTTGTAATATTTATCGATAGACGTTTGTCGCACGCTTTGAGCTAATTTCTGTGACAACTGGCAAAAAAAACAGAGACTTTAGCTGAAGTTCTAAGCACGCCGACGCTTGCAGCCTAATCTTTGGCTCGCTCTCCTCCGATTGTGGATTGTGCCTGTTATTGCCAGTTATTGGTCGCTCAATTAGGCAACACTGGCTACTGAGAGGAGACTTGGAGATCGAAACAGAGAAGCATGAACAGGGTGAGGTAGTGAGGTAGCTACCAAAACCATTTTCGGCTACCTGTTGACCAATTATGGACATAATTGAAGGCGCCGACAACGACAACAACAGCAACAACAACAACGATGATGTTGTCGATGTCGATGACGATGTCGCCTGTTTGCTGTGGCTGTTGCTGCAGATGAAAATGAAGATGGGACACACAACGAACACTCACTGACTAAGCGTCTCGAGGCTTATATTTTCTTAATTTTTGTGTTTTTTTTTTTTGTGTTTTATGAAGCTGTCGCTGTATTGTCTTAAGCTGCTTTCTGAAAGCTAAATCGATATGCATATTGAGCGATCTATACCATAAATATCAACACGAAAACGCGGCTCGAAACATGTCTTAATTAAGCCAGCAGGTCAAAAAAACTAGCAGTCTTAAAAGAGGAGGGAGCTATGTAGTGTCTAGAGAGAGAGTGACGAAGAGAGGGAAGAAGAGAAGAAGAAGAAGAAGACCCACCATGCAGTCAGCCGGCTTTTTACATATGTATGTATATGTATGTGAGTAGAGACAGTAGATATATATCGATGATGCGTATATGTATGCGATAAATCGGTAAATTATGCATAATTTTATGGCCGAAGCAAAAGCAAAAAAAAAACAGAAAACAAAAAAATATGTAAAGAAAGACAAAAGACACAAAATACGAGCAGTAGCTGGAGGATGTTGGCCCGGTTCTCTGTGTGTTATAGCCACCCAAGCGTTGATTCAACAAACGATGCTGATGCTGATGCTGTTGCTCTAGTCGAATTTCATTGATCTCTGTCTCGGAGATCTCTGATTTGCGGAACGCTGGAGTTGAGTGCGTGAGGCGATGAATTTTTGTTGGGCAGTCAAACGATGTTTGAATTATAAGCATCAAATAATCGAGTGAAGCAAGAGATGGATTGAAGTTCACTAAAAAAAGATTTTTAGATGAAAAGAATGTGGAATACTTTCAATGCATTTCAAATATTATAAAATGCCCATACAGCGGATATCAATACTTCTACTTTTATTTACAATTTGCTTCCCAAGTTTACCTAAATTGTAAATCAAATACTTGTATGAAGACTAAAAATGTTATAACTATAACTTTGAAACATTTTTCAGCAATGCAAAAACCTTTCAGAAAGTAAGTATTTAAAATATATATGTAAAATTTTATTAAACAAAATACTTTCGAAAGAGAAATAGTAGCTATTTAGTTTGAATTTCTTTAAAATATGTACAAAGAGTTCTTGAAAACGAAAAACTTTCACAAGAAAACTAGAAAAATGTTTTTATTAAGTAAAATGTGAACTAAATTTTTAACCATATTTATTAATTCTTTTTAAGTAAAATGCCAACGTAGTTATTAACGAACGAACTTAAGTTCATTGAAGTTATATTTCTTCGATATTTCTTTATTTATTCATTTCCTTTTTCTCGTGTCGTGCTCACGCGCTCATCTCTAGCTGCTCAAGCCGAGCTAAACTCTCACGCTGGGGATTGTAAGCAGTAGCTGAAGCTCAAGGGAAAGACAAGGCAAGTTGATGAACATTTCATTTAAATAATGTCAAAATTTATTTACAATTTATAACAATTCTTTTTTTTTGGTGGGCAGTGTCTGCTGTTGCTGTTGCTGCTGTGTTGGATTTTGTTTTTTTTTTTGTTTTTTTGCTGCTATCTTTTGGTGGTCGTCGTCATCGATTGAACGGAAAATGTTAATTAAATGGATTTACATTTTAATGACAACACGAAGCAATGAAGCAACGAAGCAAAAGAGCCCAAGAAACAGATTGAGATACAGGCGTGCACACAAAGCCCCCCAAACAGAGTTGTTGCTCTTGCCACACAACAAACACACTTGAGAAGTTGTGTCCAGCTATGTGAAATGTCTGTGCTGGTCGCTCGTTTCGTCCTGTGTCTGTTGTTGTTGTTGCTGTTGCTGTTGCTGTTGGCGTCTGTGCGCCGGTCAAAACGGCGACAGCCAATTGCAAATTTGCTAAACAAAATGGGCGGCGTTTTGGCCACAACAACTCGCAGCCACACAGACTAATGATGCCCGGCCACAAGAAATCGCAAAACGAAAAAGAAAACCTAAGGCTGCCTGAGACTGCGCCGTTTTGTTTTGTTGTATGCAAATCGCAGACGCAAACGCATTCGATGCTGTTGCCATTGCTTTTGCGATTTGCCTTTGCCTTTGCCTCCCTTCGTGCTCACCTTTAGCTAGAGTTTCTGTGGCGCCGAGAGACTCTCTTCATTGAGTCACAGTCGATTGGGTAAAACAAAATGCTGGAGCGCACTCGATACACATCGATTTGCTTTGCTTTTCATTTCTTCTTTTCTTGACTGCTTTGCAATTTGTATGTGTTTTGTTTTTTCTGTATTTTGCGTTGCGTTGCGGTTCGCTGAAGCGAGCGGCCAATGAGCCGAGTGAACAAATGCGCAGTCGATAACGATGACCATGACAATTGAGATCAGCAAACTGTGGCGAACGAGTTGTTGATTTGAACTAAATTAGATCGCTAAGCGCCGTTTTGATATACTATCGATAACAAAACAGCTTAGGATGAGCAACTTTCAAGTAAGCGGTAATGTTAAACGATATGTTAATGAATGACTATTAGAGAAGCAATTGCGTGAAACTCTTATCAGAGCGTCAAAAAAGAACAATTGTAGTAATTGTTAATTAATCGATAGTATTTATACGAAATATCGAAAGAATAAATGTGTTTATTTCATTGCTTTTCAAATTATTTTGTATTATCGATTACAAAATGGGAAATACTTATTAATAAATAGTAATCTCATTGCTTTTATAAGCCAAATGCGCAAGCTGGCTAATTAATCGATAGTATTATTACATAGTATCGATAGAACAGAAATCTTCATCTCTTTGTTTTTCCACATTAATTTATATGCTCTCGCTTACGTAATGAAAAATATAAATTAATCAATTAACAATGAGATCACTCTTTGCTTTTATATGCTAAGTGCTAAGGCTGGCTAATTAATCGATAGTAACTAGCAAATCGTAGAAAATGTCGAAATAACAGCTCCGTCATTCGCTGTGCGTTTCTATGTTAATCGATAGCGTGATCGATAGCAAGTAATGCATACAATTTGCATTATTTGTTAGCTGTCTGACTGGCTGGCTGGTTGGTTGGCTGACAACCTGGCACTCATAACTCCATAAATATCGATACACATTTATCGCCGCCACAGCGATGCGGCGTCATAAATAATGCAGCCCCCCCGCCGCCGTTGCAAGAGGCAAAGAATTCACTTACAAATGAGCCAAGTTAGTTATGGCCATCCTGTCATAGATAAACGATCAGCATGGCTAATGGTGAGGCAGCAGCAGCTACTGCCTGCCTCATCTCTCTTTCTTTCTTTCTCAGACTCTGTCTGTCTCTTTTTAGTGTACTTGACACTATCGGCAGAAATGACAAATATTTCAAATGATTTCAACACTTTGCCGACTTTTGCGATTCGGGGCGGGCGAATTGCGAATTGCGAATTACGAATGATTTGCGTTTTATTGCAGCTAATAAATTGAATTGGCGACCCACCGCGTTGTCTGTCTGTGTGTTTGCGCCGTAGTCAACTATTTTCGCATTGACTATTTGTTGCGATAAGCTGGCCTTAACTTGCCTTCTGCTGCTGCTGCTGCTGCTTCGACTTTTAGTTTTGTGCATGGTGTGTTGCATGCCACATGCAATGCGACGACGACGCGCATGCGTGTGTGCATTTCAATGCAACACTGATAAAGGTGTTCAACGCTCGATGACATTAGCACCATCCAAATGCCGCATGCCGCAATCAACTGGCAGCCCGCAAGTTGCCTCAGTTTGCTGCTGTTGCCCCGTCGTCGTCGTTTTGCCATATTTGTCGGCACCTTTTGTTCTTCTTTATTAAAAAGGCGAATAATCATAATAAAGAACCAACAACGTTGTCGTTGTCGTCCATTTAGCCACTGAGTTTTGGATGAGCAGCCGCTCCAAAGCCGCCAGCCAGCGCCGAGTTTTGTTATTGCCGGCAAACTGCGTTGGGGTTCGAGTTTTTTTTATTCTTCTCTGGTCTTCTCTCTTGTTTTTTGTTTTTTGTTTGTATTTTGTGTATTTCGAGTGACTTTGTCTTTGGGTCTTTGGTGAGGGGTTTCAGCAGCTCGTTCGGTAGCTGCTAGACTTGGACATTAATCGATAACACTTGAGTATTTTTTCATGTTTTGCAGGCGAGCCATTAAGCGATTGTCCACCAATCGTTTTTGTTCTTTTTGTTGTTGTTGTTGCTCTTGTTGTATATTTAGGCAAATAAATGTATGCGCTACGCGCCATATAAGTATATATGTATGTATATAATACATGATCTAGTTCTTTAACACTGCAGCTGCTGAGCAGCAAGTTGAATAACCTCGGCAAATGATCAATCAATATGTCATTAAGATCAACTAAATTGTTGCCCCAAAAGTTGTCAACTTGATGTCGACTAATTAAGAGTGCATAAATCGTAAATAAAGAATAATTGTCTTTTCATTCTGTTCTTTGCTATGTTTTGGATGCTTCCAGTTAAGAGCATACAATAGGCCGCTAAGTGAAATTTAAGAGTAATTCATAGTTAAGTGCGACTATCGAATTTTTTCTATATTTGCTATGCAATTTTTTTGTAGTTTTGTGTGCGACTTTTAAGTAAATAAAATATGCCGCTAAGTGCACTTTGGTTGGCCGTTAAATGAAATTTAAGAGTAACTTATAGTTAAGTGTAGCAGCAGTATTGTTTTTATATTTTTCGGAAACCTTGTCATAGTTTTGTGTCAATTTTTAAGTGAGTAAAATATGCTGCTAAGTGCACTTCGATTGGCAGCAAAGTGAAGCTAATATAAAGTGGCCGCTAGGCAAGATGTCTTAAGCATCAACAATCTCATTAATTTTTGTGTTTTTTAAGAAGTTATTATTTTGTAAATTTAACTAAATTATCATTTAAGTGCCAACATTTGTTGCATTTTACTTAAGCTATTATTCTACTAAGTAATATTTGCAAACCATTACCTAATGAATTCATATTTATGATGGAGTAATGGATAATATGCAACATTATGGCACTTAAAATAAATTTAAATATTCTTTAAAAGTTTGTATTGAAAATTTAATGTGTGATTTGCTTTAATTGCAACAAATTATTATGCTCTGCCTAAAGTACCCTAGTTTTTTGATTCCCAACTACAAATAAATATTAATAATAAAAATAATAACTGCCTTTTTCGGATAGCGCATTTGCCTGTTCACCTGACTGTCACATTTTTTTTGTATATTCCCAACTTTCTTTCCCTTTTTTTTCGCAGAGCTTTGCTGAGCTCCCAAATCCTGTTTCCCAGCGCTCACTGCTTAATGAAATTCAGCTTAAAGCGTTAATGATGATAGTGGCAAACGGCGTCAGTCGCTTTTTTCTTCTTTCTTTTTTTTTGCCTTGCTGCCCAGTTGCCAAATCGCAATGTCTGCGGTGTCGGCGATGTCGGGACTGCGCCTGTTTATAGTCAACACTCGGCAATTACTAAAAGACAAATTTATTTGCACGCATGCATATGAGATGCGGCGGGTTTTCGGATTTTTCTGCGTCTTCTTCTTCTGTTCTCAGTGGCTGTGTCGATGTGTCTGTGTGTGTGTGTGTCTGTGTGTTGTTCGTCGGCGACATGGACAAGTGTTAAGCATAATGCAGACACACTTAGCAGACAGCATAAAGAGGGGAGGGAAGCTTAATTGAAGTGCGGTCGCGTCGCCTCATTGGCGTTAAGTGTCGATAAATTAAGCATACGCAATGTGCGCCGCATAGAGCAGTAGCTACTCCACTTATGCATATGCATATATCTGGATAATCTGTTCATTTGCTAAATCAGCTACCGGGTTATGCGCTAGCTTCTGATATTTGTGTTTTTTTGTTTTCCTTCTTTTCTTTTCTTTTCATTCATTTTTGTGAATGACACTCGAGGCAACGCAAATGTGAAAGGCAGCATCTGCTTCTTTGCCTCTCCTACTCTGGAGTGCGCATAAATTGCTGATAATTTACAGCATATAAAAATCAACACAAAACATTTTATGTTAATGAAAATAAAAGTAGAGCTTCTCTCAGGTGAAAGCCCCACCACCACCAGCATCGACAACTGAAACATTTTATCAGCAGCGACATTCACATCAACATCAACATCATCAGCATGATCATGGTGATCAGCATCATCATCATCAGCTCGCGGGTACTCAACACAACATCCTCTGTTGAAACAGTAGCTCTCTGGGCCGCACAGGCTCACTGATTCAGCTCAAAGCAGTCTAAAAGATACCCTCGGACAATTAATGATCAACGCCAAGCAACTAATGAGCGCAATTTATACTGCAGTCAACAGCATCATAGATCGGGACACCGAAACCGAAACCGAAAGAGAGAGAGAGAGAGCAAGAGAGTTATTTTTCTCCTTTTTTTGGGGGGAATGTTGTTGACCCGCAATTGAGATGCTCACGATAAGCAATTTAAAGTCTGATGAGCGTATTTGATTTTAAAACGTTTATTTCACATAGAAAAATCTTTCGAATTCCTTAGAAATATTTACAACTTGCAGTTGCTGAAATAAATTTGTGTAAGTTCTTCAAAAGTATAACTCAAATATAAAGCAAGCCAGCAGAAATGTTGGTCACATATCTCCAAAATTTGATTGAAATACACCATTCGGAATTCCTTGAAAGCATTTGAAAGATATGAAATCAAATACATTTTAATAATCAAATGTTTTAATATCATATATAAATCAAGCTTGGTTCTGATTTAGAGTATTGAATATTAGAAAATGCACCTAATAATCCGTAGTTCGCTTATGCTGGTCACACTTTTAGTGCGAAAATGTATTTTATAGATTTGTGTCAAATTTGCAGAGGCTGACATACGTTTTTATCATTTAAGAAATGAACTAGATTATGCTTTAATTTTAATGAAACATTTCTTCAGATTTGGTCACTAAGCTTGAAGTTGCTGATAAGTAATGTACTTTATAAAACTTTCAAGAGCTTTTTAAGCTTTTGAAAAGCTTTAACACATTTCAATCATTTGCAAACTGAACTGAAATCATGGCTAAACAATATTTAGTTTCACTAATGTTAGTTAACCTTTTCATTGATTAGCACAAATCTTGCATTGCACTCTTTATAAGCTTCCAAAAGTTCTCTAAGAGCTTTAAACAACTTTAAGTTTATAACAGTTTGTTTCGCTGCAATTACTTCAGCTGCTGCTGCTGTTGCGGCATCTCTATTGATTTCTATCGCGTATTCAAGCATTAAATAGTTTAAGCACTTTTCACGCCTCCTTCCACCGCGTGTTGCGGAGGCATTTTTTTTTTGGTGAGTTATCGCATGCAACGCTTGGCACGATCACGATTTTAGTGCAGCCAAAAGTCGTCAAATCGAAATCGAAATCCAAGTGCGTGTTACAGCTTCCCTTCAGCAGCATTTGTTCGATTGCTTGGGGTTTTGAAGGTAGCCGCTATCTTATCGGGGCGTAAGTAGTCTGCTGTTGCCTGTGTTTTGTCTGAGAGAGTGGGTCGCTAGCTCCCGTCACACCATTAACTTTGTTTTATAACTTAATTTTGTTAGTCGAGTGGCGAGTGGCAAGTGGCGAGTGGAGCAGCAGCAAACAAATCGACACTTGTTTAATATTTAAATGTAAATTTAAATTGAAATTTAAATTTTTGGATTATCGCTCTCTCGCTCTTCCTCTTCCTCCCTTTCTTGTTTTGGTTAATGAATGAATGAATTTTTTTGGTTGTGTTTTTATTTTTTGGTGTGTGGCTCCAAGACGTGACCACCACACGCTGTGGCTAGGGTCTTGATCTTGTTTTTATGGCTGCACTAGGCCGGATAACAGCAGCAACAGGCAGCGAGCATCTATTTAAGTTCTTTGCTTAATTAACGAAAGGAAAAGGCAAAGCGTAGCAAAGAATGGGACATAAAAATTAATTAGTAGACAACAACAGCAACAACAACAAAGAAACAGAAAACTGAAAACAGAAAACGACAACGAGAACGAGAAAAAATCAAATCGGGATTATAACGGTGTGTATGGCAGGCGCATGCGAGTTGGGTGGGCGTGTCGCAGCTTATTATCAATGGGCGCCCAACGTGTGTTGCACATCCACACCAGCAACAATCAGAGGCAATCTTTGGCGCCCAACGTGGGGTCAATTTTGGAGCTCATTCAACACAATTTACATGCCGCACTCATAATTAAGTGTAAATTTATGTAAATTTTCATTGCCCTCGGCTAACGCTAACGCTTTTCCCTTCCGCCGCCCCCGAAACAGTTTGTCGTTTTGTTACCTGTTTTCTTGATTAGCCTTTTTTTGTGTGTGTGTTTGTCGTCTGTTTCTTTTGGTTGATTGAGGAAATTGTCGCTGTTTGCTGCTGTTGTTCCAAATTGGCAGCTAATCAGTGAGCTAAATGCAACGGAAATACCCGAAATGTGTCGACCATATATAGAAGAAAGTCTCAGGTTGAGAGTCGAGCCCCCCCCGCCCAGCCCACAATTTCCCGTGCTATGCTATGCTAATGTATTACAATACTCAATTTTAGATTGTCGATTGTCTGTCTCTCGATCGAGTGTGTGTGTGACGATTTAGGTGGCCACACCACAAAAGAAAGTGCCCAAAATCAAAGAAGCTATAAGCATTAATTTATAACGTGACTGCCAGCAAAAACAACGAACAACAGCTTCCAGTTCTCTCTCTCGCTCAGAGTCTGTTTCGCAGCTTGAGCATCAGTTGCTCATCAAAGCCATAAAAATGTGCGTTAATAACATTGCCGCCAAAGTAAAGTTGGCAATAAAATGGCAGATTCATGTGACGATGACGACGCGGCGACGATGGCGACAGCGACGGCGCTGCTACCGACGCGTTTGGTGGGAAATACGACCCTGGCTATAAGTATAACTACAACGATGACGGCAACGGCAACGGCAGCGGCGACTTGGCCGTGCAACTTGCAACGCATTAAAATTTACGTGCCATAAATTTCCACACAAGGCTGCTGCTGCTGCAGCGGCTTTTGTAGATTCGCATTTATGCGTTTAATGATAAAAAAGAACGCAAACGTCTCTCTCTCTCTCTCTTGCTCTCTTGCTCTCTTGCTCTATCTCTCTTCGTTTGTCCCCCACACATTGCGTAGCGTGTTGCCAGCGGTAGCCGCCAGCCAAGTGGTCAACTTAAGTGCCGTCGCATTGCATTTCTTTCTTCTTGTGCTTTGTGTGGATCTCATTCGATTTCTTTTTTGGGGTGCTACCCCAACAACAAGCTTTGGCCACACAGGCGCACCAGCTTCACAGTGGTTGGTTGCTTGGTTGCCTGGTTTGTTGGTTGGTTGGTGGTCTCGGCCATATCCCGACAATAAATGAATCGCGCAGCAGATCGATAAAAATCGCTAAAGAGCGACATTGCAGCCAACAACTTGGCGCCCAACGTGGCCCAAGACAATTAAATGCCATAAATTGTTGTAGCCCCCCCAATTTCATTGCCAAAGCAATACAAGTTGGTGTTTGCCTTAAACACTTTGTATGAGATTGCCAAGAAAGTATTACACTATTTTTGTCTCAATTATAGATTGGACTAATCAACAAAGTTTAATGTTTTAAGCATACAAATTGATTGTTCTACTTTCAATAGAAATTTAGCATTTCAAATCTTTTTCTTTTATTCATTTATTAAAAACAACTTGTTCGTTCTAAGTCGAAAAAAGACAAAAGGTATGAGAAAGAGTTAAAAAGAAGAGCAAAACACTTTCAGTGTGACCAACTTGCATTTGGAATTGACACTTAGTTTTGCTGATTTTGGTTTAAATAAAAAAAAAAAATGTTAAGACCATAAATTGAAAAGGGGAAGCTAAACATATGTTTTAAAAACAAATTTAAATTCAGTCAAAATTTTCAGATAAATGGAAGGCAAGATATTCTTTAAACTTCTCTATTTATAAAAGAATACATTGCAGGAAAGTTTATAATCATTAATCACCCAAAACTGGTGTGTGATACAAATTGGAGTGTGATACAACATGAATTGAAGTGCAATGACAAAATCTTCAATAATCTATATTAATTTGATTAAGCAACTTTCATGTAATAACAGATTTCATTGCCCTAAATGTATTTTAATAAATATCGTGAAATTTTATAGAGCAAAAACATGAATTGAACTCGTTGATATAATCTTTAAAAAACGTTAACTTTTATAAAAGATTATCGTACTGAAAAGTTCATTACTATATAAGCTTTGGATTTATTCAAACTTGTAAAAGTTAAAAGTGTTGTTTGCCACGAGCAATGCACTGGCAATTGTTGCAGAGCAACTTCGGTTGTGAACAACAAGTTCAAATTGTGTACACACACACAATTAGGCCGCGGCGACCTTGCAGGCGCCCAAGTTATGCGGCTGTTGAGCTCTTTAAGCCTAATTAACAAGTCTCGCATAGCAGCCCAGAAACAAAATGCATCAAATGCGCACGCGCAACAGCAACAAGAAGAGCAGCAAAGTTGTTGCCACACAATTGGCGTCGATTTGGGCGTTGCAAGCGAAGGCGGCGGCACGCACTTCATGCAAAGCAGTCACAGCTTTAGCTTGTTACAGGACTGTCCGAAATAAACAAAACAAGTAAGAACAAAAAAAAGAGGAACAAAAAAACAACAATACAGGACAGCTGGCGACGACGACGGTGGCTGAGCCGGCGCCTGTTGCCTGTTGTCCTCTCGCATGTCGGCGCTGCTTGAAGATGAATGTGTGTCGCTTGTCGCTTGTCGTTGCAGCAGCCACAGCTTAAGTTAAAGCTAAAGCTAAAGCTACAGCAGCAGCAGCAGCTTGTCAGCTCTTGTATTTTGTATGTAATTGGCTCTGAGGCTGGCTCTTAATAGATGTGGCAAGCATCGGCAAACGGCGTCACCTGTCGCCTACTGTGTGGAGCCAAGATCGTAGTAACAGCAACAGCAACAGCAACTAGCAACCAGCAACCAGTAAGCAGCAATGCTGCTTGCAACTGTGGACTGCGGCATCGGCATCCAAAAAGCCAAAGACATTTGCAAATCTTTTGTTTCTCATGTCCGATCATTTCTCATATAGGCGAGCAGGCGACGACAAGACCCCAAGAAGAGCCCCCAGACTCCGACCGAAGACTCCGAAGACGACAAAGGCATACCGCAGGCGCCAGGCCCAAATACACACAAAACAACAACAGCAAGAGGCCAGACAACGACCAACGGCCAGCGGCCTCCAAACTCTCGCAAAACGAGCTCAACAAAAACACAAAACGAGCGCGCCCAACAAAGGGGAGCAACGTGAGGAGGCAGAATCTCTGGCTTTTGGGTTTTCGTTTCGTTTCTTTCCATTTTTTTTGCATTCACAGAAAACGACGACGAAGACGACGCACGAGCTGCGAGAGCGCCACAGCAAAACACAGGCAGTAGCCAGCAGAAGAAGGCAGCAAACTAGTGGACAGACAGACAGACAGACAGACAGACAGACAGACAGACAGACGGACAGAGACAGACAGACATTGGCTGGGCATTGTCTTGGCCGAGCGACATTCAAATCTTAACTTGAAATCAACGGCTTGAACGCCAGCGCCAAACAAATTCGAGCTGCCAAAATAATAAGCAAGCAGCCCTCCGGACTCTACCAACCTTACCGATCGACTGCAGCGCACAGTGGCCAAGTGGCCAAGGCAGAGGCAAAGGCTAACTGCAAGAGACCCTCCAGAGTGGGTAGCAAAAGAGACAAATGCGTCGTTGTCGGTTGTGAAGGTCGCCCGGCTAACGCCAGGCCAGGCCAAGCTTTTGGAGCCTCTTTGGCATTACCTTTTGTTTGGTTTTTTTTTGCGCTTTACTTTTGCTCGGTGGTCGCTGTTTGGCCTGCCATAAAATTTTTGAAACAAGCCCCAGCAGCAGGAGCAGCAGCAGCAGCAGGAAGGAAGAGCGAGAGCGAGGGCAACGAGATAAGAAATTTTTGCTGAAAACTCGTGCGCGCGCAAAAAGGAAGCGACACAACAAGCCAAAAGGTTTGAACTTGCTCAACGAAGTTAAGTTGGCGACGCCGACCGGTTTCATATATATTGATGACGACAACGACGACGATGATTCTTTTTATTTTGTATTTTTTGGCGACCGCCTGCCTGCATAAAATTTGTTTGCCAAAGAAGCATGAGAAACAGCAGGCACTGAAAGACAGAAAGAGAGACAGAGAGACAGAGAGAGAGAGAGAGAGACCGCATACAAATTGGCGTCGGTAGCAGCGCATTTTAGATGGCTATCAGTAAATAGAACACAAATGAAATTCATCGATAGAAATCGAAATCGGCAAAACTTAACCAACCAAACGCGAACCACATCAAAAGAAAAAGGGGTAACAGAGAGTTCTTTGAGTTCTTTCTCTGTCTCTGTCTGTGTGTGTGTGTGTTGTTGCTGTGGCAACAACAACTTCATGTGATGGAGTACACATGTTGCCGTGCACTTCTTGCCTGGCACGACAACATGACCAACAACACCCGACCACGACCACAGCACAGCGCCCAAAAGCCAATGGCAGCCAATGCTCTGACCTTTTGGCCTTCGTCGCAGCGACAACACAACACAACACACAGCAGCAGCAAAATGGCTCAAAATTACAAGCAATGCAACACTTTGGCATTGGTGGAAGCCACCTATCAGCACATTGGCCACATTGACATCCTTGCCTGCAACGAGCTCGTTGTTTGTTGTCGTGTGCAGCGGGTGGCCCAACAATGGCCGCCAGTTGGTAGCCCAAGAAGCAGATTTGTTTTTCTCTTTTTTTTCTTTTTGTGACAACATTTCTGGCAATTGCAGCTAAGCAAATTGTAAGCTTTTTGCACAAGAAAAGAAAAAAAAAGTGCAGTTAACATAGTTTTAGAATATGCAACGAAAGCTGTGTAATTACAGCTTATTTTAGAGCTTTGAAAAATATTGAGTTATTTTCTTTACTTATAGTTTGGATATAAATATTTGCTTTGAATACTATAAGTTTAGCGTAAGCTTTGTCCCAAAAGCTGCTTAATTTGCAGCTTTAAGCTTCTTTAAGTAACAGCATTAATACTTAAAAGAAAGCAGCTTGCAAAAATGTGACAATTTTCTTAATTCAAATTGAGATATAGAAATTTAATTTCAAAGTTTGACAAAAGAGTTGAATATGCAACAAAAGCTGTAGATTCATTAGCAGCTTTAAGCTTCTTTAAGTAAAAGCATAAAGACTTAAAAGGAAGCAGCTTGCAAAAATGTGACAAATTTTTTTAATCATCAAAAATTGAAATACACAAATTTGACTTCAAAGTTCAAAGTTTAACGAAAGCGTTGAATATGCAACAAAAGCTGTAGATTTATTAGCAGCTTTAAGCTTATTTCAAGAGAAGCGTAAATAGTTAAAAAGATACAGTTTGCAAACATGTATAAATTTTTGTTTTTTATATTCCAATACGAAAATACAAATTTGCTTTGAATGTTGTAAGCTTGCAGAAAGTAGTTCCAAACTTGCAGATTAAGCACATTAATTGGTATAGAAGAAAAACTATATATCTTGTAATGAACAGAAATCATTGCCTCAGAAAGCTAATGGCAACATTTTAGATCAGAATGAAAATTTTCTTGTGAGCTTACAATTTAAAATGAAAACTTTGAGTAAAGCACATTAATTGTTAGATAACTAAAACGTTGCTATTGAAAATAAAACTTCAAAATTTGTCAAAAAATTACTTGCGCAAAGATCGTAAAGTTTTTTAGAACAAAAAGGTGTTTTCAAAGCTTCATCACAATTCTCCCAATGTTATTAAATACAACTCATAATTAATGCACAACAATTGAGTCCTGTAAACGGCAATCAATTGCTAATGTTGTGGCTCCCATCACATGATTGGCTGTGCCCTCTTTCGCTCTTCTTTAGGCCATCTTTCTCTGTGTTTTATGTGTGTGTGTGTGTTTGTGTGTGGGCTAAGCACATTATCAACAAAAAATACTGATGAGAAGACTCATTGTTGCTTCAAGTAGCTCACGACTTTTGTCAATTAATCAATAACAATAGAAATCTCTGGCCCCTGGCGACATACAACTACAACTTCCATATAACATATATCGAAAAGTCTAATCCCCTCTAATGACAATGATGTCGATGCTGCTGCTGCTGCTGCTGTTGTGGTTGCTGCTGCTGAGGCTGCATGATGATGATGATGACAAAATGCCAAACAATAAAAGCAAACAGCTGCCTGGAGGTCTGCGGGCACCCTACTGTCGACAGGTCGCTCTCATGTAGATTTGTTCAAATCAACAACCAACAAAAAAAAAAACGTCGAGAAAAAAACGAACGAAGAAGGTATATAAAAAAAAAGGTCAAGTGGAGGCTCTGAGCCTGTCCGTAGCTCATTCTCACATCATTAATTACAAAATTAT
Source organism: Drosophila niveifrons (assembly GCA_035046325.1). Taxonomy (NCBI): domain Eukaryota; kingdom Metazoa; phylum Arthropoda; class Insecta; order Diptera; family Drosophilidae; genus Drosophila; species Drosophila niveifrons. The sequence continues at coordinate 1,503,875 of JAWNOC010000071.1, forward strand.
TGGGTTTTTGTTTTTTGCTGCTGCTGCCACACACACCACACACACACATACACACACACACACACACACACACAGGTGTATATGTACAAATGTCCACGCATAGCCGCAGGAACTGTAACAAGACCTAAGACAACGACTAAAAATCCCCAACAAAACACACAAAATCAAAAAACCAAAAGCCAAATGTTAATTTTCAAATCTTCGTGGGAATTGAAATTAGTAGTTAACACAGATACACACACACACACACTCGAACACACACGCACACTCGCTGTTGCGTAGGATTTGGCTTGCTGTGCATATTCGTTATACCCTGCAGACACTCAGTTGTAAAGGGTAGCTCCGCTTTGTGTCAAAGTCTAGACATATTAAAATTTTTAATAAATTTTATTTTAATTTCTAGCAAAATAACAAAATTTATCTATTCACTAATTTATTATTTAATTAATTGCAATTTGCCAAACAAAAAATGAAATTGATAATAAGTATTAAAATTTATTTTTGCCCAGCCAAAAAATCTTATTGATAATCAGGACTAAAATGTATATTTCTTAGGACTGCTTACTAAAATTTTTGCATCTAGTATTTAAATGCAAAAATTTAATTGTTTCAACTCAATGTTCAATACAAATATTTCGTAATATCGCAAATATGCATATTTATTTATATTCTCTATTATTAAATACTTAAATTGTTTTAAATGCTTTGAATTTAATATTGTAAAGAATAACAAAATAATGCAAAAATACTGCGAGTCTTAGTTGCTTTGTCTGTTAAATCTGGTACATTTTACGTTCTATGGTATATTTTGAATACCATTCAATATACCGAAAACAAAGCCCATGGTATGTTTTGAGTATTTTTGTAGTATATTTATGTGGTATATTTGACAAATACCGCACTGTTTTATAGAACAAAGCCTTTCAAATGATTCAGTATTTTTGCGGTATAATAATTTGGTATATTTTAGGAATAATACCTCACTTTTTTGTTTTTGACTTGTTTTTGATTGCGTTAAACCCTTTTATAACTAAATTGTATTTCTATTCAAATCCAAAATTACAGCTTATTTAAATAACGTTTTGTTCTTTAAAAGTTGTATTCAAAAAAATAAATTGTTTCACCTTTTATATAATCCCTGAATTTCAGCAAATTAAGTAAACTTTCTACTTTTTCTATGCTCTCTTACGCACATCCTTTTTTTTGTACTATCTAAATTTCAGTTTATATTTTCAACTTAAGTAAACTTCATTTGCCTTTACAGGGTATCGTTGGGTTGAGCTCATGCGCTCGCATAAATAAAGCAATTCAATTTGTGTAGCTTTTTTCGAGACTCGCAAGAGCTAAAGAACCAGAGATTGGCCTGCGGGCGGCCTACAGATATTAGCATTGTTGATTATCTAGAAGACGCAAGCGAGATCAGCAAACACGGCGAGTCGAGTGAAAGAGCAATAAAGAAAGGGACAGAGAGAGAGCTATTGATATTGCATGATAATTACGCTGTGCACGCTCAAAAGAGAAGCACATATTAAAAAAGATTCTCAACTATATGGTAATATATATATATATATTGTTGTATATATATCTTTGTGCAATAATTGGAGTCTAATCTGAGTCACGGCAAATGATTGAGGAGCCTCTTCTCAACTGCAGACGAGGCCTGCTTTTTGGGCAATTAAACGATTTGGTTTTGCTGTCTGTCTGTTTGTCTGTAAAGCTGAGCAGATGCCATGATTAATATGTTTTTGAGTAGTTCTTAGCTGCAGGGCCACACGACAGGCCAAGCTAACAAGTCTACAGTCTTCAGTCTGCTGGAAATGTTTTTTTCTGTTTTGTTTTTGGTTTCATCTCGCTGGCAAAGTTGACAAATTGTTTGTAAATGGCTGGCAGACAAAACTGGAACACACGCACTTCGGCCGCCGGCGGTTGTCAGTTGTCAGTTTTTGGTAATTGGGGTAACCGGGGCTGAGTGGGAGAAAAGAGCGGGAGAAACACAGAGGGAAAGAGAGAGAGAGCATTCTGATCGAGCTGACTGAAAATTAATCGCCAAGTTTGTCGAGCAAAGCTCCCGTTAAACGCCAACGAATCATTAGAGTCTATTGTTTAATGCGTGCACAAATTATGAAGCATATAAATAAACTCAACACTGATTAGCTATTTATTGTTTTCATTTATTAATACCAATATTCATATTTACTACTTTAAATATTTGTTGATCGAAATGTTTCCTCAAACAATGAACTTTGATTTAAAAGCTTTGCTATTTGACTTTGTATTTATTTCTATCTATCATTTTAGACAATAATTAGTTTTATTTAATATTTAAGATATTTGTATGTACTGTAATAATATTGAACAAAATGTTTTCTAATAAAGTTTGCTGATAAAGTTGATAATTATTAGTGGCTATTGTTAAAGATATTTGTATTTATCATTTAAGACAACTTTGAAATTTTATGAAATTACAAAGCTGGTTGCTAATTAGAGGAAATTTGTTTTTTTTTTTTTTGGAACCAGCGATAATTTATAAAATATATATTTATTTTTATAGCGATTTAAGCATAAAGAATTGCACATCTAAAAAATCAAATGCGCATTAATGAAAGCTTCCTTTTTTCCTAAGAGCTTTCAAATTTTATATAATTTAGGAAATTTTGTATGTGATTTTTTGTTATTATTAGTAAAAACTGTTCACACTATCAATATCAAAATCTTTATCTTATATTGAAGTAAAAAACTTTAAAGCTTTAAGCTGTTCTTATTCCATAAACTTTTGCTAAATTATTATTCCCACATCTTTTGTGACTTTTGTACCTTGCAGCTTTAAGCTGTTTTTATTTAAGTAGCTTTTGCTAACAATTATACCTCGAGCTTTTGGAAAGTATGAAAGCTTTAATCAGTGCTTATTTTAGAAGCTTTTGCTAACAATTATTTCACAAGCTGTTAATTTCTAGAAATCGCGAATTGTCGACTTGAGATACTGACAGTAAGTGTCGTCTAAGCGTTGGCTTTAATGCGATTAAATTGGTGAAAATTTGCTGATTAGCTAGTTGTGGCTGAGCTGTGCTAATCCCGCGCCCACTGTCAGCTGTTGGCAAACACCTGCCAAAACACTTGACAAGCCGTTGACGTTGCTCTTCTCTCTCACTCTCACAAAAAAAATGAAAATAATGCCTGAATGGTTAAAATGGTAATGGCAATCGCATTCGGGCAAATGGCAATCCTATTAAGTCAAGGTGCAGCTTTAAGAAATCCAATTAAAAAGCAAACAACAACGAGTGGCTCAGGCTCCATCTCCATCTCACAGATGCGAGTTGATGCAGCAGTTGATGTTGGGAGTTGGAGTTGAAGTTGAAGTTGGAGTCAGAGCCGTGACAATGAGCATAATGGCTGGCATGATGGGACACTTGAGATTCAGTAGCTGAATCTCTCAGCATAATAATACGTTAATAATGACTGACTCACTGAATGAATGAATGAATGTATTTGTGAGTGACTCGACTCTGACTGAATGAATGAATGTCGAATGCTGAATGAATGAATGAATGCTGGGTGACGCGACTGAAGAGCGCGAAGCACTCCAAAGACATTAGCGCACTTCACAAAAAAATATGCAGCGCATATAATCCCCGGGTTCGGGTTCAGGTTCGAGTTGGAATTCAAGTAGCTGGGCTTAAATCCGCACAGGATAAGCGGAAATGCGGCTGCCACTTATTGAACGGAAGTGTTTTATTTTCACCCATGAATGCGACACAGCTAATGAGCAAGCAACAGCAGAAAGAAAGAGAGAGAGAGAGTGAAAGAGTAGTCAAGAACTGAGTCTATTGATTGACTGGCCAACACAAAAAACAAAAAGAGCTTTCGGGTGTTTGTCAAGTGGCCAAGTTTTAAAGCGCAAGCGAGACAGAAAGAGAACTGAATGCTTGGACAATTTGCATGCGCAAATGAGTTGCATAAAATGAGCACAAAACGCAAGTAGAAAAAGAAGAAGAAGAAGCTGCAGCAGCAGCAGATCGAAGTAGAAGAAGATACAAAGAAGAAGAAGAAGCAGAGGGAGTGGCAGCAGCAGGCGATGGCCGCTTGACAAAACACACTCGAAGAATGAAGGAAGCGCAACCGCAAAAAAAAAAAAGAAAAGAAAAAAAGTTTCAACATAAATAAAGATGACGAAGCTTGCCAGAGACAGAGACAGCAGCACACATTGCACACAGCGCTAATCAGGCGAGAGCGAGCACGCATGCAAGGTGTGCAAAGCAAGCAAAAACAAAAAACGAAAAAGGAGTGAAGAAGTGCGGGCGCAAGAGTGAGAGAGAGAGAGAGAGAGCGGGCGCCTTGAGTGCAGAGTCATGGCTGGGCCACAATGGCGGAAATGTGTGAATGAGGGCAGAAAAGGCGTCAACTCGCCCTAGCTGCACACACGTGTGCATGTGTATGTGTGTGAGTGTATAATTAGCACTACACACTGCAAGAGAGCGTACAAAGAGAGAGAGCGTAGCGAGTGAGAGAGCAGAAAGAGTGCAGTTGTTAAACGTACGAGAAACGCGCGCGTTTTAAAACGCGCCTCTACAATTATTATTATATGGCAATGCATAACACACACGTGAATATGGATATTTGCAACAATTGCCGGGCAATCTTGAGTGCATTTTAATCGCTCAGACAACAACAACAAGTGGCCTGAGGCGGGGGGCCAGCCAAGGGTTAATTGCTAACCCACTTTATGCAGCGGGTTCTTCGATCGTTTGTTCGTTCGTTCGCTCATTTGTTCGTTTGTTCGCTCGCTTAATTGCAGCAAGCTTGTAAAGCACCACCTTACACCCCAGTTCCCCTCCCCTTTCCCCCTCTCTACGGAACAAACACCTCACTCACTCCACTCCACAAATTGCTTTATAATCGTCATCAATAAATAAAGCCGTTGGGTCATTAGGCCAGTTACTTTTAGTCCGTTTTATTATCGATACACGCAGTACACTCATTTTTTTTTGTTATTACTATATTCCATACAATACCCAAGTTTACCTTGTCGAAAAAAAACAATTGCTAAACAAATTGAGTTATCAGCGTGTTTTGTTGGCACTCCGCTGACCCCGCAAGGGAAATGCGTAAACAATGAACTGTTGCTCAAATAGCACCCCCCGAAAAATAGTGTTCATAAATGCAACTGAAGTTCAGGCTTCAGAACTAGCAACAAATAAGTTGGAAAATGTTCATAGAAAGCTAGAACTAAATTTCATGAAAAGTACCAAAATATTTTAGATTACAGAAATAACTAAATTCTGTTAAATTTCAAACATAAATATTATTGAAAGTGTTGGGAGAGTGTTTAGAAATATATGGAAGAGAACAAGAAGCAAAAATGCTCATAGAATATGGAAAGAATATCGATATATATGTAATACAATACATTTTTAATATATACTTTAATATATTATAACATATTTTTCTCAATACAAAATAATATTTTTACTGATTGTACTATATGTATATTATTATATATCCCCATCATTTAATAATTACATAACCTAATAACTTGTCAAATTTCATACAATGAATTGGAAAAATAATAATACTACTAATATTTTATTATTATAACAATATAATATAATTACAGATTGTACAATATATTATTATATTTTCCATTTCTTTGTTTTAAAGAAATAAGAAATAATTACAGATTGTACTATAGATTATTATATATTCCCTTCCTTTAATAAGCCAAAAAACAAAAACTGCCCAAATTTCTTACAATGAATTGCAAAAATGAAATGTAGCAACATATTAAAGATTATTGCATATTGTATATTCATTCCAATTAATGAAAAAACACCCAATAAAATGGCTGCCAAAAATATAAAAAAAAATACAATTTCCCAAAGCTCTGCGCTATTTATAGAACTTATAAAATATACAACTTTAGCTTAGATTATATTATCATTTATTTATATATATTTTTAGTTCATCATTTTAATTGCTTATCATAGAGTCTAAAACAGTTTCGCTAACTATTTGCAATTATACTCGATGGGGGAATATGTCGACTCACAGTGACTGAAATTGAACTGCTTACAATCTAAGTATAACCTTTGGCTTTTTTTTGTTTCTGTGCTCGCTCTCGACTGATGCTAATCGACTTACGGCTTACATACTATATAACATATATATATATATATCACTTGAAAACTTGTACGATTTCCATACATTGTAGCAACGTTACGAAGTTGCAAAGATAATTTCAATGCATTTGAGTATTTCGTCACGTTTCTCCCCCGAAAAAAAAAAACTATTCTCATAATGTGCCCAATTTTCATACTTATGACACTTTGATTTTATGGCTCTCAGCAAAGTGGCAAGCGAGATGCCTCCCATATAATATCTCAAGTACTATACTTAAAGCTATAGAGACGACCAATCCCAAAGCACAGAAAAACAGAAAAAAAAAACGCCTTGGGCTGAACTTGAGTGTGTTTACAAGAGTTTCAAAATGTGTGTGTTTATTTTTTTTGTGTTTTTGGGAACCTCGACTGATTTCATTGGAAATCAATGGCCGTGTAGTACGTGTCACAAATTATTAATAATCTATAATAAAAAGTATAATTTCAATTTTATAATGAGACGCGTGTTGAAATGCACAGGACGGGAGAAGGGGAAGAGATGAGATCCTGTGCACAAACAGCTTGAAAAGTTTTTAAATACATGTTGATAATTTTATTTGCTGTTGTTGTTGTTGAAGAATTTTTCATTTCATAAATCATCGAAAAAATGAAGTTGCCGACGCAGACGCATACTAATTTTTATTTTTTTTTTGGTGGTTGGCCACGTTGCGCCCATTTTGTGGCTGTTAGTTGATGCGTGTATCTGTGTGTGTGTGTATGAGGGGCAGTGGCAGGGGCAACTGGCGCCAGGCATGTGCAACTGTAGCGCCAGTTGCCCGGTTTTTTTTTTTCTCTCGAATGTTGCATGCCTGCCTTCTCCTCTCGCTGGTAGTTAAATTTTTTCGTCGTCGTCGTTGTCGGTTGTTGGTTTTCCAACGTGACGCCTGTCAGCTGCCAAAGAGAGGCAAGTTAGCAGCCAGCTTGCCACGGCCATGGCCGAGACAATTAAATGCCTAATTTTGTATGCCCCGTGCCCCCGACTCTTCCCGCTCCCGTTGCGTTTGTTTTTCCAAATAATTCATTAATTTTTTTTTTTATTCTTTGGTGTTTTCATTTCTTTTACTCAGCCGTTCTCGTAATTATGAGCGAGAGCTGCGTTGCATGTGCAATGTGCCATGCCCATCCAAAAAAACACAAAAAAAAAAACAAGAAACAAACAAAAAACTCACACAACTTGAGGTGCTACAAATGTCAGCTAGCAAAATATCGCATGCGAATTTTTGCCTGCTTGCTTTAAGTAGAAGAAAAAATGCGCGCATGCGATTTTTTCTAGCTTGCGTTAAGTAGAAGAAAAAAAAACGTTACTCCTTTCTTATTTCAACGAAATTTGCTATTTTCTGGTCTTCTTAAAAAAAAATCGCATGCGATTTTGCTTGCTATAAATTCGCAATCTTTCTTAGTTAAGCAAAACTTGCATGCTATAAACTCGCAATTAACTGTTAATTGTGTCTCTTTCTTAGTTAAGCAAAACTTGCATGCAATTTCGCTTGCTATAAACTCGCAATTAACTATTAATTGTGTCTGTCTCTGTTATTGGTGTCTAATAAATTTCAGTTTGATTTTAATGAGCCCGCACTTAGTTAGCAAAAGGCAATTACAATAGTTGGGGCGTGCATAATAAAAAACGAATATATGTATATATAAAACAACTTGTTTGACGTGCAAAAGTGTTGAGGAATTAACAGCAACCAGAAGCAGCAGCAGCAACATCAAACTTGATGTATGCAAATGTAGCGCCTCTTAATGGTTACGCTGCATTATTTCTCTCTAACAATGCCAACACAACCCAAAAACAAAAAAGAAAAAAAAACGAAACGGCAAAATGAGAAATGTGAAAAATAGATAAATGAATTACTTATTGTTAGTTTTTCAGTTTTTTTTTTCGTCGTTTTTCCAGTGCAGTGCACAACAAAAGGAGGGCAGCAGCAGGTAGCGTTTTGCTGCTACATTTTTATTCAACGTTAGGTAGCTTCAAACGTTGTCTTCTTCTTCTTCTACTACTTTAACTACTTTTCCCCTCCGATGATCCCTCGACCCTCGTTTAAAACCATCTCATCAACAGAGAGAGAGAGAAAGAGACGTGTGTCTAAGGCGCGAGTTTAGACAATAATTGTTCGCTTTGTTGTTGTACCGTTATTGATAGCTGCATGTAAGCCAGAAGGTTGCCTTTTTTCAGACTATCCTACATTGCTGATGAACTAAGAGTTACCCTCTCTTGCGTAACTCAGAAGTTAACCAAGCAATCGCTATGAAATTTTCAGAATATGTAGTGTGAATTATTAACTGCACGTTTTGATTTTAAAATTCTGAAATTTCTAACAAAGTACATAAATAACACAAAACATCTAGAAATTATGTCTATAGTAACTCAGAAGTTAAGCAACAAATTTTTATGAAATTTTTAGGATATGTAGTGTGAAATTGTTAACTGCAAGTTCTGATGTTGAAACTTAGAAATTTGTCATAATATACAAAAATAACAATAAAATATTCAAATTATATCCATAGTAACTCCGAAGTTTGCCAAGCAATCGTTATGAAATTTTCAGAATACGTTGAGAGCATTGTAAATTCCCAAACTGTGTTTGAAATTTAAAACTTTCAAATAAAATATAGAAAAAAAGTTGATCAGATTCTTTGCCACATCTATTAGAACTCAGAAATAAAGCAAGCAATCCTTATGAAATTTTCAGAATATGATAAGAATATTATTAACTACAAATGTGAATTTCAATTTTACAAAATTTTGAATAAAATAAACAAAAAGTCTGTCGTTCAGACTGTTTGGCCATAATTAATTCTAACTACAGGGTATGTTTTGATGGACTTGTTGGCAGCGCCGCGTCGACGCTGACGGCGCAAATTAATTTAATTAATTATCGCTAATAGTTTCGTTTTCTCCATATGCACTTGTAATCAAGTTTCATTGTTGTTTGCATTGTTGCTGTTGCTGTTGTTTTTGTTGTAACAAGCGCAGCAGCAGACAAACCTAATTACAGAGAATACTATATGAAGTTGTAGCTGGCGTTGTTGCTATTATTATTCTTCTTCTTATTATTATTATTATTATTGTTGCCCGCTATTGTTTATGCATAAACATATTTATTAACAACTTTATAGTAGAACAAAAGCCGTGACTACAACAATGGCAACTATAACAAGGCAGAGACATGAAGAAGAATCAACGCAACTCACAACTGAATTGAAATTAAATTAAAAAAGGGATTGGAAATGGAAATGGAATAAAATGAAATGAAAAACAAAAATGATTGACGCATTCATTGTTTGATACATTGTTGCCCATTTTGCCATGTGACACGCAAAAATCATGTCACATTCTACAAAAAAATACATATAATATATAAGTATGTTCATATATTTATCTTTATATGTATGTATATAGAGGAGAAACAACTGTAACAATTATCATCTATGGCAACGCCGCAAAAAAGCTTTTCTTAATGAGGCAACACCAAATTTGCGTGACGCTTGCAACATTGTTGTTGTTATTGTTGTTACTACTAGTTGTTGTTGTTGTTGTTGCCCCACCTGCCTGCCAATAATCAAACAGCAAACAGCAAACGCATTTGACATTTGTCAGTCAATAAAAGTGTCAGCCAGCATTAGTTGCAGCGTTTTTCCTTTTTTTTGTGGGTGCAGCACAAATACAAATACTTAGGGGAGTGCAACTGCTGACTGACAGAAGGGGAGTGAAGCAAGGGGGAAGGAGCTGCGGGAGGGGGAAACGGTATGGGACATATGGGACTTTCACTTGCATGTCTTGATTTGCCAAGTGCACTCGAAAATTGGATTAATCTCGTTGCACAACAAAACAAAGTACATTAAAAAGCTTTTGCACGGGAATTTTTATTATCTATGCACAAAAATGTAGAAGAATTAATACAGATTTTTACTAAAGTACTAACGATCACATCATTTAGTGTATTATATAGAATTTACTTATTATATTTAGATAAAAAGATTGTAAATAAATAAAGAATATATATATATAAATTTAGTGTATTAAAAAATATGTATAGAATGAGACAACTGAATTTTGCGTATTCAAAAAAGGGTATAAAAATGGATTTAATGTATTGAAATTTATAATGCATATATTGTATATTCAAATAAGTAAGAAAACTGTGGTCGAGTATGTAAATTGTAAAATATACCGAATCAATATACTAAAAAAATACTACAAATATGCCAAAGACTCTATTTGGTATATTTATATGGTACCACATTCAAAATATACCGCAAATTCAAAACAGTGCGGTATATATTTTAAAATTATCATTGCTGTAGCGAAAAATACGAAACAATACGAAAGCTATATTTGGTATATTTATGTAAACACTACTATATGCAAAATATACCACAGGGAGCAACAGCTATATTTGGTATATTCATGTATATAGTACAATATTTAAAATATACCAAGTAGTGCAAAATATGCCAGATTGTCAACCTATTTTCTTTTTTCTTTAGCTACTTCATTTTGTGTTTAACAAAATATAAAAGATTTCGCTTAGAATTTACAATCAACAAAATCAATGCTTCATAAAAATTATTTGCCTTTGACAATTAAATCAAAAAACTTTATAAAAAACCTGCAATGAAATCAAGTAATCATTCAACAAGCTCATTAAAAGCTTGCAACAACTTGCTTAGAAACCACAACACAAAACATTCAACGCCTTTTTATTTGTAAATGCATTTTGAAGGCACTTAACTAGCGATTAGTTGTGGGAAAAGTGTGCGCAAAAAAAAAAAGGGATTTTAATATAGGTAAGCGATAAACTGAAGAATTCCAATCACACTCAACAAGAAGAAGAAAAGAAGAATGAACAAAAAAAAACTGAAATTCCATCAACGAAAGAGTTGTTTGACTGAAAGTTCTTGTTTTAACCTAAATACTGGTAGAAATCAGATAAGCTGACGAGAAGACTGGAGAATGCCAATATTAAAAGTGGGAAAGCAAAAGAGAGCGAGAGATATGCACAGCCAAAGATAGTTTAAGAAAACAAGAGTAAGCAGCTGGCAAGAAAAAGAGAGAGAGATAGACATAGAGAGAGAGAGAGAGAGAGAGGAAAGACAGACAGACAGCTGGGGAAGCTGCTACTGATTAGCTTTTAGGCGCCAGTTGGGAAAAGATCATTGTGAAAGATGCCAGACGGAAGTTTGTGTACGCCCCAAGCGCCGGATTGCTTATCGTCTCACGATAAGAGCAGCTGTCGAAAGATAGAGCGAGAGAGAGAGAGAGGGAGAGAGAGAGAGTAAGAGCAAGACAAGTTAAACACAAGCGACGAATGGACAAATATCTCAAATTCAAATAGAAACAAAGGCAAACAGGCAAACAATACACACAAGACAAACGAACACCGAGAGTGAACTCTGAGTGTAGAGCAAGAGAGAGAGAGAGAGAGCGAGAAAGAGAGGGCGAACAAATGTAAATGCAATCAAAAGCGAATGAACGTGGAATGAACCCAAAATGTGGTAGCTTATTTAAGGTGTTTAACTGTCACCTAAGACTTAAGTAGTCAGCGATAATGCCCCAGACAAGTGGCGCTTGGCATATTTGCCCATTCAACAACATCAACAACAGCAGCAACAACAGCAGCAACAACAGCAACAGCAGCAACAACAACAACAACAACAACTGCCAACCAAAATGTTGTAGGCAAATAAACGACGCATGCGGCCAAACAAAAACGAAAGCCTATTACCCAAAAACACACAAACGAAAAACACAAAAAAAAAAGATGTGTATAATCGGATTACAACGAATTGCCGCATGCCCTAAGTCAGTTTTATGTTAACTGAAATAGATACTTGCATTTTTGATTCGCTTGCTCGTTTGTTATTTAATAGTTATCAATTATGTTGTTCCTCTCTCGCTGCCAGCTTACTGCATTATTTAATACGATTTCATTGTCCTTTAGTTTTTGTTGGACATTTGGTGGCACATTTCTAAGGCATTTCATTAATTAACTTTCCAAAGGCCAAAGCAGCCAGCGCTAACAAATTGATTACATAATATATAAATAAAGTTTTAAAATTGCAAGTTGTTTATTTATATACAGAAAAATCTTTCATTTGAACTATTTAAGTATTCTCTAAGGCTTATTACGATGTTTTTTTCTTTATTTTAGGCTCTTCTCTAAGTAATTCAAATCTTTTAGAGTTTGACTGATGATGATTTATAAAATTTCTGTTATTTTGCTCTACAACTTAATTAGAATCAACATTCATTTGAACTATTTAAGTATTTTATATTATTTATCGTAAAGTGATTTTTTATTTTAGACTCTTCTCTAAGTATTTCTTTGGTTTTGACTTAAGATTTATTAAAATTTCGGTAATTTTGTTCTATAACTTTTTTTGAAATCAACATTCATTTGATCTTTTTAAGTATTTTCTAGGGTTTATTATTATTTTTTCTCTCTATTATTCTCTTTTCTAAGTCTTTCACATCCTTTAACGTTTGACTTAAGATTTATTGAAATTTATGTTTCGTTTGCTCTTTAACTTTTTATAAAATCGGTATTTTGTATGTAAATTCTAATTTAAGTATTTTCTTTTTTAGTATTTTTAATATCTTATTTAATTAATTATTATTTTTTTCTTTTTATTGCTTGCAAAGTTTTACTATACAAAATAAAAATAATTTCACTAAAAATCTGGTATATTTTGCTTTCCATGGTATATTTCGAGTGTGCTACTACAGTTTTTAGTATTTTTGTGGTATATTATTTGTTATATGTTCATAAAAATATGGCACTCATTTTACTTTTATTTAAAATTAATAGTTTTTTTCATTTGAACTTTATTGAAAATCGATTTCTTTGTTATATATTTTTATTTAAGTAAACATTTTCAAATTTCATTCACAATTGCACTTTAGTTTTATTCAACTTCTTTAATTCTCTAATTCTCTCAGCTGTCGCATAGTGAGCGCTGTCATCGATCGACGCCGCAGATGAAGTGAGTGTATGTTGTTGTGGCACAAAACACGCGTTTAGAAATCTATTTGCATGGCGCTGGCAGCAAATATTGCACTTCCGTTTCAATGCAATGTGTCCCCCTCCTCTCTTCTCCCTCTCCTCGACCCCCCTCTCTCTTTCATTCTGCCCACTCAACGGAGAGAATGATGAGGTTGACAACGATGCCGAAAACTGAAATCCGAAATCCAAGTCAAGCTTGTCTATTTGCTTTGGGCTAATGGAAGCGCTGCTGACAACGCTAACGCAGCTGCCTGCAGTCCCGTCTCCCTCTCTCTCTTTCTCTCACTCTGTTGCTATCTCTTTCTATCTCTATCTCTTTATCTTGCCTTCCCTGTTGCGCTGCCTTTCACTTGGTTTTTGGCAACAATGTGGCAAACAACAAAAGGGCAACAAAAGCGCTGCTAGAAGATGATTTTTCTTCTTTTCTTCTTTTTTTTTGGGCGTAGGCGTGGCATTTGGGGGGAGGCGGGTGTGTGTGTGTAAGTGTGTGTGCCCACGCACAGCTGCTGCTCATTTGGCGGTTGTGATGGGAGGAGGGGTAAGGGTAAGTGTAAGGGGCAGGGAAATAAGACGCTTTGTAATACGACTTAATCGTTAGATTTGCGCTGCTTTTTTTGTTGTTGTGTGTGTGTGCGAAAACGGGGGGCAAAAGCGGGGCAAACACACACACACACACACACACACACTCAGACGCTTGTTGCCATTGTCCTGACTCCGCAAAGCCGTCGGCAGCTCAAACGGAAATGCGGCGCTATAATAAATTTGTCTTCAGCTGTCGTCGGCCTCAATTTCTAAGCATTTGTTTAGACATGCACACAAAAGCGACTAAACAGCGAGAGAGAGAGAGAGAGAGGGAGAGGGGAGGAGAGCGGTGCAGCGGGAAGATTGCGGTCGGATCCCTGCGGCTGCTGCGCTGCGGGGCGCATAACTCGCATAACTGTCTGTCAACGGCGGCGTATACGTAATATGCAAGCAACTGGCCCTTTTGTTGTTAATTATGTTGTTCCCCAGGATCCTCGCTCTAAGGATTTTCCACCCAACAAAGAAGAGAAAACGAGCAGACAGACAGCATCAGAAAACGTTAAGTAAAGACAGGGGCGCAACCAGCAAAAGGGGCGTTTAATCTTGTTTGTGCGGCCAACTAATCGCCACTTTGATCAGCTCAGCCAAGAACCCAAAAAAAAAACGAAGAAAGGAACAGCGAAAAAGGAAAGAGAACAAAGAAAGAATGAAGAGAGCTGAAGAAATTACGTTGCCCGCCTTCTGTGGATTTATTTGAGGTCAGTTCGGCGTCTCAGTTTCAGTCTCGAGTTTGTCAATGGTTCAGCATCTTTCGCTCTCTTTCTTGCTTTCTTTTACTTCATACTTTCTCTCTCTCTCTCTCTCTCTCAGTCTCTATAGGGATTAACAATCATCGGCTCATCATTAGCCGCCTTTGGCATTTAGCTTGGATTTGTGCCCACTTCTGACTTTTTTGCTTTGTTCGCTTTTGTGGCAAACTAATTTCATTGATTCTCCGTTTCAGATCATGCTCGAAATTCACTTGACATCTGCCATCATTCGCTTGTCTTTGACGATCAATCGTTTTAGTCTCTATGCATGCGCCTTAAAGTAGAGTTCACTTGAAATCAGCTTCAAGTTGAGTAAAATAAAAAGTTTATTCTAAACGATACATTTTAATGCACAACATTTGTAAAAGATTTTATGATATTGCAGTTAACAAGATTCTTCTAAAACAAAGTTTTCACTCTTCATTTACTTTCTAAGCATTCTTTCTTGCTCTGCATTTAAGTAAAAGCGCATTAAAGCTCTAAAGTTCATTAAAGCTCATCGATAGCTTTAGTTACGAAAAGCTAATGCTTTTTAAAGCTCAACTATATTTGAAAGCAGCTTAAAGCACCTTGAAAGCTTTAGTTCAGCAAATCGTTTTTGCTGCTTAAAGTATATTAAAAGAAAGGAGTTGATTTTCTGTTCTAGCAATCAATAAGATTTATAATTAGCTTAAAGCTCCTTAATAGCTTTACTTTAGGGAAACAGCTTAAGGCGTATAAAACAAAACATGCTTATTTTTTTAAATATTTTTAATTATTCGCTGCTGTATTCAAGAAAAATCCGAATTTTAAAGCAAATCTCACTTTGGCAATAAATTTTTAATATTAAATATTTTGAAATTTTCGCTTCTTTGTAAATCAATAAATAAATAATAAGAATTCGAAAACTAATCTCACTTTGGCAGTGAATGTATAATAATAACTGATTTTCTACCTCTTAGTGAAAGTTCTCTTTAAATCAATAAATAATCTGAATTATAAGAAATCTTGTTCGTTTTTCTTCTTAAGTTCCCTTTAAGAGTCAACCCACATCTCTGGCTCAAAACTGGCAACGCATATCGCACTGTGCCAAATACCAAAGCAAATTTGTAGATTTTTTTATGAAACTTTTCGACTTGCCACGCAATTGTTTGGCCAAAAAATACCCAGCAGCCAGCAGAGAGTTGCAGCTGCTTATTTGCTTACAAATGTAAGTGGCAAAGAGAGTAACTCTTAGTCGTGCAATTTCAGTTTTCAGTTTTCAGTTTTTCTTATATACAAACATTCTTGTTTTTTTGTTTTTTTTTTGGCATGGCGTCTCGACATTCTGAACGTTAGAGTTCAGCAGCGTCAACTTCATTTGAATATTAAAAAATTCCAAAACATAAAAGGTATTTTTATTTGTGATATTTTGTCGCACCTCAGCGACAACGTACTTGCCACCTCGTCAACGTCAACAGCCAACAACAATGACGACGAAATTAAGTCAAAAATGTGGTAGCACCCTCTCTTAGCTCTTGGCTCTTGGCTCTTGAGTTGCAACTTGGATCACAATCGTCGTCGACTGCGTCCCGGTTTAATTTAACATAAAAGCGCGTTTGCCATTAGGCGGTTAACTTGTCTAACCCTCCAAAAAAACCAAAAAAACACCCTCCTCCCTCCATCCCTTTTATGGGCAGTGCGCATTGAAATTTATGAGGCATGCTCAGGTTTTTATTAGATTTTAACTAGCCTAATATATAGGACTGGCGCCAAGGGTTGTGTGTTGCAGGGTTGGGCTGCCAACGCCATCACCGCAACGCCACAAAACGTGCAACGTGCTAAAAACATTAAATATGTTAATTAGTTTCAACGCCCCACCCAATTTCCAAACCCCCACCTCCCGAAAATTTCCACCAAAAATCAAGCGCAAAAACTAAATGTTCAAGTTTTAGCACCAACAAAATTTTTGCGTTTTATTCAAACGACTGACGTTTCCCTTTCCCTTTCTGTCTCTCTCACTCTCTCTCTCTCACTCTCTCTCCTCTCTTTCTCTTTTTGGTTGACACATTTGCCATGAAAAACTAGCGAGTGGTGCTAGAAAGCAAAGCAAGTCTTAAGTACCGCTGGTCACGTCAGCCTTCCAAACACAACTCGCTTCACAACATTTTTAAGAGAACTCCAACCAAATATATATATATACTATATATATATATATATATATATATGTATTGTATATGCTAATGCCACGACACATACAATATGACAGATGTTGTTTTGGGCGCAGTCGCATTCTTATTCACTGGCATCTGATGGCGTTTTTCGCTTTATCTGCGTGTAGCAAGCTGTACGCAATTGAGGTTAACACTTTGCCCATTGAGTGGGCAGCACGATAAGCCCGGAATGAAGGCACTTATGGTGTGGCTGCAAATTAAATGACTGCGACTGTGGGTTCTACTACAAAAACAAAACAAACACAGCAAGGTCAGCCTGGGAAAAGCGAGTAAGCAAGCAGTTCTTAATTGCTGCCGAAAAAGGAAATAAAGCAAAAGCCTCTCGGGTCGTACCTTTCACAAGAGATCAGCTCTATATATAGATGATAAATAGATGCTCAAATGGTTAATGCAAAAAATGTATGTAGGAATAAATCAAAAGACAGAGAGGTATATAAAAAGTTGTAGTTACAGCTCTAATAAGAAAAGCCTCTTAGGTGGTACCTCTCTCTCTTAAGGTATGCTCTATGAAAGCTATATGGACATGCTCAAATGGTATATAAAGGAATATCGACTGAGAGAGAAAGAGACAGTTCAAGAAAGTAGAAACTTTCGACTGAAAGAGAGAAAGAGACGAGGAAAAAAAGCGAAAACTTTAGCTATAAAAGGCGCAGCCTCCACGGTTGTACCTTTTACTTAAGTTCTGATCTGTAAAATCAATAAGAATTATAGCTGCTCAAATAGCTAATGCATTCCATATAGGAATATCAATAGCGAGACAGAGAGTTTCAGTTTTAGCTTTAAAAAGAAAAACCTCTCGGGTCGTACCTTTCACTACAGTTGTGCTCCATTGAAGCATTAAGAAATATAGTTGCTCAATAAGCTAATGAAATGTGTAAGATCAATGAGAGAGAATAAGATCAAGCAGCTCCTAACTAAAAGTTTTAAGATTTGGTTGCCAAAACAAGAGCCTCTCGGGTCGTACCTTTTACTTGCTGACTTCTTTGTTAACTATGTTAGCAACGCTATATGAAATAGACTAGGTTTAAAAACTTGTTGAGAGGTTGTAGCAAATGTGCTTTAAAAACAAGCGATTAATCAGCAATGAAAATATCAATGTAAAGAGTGGTCACTAAATAGCTGAGAACCTAAGCTACTATGACTGTTCTTTTTACTCTTCTAAATAAATTTAAATGCTGTGCAAGCAATATAGAAATGTTAAAAGAAAAACCAAAGCCACTTTCCTTACAGTCAACAGTCGCCGAGCTTGTTAGGCAAAAGATTGCGCTGTCAGTTGCAATTTTGTGAAGCGCTTCGAAAGAGTCGCAGACAGTCTGCCCTAGACTCTGAAGAAGCAACAACTAAATATAGCATCAATCAGAATCAAGTGAGGTGCAGTTAATGTGCTCCAAAATAGTTGATTGAGGGGAGCCCAACAAAAAAATATTATGCAGCCAATTAAGGCAAACCGAGAACAGCTTGCTGCTGAGGCAAAAAATTGAGCGAATGTGTTACACGAAAAATCTAAACTCGCATGTTTCTTCTGTCTGCGGTTTGTATTTTGTTCATTCTTTGCTTTTTCTCTCTCTCTCAAGGATGCAGCAGCAGGACACGCAACAACAGCAGTTGCAGCCTAATCTCGTTGATCGCAAAACTGATAGCCAATGGGTTTTTTTCAGGGTTCCTCTTCTTGCCCTTTCGCTTGATTCTCATTATTATTAGTCGTAGTTGTAGTCGAGTAGTTCTCCCCGCTTTTTTTTTTTTGGTTATTTATTGTAGTCAAGCTGCAGATACGAAGATACCCTTTGCACTCAACAGCAGCGGCTGCTGTTGATGGTATGATGTATGTCTGCGGCTGGAACGTGCCCCTGCTCTCTGCCCCTGCCCCTTCCCCTTCCCCTACCTCTGTCTGGGTGCGTCATGATATACGCTGAGATAGTGAGCCGCAATTGATGGCATTAGGCATTAGATAAGAAATCAGACATTTATAGGCGCACACACACAGGAAAGACAGACGGACTAGTTGAACATTTGCTGTGGTAGCGAGCATCATCATTAAATAGCTTCGATAGCCTTTAGGGGTTTGCTTTGCTACCCCTCATACCGACCAGGGTTGCGAATTGAACCTTCCCAAAAAAAAGGAAAACCAAAAAAAAGAAAAACAGCCATCTTGCAGTGAAACATTTCAATTCGAGGAGCTAAATTAATGGATAGTTAAGAGCGCTGCAAAGATACTGCTAATCGCAAAGAGTTTTGAATGGAAAGGAATTTGGCAGTTGCAGAGAGAGAGAGGGAGAAGAAGACTGCACATTTAAGAGTTTAAGAATAAATGGCAAGAGTCTTTAAAACAATGCAAAAAATAATAAAAAAGCACATTATTAAGTTGAAAATAATATTAAAGATATATATTGAAATATTTCTTTATATTTGACTACCGAAAATATGAAAACTGACTTGAGAAAAACAACTCAATAGCTTGAAGAGTAGCAAACTCAGCAAGATCAAAACTCTTTTATACACAAGTATTATGAAAATACTAAATTATGGAATATACAATATACTAAATTCTTCACAATATATAATATACTAAATCCTTCACAATTGACTGTAATGAATGTTTAAATTATGAATGAAATAGCAAGAGGAGTAAAAAATGACAACTAAGCTTCATTAAAAGCTGGAAGCGTAAAAATTTGTAGTAAGTTAAAAGATGCCAAAATACTTTTCTTTCAAATTATAATCCAGATACTAAATTATAGAATAAAGAATATACTAAATCCCTCACAATTGAATATACATATGTAAAATATACTGAATGCTTCGCAATTGAACATAGAATAAACCGAATGATTCACAAATAAATGGAGAATATACTAAATCCTTTACAATGTAATATATGTAGAATATACCAAATAAATATAGAATATAAGAAAACCTTTGCAATTGAATAAAGAATATGCCAAATCTTTCACAATTAACTGTTAGAAGTCTTCAAATTAGAATTGAAACAGTAAGAATGAAATTAATACAAATGTTTGCTAGCTAGGTTAGGTATAATAAAAAGAGAAAAGTGAACATTACTGTTTCAAATAATTGCTATTCAAAAAATGCTCTCGTCATTAACTTAAGGTATAAAATAATGCTACATCTATCAATACCTTGTTGGAATTTATTTAGTGGCGTTTGTTTTGCTCCAATTTTTGTATTGAATTAAATACTAAAGTTTGTTTTGCTCCCGTTATGGTATTGAATCAAAGGACTATAGTAAATTTAAATACTAAAGTTTAATTGACATTTGTTTATACTCGAATTATTGTATTGACTCAAAGCACTATAGTATATTTAAATACTAAAGTCACTTATATGAAACATTTGGCTATTCGGTTATTTAAAGTGACATTTGCTTGCCAGTTGGTTGAAGCTGTGAAGACGTTTTGCTCGACTGCGTTGAAATTAGTTCGAGTTCGAGAGTTGAGCATACTTTTCTGACCACGAGCCACTATATTCCTTTTTTTTCTAGTTGCTTAAAGAGTGAAGAGGGGAGAGGAATGGAGGAGCATCACTTCAGCGAAAGAGCTGTCAACATCAAAGCGACCTTTTAAGTTTGGATTTTGGGGGCAACACCTAGCAGAGACAGTCGTCAGGATTGTGCGCGACTACCTGACTATGACAGACAAATTGGCCATATAGTAATACACAACACACACACACTCGCACACACACACACTCACACCCGCAGGAACTGTATGGAAGGCATTCAGGGTCGCACTTCTATTTGCCGGAGCGCCGCCTTTGATTTTCTAAACGAATTGTTTCAAGACACAGGCCACAAAACATGGAAAGAGCTGAGCGAAGGACGCAGCTTCGAAAAGCTAAAGCGGGTTGAAGGGGAAAGGGGAAAGGGGAATGGGATAAGCCTTTGCTGCCCAGGACATGTGAGCTTCAATTAATTTGATTTCGATGGCGCAACGACGTTCGCTGATGTCCGGAAATGGAACTCCACTTCACTTTATTTGTCAACTTGGCTGTGATAAATTTTTTGCGCTTCGTCTGCTGCACAGAAGATGCGACACAGCAGCAGCAGCAGCAGGGAGGCGATGAACGGACAGACGGACAGACGAACGGACGGACAGACGGACAACCACTTGGCATGGTTCAATGGTCACACAACGATGATGGCCAACTATGTGCTTTGAACTACGATGAAACTAATGGCAGCAGACAGACCTTCAAGCGTAGCTGCTTTTGGGTCGTTTTGGTCCTGGCAACTCTGCTCCTGGCACACACACCACACACACACACACTCGCACACACACACTTGACAACATCTTCAGTCCATATTGAAGTGCGGCTAATTGGCAAAGCTTTCGCTTCTGATTTTTCTCTTTCTCTCTCTCTGTTTTTTATTATACTTGTTTTTTTTTTTGTTATTTGCCAGCTTCAGCAATTAAACGCATTAGGCAACACCTCAGACACAATGTGGCACACACTCGAATGCAAAGCACATCCGAACCACCCCATAATCATAATAATAATGCAGAAAAACACCGCAAAAGCAATGAAAAAGGCAGCATTGCCATCCATTTTAGGGTTGCAACATGGCCGACACTCTCAAACACACACACACACTCACTCACACACAACTGCAGCTAGGGGCGTTTTAAATCGCGCGCGTTTTTTTTTCGCTTTTCGCTTGATCAGCATCTGTTTGTCCGTCTGTCTGTCTGTCCGTCTGCTCGCTGAAGTGCGTGCAGCTCAGCGCCTAACACAGCTAACGTCTTTAAATTTGGCATACAAACTCTTTGATATGAAAGCAACATTAAGTGCATTTTATTTTATTTGGTTTCCTTTCACAAAATTGTATATTCAGTTGTTTACTTCTTTTAATTAAATTCAACCATTTTTTTTAAATTGAAATTTATGGAATCTGATGAAGGGCAAAGATAACTCTACTGATTTTATATTATTAAAGTATTATCTTTACCACCTATGCCATTTGAGTGTCTATTAAAAATGTGTGTATCTTACACACCTTTGTAGCTAGTGACTTGAATCTTTGAGTAAGCAACTTATTTCACAAACAACACCTATCAAATTGTCTCGAAATTAATAAAGTACAAGTAAAACTAATTAGATAACGATTGGCGATGTGTTTCGGTCTACATGCCTAAAGTAAATAAAGTGCAATGAATACATGAACTTGCGAAATTAAAAATAGCATCAATTTTTATTTCTACCCTTTTTTGTTTGGCATATAACTCATGAATGCTTTAATAGATATTTCAGAAACTTTTTTGAATACATAACTTAGTTATTTTTTAATTTAATAAATGTTAAACAGCTGCAATTGATTATTTATTATTTACTTATGACACCCTTCAGCCTCATAAGGAATTTCAATTTGATCTCATGGCAAAAAATTTAGTTGTGAGTGAAGTCACAGATTTTAGGTACTATTTAAAATAAACTTTGTTTGATTGCTTGGTAAAATAATATATAATAATATATATATGTAAAATATATAAATTTTTAGTTGAAAGCGTAAAGACAATATTTATAAAAAAAAAATTCCTTATTTATATATTATTAAACGAGTTCAGAACAGTTTATTAGCAATTGATTATCGCTTGTTTAGCATTTGTAAGTCCGCCCGTCTGTATTTCTGTCCGTCTGCCATGTTAAAGTGCGCACAGCTCAGCGCTCAAGACAGCAAATGTCTTAATATTTGGCATATTAAATGTTTTAGATAAAAGCTACAATAATTACATTTAAAAAAGAAATCTACTATTCAAATGTATTATTAATTTAAGCTCTACAGCATAACTGCTAGTTCATCACTGCTGCACTACATTGATCTAGTAATTTTGTATTGTATTTCTGAAATTTGTGCTAAGTGCATTTCAATGTATTAGCTGCGACCCCCCCAACTACCGCTTCAGAGCAAGGCGGACTACAAAAATAAGACATGCAATCGTGGTCAGATACGCTACAATTATAAGCTAAGAGAGAGAGGAGTGTGAGAAAAGTTCGAGGGTGCAGAGTAGAGAAGAGCAGAGCGTGTGTGTGTGTGTGTGACAACGACTTACTGTTGTTTTGACACGCAGCCAACGGGCATGAATGAATGAAGGACGCACAAGGCAGGCAAACAGACATCGTCACCTGACCTGACCACTGAGCTGACCTCAGGGTTCGTCTCTCTCTCTCTCTCTGAGGCTCTGTCGACCGCAAAAAAGTGTTAAATTATAGATTTTCGAGCGGTTCTATCGCATGACACAGACAGACGCCAAAGGGGGCGGAACTCTTAACAAATATGTACCTGAGAGCGACAACAGCTGTGGCTGTGGTTACGCAAAAAGAAACGAAAAGAAAAAAACCGAGTACAAGTATTATCATAAAGTACTTGGCCAAGTACCGACGCCAAAAATTGAAGAGAGAACACACGCAGCGCTTTGTGTCGGCGCGTCGGCGGCCGTTTGAACTAAGCGAAATTAATGGCCAACACAGGCTACTTAGCGGAGGCCGAGAGGCCCACGCACACACACCGAACACAACACACACACACACACAGAAGACACAACCGAGACAACCGAGAACGACATCGACGATGTTGTAGCCCTTATGGCACAGTCGCCAAAGTCTGTGCCAGAGCTTGTTCAGTGTGCGATTTATGACTTGGCATGCAAAGAGGCAACGCAGTCGATCGCTTGCCGAGAGCGAGACAAAGACAGCAACAGAGCAAGCGAGAGAGAGAGAGAGAGAGAGAAGTGCATGGCGCCCGCCAGCGTTGCTGTCGCCATTTGCTCAGTCTGAGGGCGCAACGGGTGGGCAACAACAACAGCAACAACAACAAAACTTTGCCTCGCCGCTGATCAATAAAATATAAAAGTAGGCACAAAATTTTCATTTTTTTGCTGCAGCAGTTGATGAAATTTACGCGATCGTCGTCGGCAAAAGTTCAAAAAGCCGCCCCGGCCTTGGCAGCCAGAAGGATAGCTTAGAGAAGAGAGACCACCGGGGGTGGAGGGGCTGAAAAAAAAGTTGAGTAAAGAGTTCCCGACAATTTGTTCGCCCACTTTGAGCAAACGAAAGTTGTTTGTCGCTCTTCACAACTCTGCTTCTTCTTCTTCTTCTTCTTCGACGACTCTTCGGCTGCGTGTGAGAAGTTTTAGATAAGCTCGCACACACATTCGCTCTGCATGGTTGCCATACTTCAAAAAACAAACTTCAAACGCATCGCGCATTTGCATTGATAAGGCCCACCACAGCAGCAGCAACAGCAACAGCAGCAATGTCCGGCACTCGGTACTAGTCGATGGTGTTGGGTTTTTTGTTGTTGCTGTGGCCTCTCTTTTTAGCACGACAGCAGCTTCCTCTTTGATACGCAGTCTGATAGCCTTTGAAGTTTGCCAGCGCCACCGCCACCGCTAAAACAGCACGAGTTGAAATCGGCAGCCTCTCATCAATTTACAGCTGGTACCGCAGTGCATAAAGTGTGTGTGCATGTGTGTGCTTCGATTGTCTAGGCTTCATTTTGGTTGACAAGATAATTCAACAAAAAACAGTACTCCGAAATGAACTTACTCCGAAAATATGATTACTCCGAAACTATACTCCGAAAATTGTTTTGCTCCGAAACTTGATCTAACTAAGTAAATCAAAGTAAATACCAACATTATCACTTCGAAACTAGCTCCAACTTAAAGTAAAAACAAATATTATCACTCCGAAACTAGCTCCAACTCTAATATATATAAGTAAATTTAACGCTCTTTTAAAAGTCACCTAAATTAGCAAGATTATACTCCGTATCACTCAAGAGCTTAATTCAACAATTTTATAACTCCGAACTAGCTTCAACTCAAAGTAAATGCAAACATTATCACTCCGAAACTAACTACAAATCTAATATATCAAAGCAAATCCAAACATTATCACTCCGAATCTAGCTTTGACTTTAATATATCTAAGTAAATCCAACGTCACACTTCTGAAAGTCACCTCAATTAACAAGATTATATTCCGAATCACTCACGAACTTAATTCAAAAATGTTAATACTCCGAAACTAACTCTAACTATATGCAAAAGCAAATATTATTACTCCGAAAATAGCTCCAACTCTAATATATTCAAGTAAATATAAATATTTTTACTCCGTATGAAGCTCTAACTAAACATTTCAAAGTAAATGCAATATCAAACTCTTAAGAATTTGATTTCTTAAACGACTCCGAAAGTTGACGCCCAAATTCGAAACTTTAGTCAAGTTTACCGCAACACTTTGTATTTTGTTGAATGTTACCATTAATAATTATAAGAAATAAATAATTGAATGAATTGTGTGTTAGATACGTATTGGAAAAAAAAGGGTTGTTTTTTTTTTTGGTGGATGGGACGTCTATATGGCTTAAATAACTAATGCGGTAAACAAAGAAGACGTACAGTACTTACAAATCCATGTTTATCACTAATATTGTTGGTCAATTTTAATTTGTGAAATGAAACAACTTTTTGCATCCATTGCTCACCCGTTGTGGGTGAATCTGGATGAATGTACATGCGTTTTGGCATTTCAGGATCCGCTTTGCCAGCGACCATCCAGCGACTGAATGGAAAAACATTGGCAAAAATTAACTCTACAACAAGAGGAGGATAAGATCAACTTACCTATTATGAAATTTATAACGATAATCATCCGCCGCAACGATATCCAGTAGCAAGATGTATTTAGCCTTGGCATCCAGACCCGAAACACGAAATTTCATTTGCGGAAACATTTGTCTGTGTAGATGGAAAAGAAAAAAGAAACGTAAGTCATTTTTTTTTTTAGGTTGTTGTGGGGGTAATCAAATAAAACATTAATCAGTACGGCATAAAGCCTAAACGCTGTACGCTGCTTGACCAAGAAATTTCTCAGAGAGAGGGGGCCACACAATCATCATCATCATCATCATTATCAGTGCGAGGGAAAAGCAAACAAAGCATAAACACAAACACACACAGCGGTGTCGGGACGAACGTCGCGCCAACGTTGGCCAACGTTATCAAGTGGCGCCAAGCCGCAAATTGTTTCCAGCTTCGAATTCAAATTGGCCGAAACTCGATGCTGAAGTCTCGTTGGATCGGTTGGCTCTGGCTCGTTGATTAGCCTCAGTCCATGTTCTGGCCATGTTGGTGGCAATGTGCAAACTCGAAAATTACATGCGAGAGGCAAACCACACACAAGCGAAGCGATCTTTTGCACTGCTGCTTCTTAACCCACCCAGGCACCACAAGAATAAAGGGCTGCACCCTCACATACATACAAACACACACACACACACACAAATATGAAAATTATAAGTTTAAGTAGCAATCACTCAATCGCTGCGACTGCGCCTCAAACTTAAAAACTTTCAGAGCGCCAGTCTTCTGCAGTCTTCTGTCTTCGGTCTCAGCGCCTGCGCCTCATGAATCAAATTTAACGAACGTCTTGTTCATGTTCACAGATCATCATCAGCTGCGCCTGCATTTTGATAAAACCAACAAAGGAAGAGGCCCCCAAACAACGTTCACGTCCCCAACAAGGGGCCAACAGCAACAGGCTCAAGCTGAAGCTGGAGCTCGGGCTAACAAGCCTGACTGATGTCTGACTGCCTAAATGACTAACTGACAAACAGACAAGTGGACAGACTGAGAGACAGACAGAGAGAGAGAGAGACTGACTCACTGACGAACTGACTGACGTTGCGATGTTTCTATTTAGAGAGCTGCAGAACATGGCAACACTCGCAGTGGACAACAGCGCTGCCCGCAACGAAAGCCAAATACACTGAGAGAAATGACTCGAAATTAAAATGCAAATTAAAAAAACTTTATGACAGCGAAATTCGAAATGCAAAATTTAGAATTCGAAAAAGCAGACAAAGCAATATTTAAAAAAAAAAAGTTATTTACAAAATATTGCTATTATTTTCATCACTGATTTATTAAAGATCGGAAAAACTAACTAAAATGGGTAGAAAAACATATGCCAAAACATTTTTTAATTTCGAGTTAAGTTGAATCTTATGGCTCTTGATTAGTTAGCACTTTAATTAGAGCGAAGAATGGTTGAATCAAATTATTTTTCTGTTTTAAGATGATTGGAAAAGTTAAGGAATTCGAATGCAAACCACAAAATGAATAAATTCATAAATTTTTTCGTTTAACTGAAAAAGTTCCTTAAATCAATGGTAAGTCTGAACATTAGCACTATAACATATTCAGAGTTACGATTGATTTTAGGAAATTTTTCAGTTTAACGAAAAAATCTATAAATTCATTCTTTTAAAGCTAAGTTATAGGAGTAACTTTTACTTAGTCCAGAAAATTAACCGATATAAAATATTTGAATGAAACTTTTCCCAATTCTTATCATCTTCTATTTAAAAATATATATACTATATATAATTGTTTAAATAAACATTTTTATATTTATACTTATATAATTATACTTTATAATTATAATTTATAATTACACTTTTATAATTATACTTTATAATTATAATTATATTATATACCAAAATAGAATATTAAACTATAAAATTGCTATAATGCTCAACAAAAATAATGCTAAATAAAAACAACCGCAAATTTCGAAAAGAGTTTTTTTTATATTGACTATATTGACAATTTTGACTGATTTTCAATTTTTGCAATACTTAAGTAATAGTAATAAGATGTACCACATTATTTGAAATTCCAAAACTATTCTTCTTCAATACTGCAATACTTAAGTAATAACAATAACATGAGCCACATTATTTGAAATCCCAAAGCTATTCTTTATAATTGAAAAACATAATAATTTCATAAATGAACTTCAACTGAAACAACATCTAAAATTTCATAAGTGAATGTCAACTATTTTGTAATTTTTTTGCAGTGTAGGCATTTGGCTGACTGCAGCCTCACACAAACTGAGTTCCAGCTTCAGTCTGAGCCTCAACCTCAGCCCACGGTCGGCGACTGCCTTTTTCGACTGCAAATTATTTTTTATTTGCCGGGCCCAGGAGTTGAGGCGACTCGCCGAAGACGAAGACTTGCAAGACACGAGAGTAAGAAATGGGGTGGGGCAAGGGGGGAGGGGGGAGGGGAAGGGGACCGTTTGTGGCACGTCTGTCTGGCTGCCTGGCTGGTTAGTTGGTGCTGCTTTTGCCTGGGCTCCTTCTCAGAGTTTCTTTATATTTTCGTCGTTCTTTTTTTTTGTGTTTTTTTTTTGGTTGTCTTAACTGAATAGCTCGTTAACATTATTGAGCACTTGGCGCCAGTTGTTGGCAGCTTGTTATAGCCATGGCCAAGAGAGACGCAACCAAGTCGCGCCATAGCGCCCCAAAGCAAATGCGAGCCACAGTCGCAGTCGCAGTCGCAGTTGCAGCATCCAAAATACAGGCAAAAAAATACAAATACAAATCGGGCCACCACACGCGCAACGTCTTCCGAAGGCGGGCTAAGACTGTGTCTCTCTCTCACTCTCTCTCTGTCTCCCTCTCTTTCTTACTTTGGTGTACAACAAAACGATTTGCTCTCGTTTGTGTTGCAACTTGGAAGCCACTTCTTCAGCTTCTTCTGCTTCTTCTTTTGCCCCGTGCAAATCGTTACGTGTAAAACTTGCACCTTTTGACCAAAAAGCTGTTTGTATTGTTTGTTTGTTTGTTTGGTTGGTTCAACGTTGTTGTTGTTGCTCTGAGGGCCTCGCAACACTTTTCTGCAGCTAATTCAATTTTCCTCATATGCTGCTCTCGTTCTCGTGTTTGGGGTTTTATTGCCCAGCAATAACAAACAAAACAACGAGCTGTTAATGTGGCTTGAAAGTGTTTCCAGACCAGGCTACTTGCTGCTGTTGCTGTGAAGCCTGGCCACTTCACAAAAAAAAAAAGAAACCCTCAGCCCATAATTAAGCCTAATTAAGCCGACTCTCTCAACTGCGACTGCGTGTGTGTAAGTGTGTGTGTGTGTGTGTGTTGAGGTGTCGCTCGTTGTTGTGTTGTGCGGCACTCAACTTCATCCTTAACATTTGCTGCTGCGTCCCTATTGAGGTTAATGGCTAATCAATTAGCCCTTGGGTTCGGTCAAAAGCCGCTTCTTCTACGTCTCCGTCTTCTTCTTCTTCATTCTTTGTCAGGCAATGAAATACATAAACGTTCAACGATTGAGTTGTAATTGGTATTTCGAGGCATTGCCGCCACAGATAAGCAGCAAGCACCCAAAAAAACAACCGATAAGCTAAATGCTTACCGTATTACGTGAATGCAAACCTCGCCCCTTAAATTAATATCATTAGAAGTTTTGTCGTCACTTTAACAGCTGGCCTTACCAACTGGGAAGGTTGGCATTAAAAAACATAAAACTCTGCTCTGCTCTGCTCTGCTTGTGTCCCCAACTTGCATGCTTATTAAGTGAAAGTGCAAGCGAAAACCAAAAAAAAAACAAACAGAAAAGCTGGTACCAAACACAGCTGGAAGGCTGTACTGCGCAATTAAATGAGAGCGTGTAACTGACCTAGTTTAAGAAAGGCTGCTGGTACCAGCTGCAAGGTTGTGCTGCTGTTTCTTAAATAAACAATAACTAGAGCAATGACTAGCTCAATTATTACTTTCAGTCAATTATAAGCAGCTGTAGAAAAGGGTATGAAATGAATGCCAAAAAGGAGCTGGTACCGAAAATCCAGAAACTGCACTTTTAGTAAAACTCAGTCTATAAAATAGTTTCCCAAACACAATCGCTGCTTAAATTCAGCAGCTTATAATAGCTGCACAGTTCCCTCAACTCATTTTCTATACAAGTTCACTAGCATCTTAAGTAAGCTACCCCTAAGACACAGCCTTCCCGGTAAGGTCGACAAGGCTGCTACAATAAATGAGCTATAACTTATACAGATCCCCAAACTCAAGTGTCACTTCAACGAGCTTAATAACTACTTTTAAATAAATGTTAAGCAGCTATATAAAAAAAGTATAAAATGCATGCAAATATCATAAAAAGCTGCTGGTACCTCTTTATAGATAATCAGGTAGCTGCTCTTTTAGTAAAACTCAGTCTATAAAATAGTTACCTAAACTCAATCGCTGCTTAAATTTAGCAGCTTATAATAGTTACACTCAATCTCCGCTCAACTTCAGCAGCATCTTCAGCAACTTAGCTACCCTTAAGACACAGCCCTCCCGGTAAGGTCGACAAGACTGCTACAACAAATGAACTATAGACTTCACAATTGCCTAAACTCAATTGTCACTCAACTTTAGTGATATCTATTTGCAGTAGCTACCCTTTTATTATGCGAGATATGATTGCCACAACTCTGCCGGTAAGACCGAGAAGGCTGCCACTACAAACGAGCTGCTAATCCACATTGAGAATCTTCAATCGAGACAAGCGTTGAAAAGATGTTTGCTACCCAGCATTTGCACCGTCTGCTATCATTCGTTGGTTGTTTTTTGTATTCGGGACTAAACGGTGTCTATTAAGGCACCTGTGCGCGTTGCTTTTAGAAGGTCGTGGTGATGAGATGAGATGTGGGCAAGAGATGTGACTGCCAAAGGAAGCGTCAATTGTCAATGCATTATCTGTGAGTCAATCAGACGCGGGTCCAAGCAACAAAAAGAAAAAAGAGAAGAGAAGAGAGAAAAAAAAATGCAGACGGCAGCCGCAGACGTCAACAGCTGATGATGATTTGGTTGCTGTGGTGTGGTGTGAGAGGAGCAAACATGATGAACGTAAAACAAAAGGCCCAAAAACTCAAGTAGGCTTGCAAAACAACCGACTGACTGACTGACTGACTGACTGACTGTTCTCTGCTCTCTGTTCCCTTACAGATGGGCGACGGTTTGGGTTTTGTCAACAAGCGCGGGGATTAAAGTAGCACCTGCAGCTGGCCAAAAGGTACCGACAACAACGTGAACAACGCGAACATCGACTGCTGCTGTTGACAGTTCTCCTTTCTGACAACAAAATTGTTGTTCAACTCTGTGTATGTTTTTTTTTGTTCATTCCCCTGTTGTTTTAGTTTTATTTTACTGCGGGAGGGAAGCCTCGCATAATCTGTTTTTTTTTTGGGCAATTTTGTCAACACATTTTGAGCGTTCATCGCATTTCGATAACTATCGATAACTCAATCGAACTCAAAAGAGGGTGCATCTTATTTACAACAACTTTATTCTTACATGTTGAATGTTCAGCTGTCTGTCTGCAAGTTTAATTTGAATTTTATTGAATTACAATTGCATGCAAAACTTTTGCATAAAGCTGCCCACTCGATCGACAATTGCAAAACAATTTATTTGACAAATTCTCGAGAACGCAAAACCCAAAGATAAAGAAGAGAGAAGACAACGTAGCAGCTGCATCATAAACACGCTAATTACCCAGCGGATACAACAGGACAACACACAAGGAGGATCATCATCATCATTATCATCATTCGTGCGTTCTGTTTGTTTTGTTGAATTCAAGGGATCTACTATAGTCTATATATATGTATATATATGGTTTATAGGGGCTTCGTTTGTTGAGCAAATTAGTTAAACCAATAAACTGACAGCGACCGCTTACCTTGCTCTCTCTCTCTCTCTCTCTCGCTTTCTGTCTTGCTCAGCTTATCTGCCATATTTCAAGTCTATATAATAATAAAACAATTTATGAAGGCATAACAACTGAAACTCGGCCTCCATCCCAACCATCACCACCATCTCCCCATCATCTTCATCGCTTTGGTCGATCGCTGGCTGTCAGTTAGCGGCAACGCCCACAAGCGTTTCTCGTTGTGGCTCAAAATGAATGGCCATGTCATTAAGACGTGCCCCAGACGGACGAACAAACAAACAAACAGACAGACGGACAGACAGACGGACGGATGGACAGTACAGTGAGACAGGCAGCAACCCGCTGCTTTGTTTTTTTTTTTTCGTTTCTTTTCTTTTGACGTCCTGCACTCTTTTTAAGGGCGCTTGTGTGGCGCTAGCTGGCGATGGAGGATGGCGGCTGACGACCGGTGACTGGCGACTGGCGACTGGGAGGATTGAGTGCTCAGCTGTCGCCAGGCACTGTGGGAATTCCACACACACACAAACTGTAGAAAACTCAACGCTCAACAAGGCGCCGCCTAATTCCAACATCAACTTCAACTCAACAGAAACAACAACAAAGCCCAAAAACTCGTAAATATTTTCCAATATATAAATCAAATCGCATGTAATTACAATTTGGTCGCTTAATTATGGAAAATGCGTGAAACGAGCGCTAGGAAAAACAACGCAAACAAAACCGAAAAGCAAATGCTCTACAAATTTCAAATTCTCGATTTAAATTCCAAACTTTAAATACATAAAAATAATCAGAATTGTTTAAAACTCATTTATAACATAAGTATATAAAAATGAAAAGATACTTTATAAGAAAAAAGCTCTTGAATGATAAGCTTGAATTTAAATTTCATTTATTTCAGCTGTAAAAAAACAACAATTTGAAAAACGAATATAAAGTCTTATAAATTATGTGGAAAACCCCATAGCAAATAAGTTTTGAAATGTTAAACTATAAAAGTACAAAAAAAAACCAGCTACTGAAAACCTTAACGAAAATTCCGCAATGTTTTCAGCAGCATTACAAAATGAGCCACAAACTAACTATACCCAATGTCAATAACACATATATATAGAATATATAATAGTAGCATCCCAAAAACTTAGTTCAGTCTTATCAGCGTCTAATACTGATAAGAGAGAGTAAAGAATAGGGAAGCTGTCAACGTTGTCGAGCAACACACACACTCACACACACTTACACACATAACTCAGCGAGTCGTCAACGCAACTACTTGATAAGTGGCTACCAAACACAGCCTCCCAGCCTCTCCAGCAACCCTCTCGATACTGCCCAAAGAAAGAAACGAAAAGAAAAGAAAAAAAAACGTGCTGAACCCGTTGGCCCCGTTTGCTGTGTTTTTTTCGGGGAGCGATTAGAGCGAGACTTTTGTCTCCAGCTCTATCTTGAGCGCGCTGTTTACCGATCTGTACCAGTTTTCCAATCGCCAATCGCCACTTGAACTTGTTTTGTTTTCTACACTTTAATGTTGTTGTTTCATTTAATTGTTATGAATTGAAATGCAGTTGTTGCCGGCGATAAGCAGCGAGAGTTATGTCTAAATTTCGACAGCAGGAATCTTAAGAGGGGTCAATGGGGACACTCTTCGAATGTTTTGGGTGTTGATTTATGTGACATTCGAAAATGACAAAAAGATCTATGTCTGGCATTGTGTGAATTATGACGCTATATAGATAACTACTATGCCAGATATATGAAGAACACAAAAAAACACACTTGTTAAAAAAATTAAAATTCGTACTTTTATTTTCTTATTACACATTCGAAAAAAACTTAATTTAAAATACGTATAATTCTTTTTTAGTCGCAACTATTATCTAACTACACTCTCAACGGTTTCCCTCTTCATCAATCATCATTCATTTGTCAGTTCAACTTTATCTATCAACATTCAACTTAATCCAAAAACATAACACATACCCAAAATTCACTTTCCATTTCATAATTATTTATCATATTAATTACAACACATTTTTCATTAATGTAATTATAATGTTTGGTATTTAAGTGGGCGCTACCTTCAACCCGCAAAACACCGACACACACACACACACAAACACGATTAAATTTGCCTCAAAACAAAAAAAAAACCCCGATGCCAAATCGTATCCAAATTACATATATATACACAAATACAAATACGAAAAATTTTGCCTGCTTAGTACGCAGCTCAAATGGCCGTCGCTTTTGTTTGATTGTTTTTGTTTTGTTTTTATTTGTGTTTTTTTTTTTTTTTGGGTTTTTGTTTTTGTCATAATTGCTCATAATTGCGGCTGCTGTCAAGCACACACACACGCACACATTTACACATGCATATGTGTGCGCCATTTTTGCTGAACATTTTCGGTTGCCGTCGCCATCATTTTCGGTCAATTGACACAGACAAACACACACATACATACGCAGATTGCACACCCTGGCCTCGCACTGACTGACTGACTGACTGACCCCTCCCCTCCCCATCACATACACACACAAACATACACAGAGCATAACCCACCCGTCATCGCAATACACAAAAGTTCTGCACACATTTCTTTGTTCCGTCTCGCTCTGACTGTTGGCTGTTTGGCATTTGGTTCGCAAGTCGCACGCAGCTCATTTGCGTTGCATGCGTGCAAGCGGGACAGCAGACGCGCCCCCGCATATAAGTTTTTATTTATGTGTGCTTTTGTCTTCTCTTCTTATATGTGTACCGTGTATGTCAGTGTGTGTGTTTGTTGGCATTTTGCTTTGTTATTTGCTTTGTAGTGCTTTGCTTAATTTTTTTGTCGTTTGCTGGTCAGTCGATGTTGTTGTCCTGCTAGCTTCCTCTCTCTCTGACTCCCGCTCTCTCCATCTCCACCATTTGTGTTTGCTCATTTCACTACACTTGTCACGCCGTCGACTGCGACTGCGATAGCGACTGCGCTGCCTCATTTACATGCAAGGCAGCGCTTCGCTCACGTCTGTTATTCTTATTCTTGTTGTTGTTGTTGTTTGCTGCTTAATTTTGATTTTGATTTGCTATTTTGCTTTGTTTTGTTTTTATTACTATTATTATTATTATTATTATTATTTTCGTTTTGCTTGTCGCTGCTTTTTATGCTGCTAACTTGTCGCGTATTTACAGCAATTTATTAATATTTTTATTCGTATTGTTCGCTGCTCTGTTTTTTCTGTTTACAGTTTTCGTTTTTCAGTTTTCGTTTTTTCTTGTTGCCCCTCCCACACACACACTCACACACACGCACACTTAATATGCATGCCGTTGGCTGTTTGGCTTGTGTGATTTTTCGCACAATAATCAAAAGCCACAGCAACAATAATGTTGATTGAAACAATTTAGCAGCGTTGTTTTTTTGTTGTCTTTCAATTGCAACGTTTTTTAAGTGCTTTCGTTATTGTTGTTGGTTTTTATTTCGTTGTTGTCATTTTCAATTTGTTGCACACGTAAAAATTTAATTGGAATTGACAAAATAGACAGCAACAACAACAACAATAAATAATAATTTGTCAAATTGTTTTGTGCCGTGCACTGATGCGCAGCTTGTTAAGGATGTTTCGCCAGTATCTCGCACCACTGTGCAAGCAATGCTTCGTTGACGAATTGCAATCAAAACACACACATACACACACACTCACACTTATACATTACTTTTTGCATTCGAATCTAGCCTATCATAAGATATGCAAAATGCTGACTAACTGCAGCTATCTTCATCTCTTTTTCACACCTTTTTGTGGCTGTCTCTTTCTCGTTAAGATTATACTAGATCTTTATACTTAGCTATTTATCTATCTACTATATACTATATATATACTATATACTAACAAAACAGATAGTATTTAGTATAAATAGTATTTAGTATATTCCAAGTTTTCTACAAGGAAAATATTTCTATATTCATTCAATAGTAAAACCTTTTATTTTACTTCAAATGTTATATTATAATACAATATGTAGCATAAGTATTTATTCTTATTATATTCTTCTCTTTTTCATGCTTTCTCTACAGATTTTTTATATATCTTTTTATCCAGGCATAGTCTAATCTATATCCAAGTTCGTAAACTAATATTATAATAACTGCAATAAGTCTTTATATTCTTTTCTTCATCATCTATAATGATTTATTACAGATATATTCAGTGATTAGTTTATTCTTTCTCCAATTTCGTAAACAACTATTATTATAATTCTTAATATTCTTTTCTTCTTCATCTATAAAGATTAATTATAAATATTTATTTATATAATCTTAATATCAAGTGATTAGTCTAATCTATCTTCAAATTCGTAAACTACTATTATTAAATTTCCTTATATTCTTTTCTTCCTTATCTATAAAGATTTATTGTAGATCTTTATATCCAGTGATTAATCTAATCTATTTCCAAATTCCAGGAATAGACTAATCTTTCTCCAAGTTTGTAAACTATTATTATTTTAATTCTTTATCTTCTTTTCTACTATCATCTATCAAGAATTATTATAGATCTTTAAATCCAAGAATTATTCTAACCCATCTAATATTATTCGTATTATTTAAAATACTTCTAATATTCTTTTCTTTCCATCCA
The DNA here is from genome assembly GCA_035046325.1 of Drosophila niveifrons. Taxonomy (NCBI): domain Eukaryota; kingdom Metazoa; phylum Arthropoda; class Insecta; order Diptera; family Drosophilidae; genus Drosophila; species Drosophila niveifrons. Next base: position 1,539,720 of record JAWNOC010000071.1, read on the forward strand.
GTGAATAGACTTATCTATTTATCTATCTATTATTTCTTCCTTTTGTTGATTCTCTCCATTTTTAGACACTGCTCTTTCGGTTAAGTCTTTTTCACTTCATCTGCTTAGCCAAACAACAATCTTCAATCAATCTCTTTAGCTACCCAAACAGCTCAATATCCGAAATGCGTTCATCCCTCGCTATCGAATTAGAAGATTTAATTTCCTTATATTCCGCAGATATTAACTGTGGGTGGTCTCCACATTGAGTGACAACGACAACGATAGCAACAAACCGTAGGCAGTTCAATAAGAAAAAGCAAAGAAATATGATAAAGAAAAATGTATCAAAGAAGAAGATGCAATGAAAAGGAAGTGAGCAAAAGCTAGTTTCTGGGGGTCGCCTTGGCTAGCTGTTAAATTATTTATGGACAAGCTGAAAATACATTTATATTCTCAATGCAATGCGCAGGATTGTGACGAGGGGTAGCTGGGGGATGCTACCCCCCCAAAAGGGGATGTTTTCTTCATCTTTTTATTTTGTTTTTGGGGAGTGGGGGGTTAAGAACTCGTCGTCTTATTTTTAATTAAATTGTGCGTCAAATGTTTTCAGCTCGTTGATTTGCGCGTTGAGTTGAGGGGTTGGGGTTGGAATTGTTGGGTTGGGGGATTGTAGTTTGTTAAGGGCGTTAGCAGTGGGAGGTGGGAGGGGGGCGTGGCCACTGCGTGTGGCGTTGGCGCGCTGTCAATGTTTGCTTGGCAAAGTGTAAGTAATTTATGCGCATTTAGCGCTTAAGTGAGCTTAAACCAAAGCCAACACAAGATAAAGAAAACGCTTAAGAAACCAGTGGGCGTGGCCCACTAGTCTACAACAGCAAGAAGAAGAAGATGAAGAAGAGGATGAAGAAGGGCAACAGCTAGACACTTGGCACATTCCTTGACGTTTATCCAAGCGTAAAGCCACAGGAAAATTTCAATTAGTTGTCGAAATTTTCTAAGCCCCATTGCCACGCCCACAAATTGAATGCAAGGCGCCCACATTTAATGTCTAAATTATGGTGCAACATGCAACACTAAATGCGTTTGCGTTTGCTTTTGTTTGCTTTAACCACACAAAACACTAAAGAAAATGCCATGAAACTGAAACTGAAACTGTTCGAGGATCAGAAGATCAGCAACATCCGTTCAATGGCAAAGACGATGTCGACCAAGACATCGAAGAAGAAGAAGCAGAAGAAGAAGTAGAAGAAGGTAGATGGCCAAGAGCAAGGCAGACCGGTTGAAGGTTGAAGACAGCGTGGAGAGCAGAGAAGAGAGAAGAGCAGAGAGAAGTTTTGTACGTGGCTGCGACTAATAACAGTCATCACACACGTCAGACACTCATAAATCCTCAAAGTCAACAAGGTAACAGGCAGCAGCAGCAACCAATATAACGAGAGCCACCAAAAAACAAAAAAAAAACGTAGGGAATCGACAATCAGATTCTAAACGAGCTGCGTTTAAATGTTGTTAACATTTGCCAAAGAAAATAAAATAAAGGAAACTCTCGACTGTGTGTTCAGGGATACACAGATTTTATTTTTCTAATGTCCCACACACAGCGCAGCTTGTTGTTCTTCAGCTCTTCGCAATTCGATCGTCTGCAAAACTCGCATCGTTGTCGTCATCCATTCATGGGTGGCTCTCTCTCTCGTTTTTTTTTTGTTTTACTCGGCCAACGCATGTTTATAAGCATAATTCTTATTTATGATCGCATAGCGATAACGTTTTTTTTTTTCTTCACTTTTTTTGCTTTATTCTTTTGCTCTTTTACAACTTGAACCTTTGTTGGGTTTTGTTTGTCTTTTGGAACGTTGTTTAAATAAATCAAATCAACACGATTCGCAGAAATTTGCGCGTTTCCGATAAGCTTGCAACCTCGCGACAACGCAACATTTTTCCCTCTGTGGTAGTGCAGCAGAAGGCTGCACTCTCTGGCTCTGTAAAATGGCACCTGTTGCGCACAATCTGCAAAGTTAACACACACAAAACACACATTTGCCAGTGGGCAGCGGATATTTCACGGCATGTCGATAACTTCGCAAGCAAAGGTACCAGCAAATTTTCTTAGGTACAACCTTCCGGTAGTGCTGAGAAGTTTTTGCTTAATATTAGCTAACTAAATGATTTCCAGATCACAAGTCTATATAATGTCTATTCACACAACACATTTTAGAAAGAAATACAGAGCGGAGTCTGAGAAGGTACCAGCAAAATTTTGATACAACCTTCCGGTAGTGCTGATAAGTTTATGCACAATATTAGCTATCTAAATGATTTCCCGATCACAAGTCTTTATAATGTCTATTCATACAACACATTTTAGAAAGAAATACAGCTCGGAGTCTGAGAAGGTACCAGCTAATTTTTTTTGGGATAACCTGCCGGTAGTGCTAAGAAGTTTTCAGCTAACGAAATGGTTTCACTTGCTTAGCTGATCACAAGTCTTTATCATATTATATTATGTATTATCATAAAACCCATTTTAGAAAAGAACAGATCGGGTACTGAGAAGATACCAGCAAATTTGTTTAGGTACAACCCTCCGGTAGTGCTGACAAGTATTCGCATCAACTTATCTAGCGAAAGGGTGACAACCCTTTTCCATGTTTTGCTAATCTAATGAGAAGGTACCATCAAATTCTTTTGGTACAACCTCCCGAGCGGCAACCCTTTCACATGTTTTGCCGATCACAAGCCTATATAATGTGTTACCATAAGACCCATTTGAGAAATGAACAGATCGGGGTCTGAGAATGTGAAGCGAGCATATTGCGTGTTTTGTGAGTGGCGTCAGTTGTGCTCAAGGACTTGTCCTGCTTGCTAGCAGGTTGACTTGTTATGACTTGTGACTTGTGTCTGTCATAAAAGGCCCAAAAGGACAAAGGTGCGGGCATGCAAGCGAGAGAGACAGAGAGAGAGAGAGGCCAAAAACAAGCGACAGACGGACAGACAGACAGACAGACAGACGAAGCTACACGCATATTTTGTTGTTTTGCGGTTGCAAGAAGGCCGCAGAGGAGTTGACGGAAAAGGCAGCAGCAACAAGCACGTTACAACTGCTGCCGTTTTGCTCTGTGACTTTCTTGTTGCCCAAAGCCAATGTCTACAAAAGGTGTTGGTTAATACAGCAAACAGCAACAAGAAGAAAAAGAACGTGCAAAGCAGTGGCAAGAAACGGGGACACAACACACACACACACACACACAACAAGGGGGCAACATGCGTCTTTGAACACCAAGAGCAACAAGAAGACTGACTGAGAGACCAAAGAGCAACTTGTTGCCAAACACTCTCTCAGCCGGCTGTTCATGTGTCTTGGCCTGGTTAAAACAACAACAACAAAAAAAAAACGAAAAGAAAAACGTTATAAATAACACGCTCGAGCATTTAACGCGCCAAACATGTGTTCCACTGTCCAATTTGTGGTATGTTTACTTTTCATCAGCCACCAGCACACGTACCGGACAATTGGACAGCCGCCCAGAGTTACCAGAAGCAGACTGAAGAGGAGGGAGAAACTGATGGCTGATGGTAAAGCTCAGCGAACAGCTGATGCTGCAGGCGCTGAGACTGCTCGAATTGATCATGAAATGCAGATATCGAAGTGCAGTAGAGAAACTGTACGCATTGTTGGTGGGGGAGTGCAGCAAATGCCTCAGGCATCAAAAGTGATCGCAAGCAAAAAAAACACACAAAAGCAAACAAGAAGATGAGACAAACAAGACAACGTGAAATGTGAATATGAATGCGAATTTGCGAATTGTGGCTTACCTGGCGCTCCAGGCTCATATTATTGAACGATCAACAGCGGGAGCAGGAGCAGGAGCAGGAGCAAAAACAGGGTTGCATGAGGATGAGGGTTGGCCATCAAAGGCAGAAAAGAAGCGTAGACAGAGCTAAGGACAGGGACAGCTGACCGGCTTAAAAAAGAACTTGGCAAACAAAAGCAAAAAAGAGCAGGACATGAACGAAATGCTGCTTCTTTGTCCTTTGTTTGCTATGGATTTTGTGCAGACAATCTTTAGTTAGGCGCCGCAAGAGTAAGCCAGTAAGACAGGTAGAGCGAGAGCGAGTTGAACTTAGACAATTAGTTAATTGTACTCTAAGCAGTCTATTGTGTGCGCATCGCATTGTGTGTTTGTGTGTGAATGCTACTCAGCTAATTTCCTGTATTTTAATTAGCAAGTGGCTGACTGACGAGTGACAAGTGACGAGTGACGAGCGATGAATGACAAGCTGACTTGTTAATGTTTTTTTATTGCCAAGCGTAATTGGCATAGGGAAATTTCAAAATTGATCAAGTGCCAAATAGTTGCACGTAATGCATGATTAACGAGTAGCGAGTGAGCGCAATAATGATTAACGAGAGCACAACGAGTAACTTGATAATAATTTGTCACTAATTAAAGTATTTGAAACTTGTTAAGAAGCTCACAATGGGTATTCTTATTGACGAACTAACGAGAATGCTCCATTTCTTGCTCGAAATGAGTCAAACGAGTAACGAGTGAGGGCACAACGAGTAACTTGATAATAATTTGTCACTAATCGAAGTATTTGAAACTTGTTAAGAGGCTCACAATTGGAATATCTTATTGACGAACTAACGAGAATGGTGAATTTCTTACTTAAAATGAGTGAAACGAGTAACGAGTTGAGGCCACAACGAGTAACTTGATAATAATTTGTCACTAATCAAAGTATTTGAAACTTGTTAATTAACTCACAATGGGTATTCCTATTGACGAAGTAACGAGAATGCTCCATTTCTTACTCGAAATAAGTCAAACGAGTAACGAGTTACGAGTTGAGGCCACAACGAGTAACTTGATAATAATTTGTCACTAATCGAAGTATTTAAAACTTTTTAAGAAGCTCACAATGGGTATTCTTATTGACGAACTAACGAGAATGGCCCATTTCTATACTCTAAATAAGTCAAACGAGTAACGAGTTGTGTGCCACAACGAGTAACTGGATAATTTGTAAGTTGTTGGCACAAGATCAAGGTGTATATTTAAAAACCTGTCATTGGTATTTACCTCCTAGCTCCTTGTCTCTCTCTATCTCACTTACTCGCACTATCTCGCTCTATGTTGATTGCACACTTGCACTTCCGCTGCTGCAGTTGCTGTTGCTGAACTTCGCAGTTGGTTGGCATTGCCACTGACTGACAGTCAGTGCAACAAAATAGCAATTGACAAATTATGGCCAACTAAAAGTAATTACACACACACACACAACGAGAGACAATGGCAGAGCGAGAGCGGTGAGATACATATAAGTAAGACTGTAAATAACGAGTTCGCAACGCGTTAATAGTACAAATAATCAGCGAGCGAGCGCAGCAAGTGCAGCGCTGTCAACACTAAACATACACTTTATATTAATTGTTTTTTATTAACACGGACTCGATGTTGCTGCCTGCCTGAGATTCATTAATAATTCACGAACAACAACAGCAACAACAACAACAGCGACAACGAGAGCAACGAAACAAAAAAAAATTGCACATGGCCGGCGGCAGCGCAGTCGCAGCGTGTAATCGAGTTGTTAACTCAAAGTGACAACGAACGAGGCGGCGACGGCGGCAGCGACGTCGACAGCAACGGCGACGACGACAATTAAATGCAGTCAACACACGATCGCATCAAATGCAAGAGCCAAACAGAGATAACAACAACAACAACAATAACAGGAACAACAACAACAACAACGGGTCTTTCGCTCTCGTTGTCTTATTGCCTCTTTGCGCTTTTTTCGCTTTTTGCTGCAATTGCAGCATTAATGAAATCAACACTTGCTGAGCAACGCGACGTTTGCACGCAAGCTTTATTATTGTTATTGTTGTTGCTGTTGCTGTTGTTGTCGTCGAGCTTTTGGGTGCTTAATTAAAAGCCAGATTGGCCGCAGCAGCAGCAGCAACAGCTAAAACATATTTCGCGCCTTTGTTGCTTAACAATTAAAATCAACAACAACAAAAGCTCAACTTCACACTCAATTAACACGACGCAGACAAACAACAGAGCCACACATACACACATACAAGCACACACACGTACACATATGCATATGCATATGCCAAAATAAAAACGCAAAAACTTTTAGCTCTACTGCATTTCGTCCTTTTTTTTCGCCACCCACACATACACACATGCACACACACGTATGCATGCATGCAGCTTTTGTTTGCTCTTAATTGACTGCACAAACACACGCACACACACATGCAAAGAGCGAACGAGAGAGTGAGCCGCAATGAGAGCAAATTTGCCAGACGCATGCAAAAAAGAATAATAAAACCCAAAGCGCAGTCAACTTCAAAATACCCGCTAATCATATGTGGTGTAAAGTTAAGGAATTATACTTTAATAAATTTCATATTAATCGAAACTTAGTTCAACAAGAAATATAATTTCAGATTTATATATATATCTAACACGTAACTAGTTTGATATACCTCTTTAGCTCATAACTAACAGGTATAACACAGAACAGAACACAACACACACATACACACGCAAAGTAACAACAACTAAAATGCTGCAGCAAAGTTACGAGTGCGTTGTTGTTGTGCCCTAGTAGTTTGCTGCTATAAAGCCAAAAGGTAACACTGCCATGAATGAAAACTGATAGCGCACGTCATTGACACCTACAACAGCAGCAGCAACAGCAGCGACGCCAGCGGCAGCAACGTCAGCCGAATGCACGAACCATTTGAGCGCCATACGAAAGCCAAACTTATGAGTGTGGGGGAAGTGGAAGAGTGAAGGATGCACATGGGGAGTGAGAGTATGAGTATGTGTGTAGGCTTAGGCAAGTTACACTCTTTCTCTTTCTCACTGCACTTCACACTGCAAGTGCTGCTGCTTCTTCTTTCAGTGCTGCTGCTTCGACTACTTTTTCGTCTGCTTCGTTCTTGTTCTTCTTTTACAGTTTACTGTGCGTGCGTAATTGCTTTTATCGGCCTGTTCCTATGTATGTGTGTTCGTGTTAATTTCAATGCAACGTTTTTCTGAGGTGCTACATAAATTTGATTTTGTTTTCCTCAGAAATCATCGTCACTTGTATTCATAAATTTCATTGTGAGCAGAGGCTCTGCACATAAATACTATACAAAAAAAAAGAACTTAAAACGTAACGGACCCCCTTCCTCACCCCTCCTAAGCCAACAATCTCCAGTCCAGTGTGGCCAACGGATTGTGTTCGCATCAAGCAAACAGAACACGCAGCGCACTTAAAACGCACCAAAATGTTCCATACAATTTGTATAATATAATATTTACCTTTTTTTAGGCTCCACAAAAATATTAAATACACACATATACACGCGAGCGCGATAATAAAAAGAAAATAAAACCAAAGCAGAGCTCATCAATTTTTGCCACTTGAAATTCATAAAACGTTTTCGTAAGACGACAACGCAGCAGCAGTTGGAAAAAAATACTAACGTGCAAGCGAGATGGCGCTATTGGAGCCCAGCAAAATATACGCAGAGTTGCATTGAACATGCATAATGAGATGAAAGGATAATATTAGAATTGAGCGGTTGCGCAACTGTTGCCCAAACGCCGTTCATGACAACTCATTAGTTGAGTAGCAACAAATTTTGGCGCATTAGAAGAGTTTTTTCGCGCGTCAGTAAAATTGCAAAGTGAAAAGTGAAGTGCGTGTGTGTTTTAATTAGAAATTTCGAGTGCTTAACGAGTGTTTTATTGTTTAATTAATGTGTATTGTGGTTGACGCACATCTGTCGCGTTCTTGTTGGGTAAGTTTTTCCGCGAAAATTGCACAATTCAATGAGTTTGCCTGCGCTACTCCCCCCTCGCCATAAATCCTTTTTTTCATGCTTCCTGCTTGTTGCTGTTGTTGTTGTTGGGTCAATTAGCGTTCTAATCAAGTGTAAACTAATGCTAAAAGCCAATTCGAGTTTGCGCTCAACGCGTGAATATGCCACGAGACAAAAAAACATACAAAAAAAGAGTAAAATACACACAAATAAAAGATCGAATTGAAGATGGTGGTGACGAGGGAGCCACGAAGTTGCCAAAGAAGTCCGCTAGAGGGGTATGAAGAGGATGGTCGGATGGAGGGGATGGAGGATCAACGACGACAGCTTTCGTTGTGTGGCTATGCTAATTTGACTAATTTGCCGAGGCGAGGCGTGCGAGCGAGACAGAGATATCATTGCGATTTGCGCTTCGTTTTCGTCGTTGTCGTCTCATCTCGTCTTCATTGCCTTCGTTTCGCTCTCTCGGTTCGTCGTCGTCGTCGCCGTCGTCGCCGTTGTCGTTTGTGTCGCCTTCTTTGATCTGCCAGCGCACATCTAGGAAATGTTTGTCAAATTCATTGGACCGTTCTCATTGTTTTTGACATTTCTTTTAGCTTCGCAACGCTGACTGCAGCAGCCAGCAGCAGCATCAGCCTCAGATCAGCGACGTCGCATCTCTCTCGCTCGCTCTCGCGTGCACTTTCTCTTGGCCAGCGAGCTTTTACTGAAAGCTCAAAGCACACACATACAAAGTTTGCATTGTTCTGGCTCAGTCTCTCCCTTTCACCCCCATCTCCCGTTCTTCTGCTGTTGCTGCTGCTGCTGCTCCACGCATTCATCAGGCATTGTCGTTATTTTTCTGGCGCCAAAAAGACGCCGTCTTCAACGTCGCAGCTTTTTTTTTCGACGACGACGTCGTCGTTGTTGTTGTTGTTGCTCCATTCTTCCTTTTTGGCTGCTATTTTAATACTGTACCCAAAGGGTTGCAAAGGGTTTATAGAGCACTTGCCGCCAAAGGCAGATATATTGATTTCAATAGACAATAATTGTATAACAAATATATAATATTTAAATACAATGGGCAGCTATGCCATTTTATAGGTCAAAAACTTGCTAATGATAGCATAAGCTAGCGGGTATCTTTTAGTCGAGCACACTCGACTGTAGCTTTTTTCTGCTTGTGTTGTTGTTTTTTTTAGCCGTGCCCTTGCTGTTGTTGTTGTTGTTTTTGGGGTTCTGGTTCTGGCGAATCGAACTCATGTTCTTCATTATAAAGCAGCGCCTTTTGGGCCGTCGTCATCAACATGATGATGAGCATGCATTAACATCATTATCATCATCATGTCGTTGTCATATTTTCTTCCTCTACCATCTCTTCTGTTCTTTTCTGTTCTCCGTGTGTGTGTGTGTGTGTTTTTTGCGCTCTTCTCTTTATGCATTTCATGCATACTTCAAAAAATTTATACAATATGCGTTTAATATTCAATTCTTGTTCCTTGTTGTCTGTTCTGCGGCTGCTTCTTCTTCTTCTTTATTCTTCCTTTTTAAAACTTTTTGGTTTTTTTTTCAGGAAAAAAAAAAGCGAAAGTTTCGACTAGAAGAATCGCTTGTCGCTCTTCATCTTTGTCTCGATTTCGATTTCGACATCAGTTTCGATTTCGATTTTTGTGACTAGTTCAACACACACACACACACACACACTTCTGAGTACAGTTGCCGCAGGCGCCGCAAACATTCCGACAAACGCAATCGCCTTTTTTTTAATTGCTCAGGTGTTTTCAAATCGCTTTTCTTCTAAAGTGTTTTCAACTGCTTTGTTATCAATCGTGGGTCAAGCGATAAGCATTCGAGATGACTTTACGCTCTCTGGGCGTGGCAAAGGTGGTGGGGAGGAGGAGGGGCGGGGGAGCGTACTCATTAGCCAAGCGGAGCGTGTAAACAGCGGAATTCTCGATTAGTTAGCCACTTAGCGGCGTTTTGTTACCAATTTGAGAGACAGTTAAACAATTTTTTTTTGTTGTATTTTTTTTTTTTTTTTTGGTTTTGGTTGGTCTCGGTTTCGGTTTCGCTTGATGACCAAATTTGGTGGCCATTAAAGCCAAGCTTTTTTGACTTCCGCTGCCGTAGCGTAGGCGACGACAACGGAAGCAGCTACTTAATTAGCCGGCCAAGTTAACGTTTTGTTTTTGTTTTGTTTTCTCAAATTAATTTTCATTTAATTTTAAGTGGGCGTAAATGCAATTTAAATTAACAGCAAATGCGCGCACACTTCCCCGCTCCCCCTCTTCATTTTATTTAAATCCATCTACGTCTTTGTCATTTGTTGTTTTATGTTTATGATTATTATGCTAATTTCTTGTAGTAACTATGCTCTTGCTTAGTTTGGTTTTTGGGTGGTTTCATATTCTCGAGTCTCGAGTCTCGACTCTCAACCAACCCCACACACACAGCTGCCACTGTTGCATGCAACTGCAAAACTTATGGCCATGCAACTGCCACACGGAAAGACACCTCTATGCATACGAAACGAGCTGAGCTCTAAGCTGAGCTAAACTGAGACCCTCAACACGGAGACGGTGCCTTTGATTTGCACTGCCACTAACTTTGACTGCAACTTATAAACATAAAATGTGGCCACTGCCAACTTGTGGCAACGTGCAACTTGTGGATGCAACACACACATACACACACACATACACTGCTGTATGTGGTGTGTCTGACTGACAGTTCAGCCACGCTAAATATCCAAAATGTCGACGCATAATGCCATATATCATGCTTCTATCTATCTGTCTATAAATATTTTTCACATTTCATGACTTTTTCGTTGGGCTTTTGAAAGCAATATACAACATTTGGATATGATTTATCAAGTGCACACACATTATTTATATTAAATGTTATACATATTTTGTATTTGTATTTTTTTATGACATTTTGATTTTCTTTACTTATTTTCAGTGTTTTTTTCAAGTGCTTAAATTGTGTAGTGATAAGGTGAAGTGCAAGATTAATAAGCAGTCAAGGAATACCAGGTAAGATTTCATTATAGTTATCCAATAATTTATTTATTTCTAGCATCTCCTTTAATAGCAATTCATTATTTTCACAAGATATTTCATATGAATTTTATATTCTCTATTTTTTTCAGTGTTTTTTTTATTTTATTTTTTTTTTAAGTGAAATAATAGTGTAAGAAATCAGTGGAAAGTCGAGGAATACCAGTGAAAAGTGAAATAATAATGCATCAAATTAGTGGTAAATTGAGGAATACCAGGTAAGATTCCATAAGATTTAAGCTAATATCATTTCAGACAAAGCTTCAAATAATTTCAATATTTATATCATCATATCATACTCATCAAGTCCATAATTTTAATTATTCATTTCAAACTAACTTTTTGATTTCAAATTCTTTATTTATTTTCAGTGTTTGTTTTTTTTCATTTTTTTTTAAGTTAGTTAAATGTGAGAAAGTGAAAAATAGTGCTAGATCTTAAAGTTATACGAGGAATACCAGGTGAGATTGTATAATTCAATTAATATTAAATAGATTTTTTTGTTCCAACAATCTTACTCTCTACTTAACTCGTTGCTTTTATGTTTTTCAGTGTTTGCTTTTTTTTGCTATAATTTTTTTTAAGTGCAATGTGAAGTGAAAAATAATGGAGAATCAGTGTTAAGGAATACCAGGTAAGGTTGCATAAATTCATAAGTTTTCATGTTTCAAACTAATATTTGTTCTTTTATTTATAGTGTTTGTTTTTTTTTATATAATTTTTATTTTCTGAGTGAGCGAAGAAGTGAAAAATATTGCAACTATTCAAGGAATACCAGGTAAGACTGCAAAAATTATATCAAATCAATTCAATTCCATTAAATTTCAATTATTTGCATATATTCAAAGCTAATAAAATATTTTTTTTGCAGTGTTTATTTTTTTCTATTATTTTTTTGAAGTGTGAAATGTGAAAATTCATTCAATATACTTGAAGATACCAGGAATACCAGGTAATGATATTTTACCAAGTTTACATTTTGTTTTTTATTGCTAATTGTGATTATTATTTATATTTGCAGTGTTTATTTTTTTGCATTTTTTTTGTTAAGTGATTGTTGTGAAGTGAAGTGTTAAAAAGAGAGAGGAAAGAGCAACTTCTCATTCTTTATCGGTAAGTTCAATTAAAATATGTTTTCTTTATTTTGATTGTAAGTTCTCTTACTTTTGCCTTTGGGGGCCAATTAATTTTTGCGCTTTATCGGGCATATGTTGTTTTTTTTTAATCATTTAATTAAAGCAATTGCAAATTGTTGTTGCAAAATACATGGAATGCGCTTGTTTTGTGCTGACTGCATTGCAATTAGTTTTAACTATGAATGATTTCGATTAGGGGATTGGAATCAATTTCACAACAAATTACGCACAAATTACCGAAGGCAGAGAGAAACAGAAGAGAGAGAGGAAGAGGTACATGCATTTTTTAGTTGTGTGTACTCTGCTCTGACGCAGAAAAGTTTGCTATGCAAATGGGCATATCCTTGCGATGGCATGTTAAAAAAAGGATGTGCGCGCTCCTCCAATTGTTACCTGCCAATGCAATTATTATGCATTTTTCATGCATCGAAATTGTCGAGTCGCGCTCTAAACTGAAACCACAATACAACAACAACAATAACAACGGAAACAATAAAGAAAGTCGAGTGTGCTCGACTGTGAGATACCCGCTACCTATTTTGAATAAAAGCAAAATATTGCGGTATTTCACTCAAAATATACCAAAAGAATGTACCACAAAAATACTTACAATATGTCAAACGGTATATTGGGTATATTAATATAGTACTATATTCAAGATATAGTAAAGAATGCGAAATATACCAGATTGCCAAAAGTAATTCTTGAACAATTTTATATGCCAAAACTCGCGACTCTAGCTTTAAAATAAAGCTTGTTATTCAAGTTTTGACAATTTGTAAGGGGCGAAAAAAAAATTTTTGAGCGTGGCAAAAATTCGAAACAAACTTGATCTGCGTGCAAACATAACAAATGCTAGCAATAAAAATTATAGCTCTATATCTTATGGTCTCTGAGATCTAGGTGTTTAAACGGACAGACGGACAGGCAGACAGACGGACAGACGGACTTGGCTACATCGTTTCGGCTGCTGACGCTGATCAAGAATATACTTTGTAAAGCTGGAGATGTCTTCTTATGCCTGTTACATACATTTCCTACAAGCACAAACTTATAATACCCTTCTATTGCTATGGGTAGCGGGTATAAAAATGAAAGAACGACAAAATGCCAACAGTTGCCATCGCTCCAATTACTCACAATTTGCGGTAAATGAGCGAGCGGCCCGCGGAGGCGTGCCAAGGAGTCCATCGACTAGGACTTTGCCACGCATTTGTCAACTTAGCACATCGATAAAGCCCCCCCTCTCTGTGTCTTCAACCTCCCTCCCCTTCCTACAACGACAATTTTCCACACACAATTATGAAAAACGCTTTAGCTACAGTTTTTGTTTTTTTTTTTGTGTTGTTTTTGTTTTTGCGAGTCAAAAGTTGTGGCACGATTTAGTTAGTTGGAGCACACACAGGGTTGCATTCTAACGCTAAATATAACAAAATTCTCGACCTAAACTACCCTCGGCACCACCCCTAATGACTTATCGACAAAGAGAGAGGGAGAGAGGGATAGAGAGAGAGAGAGAAAAAAAGCGCAAAACTCAAAGCTGAAAACTACAAAGTTTTGGTTAAAAATTAGAAAGAAAAACTTGATAGAAGCGAGGAGGCAAACGCAAAGTAAAGTAAAGAAAATGCGTTACGCCCATTTAATTGAGGCACGCTATAGAAAATAGGGGCGTGCCAGTGCACTTTGATTGCCCCCACAAAAAAAAAAAAAAAAACAAATCCAAGAAAAAAAAATACAAAAAAACATGCCGTCAGCTGAGTATTTACCCAAAAGAGACCAAAGAGTCCTTGCAGGTCATTTTTATTTATGAAAATTAAACAAGTGAACTTTGACAGGCGGTTGCTCAGAGAGGGTTGACCCAACCTGAAAGGGGGTGAGCCCGGGGGGGTCGTATCATTAAACATTTGTCGACCTGTGTCTTGGCACGGCCCTTTAACACATTAGCGCACGGCATGGCACGGCAAAGAAAGCAAGCTAGCAAGCTGGCACTCTGGGATAGACAAGGTCTGGCATCAATTAGATGGCGCCGACTAGTCACTGTCACAATCGGTGGAGGGGAATAGAGCTGAGGGGGAGGTGCAGGAATGGGAGGTGACAACCTTAGACGAAAGCCGAAAATGTCGCTGTCGCTTATCAATTGGCATCCAGAGCGAGAGAAAGACGGCGACGACGACGCAAGCAAATCAAAGCAAAGCGCAGTTAAAACATTTCGCTGATTTGACATTATAAATTTCATAGTCCTAAAATACGCTGTGAAGTTCTTAAGCAGCAAGGAAGGTATGCTTAAGTAAATGTTTAAATTGTTCATTGGGTAAAATATGTTTACAAATTTAGAAGAAATTATTTTCTCCAAAAAAAATATAGATATGCGTCGTTCATATTACTTTTCAGATCGAATAAAGGTTCGCCAAAAATATACTTTTTATAGTATATTCTTCTTTAAAAGTGTATTGTATAATATAACATTGGCAAAAATATACATTTTCTAGCATATTTTTCTATATACATATATGGTATTATAATCAATCTAAAAAATATACACTTTTCTTGTATAATTCTGCAACTCTTAAAAGATATTTTAGTATAGAGTAGCAAAGTTTTTTAATATACTTTCTTCTGGTAGAATTCTGTAATATATAAGTATATTTTTCAGAATTACTACAATATACTATTAAAAAGAAAATTCATTTATAAAATATAATAATTTTTTTTTATTATATTATTTTTTACTTATTTCTCAAAAAATATACTAGAAAAAGAGTTTTTTTTTCTAGAAATTTTAATGAATCCTTAAATTAATGAATAGTTTTAATCATATTGTAAGCATTGCAGAAAATGCCATTATGTTTCCTTTTTCGAAGAAGTAGAACCATAGGAATTTCTTAAATATATATATATATATATATTTTTTAATATTTTATCAAAAATATTTCTAGGAAAAATAATTTCATAAAACTGAGTTCATATACAACTCTTGTTCCACCTTTTAAAGAAAAACTTGTAACACGTTTACTAGTTTAATTCTACTCAAAATCGGAAGCTTCTTTTCGATTTGTTTTAAAAATACCACAAAAATAGTGCAAATAAGAGAATGTGGCACACTTTTCCAGGGTATCACACAGTTGGGCTGATTGGTAATCTCTTTTCATTTTTATTGAGTTCTTTTTTTTTTGCACTTTCACGCGCCAAAGTGTCGTCAAGTGGCTACCCAAGAGTCGAAAAGTCGCGAGTCGAGAAGTCGCTTTATTTATTTGCGCTTCGGCAGCAATTTCAATTAATTGATAAGTCAGAGACGACAACAACAGCAGCAGCAGCAGCAGAATCAACAGCAATGAGAAGAAGAAGAAAGCAAAAACATTTCACGCAATTCGCTTTGGCGATTTAATTGCCAGCGACATTTTGTCGCGCAGTTTTGTGGATGAAGGGAAATGTGAATAATGAATGCGAATGCGAATGCGAGATTCAAATGCGTTGCGCTAATTGAATCAGCAAAGTGAATTCTCTGGATACATGAATCAGTTTTGCTTGCTCTCTAACTTCTGATTGGTTTTGACTTGCAACACAGATAAAAAGAGGTGGAGAGAGGAGAAAGAACTCTTGGGAATTTGCGCATAGAAAATCAAAAGATTCCAGCACAATTTTTCGGGTCTAAAGAAAAGTCATTGAACAAAATCAACTGCGTAAATCATGATTAATTGCCATCAAAGTGTGGTTTTGTAGTGTGTGTGTGTAATGAATCCAAAGCGTGAATGCGGTTTTAATGTGCGAGTCTAACAAAAAAACAAGATGCTTACTAAATTTGTCTCATGATAGTTGTGAGAAAAAATTGTTGCTTCAAAGAAGAAGCCACAAATCAATTGACATGCATCAAATGAGTAGTTTATTTGTGTTAACCTCTGATTAAAGTAAAGAGTTTGTGACTAGAAATTGTCTTAATCATTTCTTCTTAGCATAAAAGAGTTAAAATTGGAATTTTTAGGGCATATATGAATATCGATTCTTATAGAAAACAAGTAAGAAATCTGAGATTATTATTCTTGAAACATACCAAATTCATATACCACAAAAATACTAAAATATAGCATAGGCTTAATTTGGTATATTACCTATTTTAGATATGTGGATGCTACATTATTCTTTAAGTATACTCAATTCATTGACCGCAAAAATATGAAAATATACTGACAAGCATATTTGGTATATTGTTTTATTGTATATTGTTTGCTAAAAATAAACCGAGTACTAAATTTGATATATTATTACTATTATATATATACTATTTTGTTATAGTACTTTATTAAAATGTTAAAATATACCGAATACAAAATTTAGTATATATATATTAATATAGTACAAAATATACTAGACTGTCATTTTATTATCGACTGATTCAAGTGAATAATAATAAGTACAAATATCATTTTTCGATTTTATGCAATTTTATTATTTTCGTATAGAAATTTCGATTATTCTGAATGAATAATCAAAAGTACAAATAATATTATTCATTTCTGTGAAATTCTATTCACATTTTGATTAAAATTTTCTTGAAATTTCTTGAGTCGCATGAACAATTCAAACGAAAAATGTCTTCAGTGGCTTGAAATGTATGTATATAGTTAAAGCAATTGATGAGTGCCACTCACATAGTGTATTCAAACTATTCATGAGCGCGTGAATAAGTGGCCCTCAAGTAAGTGAAATGTTGCGCGGCTAAGTGAATGCAAAATACGCATGTTGCAAGGCGAAATAGCAATTAAAACATGCAATGTGAGTGCCAAGATATTCACACACACACTCATACACGAGCTGCCATGTGGCAGTTGCATATTGGGTGGGGGTGGGGATTAATGTTGCCGGCAATAACAAAACAATAATTTTGACATTGATGATGATGATGAGGCAAACGACGACGATGATGATGGTGTTGCAACACAACAAAGTTGTTGTAGTTTTCGCACTTGTATTGGGGCATGCCACGTCGAATGTGGCGTGCAAAAAAGTTGCAACTTACATATGTGGCAGCGCACTTGCCACAAGTTGAGGCACAGAACAAACAAACAAACGAAACGAACGAACGAGTACTTAAAACTTTTACAAGCCACTCACACAGAGGGAAAGAGGAAGAGGTAGAAGTCGACTTACAACAATTGCATGTTAGTCTAGAAACACTTTCGCAGCATTCAGCTTCTGCAAGCACAAGCCACAAACACAGTGCGAGAGAGAGAAAGAGAGAGAGAGAGTGAGAGAGACTTTTCAGTCTGCAGTCTGCAATTCAAGTGTTATGCTAAAC
This sequence comes from Drosophila niveifrons, assembly GCA_035046325.1. Classification (NCBI taxonomy): domain Eukaryota; kingdom Metazoa; phylum Arthropoda; class Insecta; order Diptera; family Drosophilidae; genus Drosophila; species Drosophila niveifrons. The sequence continues at coordinate 1,557,000 of JAWNOC010000071.1, forward strand.
TCATTTGCTAGCGCGCTTTACACATTAGCTTGGGGAATGAACTGCGCGCCCAGTAAATACACAATTTTTGCATTGTGGCAACCGGGGGCACGGGGCACGAGGTTTGTTGCAACAGGAAGAGTTTCGCCAGCAAAAATTCGAGTGGTTATGTTTATGGATGGCCACTTGGTTTAGTTTCACACTTGAGCGCTGGCTGCCTAATGAGCTTAAGGATTAAGCGAGTGCGAGTGCCACAAAACGAGAGAGAGAGAAAGGTAGAGAGTGAAAGGTAGAGAAAAGAGAGGGAACAAACTCCCAATATGAGGTGCAAAAATTTGTGCAATAAACTTTTCGCACAACAACAACAGAGAAAATAGCAAGTTACATATTTAAAAAGCCTGCGCCGCGCCTCCTCCTTTTGTTTGGGCGCGTCAATAGTGGGAGTGGCGGGGGGGCGGTGGGCGTGGCAGTAGGGCAATTGGGCAGCACACAGACTTGCAGCAGACGGCAGCAGAAAGCAAAACGCAAAGCGCGCCACTCGACAAAAAAACAAACTTTCCGACGCGCTGTGCAAAACTATTTTCGCAAATATTTGTTTAGTATTTTTGTGTTGTGTTGGCCAAAGTCAAATGCAAAGTCCCCCCCATCTTTAGGGGGGGATGGTGGGGGGATTTAAGCGGCGAGTGGCGGAGGCGTCAAACAAATTTGTAGCTTTAAAATGCAACAGCAACAACGAGAACAGAAAGTGGCAGAAAGCACAGAAAACAAGGTGAAAAGCGTCGAACTAATTGAATTTGTGAATGAATCATTGAGTGAATAAGCGAATGCGAGTGCATGAATAACTTAGCTAATGACAGCGACTAGACACTGAACAACAATAAAACATTTCACTTGGCCTTTTCCACATGAATATTTTGCGCTGCTTTTTTCTGCATTCTCTTATCAATGAAATTTGTGTTTTAGTTTCTTAATTTTGTGATTTTTGGGTAAACATTTATTTTTATTTAATAAATTTATAGATTGTAGGCTGAGCTTAAGATACAAATGTTTGCGATTTATTTTTTTATTGATTTTTTATTACTATTTATTGGCTAAGTTTGTTTGTAGCAAAATTTATTAATTTTAGTGGAAGTATTTTTTTGTTTTTTGAGTTGCTTGATTTTGTTTGTAGAACAATTTGTTAATGTGTTTTTTTTCTTTGTTTTTATTAATTTATTCATTCTACTTGTTGGCTGACATAAAGATTGTTTGTAAAACAAATTGTAAATTTAAGGTAGGACAAATTTTATTTTTTTTTTTAGTTACTCAAAGTTGAATAATTTGTGATTTTGAGCAGAAAATAAATTTTAAAAAATTTATTCAGAATAAGTGATGATATTTATGATTTTAGATATTATAGTTTCTATTTTTTTGATGAATAAATGATCCTGAAGTTAAAATTGTTTGAGAAAAAATTTGTGAATTGGGGTAGAATAAAAAAAAAATTTTTTTATTGATTTAACTTTTTGACTGCGAGACTCACAAATAAGTGATTAAATCTTACAACTAAGATTAATAAATTTATTTGCTGAGTCTACTTGATGGCTGATGAAATCTTGCAATTGAAATTGTTTGTGGAACAATTTGTGAATTTTATGTAGAACAGATTTTTTTATTTATTGATTCATTTGCTTAGGTAAAAAAATTTTACTATTTTTTATTTATTTATTGATTCTACTTGTTGGCTAAGACTCGGAATAAGTGCTGAAATCTAACAATTAAAGATTGTAGAACAATTTGTACATTTTTGTAGAAAATATTTGATTTTTTTGGTATTGATTGTACTTTTTGACTGAGACTCATAAGTATTGAAATTTTACATTTAGGAGTAGAGCTACTTAATGTTGTAGCTTAACATTAATATAGAGAACTGCATTTTGATTGATTTGCTGAATAGATTCGTTGTTTTGTTGTTATTTTTTTTTTCCTTGCGTGTGGCTGTCAAGAGGTTTGCATAGATGTGTGGAGTTCGGGTTTGGGAGTTTTGAAGTGACTCACAGTCATTCAGATTCATTGAGAGAAGGAAAGAAAGAATGCTGCCTCTACTTGAAGTAGGTGTGAAGCTTAAAACGCATTTTCACGCTCAAACGCAACTTGAATGTCAACGTCGACCTCTGACGTCTGGAGAGCTTGATTACGCTTACAACGATGATGATGATGATGATGATGACGATGATGATGACACGCCTTGACTACTTACGAATAAGTGCAAGTGTGTGAGTGTCGAGGACTGAGTGTGTGTGTGTGTGTTATAACGATTGTAAAATGCGTTTTTCACCTACTTTTCCCCATAGACAATTCTCCTATCTCTCTCTCTCAGTCTCTCTCCCTCTCACTTAGCTATCTCTTTCGCCATCGCTGCTGTCTGTGCCACATTAGCCGTTGATGCGACTGCTTGAGACGCCACACGTGCTCAAGTAGCTGCCACTGGGCACCGTGTGGCATTGAATTGGGCACAGGGATGCAACACAACAACAACAAAACGACACTTGCTACACTCAAGCTCTACTCTACTCTCTATGTGGCAGCATTGCTTTGACCTTCGCTTCGTTAAGAAGCTGGCTCAATGAAGAAGGGAATAAGAAGGCATATAGAGAGAGAGTAAGAAAGAGATTGGGAGGGTTGATCTAGCAACGTTAAATTGACAGAAATTCGGTGGAAGAATCGTGCGTAAAATGCAACAGAGTTTGCTTAAAGTGCTCTATAAATTTAGAACAATTTTGTGACAAAATATTTTAAAGTTTAGCTAAGCAGCAATATAAAAAAATGTTTTGAAAGAAAATCTTTATACATTTTTTTTTTCATTTGTTAAGCAAAGCATTTAAAAAGTTTTAAAATCTTATGGCAAACTATTTTAAAGATTAGCTAATAAGTAACAAAAATTTATTAAAAAAAAAAGAAATTCTTTTACTAAAGGTTTTTCATTTGTAATTCATAATTTTTTTGTAAGAATTTTTATCTAGAATCTAACAACTATTGAAATTTTGTGAAAAATTATTTTAATGTTCAGCTAAGAATCAACGCAAAACGATTTTTATAAAAGTCTTTATTTACAAATTTTCATTTGTAAATATTTGTTGTAAAATTCGATGTTACACGAAAAGCAACAAATTTTCAAATCTTTCGTGACAAGTTATTTTTAAGAATTCCTAGAAAGTTAAGAATATTTTGATTATCTTTGTTTGAAGGAAATATACACTTATTTTTTTTTAAGGATTCATTTATAAACATATTTTGATAAATTTGATTTTATACGAAGAGAAAAAGAATTTAAAAAGGTTTTGAACTTTGAAGATTAGCTAAGATGCTATGAATATTTTGATTAGCGTTTTTAAAGTAAAATATTCAAGAAATTTTTCTGGATTTGCATTTGAAACTATTTTTGTTTATTTAATTATTTTTGTAATCTGATTTCGATTGTGATTTTGATTTTTAGAAATTTTAAAAGTATTTACATATTTTTCTACATTTTTATTCGAATTTCAACACTTTTCTTAAAAGTGCATCTCTATGGAGTAAATAATGAGAATCCAGATACGAAATGTATCAAGCTTCTAAACAATAGAAACTATGTAAAATGTATTCTGGATTTTTCAAAATTTTTCAAAAATTGAATATATTTTATTTTTTGAGCATATTTTACAAATCACTTCAGACTTGTTACAATGATTAAAGCACATGTCATCAATAACTATTTTGTAAAGTAAACGAACATTTATATCAAGAGAAATCCTAACACAATGAGACAAAGATAAAAAGCTTCACAAAATTACAATTTTTGAATAGGTTGATTTTAAAGAAGTTTTTTTCCAAAATTTCGAAATTGATGATGGTGAAAATTTTTGACTTGGTTTTGAGTTTTCATTTTCATTTGAGAAAAGAAATCCTCATGATAGTTCCATTTTAAAGGACTTTCAAAATTAATTTCAAAAATTCGTAATTTAATATTGGTTTTAATATTTCACTTGTGCGAAAAAAGAAATTCTCACAAAAATTCAAATTTTTTAATAGTTCAATTTAAAGAAACTTTTTAAAAGAAATTCCCAAATTGCCATTTTGATTTTTGATTTTGGTTTTGATTTTTCATTTGTGCGAGAAAAGAAATCCTCATAAAAATTAAAATTATTTGATAATTCAATTTGAAAGAACTTCTAAAATGAATTTAAAAAAATCCCAATTTGAATTTTGATTTTAGCTTCAATTTTTCACTTCTTCAAATTTTTCAAATCCTTAATTTTGTGATGGTTTAAAGAACCTTTAGAAAGACTTTCCTTAAGTCCAAATTTAATTGAACTAAACTGAACTGATTCTTTTTAATCTAGCACTTTGATCGATGGGGGGAAATTTTCAATTTTTTTTGGTTGTCGATTCGATTGAAGCTTGAAGCTCCGTTGTTGTGATGGAAAGCTTACCTGCCGCTCTTGGTGATGACCATTTCGGTGCCGAGCTTGTGGAACTTCTCCCACAGATCCTTGCCCTCGAGCGTGACCTTGGGATCATCGACGACACCATCGTCCTCGGGCTGGAGGGCGCGGAGGGGTCGCATCGCCGGATGCAGCTGATGGGCGACAGCCGAAGCCAAGACGACGTCCTCGGCGGTTGTGTAGGCGGTGCCCAGGGGATGATGGGCGTGCGGATGCGCCGGATGCGGGGGGAAACGCAATCCGCCGGCGGCGCTATACAAACCCGGATGATGCGGCCCCGCCGGACTCCCAGCCAAGGCGGCTAAAG